>JAQPPZ010001353.1:10002500-10679054 GCA_028583015.1 Wollemia nobilis
AATTCATCCACCAATTGTTTGAATGTAAAAATACTATGGCATGGCAAATGGTTGTACCACTCCAAAGCACCACCAACGAGAATTATAAGGAATATTTGTAGCATGAGGGGGTCATTATCTTGAATATGAAAGCAAGTGTTCATGAAGCTAGTCACATGCTCTTAGGCATCTTTATCACCCTTAAACTTATCTAATTTTGACATCTTGAAATGCTCAAGATATAGCAGTGATAGAATGAATGGATGGAGAGACTAATTGGTAAGCTATCATAGGGTACATTTTTGGTAACCCAAACCTAAGGCTTGTTTATCTGAAGAATTTATGCACTCTTTCAATAGCTTGTAGGCCTCAAATGATACGAGGTCATTCACTTGCACTTGGCATTTATGAGTTGAAAGGTTCTATTGTTGATGAGGTGGTTAGTGAGTTTTGCCAACAAGCATGTCACCATATGTTACCTCAAGGTACATATCAATTGGTTCTTTATACTCTAGTTATTGATCATCAAAGGATTCATGATCCTATTGATATAGGTAAACCTAAACCTAATGATATTTTGGTGAATGATGTTGATGATTATGGATGAGTGGTGATCTATGATGTTGATTATGGATTTGATTTGAATGAGGTGGAAAATTATAATTAGGGTGCAGTGGAAGATTGTGATATTGTGCTTGGTGCTCTAGGTGCTAATTAGTCTATTGCCTTTGTTGAGTAGGCATGGGTAACCGCTTATGCATTACCCATTGTAATTTTATGATCCAAGATTGTTTTGGGTACCTAGTATTGATTCATCAGGTTGGTTGTGTGGGGTATATTCACCCATGTGTTATTGATACAAATAGGGATGATTTGAGATTATCCCTTGGAAATATCTACAAATTTTTTTCTAAGGTCACAAGAGGTTGCATTGACTTGATACTATATATGAAAGGTGGGATTTGCATAGGTAGCCGGTGTCGAGGTGCAGTGTGCTTGTGTGGTTTTCTTATCATACAACATAGATGGGTGGTTAGGATAACCATCCCTTAATTCATTAACTGACATGACAGACCTGTTAGGATTTTGAACATATATCTATCCACATGGCCATAGTCAAAATTCATCCATGGGTGCCCATCCATGGAATCTTGAGTGTCCATATCTTGACATGGATGATATATTTGATTCTAATCTAGTAGAGTCTTAGGATGAACCAGAATGTGAATACATGGTAACGGCTTCCTAGGTGTCTTGTAAAGGAGTTGAGCATCCCTATAAAGGGTACCAAGGGTGGTATAGTCTAGATAATAAATATATTGATCATCATTTGTACCTTTGGGAATCATGAATAATATTGTGTGATGTATTAGGATTAGTAGAGTTATGGATGACATTCAAGTACTCAGGGATGATAAGGTCTTATGGATCAATTTGAAAATTATCCATGACTCTTGGTGATGGATCAACAACGTGTGTTTGTGATTGAACCTAACTACTTATTACGACCATGTGCTAGGCAAATGGTATGTAAAGAGCCATGACAATTTTTTCAAGTACCTTCTAAACTATGCAAATAATAGTAAACCAAATAACCAAGAAAGCACTCTTTGTTTTTTATTTTTATTTTTAAAATTTGATTGATTTTTATTTGATTTTTTATTTTTTAGTGTGTTTTTGGTTTTGGAACTCTATTCCTAAAAAAGGAACTAAGGTAAATATAATGAAAGCTAAAGAAGGGTCGTTTATGTGTAATGTCTAGCGAGGAATGCAAACAAAAAAAATAAAAATGACTTTCTATGATTATGGATAGGCAATGGGTAGTTTTATAGAAATAAAAAATACCCCCAAGGAGAGGGGGGCATTATCTAAATCCTACTACTTTCCCAATCGAGCTTTTGCTTCACACACCAGCATGCTCGGATACAAATGACTACACCATAAATTTTTAAGCCCTATGGTTAAAGGGTATCTAAACCTAACCTAATTTGGGATGCACCCAAAAGTAAGGGGTATCTTGGTGATGAAGTTTGAGAAACCATTTGTGGGGGCTACTATGGTGTTTAGGGGGTAAGCTACCAGAAGGATATTAATTTCAAATTTGCTAGTCTCGATTGGGGGTTGGTAATGAAGTCCAACCTTACCAATGTTAAAATGATATGTGTGTGTGTGATGTTATTTTTATTACTAAAAGGAAACAAAGATGACACGATGATATTAGCAATGTAAACGATTAAGCAAAATACATTTTTCTCTAAAAAATACTTTATCTTTCATCAAGCAGCAATGTAAAAGAAACAATGAAGAAAATAGGACCATATCAAATTGAGATGATCATAGACCCAATACCATATCGAATTGAGATGGTTACGATTTGAAATATTTAAAACTAGAATAAAGAATCTTGCATGCAACTAGACCATGAGTTTTTCTTGTTTTCTTAGTTTTTTCTATCTAAAATATGAATTTAAACTATCCTAAGGTATGAAAACATAACCTTGAAGCCTTAGTATGATGTAGATTTTGTAAATCGATACTTCTTTATCTTTGGTTGGAGATCGTCTTGCCTTGAGATGATTACAGAACAAGGGTCATCTTGACCTAAGATGGTTATGACTATGTACTTGTAATAATCATAAACAAGCAAAAATTTAGCCATTTTTTTGATGTAACAAAATAAAAAATGATGAAAAAGGGAGACCCAAAGGGGGTCCCACCATGATCACCATTTTAAGAACAAACATTTGCACCATACATAGATAGAAAGGAAATGAAACACCATGAAAGATATCAAATGACAATGGATTCTGTATATTAATCTATATTTATTTTTTAAAAGTGTTACATAGAGTCCCCTTTAGGGATTTAATTGATGATACAATATTACAATGAGGGACATGGTTCCCATTTTCATCGAAAAGAGCTTTCCTAGGTGCAATCTGTAAGATTCTCATCCCAACATAATTTTTTTAAGAGTAGGTTTCCTACAACCATCATGTGAGAGTTGAATACAAGATATTTCATTGCTCTTGAACCCTATAACCTACACTCAATGAAACAAAAGTGGATCAATAGGACATGTGGGGTTCACCAAGGTTCAATCTATATTTGATCTAGAAAATATAAAGCAAGATAAAAAGTAGATGCATGTGTACAATAATGGAAATCTACGCTACTACAATAAGATAAAATGCATGAAATGAAATATTTATTGCTAGAATGGAGATGCAAATGAAAATACAAGTGGATATACAAAAAAATGATGAAAACTAGTCATCTAACTAATATCATCTCAGGTCAAGATGGTCTTGTCTATGAAATTTCTAAGGACAAGATGATCGTGGTTGCAGACTTGCAACTTTGTGAAACTAGGTTCAGGCAGCATTAGGATAACACAAGATGGTTTTGTCAATAGATTTTGAGGTGATTCTATAGGTGAGTGAGTGGACCTAAGTGATCTGAAGCTACGATATCAATCAAGTGAGGGTGAAGAAGGTAGGTTTGAAAATTGTGTGACAATTTGGTGGAATGGATGCAAGCAACAAGAAAGCATGGTGAGGTTTCAACAACACTTTGTTGCTGTAGAAATTTGAATTCAAATATTTTTACAGATGGGGATAACCTTAATTTATAGCCCACTTGGCACACAACCAAAAAATCAAGTGGCAATAAAGGGTAGCCTAATTACCAATTTGTAGTAGACTGCAGGTAGCAGGGGAAACTTGTACTTCCTATAGGTTATCTAGCACTGATGTAAAATTAGTCATCGCACTAACATGCAATTTACTACTTGTCTTATTTTTTTGTTTTTGTGCATGTGTGACCATCTCGAGTCAAGATGGTCCTAGCTTTGAGACCATATTAGGTCAATATGGTCATGCTTACCATGGGGAAAAGTACCTTTTACTAGGGAAAGACACCAAATTATCCCTAAGGCTATCGAAGAGGGGTGATATGATTTAAAAAAATAGCTTTTTTGGGAGTCCCCTTGTGATGATACATTTTAGATGTCTACAGTAAGCAAGGCAAAGAGGTAGCCTAGACCAAATATCTTCAACATTAAGACTTAAATCAACTTGCAAAATTTTTTGACATCCTCATATTAAGCAAGAAGGGAGCTTGGAAGGTAATAGACATGGCCATAGCATCCCATACTCAAGGATCTCAATGTTAAGGATACCTAGCATTCTAGAAATGAGGAGTTAAGATCATGTAGCATTTTTTAGAACTAGAAAGTGACAATCACCTCAAGAAAGAGGAGTTTTGGTATTGTGAAGGGTAATATAGAAAAATTACAAGAAGGATGCTTAATTTTAAAATATTTGTATTCACACAAAAAATTGAAGAAGATCCAAAAAATGAAAATCAACAATTCAAATATTTAATGAAAAATGATGTAGGTATCTAGCTACAACATCTTAAAATAAATGGGAATTTAATCTATTGTAAACTCTTATCTCTAAAGGAGTTGTCAAGGGTGGGGGACCTAAGTACAACCTCTTGTTCTCTAGAAAATAAACATAAAATCTCTATCCCTCTCTCTCTATATATATACACACACTTGTATTTTTATTTGTTTGTTCTAAGAAACATAACTTTTTAATTGCTTCTTCAATAGTTCGAAAAAATAGTATTTTTTATGTAATTTACTTTCCATGACTTTAAATATTACATCATGATATATATATATATATATATATATATATATATATATATGATATATATATATATATCATGATGTAATATTTAAATTCATGGAAAGTAAATTACATAAAAATACTATTTTTTTCAAACTATTGAAGAAGCAATTAAAAAATTTTGTTTCCTTAAACAAACAAACAAAAATACAAGCATCATCAAATAAATATTAATGCATCTAAGAATATAATATTGTTTAGCATGGTCAAATTTTCTAATGCATGCAAGGTTATGCTATAGTTCCATTTAATATATCTACACAATCAAGAATGATATATCATGTCAATGCATAGATTAAAAAATACCCGACATCCAAAGGTACAAGGAAATCATATCCAACTCATAATCTATTCATTATAGAGCTCATAAACTTGTACTTATGGATATGGACCTGTAAGAAAAATTCCAAACTAGGGCCATGGCAAGGTACCTAATCTCTAAGTTATTCACAATACCTTATTGATAGACTTGCAACATCTTATTGATATGCATGTCATGTTATCCATATTGCTTACAAAAGGTTCACTACCTATTGACTATTGTATGGTTCAATGACCCCTTCACTACTAACAAAGGGCTCATAGACTATCATCTGAGTAATAACCCCCTCAATGTTAGTAATTTTTGTGGGTTATAATTTTATTGATGGCCCCTTGTTATTTCCATTGTTGACAAAAGAGAAATTCAATTATTGTTTGAGCAATGGTACTTGCTATTATGCTACAAACAAGGGTCTAATTGATGACCACCATGTCAACAACCCTTCGATGTTAGCATACTTGAAAAGCTTACAATTATCATTTATGACTAGGTTGATAAAGACATAGTTTATAGCCTATAAATCAATAATTATTTCATATCAGATATCACCTAAGGTACCTTAATCAATAGTCATTCCTTGGACTAAGATCGCCAAGGCTAAGAAAACAATGAGTGTCTTACCCTTGTCAATGAAAAAGCCACCCAAGAAGTTATAGTAGGATGTTACCAAGGAATAATATATAATTCCCTTCAATGAAACCTTAAAAGAACCTTTTGAATACTTAAAGTACTCCTTGAATTTGTTCCACTTGGACAATTCTAATACTAGTCACTAGTCATTAGCACAACCCTCTCTTTTATCATCAAAATTACTCTTATATTTAAAAATACTAATAGATATTAACAGTAGTATTGAAGGTCTATTAATACCTTTATGCAATACTAATGAAGCTTGAAATGTGCTATAACATCAACAATTTACTATTGCTATCATATGATGTTCAATGTTAGCTCAAACTTACTAATCTCTAAGCATGAAAAGCACGTAAACCCTATATAACTGAATATAATCAAACTAAAAACATGGATTAATCATAAAAATACACTCACAATAGTATTAAATAATTCATTATATGGGAAGAACCTCTTAGGAAAGAAGTCTCATATTTTAATTAGTCAAGCTTCATATTCCTTACAAAAATAGTGAATGTACAAGATATGTTGATTATCAACTTAGACTTGGCTAAGATGTAAATATATTGTGCACTTGTGTAAAGTCTTACATAGATATTATAGTTCCTTATTACTCTCCTTTTATTATAAATTGCTCATATATTCTCAAGACCCTTCAAAACTCCCTTCTACTTCCTTATCTAAGCCCAAATATGTCTCATCTAATATATTTTGCTTCCATATTTGGAAGTGTAATTAAAATTTTATTTATTTTTGAGGTCATTCCAAGTGTGGGTATGCATGGAATTGATGTTTTATTCTTCTCTCTTACACACATTCCAATTTATACTTATCCAATTCACTTTTAGGCCATCTTGTACGTGCAAAATCATTATATTTTCATCTAACTAGTTGGTTGGAGTTTTTTTTGGTCATTTAAGGTCTAGATAGTTTACTTTTAGATCTTAAATTCAATGAGAACATGTATGACTATAAAGGGATCCTTCAAGATAAATTGAATTATTTGTATCTATGAGGAGATAGAAAATATGACTATACAATAGACTAAGTTTTATAATTTGAACTATCAAATGGATATATTTTAGCATTAATTTTATATTAGACATAGACCTTCAACTATTTTTCAATTGTAAAATTAATCACTTAATTTGGACTTTTTTTGGTTGAGTTATACGTAAAACATGTATCATTTTTATTTAATAGTATTTCCTAATTTTGGGGGGCTAGATGATGTATTTTGAGCTCAAACTGATACTGAGCATTCTTCTTGGTGTTTGTAATATCCTTATAAAATTTTATTTGTATATGATTATTTGAAGGAGTTATGGAAAAAAGACTATGTTGCACTAATTTGAAAGCTTATGAGGTATTGTGAGTAGTTTTTCCTTGTTACATCTTGGCATGCTTATAAGTGACTTGCCATGGATCCATTTGGATCATACCCTCACACTTTATGAGAAGGATTTTGGTCCATCAATATATCATTTGCAAATGAGAGGCTTTTCTCTTACTACCTTATTTACTCCTACATTTGAATGACCTAATCGAATCCTTACTTGACTTAACCTATCCCTTCCTTTATCTCCCTAAAATATACTTAGGCTTACCTTTATGGGTATGTTTCTCATGTTAGTGAGCAATTACCTCTAGATTTATGGAGTGTTGTGACCCAATTATTGAAAGATGATAGCCTGGTTTTGGGGACCATCTACTAGATTGGTATATTAGTCTTGGTTAACCAATCTAAGAGAGGTCCTTGTAACAACCTCAATTGTTACCCCTTCTTATCACAATTTTTTTTAACATATATAAATGCTTATCTTCATATGGCAAAGGATCTAATCATGCCCTAGGATAGACATATTCCATTTGGATTATAACTTTCAAGGCAAATAGCTTCAAGAGCTATAGAGACTTGATTAGAGTCTCTTCAAGTAGAAGTGATCAGCTTCTACGAAACCCTCATACCCCACTTGGTATGAGTACGCTGGCCAAGTGTTAGGTTTCATCCTCATAAAAGGAGAAATTCACCAAATGATCCAATCAGACCAGGTGAATGCCTTGAATATGGAGAACCACACCCATGGTAAACCATCACAGATGAAATAACCACACCAATGGTTATTCATAAATCTTAGCTCCGATCCATTCCATTTGGAAGGGAGTTCTAAGACAAATGTATCACTATCGTAATACGAACCCATGGAATGTATTTTTATTAACATGATTATATATCTTTAAGCCTCTTAGAGTTTATTGGTACACACTCCATTTAGACAACCCTCTTTATTTGTTCATATGGAGTTTATTACCAATAAGGACTTTTCTTGTCTCATAAGGGTTTTCCCTTAATTTTGTACACCCACTTCTTAGCTTAAAATTTAGGGTCTATCTTGGTTTGTAGTTCAGGGTCATTTTGCCTTGTTGAGAGTTCCATTCCACAATTAAACCATCTTGAGTGCTTATGAGGTGGATTTAATCCATGAGGCTCTTATATGGCAACATTCTATACATTTCTTACTTAAGCAAGGTTTATGTCCCATTCAAGAATAAGTGATTAATGTTTAGATTAACATAAATCCAATTATCCCCTTAAGATTTAGCTTCTATGATAATTCTTGGATTCCGATATGAACATAACCAATGATGTATATGGAAAGGTGTATCATTCATAAATAGTTATTCCACAATATTATAGAAAAATTGACAAATCCTATTGATTCATTATCATATTAAGTAAGAATACATCCTTCACATGAGATTAATATTTGAACAACTCTACTAAACTATTTCATTCATCATTACCCATTACATTCAAAACTAAATGATACATTTAAATTACTTTAAATTATCAACATATTAGAAATTGAGCATACTTTTCCAGCATCCATACATGTTTAATCTACTGAAAGTTTAGCATACATTACAATGCATAAAATAAACACTACATCTAACATATATCATTTTCATTTTGAAAGAAAATGTAACATCCACAAGAAATAATAAGGCAAACAATAGATTATTGACATAGATATTTATCCTCGAAAAACCCTGATGGCAAAAACCCAGCCTCCAAAATATTTTCTTCCTCATTTTCATAAACTCAATGGAAAATATTACAGTAATAGTAGGGCATCTACAAGTCCTTCTCAAATATAGATCTAGGAGTACAAAAATCCCTTTTAATATCTTTATGTAATTAAGGAATCACCTAGTTCCTTTTCCTAAGACATCAATATGAAGTGAAGTGTTGCTATCAACCTAAGCATACTTCTCATTTAGCAAGTCATGAAAAAGTAACATAAAACTATGCAAAAACTATAAAAATCAAAATATAGTATTTCTAACACATTGATCATGCAAACAGTTAATACACAACATATTAAATCAACTTAACTAGCATATCAAATTAAACATGAGTTTTTAGGCAGTTTCAATGTTCAAAATATGCTATGATTGAGGCATTTCCAGGCCTCATAATTTCCCCCCAACTTATATTAATGCATGTCCTCATGCATTCTATTGGGCTATAGAATCACATATATCCATATTCAAATTCCATGATCTGTAGAACAATTTGGTGCCTATATAATATCCCCTGTTCTCCTGAAGGTTTATGAGCCATTCTTCAAACTGATCATTAGGTTGAGAATATTCTTCAAAATAGAAGGGAACTGGAGAAATTATGGTTGGAGGCCTAAATCTGAGACCTATCCAGTGATGTTGCATGATTTCAATCAGCTGTATCACTCCTTCTTCTCTTATTTTGGACCATTCTAGGTTAATGGGGGAGATAGGTTCCCTTTTCTATAAAGAAATGGAAAGTTCTACCCATATGTTTCTGCAAAATGATAATGTCGGAACAAAAATGTCATTACAGAAATTCTAAAATTTGGTCACATAGTCCCTCAAATTGCTCAAGTACATCCTTTTTACATCTTCCCTGTTCATCATGGTGAAATGCTATTTGGTGATAAGTGGATGATTTGGCTGAACTGCTCTGACTAACAATTCAACTCTTAATTCAATTTCTTTTTTTTTTCTTTTCTCCTGGTCTGAGTAAAACTAATTTTGTAAAGTGGACATGAATGCTCTCAATTGAACATCTCCTATGTAAATTTGAGGGTGAAACTCTACCTCTTATGGAATAAAGAAGCTGTGTAAAAATAATTCACATAAGAGATTTTTTTGTTCTACAGGGCTATCAAAATAGGCTTCTAAGAAATCTACATTTATGTCCAATTTGTATGGCATACCTAAGATAATCATCATGACCTGACATCTGAGATATTTCTCATTCAAAATGAGATTGTAAAATCTGGTCGACTGCCTGAATTGGACCAAAAACTTAGCAATATGACATAAATCAGTCACTTTTTCATTCAATGCCTTTATTTATGTTTCTTTTTCTTCTAACTGTTTACCTTCCAATTTAAAATTTTCAACTTTAGTGGCAAATTTTTCATATCCGATCACCCAAATAGCTATGTATGTATTATATTGCTCTAGGGATACAGTATTGGGTGGTCTAACTATAGGTGGAAATCTGGGTAGCAGATCTACCTGAACCCCTTTTTCTGCTACTTCCACTGGTTGGTCATCTGATAATAATTCTACTTGTATCTCTTTTTCTGCTATTTCCACTGGTTGGTCATCAGACAACAATTCTACTTGTACCCCCTTATCCTCTACTTTTATTGAAGGTATAATAGTTTTAAATACAAAAATCTCATTTGAAGGAGTACTTACTTGAACAATTGCATGTTGCTATTTAAACTGCTCCTGTGCTGGTGTTTCTTACTGTGACTCATCTCCAATATTATTTTCTATACTTTTTATCAATTCTGGAGCATATTCGAAATGAGAAGGCAATGATTCAGAATGGAAGGGCACTTCTTCAGAATGAAAGGGCGCTACTTCAAAATAAGCACCTTTATATTTAGTCAAAGTTTTAGACGCCTCAATCAAAGTAAAAGAGTCATCTGCCCTAGATAATACCATAAGTAATAGAGCCAAATTATCCTCATTAATAGATACAGTTGGCTATTATTCAGACTATGATAGCCTCTTCCTCAATTTTTCCACTTCCTACTGTAATTCTGCAATCTTCTTTTCATGTATTTCAATGATATTTTCTTTTTCTTCAATCCATTTAGTTTGTGTTTTGATAACACTTTTTGTTGCTCTTAGCTGTTCTGTGATGTCCACCTCCTCTGTTTTTGATTCAAAATCTAATGTAGACAAATCATCTACAATTAGTTGCTCAAAAACTATCTTATCTTCTGCTTCAGCTGTCTGCTCTTGTTCAGGAGGTTCCATGAAACTATCTATGATTACATCCACATCTTTTGTGGCTTGTTGAACTATAGCAACTTCAAAAATATCTTGCCCAGTCTCTTCCTCAATCATTTGTTCAGGGAATTCTAAAAAATCTTTAGGGGTTGGTTGCACTTCTATAACATCTGGACTGCCTTGTCCACCTTCTTCTTCTATCACCTGTTCTTCTATTTCTCTCAAGTGGAGTCTTGTAGACCTCCTAGTTCCTGATGCAAATTTTTTTCTTCTTGCCCTGTTTTCTGGTGACAACAAGGGCTGTGGGGATAGTTTTAGATTTTGGTGGGAGTGCTTCTGTTTCCCTTGTCTCTTCCCATATTTTTCTAGGAACTTCACTCCCCTATTCTAATAGATTAGCAACATATTTAGAAAAATGAACTTTCTTCTATTTTTCTTTTTGATTGTCGGTTCCAGGCCTTCTCTTCTTTTGTTTCTTAGCTTATGAGGTTGAAATTTTTGGAGAAAGGTGCTCTGTTGCTTCTATTGGGTGTGTTTCCTCACTTGCAAAAACATCTATGACAACTTATGTTTCTTCTTCCTCCTCATCCTCTCTTCCAAAAACTACATCATTTAGAGTAGAATAAGAAGATTCTGTTTCATTTATTTCTAATGGAAGCATATCCTGTATAGAATAGTGAGAAGGGAAAATTAGGTGATGGTGCCACCCATGTGGTAGTGAAATAGATGTTTCCTATGATAGTACATATGGCTCACCTTCAAAATTTTGGTTCTCCTCATTCCATAACAACTGATGGATATTTATTGCTTCCTCTTTTAACCCTTGTTCATGCAGAACATTCATTAGGATAGTTTCATTCTCTAAATTTTCTGTGTCATGGAGGTCTTCTATGTGTTCCATTACTACCAAGGTGGCTAGTATGGAAATAACCTCTTCTGGTTCTTCATATGAGTCAGGAAACCATAACTGAACTACAAAATTGCTAGAGGGTCTTCCAGGAGGATACAGAGATATCTATTTTAGATCTACAGTCTATGAAGGCTGCTACAGTTGCAAGCCAAGGTCTTCCTAGAATGATGGGATATCCATGTGCTGAATTTCTTGGTTGTAAAACAAAAAAATCTATAGGGAATTCCCATGAAGAGACTTCTATAGAGACATCTTCAATGATACCTTTAGGTTTTGCAACTGACCTATCAGCCATTTCTAAAATTGTAAATGTGGGACTAAGATGTTTAAGCTGTAATTGTTCCATTATATCCTTGGTCATGACATTTATTGTAGCTCCTAGATCTACTAAGACATTTGATATTGGTACTGAGCCTATGGTAACTATGATAACTAGACTCCTTGGGTCACTATACTTTGGAGGTACTAGTTTTCTAGACAAGAGATCAACTATCTTTCCTTCAACCTGAACAGTCTTGGGAAATGTTTTTTTTTTCTTCCTGCTCTTCTAATGCACAAATCTCGGATAGTACTTTTAATCACTGGTATATCCTTAATGGCTTGCAATAAAGGAAATGATATAGTTAACTTTCTAAGTTCCTTGACTAGGTCTGACTCAAATTTTTTTGTTGTGGTATTGAATCTTTCAGGATATGGAATTATCCTTGATGAAGGTAATTGTTCTGCCTGTGGTTCTATTTTTTATTCTTCTTTCTTTGTTGTTGGTTTAAATATAACTGGTTCCAAAGGTTCTTGCTTTTCATTTTCCTTGATTTTAGTTGAAATAGGTTCAGGTACAACTTTTCCTGAATGAAGTTGGATGTTACTACAATCAAGAACATTTATTTCAGCATTTTCTTTAGCTTTAGCCACATAGATAGGGGATTCCTGTCTCATGTTGTTTGTATTAGTGACTAGTTGAGCTGGAAGTTGGCTGTTTCACCTATTGTGTTTGCTATGGTTGGTTCTATTTTTCTTGAAAATTTTGATTAGGTGCAGGCAACAAATGTTGAGTTTGACCTTGATTTCTTTGTTGCCTTGGATAGGAATGGTATTGCTGACTCCGCTATGGTTGATTTTGCATCCAATGTGGATTAGTCTGATTCTGATTCCAGGGTGGGTTGTTTTGATTCCATGATGGGTTATTCTGATTCTGATTCCAGGCTGGATTACTCCAACTTTTTTGTGGCCATTCTTGGGAATTTGTCCATTGAGAATAATTCCAAGGATGTTGGGGTGGTTTTGATTGTCCCTAAGGCATAGTCCAAGGATTATGCCCCCAATTTGTAGGAAAATGAGGGGAATTTTGGTACTGAGAGAAATTCCCCCCTATTTTGGTCCAACATAGTTGAGTTCCTCAATATGAATCTCTAACACAGTTTTGAATTGTGGTAGCAGGTGGCATTTATCAGTCAAATGCTTCTTCGAAAAGATACTACAAATGGCTGAGATAGACGTTTTATTCAAAGGAAACTCCTACAAAGCATGCTTATTTCTATATATTGGGCAATAAATTGCCAAAGGTTTTGTGGTTTTTTCTTTTGTAAATATTTCTCCCAAAGTTGTGTTCAATTGCACCAGAATATCAGTTTTAAAATTTGCAAGTTCCTCTATTAGGTCCTTCACATCAGTGCCATTTGTATTATTTTTTCTTCTTCCCTGCTTAGTGTGAGAGTAATTCTTGTAGAGATCCACAATTTCCTCATTACTGAGAGTATTTACATCCCCTTTTCCCATAAAATCCAATACTTCTTTGGATTCATCTTGTAATCCTCTCAAAAATATGGTTTTGCATAACTCAGGTTCTACAAGTCCACATATCCTTTGAAAAAAGGAGAACCTATCAAGATAGTCTTCTAATGTTTGATCATATTCCTGCTTAATCCTGAATAACTCATATTTCTTGTTTCTTACACGACAATACTCCTGATATTTTTCTAAAAACACAATTTCCATTTGATCCTAGTTTCGGATGGAATTTGGCTCTAATCTCATGAACCAGCGTAATCTTTGAGTCCTTGAGTGTTGAGGGAAAAACCTTAAGTTTTTGATTGTCCTTTACATAGTCATAGGTTTGACACACTACTTTGAATTTAAACAAAAACTGATTAGGATATTCAGATACAACACCTCAAAAGGCTGGAAGTACTAAAGGTGAAATGGTTTTCATGGGGGAGTTTTGTGTTGGATTTAAACGGATAGGATATTCACATGTTCTGGAAGGTTAGGGCATATCTTGATCATTTCCTTCATTATGGACATAGCCATGTTGGCCATCCCCATATAGATTAACTCTCTCTGTCATAGTTTCTTATTCCTTGGGAACAGTTAAACCTATCCAAATTTCACTCTTAAGAGGTCTAGAATCCTCTGTTGATGATGAGTCTGATGATTTTTATATCTCAGGATGTTCTAATGATGATGAAGCTGGTGATTTTTGTTTCAATTTTTTTGCTAGTTCAAACATAGGTGATTCATCCCTTAGGCATGAAGATCTTCTTAATGGAATAAGCCAGGGATCCTTTTGAGTAATTCTACCTTTTTCATCCCTAGGCTTACTCATTCATGTTTACTCTTGAATGACATAAATTATAGGTCAATAGTTGTTACTTTAACTAGCTTTTATATTCAGATTTTATCTTGAATTTTCATAGTTCAGTCTAATTAACAGCTATTGGACTATTGCTACCTTCTAGCAACACTATTCCCCGGTAATGGTGCCAAAATGATGTGTTGTCGTTATGTAGGATATGCTTCCATAATAGGATCATTGGGCTCTAACTACTCGTTGAATGTAGGCAGAGGAGGATTGACCATCTGGTGAATGGCAGCTAGGTTAGCATGTCTTCCCAAAAATTGTAGGTGAGGGTCTATGGCACGGAGTGCCACCTCTCTCTACTAGCTCGTTGACTTGTCACAAGTGGTGAGGTCTAAGATAAGCCATCTCGATATCATAATCAAAGTCATCATCACTTATTTAGAAACTATTAGCATTGGTATGCGGTCCTAAGACAAGGGGCTCATATCTTAGCCCTGAGTAGGCCATATCCATTTCATATTTATATTCTTCGTTACTTACAAAAAATCCATTTGCATTTGTATTTTACCCCAAAGTTAGGGTTTGATGGCTCAGACCTAAGTAGGCTCTTTCTATTGAGTCTTCTGATTCATAGTCACTTTCATCAGATATGTACCCACTCTCATTGTGGACGGACCATGTGAATCTTTGTATATAGCGAGGCTCATGGTAGGCTAAGCCAAGTTGTGCATCATCATCACTTTCTTCATATCCATTCTCCTCATCCCACAAGTTGTACCCTATTGGGGTGGAATCAATTAAGATGTTTGGATGATAAATTTTTTGTGGTAGTACGTTCATCGTGGCCACTTGTCTATTGCTCAAATTTCCTATTATTAGGGGGTGATAAGGAATGAAATTGATGTCTTCTCTTAACCCTAAGCTTAATCTATCCAATGATGCTGCAAGAGAGTCATATCGACCTCCAATATAATAGCCTAAGCCAAACCTGTCAGAGGGGATAAGATATTGTGGCTCGTATGGCCGCTTGCACTTTTGCTCATATATACCAAGGCCATATCCATGCCAATGGCAACACTCAAAGTAGCTTAGAACAAACTTAGGATTAGAGAGGTAATGAAAATTGATCATGAATAATTCATCATAATCCTCTTCTATGCCTGAAGACTTATGGGCATAATCCAGGCCGACATAGATGAAATTTGTTTGGTTGGGAGGGATTCCATGTGGAACCACTGTTCCCACTGGAGGTCTCAAGTCCTTGGGTTTTCTTGTGTTTTGTGCAGACTCAATGATAGACATAAAGGTAATTTTTTGCATAAGGTAATCTCCTATGCCTATGCTTGCTAAGTGTATTGATGCATGCAACGTGGATGACCCTACAAATGATATTGGAGAAGTAGGGTGGTAATCACTATCTTCATCTTGATCTTGAAGATCTTCTTCTTCCCTAGGACTTGGCATTTTAGCAATGGCTGTAGTTGGCACTTCATTGGACCTTTATTCTTTGACTAAGGGCACCTTTAGATTCTAATTGTATTTTGGTTTTGATGTTGAAGGCACTTTAAAAGTATTGACTATTTTGAGTGCACCAAGAGGTGTTGATGTGCATGGGTCTTTTCTTACCGTTTTGTCTTTGTTATCCATTTGTGTGGTTGGAGATGAAGGCACTACGTATAGGTGGGTAGAAGGAATTACAAATTCTCCCAGAATGTCCACCTGAAGGACATATTTAAAAGGCTCTTCATCGGCCAGAACCACAGACTTTGTTTTCGTGCACATACTTGACACACTGATGTAAGATCAAAGGCACACACTTCATGGCCCTTATCCAAGGATGCCCTAGGAAGATGTTGTACTGCATAGCTCCTTCCAAGACATGACATATCATAGGGATGGTCTTGTGCCCCACCTTGATGGGTAGGACTATTGTTCCCATAGTATTGCATAAAGCATCATTAAAAGCTCTTAAGGTGTAAGCTCATGGAATGATATTGGACTTGGGGATCTTGAGGTGCTCTATTGCTGTTGTTGTAATGATGTTTATTGATGAAACTGTATTGAACAAGACCCTCTTGAAAGGTAACTCATTGATTGCCACCACAATATTCAATGGAGGGTCTGGTAAGGTAGTAGGTACTGTCTTAATTTCATAATCATAGAATCAAATTATAGGTTCTTGGCATTCTTGTACTTGTCCCACAAAGTGAGTAAATGCATTCACATCTTGTGGTTGGAGCTCAATTATTCTTAAAATTTCCATTAGAGTATTCCTATTCATTGGGGACTATTGTATAAGCTCATATAGCTTAGCCAGATTCGTCTATAAATTTTGCTCCAATCTACTCTAGATAGTTTTCATAGGTTGTGTTTGTGGGCCTGGAAGGTTGTCTTGCCTCTACCTAGGTGTGGCTAGGACATTCATGGGAGTTACAGGAGGTTGCAATTGACCATACCGCCTAGTCCTCGTTTCTATGTTAACAATCTCAATCATCCCAATGCATCTGTGGGTAGGTATATCAACTCAAACCTGATTGAATTGGGCCCCTTGCTCTCTAGGGTCCTCATGATTGGGAAATCAGTTTCTATATATGCCCATGTCTCTGTTATCAGTAGCCAGTGGGTTTTCAACTTTGAGTTCTCCTACATCAATCATATTTTGTACTTGATGCTTAAAACCAATGCAAGCCTTAATGTCATGCCATGGTATCCTATGATAAGGACAAAATTGATCTTCCCTATATCCTTTTGGCTTAGGATGGTTGGTATCTATAAGAGGTATATCAAGAAATATGATCCTTCTGGCCTTGCTAAGATGATTAAATATTGATTGAATTTATTCTATCATAGGTGTGAAATAGTGAGGTGGCTTGCGTTCTCTGTTTTACCCCTGATTGTTCCTTTGGTTGTAATTTGCTAGCGAGGGATGTGCTTGGTAGTTCTGGGGTTGTTGTGCACACACGTCCTTGGGTGTAGCCAATACAACTTGATTGACTGGAGCAGGGTTGCCTTGTTTTTGCTTGTACTTGTCATTCTTACCATTCTTGTTCCACTCATTTTTTTTCAAATTTTTATGGTTCCCTCATTTACTTTTATTTCTTTGATGAGCTTGGCCTATGCCAAAGCTTCCTCAAATGAAGTGTACTGCTAAAGTTTTAGCAAGAGGGAGATGTGTTTAGAGCAACTTTTGGTGAACATGAAAATGATCTCTTTTGTGGAAATGGAGAATGATAATTTTGCCATGACTTTTCTCCATCTATTCCCATAATCGATTACTGGCTCATCATCATACTATTTCAAGTTGACCAAGTCTGAAAGGTTCACCTTATTCTTAGAACCAAAGGAGAAATGCTTTAGGAATATGTTTACTAGTTGTTAAAAGTCGGTTATTCTATGCTTAGGTATTTGGTTGAACCATTGAGTGGCAGTACCTGAAAATGTCATTATGAATGTTCTTAACATGAGAGCATCATTGTCTTCAATATGAAAACATGCATTGATAAAATTGGTGATGTTCTCTTGTGCATCCTCTTCACCCTTAATTTTTTCTAACCTAGGCATCTCAAAGTGCTTATGATATGGAGGGATAGGGATTGATGGGCACAATGGTTGATTGTGTATTTTGCTTATTGTTTGCGAGTTCTCAGCTGCCTCTTGTTTCTCAAAGGCTTTTATATTTTTAGCAATTTCTTGAAATGCCTTTGAGGCATGGATTTACTCCTCTTGTAGACCTACTAATGGTGGCAATGGAGGTAACTATTTATCCATTTTATTTGTTCTATTTTCCTCCCTCATATGAGGGGACTCAGGATTGTGACCCTGGTTTGTTATGTTTACCATTTCCCAACTAGTTGGATTTCGTTCATGGTTTGGTGGGTGATTTCATTGTGGGCTATCTTGTCTAGTGCACCTCTCATTAGGCGAGTTAGCGCATCTAGTTATTTGGTGGTTATCATCATTTGTTTGTAAATTGTTAAGAGCTAGCCACTCAGCTTGTTCTC
Organism: Wollemia nobilis; assembly: GCA_028583015.1. NCBI lineage: Eukaryota > Viridiplantae > Streptophyta > Pinopsida > Araucariales > Araucariaceae > Wollemia > Wollemia nobilis. The sequence continues at coordinate 10,020,913 of JAQPPZ010001353.1, forward strand.
TCAAGCACTGCTCATGTTAGTGTAAGAGTATTTCTCTTTTCTTATCCTGTTCGAGAGCTTCCACCAACTCTCGCTCCTTATGTAATGCATTTTATAACTGCCTCACATGGTTAGTTTGTGCTATCATAGAAGACTCATGTTTATCTGACTCTGTTCTTGTTGTCTTGACTCATAGATTCCTCTAGGAGGTTTCATTTAGAAGTCATAGTTCGTAAGATTCTAGATGCAGAGTTCTCAGTAGCTACAGTTCTTTGAGCTGGTCATGTAGGAAACCTATCCAACACATCTAGCTCTCTTGTTTTCCATGGTTGGTTCCGTGGGGTGCCATTCACTCCTATGAGGTCATAGTATATGAGAATATTTTCTTTCATGTGAAGGGTTTATTCTATCCAATTCCCATGACTAGATGTAGCTCTAGTTTCCTGCCCTTTAGTGAGCAGACCTGTTTCATATATTTCTTGTAAATATTAAGGCATTGCAACTCTTGCTTGCCTTCTTGATGAAGAGGGCTTTGTGGTGACATGTTTTCTCCATGTGGATGGATATGTAGCAGTCTTGTCATCCCAACGTGAAGAATGAGTTTTAGAACCTTCTTTATGTCTATGTGAGGAGGAAGCCCTTGAAGCTTCCTCACATCTTTAAGATGTTTTGATGTGTTTAGAGGAGGCCCTTGATGTCTCGTCATGTCTCCTTGATGAGGATCGTTGTGAAGCCTCTTTCTATCTATGTGAATTTATTCCATGATGTGGTTCCCTACTTGGGGTTTCTCAAGGAGATCCCCCAAGGGTTGAGTTATCACCCTTTAGGCTTACAGAGCTATGTCCCACGGTCTTACGGGTAGGTCATTCATTGTTACTATGAATCTGCCTATGGGTATGAGTTGCTTCACTCTCTCCCTCGGTATCAGATAGAGGGTTTTTACTTCTTGTTTTGACCATGTTGTCTATGAATTGATCTTTTGAGTTGTAATTTAGGAATAACCACACAATACCAAATAAATGTTTATCTTGATTATCGATTTAAGTGTGTCCTAAACTGTTGTGTGTGTTTTGATGTGTTGTTATTTTGATTTCTTGCTCTTGTTATTGGATTAAAAATGAGAAGACTCATACATAGTGACAATAAAGTACACCCATGCCAAACATGATTTTCTCAAAAGAAGCTAGGGTACACTACTGAAGTCCTAGTGGGGGGTTCACCTAGCTCTTCCACTCTGAACTAGTTATTGTTCCAATAGTGGGAGACAGTTTGAGCACAAGTAACTTAGTATCACTATAAGTAAGTTTTATATTCCATTTATAGGAAGCTATAGGGGTAAACCAGTGGAAGGAGATGAATTCCAATGTTATTGGACTGAATTGAAGGTTGGTGATGAAATCCAACTCCCTAATATTTAAATGAGATGTGCGTGTATGGTGTTAATTTTAATCTTGCATAACATAAAGTGCATCATATAGCAACAATGAGTCTTTCCTATATGCCTAAGTGTAAAACTACATTTCAATATTAAGAAATATGCATGAACTGCTATGATTTGTATGAGAACACTTTATTTCGTGCAACTATGGCCTCTAGCAGGGCCTCAAAGCAAGCAAACAACATACAATGTCTAGCACGTTGGATTATAGGGTGAACTTTTTAGGCATAAGTTGCTGTTCCTAGAAATGCCTAGTGGAAATTTAAAAGAAGATCTAAGATATGTGAAATGCTTAATTCTTTCTCCTTTTATTCTTTCAATTTCCAAACATAAATGTGCTTTAAGTTCTTTGTTTTAGACACACGAGAGAAAAAAAAAGCTATAAAATATTAGAGAGGTTGTACCAACCTTTGATCTAGCTCAGAGAGTTGGTGTTTTGACCTCTACTACACTCTAATTCTAGCTGTTGTTGACCAGAGTGGCTGATTCTTGACCATTATTAGTGGGAGAGGCTAAATCTCTATTGGATGCTATAGCTCAGAGTGACTTATTTTTGGTTGCTGTAGCTCAGAGTGGCTAGACCTACACACAAAAATAAGTTAGTATTTAGGCAAAAAATAAAAAATTAGTGGAAGTCCCATTGTGATCACCATCTATAGTGACCTCGAGACGCACACACCGCTCTTTTTATGCTACTTGCAATGTATTAAAAACCCAAAAATGAAATGGAATACAATGAAAAGCATATAACATGAAAATAACAAAGATAGATATCTTTATTTGGATTGAAACTTGGTTACATTTCGGTCCCTCTTAGGGATACCCATTTCGATACAATAAGGTTACAAATAGGCAAAGAGTGCCCCTTTCACGAAGAGGTGGTGCACTTTCAAAATATTCTCGGTTCTGCACACAAAAATGTATGAGGGCTTGTAGATGCCTCCTTCTCCAAGCCTATTTCCTAGAGGGATCCATTTTGCTCTCATATGTTGTAGATTTCATCTGATGAACCTGTGGCCCTGTAAGCAATGAAACAACAACACATGCTTAGATGTCCGGGAATGCCTCCTTGGATGAGGTTGTTAGTACTAAATATAACAAATTAAAGCAAGTGCAAATTAGACTAATGCTATGAGTATGAATGAATGAAATGATGCTATGCTAATGATATGCTAAAATAATGAATCTAATGTCTAAAACCCTAAGCTAAGCCCACGGGCCACTATCCAAGACAATGGCCGCTAAAGTGACTCTCGTCCTCTTTGCTCCAAAGCTACAACCAAAGCTTGTATCTAATGTTGAAATAATGGTTGCTATGCTCTCCAATATGTCAAGGCTTCACCATACACATGATCTCTAAGGGAACTCTCCAAGTCTCAAAAGCTCTCCTCAATGACCTATCCTAATAAATTGCCTAGATAAAGATCTCTTAGATAAAATATGTCTCTCCTCTCTTCAAATATCGATCCTTGGTACTCTTAGGCTTGCACCTTTTATAGTGTGAAACCCTAGGTCTATGTCCAAGCCCTAGGAATGAATTTCTCATGCATAGTGAGAGTTAGCATGAGAAGCTTTTTTTTGTCTTTTCTATGTTTGGAGGTCAGTTAACTGAAATATAATTGCCAACTTGAGTCTCCTATGCAAAATGGTTGTTAGCATGAGAAGCTTTTGTTCTTTGTCTATGTTTGGAAGTTAGTTAACTAAAGTCTAAATGCAAAATCAAGTCTCCTATGTAAACTGGTCATGAAAGGGAATGCAAAGTTATTCCTGTTCACATTTATTACATGTAGAGTGCCACTTATGCCCGTGATTAGGTTTGTTTGTTAGCAAAATTGATTTTAGGGTTTATCCACTATTGTCTATAGTGGCTAATATTTGGCCACTATTGGCTTGAGTGGCTAGGCTTGGATGGCTTGAAAATACCCCAAATAAGTGGTGAGAACCACTATTGATGCTTGGAAATTCCAATATTATGTCATTTGATCTTATGAATGTGTCTATGTGAGTAGCTCCCCTAAGCATGAAATATTTTAGGTGTCTATAGTGCGATATCTCCATCTTCACCATTTCATGATCCCTCATCTTACCATAGTCCTCCCATGTCATCCCAAGTCAAGGTCCACCTCACTAATACTGATATTGGTGAATACATGGCCCAAGATATCACTTTCACACCCCTCATCATCCCTCATGCTAAGGATTTTTGTCATCCATGTGATCCATATTTAGAAATAGGAGCAGTATATAACATGGGTTCAACTCCAAATAGTATAAATTTTGTATATGGGGGGATTGATTGTTCATCAAGTCTAGAACCCATAGAAGAACCCAAAAAACCAAAACTTGCCAACATTCCAAACATGATGGGATTTTCATCTCGATATTTCCACAAATTCAATTGGCAAGGCCATGGCCTAGGATTGCATGAACAGGGAGTGCATCAACCTATCAATTTTCCATATCAAGAGGTGCACGACCATTCAGTTTTAGATTACCACCATCTTTCCACCACATATTCTTTTGAACAAGTCTTCCAAAGACTTAATCTCAATTTAGGAGAAGAAGCCCACCAACCTGATAATTATGATGATAAAATCTATGAAGAATAGTAGCCCATCATTCCTCATTCTGAACAAGATGAATTTGTATCAACATTTTCCCCATCCATGAGCCTATCTTTCGCTTGCTTTTTCCAAAAGAGTAAGTCACCCCTACCAGTGAACCACCACCTCTATTCCATTAAGCCATTCCATAATCCAAACTTGTAACATATGTACATAACATAAAAACAATGATTTTTCACCACTACCAAAAATAAAAAAAATCAACAAAAATGTTTTCTTTCTTTGCATTGCATATGTAAATATATTACTTAGGCAAATGCATTTATTTGTGTTTATTTTTATTGTTCAAGTTAACCAAACCCCTAGCACCGATTCCTAATATCCATCCATTACATCCAACCTCATCTACCTTACCCATAAGTCAACATGAATCCTATTGATTTATTCACCCCACTCCATAATCCATATGATTTGGCTAAGACAATTCCAATTGATATAAGCCTTATCGATATGGATTGGATTTCCTCACCTCCATACTTTACCATATTTTTATTATCCAAGGAATTTTTAAGGGCTTCCACCAACTACATTCCTCCATCCCCTCCGCCTTCGCATTCACCGTCTCCTTCGAATTCTGAGGTTTTCTAGGAAAAAATAGATGAGGATACACCAAAATATTTTGATTATATCTTAGATGATATTAATTTTATCCATATACCCCATCAGTTTGAGGAAGGTTCCCAAATGTTTATTGAAGATACCATTGGTGTGGACCTTAGTTTAGACAAGGACAATCCCTAAATTTTCAATCATGGAAAAAGTCTATTACTTGACAAACAACAAAAATTTATTGCTCTCCTCAAGAAGAAGAAGGACATATTTCCATGGTCATACAAGGACATGCCCAGTCTTGACCCTAGTTTGGTTGTCCAAAATATCACCTTATAGCCTGATGCTAAGCTGATCAAATAAAAACTTAGGAGAATGCATAGTACAGTACCATGTTGGTAAAAATAGAGCTTCAAAAACTCTTATATGTGAACTTCATAGTTTATATCGACTATCCTGAGTGGCTATCAAACATGGTACCCATTCATAAGCCTAACGGGGAAATACACGTATGCACTGACTTTCAAGATATTAACAAAGCATTTCCTAAGGATGATATCCCTCTTCCAAATATAGATACTCTTGTCAATACTTATGCCGGCCATGAAATGCTTTCACTCATGGATGGTTTATCTGGATACAACCAAATTTGAATAAATTGTGATGACCAACACAAAACAACATTCACTACACCTTGGGAAAATTTTTGTTACAAGGTGATGCCCTTTGACCTCAAAAATGTAGGTGTCACTTATCAACATGCCATGACTACATACATAATATTATCGAAGACTATGTGGATGATCTCTTGGCTAAATATAAAACTCAACAAGAATATATTGGTGTATTGGAGAAAGTTTTTGATTGACTCCTAGAATATAATGTAAGGTTGAACCCCAAGAAATGTTTCTTTGGTGTTACCTCAGGCAAAATTTTAGGATTCATTATCTCCAAAAGAGGCATTGAAGTGGATCCTAATAAGGTCAAGGCTATCATGGAGATGCCTCCTCTAACTATATTAAAGGAATTATGTAGTTTACAAGAAAATATCCAATCGATCCATCATTTTACTATGAAATTTTTTGAAAAATGTAGGCCATTCAATAACCTACTACAAAAGGGGGTGCCATTCTATTGGATAAATGAATATAAAAAAGCCTTCAATGATATTAAGCAATACTTAGCTTCTCCACCGCTTCTCCACCAATCTTAGCCCCTCCTCATTCGGGAGTCCCATTTTATCTTTATATCTCAGCAATGGAGTTCACATTAGGGACAATGCTTGCACAAAGGAATGAAAAAAATCAAGAGCAAGTTGTCTACTATATTAGTTGAACATTGGTAAGCTATGAAACTAAATATGCTTATGTAGAAAAACTATGCTTAGGAGTGGCTTTCACCACTAAGAAAATTTGACACTACATGCTTAGCCACACAACTTATGTCATAGCTAGAGAAAATCCTTTGCGCTACATGATGTCTCTCACTTACAACGAAACTCATACCGCTAAATGGATAATGCTCCTCACTAAATTTGACTTGGAATTCATTAGCTAAAAATCCATTAAAGGTCAGGTAATAGCTAATCAACTTGTGAAAGCTCCACTACCTAGTGATCATCCTTTGATTATTGATCTCCTAGATGATTCAGTATTTGTTATCACTGAAAAATAAGAATATGTCATTTTTAGGGAAGACATCGATATCACACTATTCTTTGATAGCTCTAAGTGTGCAAAAGGTCAATGTGTTAAGAGTCATGTTTCATACACCATAGGGGGTACCTATACCCTTATCATTCAAACTCGACTTCCAATGCACAAACAAAACTGTAGAGTATGAAGCCTTAATATTAGACCTTCAATAAGTTATAACTATGAGCATTAAGCATATTAGGATATTTGGTGATTATCAACTTGTTTTCAAGTAAATCAATGAAGAATATCAATGCAAAGAACCTACCATTAAACTTTATCATGAAGTAGCAATGAAATTGCTCTCTAAGTGTGATTGGTATGAAATAAATAGCTTGCCATGTTCGAATAATAAATTTGTAGATGCAATGGCATCCCTTGAATCATTGATTCCAAAATACTCCTTTGAAGAGGTACATCCCCTTATCATTTCAATAGTCTCTAAATCTGCAATCATCCATGCTGAGTCTAAGTATGAAAAGGATGTTTGATTTATCCAATTAGATTCATATGAGCCTTGGTCAAGCCAAATAGTAGCCTTTCTAAAGTTTGGAACACTCCCATTTAACATGTCTCAAACTACAAAATGCACATTCAAGAAAAAGGTAGATAATTTTGTTCTCTTGTGGGATGTTTTATATAAACATAGTTATGATGGAGTCCTCCTTCATTGTCTCGAGTCTAGTGAGGCACAAAGAGCCATTGTTGAAGCTCATGATGGTACTTGTGATGGTCATTTTAGTTGAATGGCCATTGCAAAGCATATTTTATGTATGGGTTATTATTGGTCCACAATGGAATGTGATTGTTGCACCTATGTCAAATATTGCAAAAAGTGTCAAGAACATGCTAATTTAACTCATGTACCATCACAAGCTTTGCATACCATTCAAATCCTTTTGTCCTTTTTACAATGAGGCCTAGATCTAATTGGAAAAATTTCACCTCCTTCTTTGAGAAAACATACATTCATTATCACAACCACTAAATACTTCACAAAGTGGGTTGAGGTAATTCCTCTAACCAACATGATAGGACCTAGAATTGTGGAGTTTATACTCCATCATATCATTTATCATTTTGGTATCCCCTCAAAAATCAATTTATACAATGGCAAATATTTTAAGAACAAGGATGTTCGAGCACTTTGAGAGAAATATAATATTCAACATAGTTTCTCGACTCCATATTACCCACAAGCAAATGGATAAGCTAAAGCTTCCAACAAGACCTTAGTTACTATTCTCAAGAAACTTGCCAAAGAAAATAATAGAGATTGGCATACACAAATTCTCTTGGTATTATGGACTTATTGAACAAGCATCCATATGCCTACAGGGGCAACACCATTTTCAATTGTCTATGAAGCCAAAGAAATCATGCCTCTTGAGCTCGATATCCCTTTCTTGTGAATTTATTTGCAAGAATTCATAAATGATGACACTGCTAGACAAGCACATCTTGACCAACTTACACTTCTTGATGAAAGGCGAGTTAATGCTTTAGAGAATTTACGAGTTTATCAAGACCACCTCAAATGTGTGTACAATGCCAAAGTCCATCTACACAAATTCTAAGTAGGTGATATTATCCTTAAAGAGAATCAACACAACACCAATGCATTACCACATATTTGTGATAAATTTGTGGCTAAATAGTTAGGTCCATACATTTTCACACAAAGAGTGGGTAATTGTACTTATAGGATTGTCAATCTAGAGGGAGAGGAAGAACCCAAACCACTTAATTTTATACACTTGAGATAATTCTATGCATGATTTTATTACTATATATGTATATATATACATGGCTAATACACAAAAAAAATTGCATACACTTCATTCATAACATTGTATTTCACTTACATTCACATTCCAAAAATAATGCATTCACCCACATTTCATATTGCATTCCATATTTCACAAAAATTGCATGTCATACATTGCATTCACATTCATATTTTGCATTTCATATAGGGATCATTTATTAAGTTTAAGGTCTTAATTGGTCCAACAAAAAGTCATGTTGCCTTAATCAAGGGCACCCTCACAAAGTCATCCACACAATTCCACTAAGTCATACTGCCATTAGCATAAACCACGTTCTCATAAAAGTCCTAGGTGTTTTTGGTCACTCAGTCGCTCCTAGTATTTTAGCAAACTACAAAATACATGTTAAGTTATTTTTAGGACCATTACACATATTCACTAAGAAAATATTGAGTTTTGGGAATTGGCTCCAAAAAATTCTTTAACCAAACACAAATTCACATCTTAAAAGCATCTTGTATCAAAGAGAGATAACACCACACTTGGTAGAAACCTTAAAGTGAAAAGGGTCATCCTTTCTAGTTCCATCATGCAACATAGTCCATAAATTAGTGGTTTTCACCACTACCACAATTCCAAAAATAAAAGAAAGAGTAGGGAAAAATTCCTAACAAAAAATCTAAATCTTTTACATCACACACCACTGATCAATTGGGTTGTAAGGATCATACTATATTTTTAGTCAAACAGTTAGGTAGTCATCCCAAAACTTAAGAGATAAACCACAAAAATCATGGACTATGGAGTTAGACTCCATCAGAGCTATAGATGCTAGACTGGCAGTGGAGTACGCTCATGCATGGTGACATGTCTCTTTTAAAAAATACCTTTGATCATTCATATGGACAAGCTATATTCTTGATTTCATACATAACAAGTTTTACCCAATTTACTCAAGATGAGTTAATGAAATCACTTGTACACACACTATTTATTGATTACCTCAAGTCATTACCATGCTCTTGATTTGGTAAATGAATCCACTACACACACATGTGGTCCTAGAAGGATTAGGTAGTGTTAGTGATATTTTTTGATGACACTAGTATGTTTGAGTCTCTACAAAATAGTCAGTTTTCCATATCAACATCCATATCTTCTTCCATATCAACATCTATATCTTCTTCCATATCAACATCCATATCTTCTTCCATATCAACATCCATATCTTCTTTCGTGTCAACATCCATGTCATGTCAAAAAGTCATTCATCCCATACGCCACCAATTTTGGTGCCCTTAATTAAACAACAATGCTAGAAAATGGTCAAGCAATGATCTAAACTATAAATGATCATTAGTACATGTCATTTTACATTAATCATCCATACATATCATCTTGCATTAATCATCCATACATGACATCTTGCATTAATCATCCATAACATATCATATGCATCAAGCATCCATATAAACATGCATTACACAAAAGCATTCCATAAAAGCATACACACAAAAACACATATAACACAAAAAGGTAAAAAACCATGTATATATATGTATAAATATTATATGTACAATGAATGCCAAATGACTACATACAATAGAGTACCAAGGCTCTTATACAAAAGTGCATCTAAGAACTAGTTATACCTTCCAAGAGGACCCATGTGACCTAGCAGGAGCCTCCAACCTAGGAGGAGCCCAAGGCCTAGAGCTATGCCTAGACTCGCTATGCCTAGTACCCAAAACATAGATGAGGTTGGAGGATCAGGAAGTGGAAGATGATGTTCCATAAACCTATCATCTAAAACCTTGATATATCTGTGTTGATATCAAAGGTATGCTATATTGATATTATGTCAATGCTCTATATTCTATCTCTACCTCAAGCCTTGTAATCCTCATATCTTTATTTTCTAATTACTGCTCCATATACATCTAGTCCTCCTCGTTATGACCTGGAGGTCCATCTAGAACCTCCTCCACATCCTCCCTATCTCCATCATATCCTCCAATATCACAAGCCTATTATGTTGTACCTTTATCCCTCCACCTTCAACTATCATATTGAAGGCACCACTGCCACTTGGGGGCCTCTTGGATACCCTCATACCCAGCCTCCTGAGTACCCTCATCCCTAGTCTCTCAACCTCCATCCCCATTGATCGCTCCTCGAGGTGGTGTCCATGGTGGTTGAGCCATGAACCATGTGTCATAATATATGGTTTTCCTTGCATCCTCCACATCTAGAAGATATATCTCCTCATTATATTCCAAGACCATTCTCTACAACCTCATGCATGGTAGCCCTGTATTCTCTCGATGTCTTCTATAGTGTACTAGCTCATCGGGGACATCCTACCTTAGCCCAAACTATCAGAGCACTCATGAGAACTAGAAGTACTCTACCTCACTTTGATGTCTCCCAACCACCCATCGAGCCTACCATACTCTCCATAAGTTATCTCCATCCTCAATCCAACTATAAATCCACCATGACCTCCATATCACTTGGGTGGATGTTAGTACAACCCGTAACTCCTAGTACCATTGGCTTGTCCTCACTAGCTGACTCGACTGGACCTCCTCAGCCAATGCCTATATCCTAGAATAGGACTAATCCATATCCAAGCCTACCATAGGTAAACCCTATTGTTGAGCCACACTAAAATGCTCCCATGCCTAGAACTATAGTAGTAGGATGCAACCCAACCCCTTGCTCCCTCAAATCACCATATCATATAGCTATCGGTACACCTATACCAACAAGGTGGGATCCAATGCATATACCTGCCTCCTAGTGAGCGTGTAACTCACAACTCCTATAATATTCCATGGGAACCTGCTCCCAGTATTATTTGGAGCCATGATGTTGGTCAACATGAATATAACCAAAACACAAAGGGGTCCAATTCCTTTTCCATGTACATAGATAAATACGAAATACCCCCACACTCCACCTTCACCCCCTACCATGCATCACCAAATGTATGCATCATATCTATCTTTTGGTTGATCCTAAAATCAACATGAATCTCCTCTATTGACACCTTGAGGATGCGATATACATCCTCCAAGGTGACCATCACCTCACCCATGGGAAGATAAAAAGTCTCCCTATCTACATCCCACCTATTTGCCAAGGTAGAGAGGTACCCCTCATCGACCCTCACTACATCCAATTGGGCTACCTTCACTATCCACACATCCTCCAATAAATCCCACTCCTCATCTAAAAATACCTTCCTCATCCCGAGGATGTAAGGCAAGAATCGATGTTGAGCCTCCAAAATCCTAAGTTGCAACACAACATAAAATATTTGTTAATAATTTTGCAAAAATAATAATAATAAAAATTTGCACAATAAAGAAGAATAATAAATAAAGTTTTACCTCATAAACCCACACTGTAGCCATAGTCCCCACATTCGCACTAGCTCCCCCCACTGCCATAGCTTTCGTGCTCCAAACACCTCACCTCACTTCACTCCACTCTTCTAGATACAACTTCTCAAACTTCCAAATGCATAAATGAGCTCGGTTTCTCATCATGGCAGCTATTTATAGCTACTTTAGGCACCTTGAGACACCTAGGGGAATTTATTGGTGCATTGAAGCACCCATGAGCATTTACAGAGTGTACAAACACCAACAGGTGTTTCTGCAGGCCAAAAGCACCAACGGGCGTTTGGAGTCAAATTGCACAAAAGACCAAATTTTCACAAAATAGTAGTTTCTCCCAAGAAAATCACTCCAAATTTCATCCATCCATACATTTCATAATTTTATCAGGTTTTGTGAATATTCCAACTGATTTGGATGCATAATTTTCATTTGCGACCACATATTGCAAATTCACCAAACAAGTTACAAAAGCACCCCAAAATGGTCCAAATCTTCAAAAAATTATAATCATCATCATATTCATCATTTATACATCATTTTACATCATAATTTAGACATTTTCTAAGTGCCAAATGATATTCAAGTGAATCTTGTATATAATGATTTTTTCTATATACTTGGTGATTATAGCGATTTGCATCAATGCAATTTGGTAAGATGAAATATCTACCATAAGAACACTTGGTAATTTTTAGAATCACATATCTCCTTGCTAAAAAGCATAATCATATTTAGTACTTCACATTTTGCATGAAACCTTACCATAAATAATTTGCACAAAATCTATCATTGATGGCCTAGTTCGTGGGGCCTAAAACATGGACAAAATCAAGTTTCATCATTACAAATTTCCTTGAAAATCATCATAGTAACTGGATTTAGCTAGGGTTATTGGTTTTGATCTTAGAAATTATCTGACAATCACTAGTTGGCCCTCTAAAGTTGACTACTTTTACTCTGAATTTTTCATCTTTGCATATCAATGACGTTGGAAGGCAAAATGTTTCAACAACATCGAATCAACCCAAATTTGAGGTAACCACATATGGTTCTAAATTTTTCCACAATGGGATACATATTACATGATAATGATATCCACACTTGGAAAAATACCTTCATCTATTGGGGAAAAAATAGATGCATTTCTCATCACATATTTCACAAATCCCTTCATATGCTGGGATAAAAAATATGCAATTTTTAAGCACATCCCTTCATCTATTAGGGTACAAACAGATACATATTGCATCACATTTTTATAAATACCTTTATCTGTTGGGGCACAAACAGATGCATCATACCATATTTTTCACCACTCCCCTTCCCACCGTTGGGACAAAAATGGTATTACATTTGCATCATTTATTTGCATAGATTTTTCAATTGGCTCTTGAGATTCATCCGCAACCTCATTTGCCAATTGAGGGGGTAAGCTACACAAAACTCAAATTATTTTATTCTTTTATCTTCAAACTCGTGTTCCACATCCCAAGAGAAGATACTTCTGCATCCTATAATTTTTATAAGCAATTTTCCAAGATTTTATGGGAATGATCCATAAAGTTGGTTAGTTAAAAGTGAGCAATGGTATGAACTACATGAAACACGCTTCAATCAAAGAAATTTTATGGTCACCTTTTATTTTTACCTTGAAGCAATACATTGGTATCAATGGTTGTGAAAAAAAGTCCTAAACATTAAATGGATACAATTCAAGAATGAACTCCTAGATTTCATTCTATAGAAGTTGGTGTCACTGATATAACTTCAATTTTACTTTCATTTAATCTTAATTTTGAAAAAAAAAAAAACTCTTTGAACTAATAACTAGTGAATACACATACTAACTCAATGTTTTTTTACCCAAAAATTATATAATTTTATATCATCTCATTTTGATTTGAACTTTTGGTAAACCATGTTTCATCTAGCTATTTATTATCATAAATCCATTATTTCTTCTATTCTTGTTCAACAAAATATTACCTCCTTAAGTATGGCATGGCACATATTTTACTGTTGATATATAGAATGATAGTTTGAGTACAACCTTAATCACAATTTGTTCTCTGGCTAAGCTTCACTATTATTTTTCCAATCATTAAAAAAGAGAGAATAAAAACAAGTCTTGCTCTTTCTTATAGGCTATCAACCCATTTAAAAATAAACAAAACATCATAAGGATTTTCTTGTTATTTAAACTAGTCCGAATAAGTATATTGTTGCTCAGATGTTCCTGCTATTTAGTTTGGATAGTGCCCAAGGGGATTCTTTGTTTTTCTTGAGTTTGGCTTTCATCTTGTAGTCTTGAAGGATGGATCCTTTTCTCTATGTTTTCCGTATTGTTTTTTGCCAATGTAATAGGTGAAGATTTACTTGCTTTTCTAAGGGTTTTGTATACTTCCTCTTGGGCTTAGGCTGATGCCTGTTGTTCCCTGTTGATGTAAAAGGTATTTAGGAGCCTTCATATTTTACAACATAAAAATATGTCAATTAACTTACCAAAAAAACTACTTTAACCCTCACAAGAGGATGAGATTACGTGTATTATGAAACATGCGACTAGAAATCAATTTTATTTATTATTATTATTTTTGAGTTTACATGGTGGAATCAATAGTTTTCGTGATAATTCGGGCACACTGTCCATATTTTATGGCTACCACAGTATTCTGCGTTGTCCACCTTAGAAGCCACCACATAGTACTTGCACAATTTGCCCCTATAACCACCATGTCACAATAATTTTTAAAATATGTCACTGAAAGCACCAAGAAAGGGACAAGTGTTCAGTCCAACAAAGCTCAAGATTTGAACCTTGGATCTTTGCTCTTACAAGATTTGGAAGAACCAATTGGTCTACACCTTGAACCTAATTTTTATTTATTATTAATATTATATATTGTTTATTTTTTAATTTTTTTTTGAAATTTTATGTTTTAAGTTTTTTGTAAGATATTGGTGATGGTTAGATGTATTTTTAATTTATATATATAGTTGATGATATGTTCATATTAAATTCTGTTTAAAATTTATGTGCTTTAAAAAAATGGATTGTTTTGTTTTATTATTTTTATTATTTTAAACATTATTAATATGGAAATTTTATTAATAGCCCAATAATCCTCTTAGATTATCTTTAGTTTAATTTTTTTAATAATAAAGGGTAATTTTAACCTACTTTTAAGGTGTATATAGGGATCTATTTTTTTTAATTATAATTAAGATATTTGTTTTTTTTATTTACATGGTGGAATCAATAGCCACCATGATGATTTGGATGCATTGTTCATCCCTATGGCCACCATGATATTCTGAATTGTCCACCCCAAAAGCCACCACATAATACTCTGCACAATCTTCTCCTATAACCACCATGCCACATTGATTTTAAACCTTTTTATGCTATTGAAAGCACTAGTAAAGGGATAAGAATTTACTCTGGAGAGGATTGAGATTTGAACCCTAGGCATTTGTCCTCTTAGAGGGTTTTGCCACACCACTTGGTCTACACCTTAGACCCATAAAATATTGTGTTATTATTTTGGTATCGATATAAATTTAGTTTTTATGTTAATTAAAGTATGAGTAAGAAAATGTGACCAAGGCTTACCTTGAGAGCTTTTATCCTAAATATTTGAATAAGGTAAAAATTGAAGGAATATTGAGGTGAAAAGTGAGGCATTAAGGAGGAAAATTCATTCATGCAAGCATTAGTTAGAAGTGAGAGTGTCTTAGTTTAGGAAAAAGGAAGAATGAATTTATGTTGATTGATATCTACTACTGGCTTTTAAGCCAAATTATATTAGGTCCTATTATATTTGATCCAGAGTAGACTTAAATATAAGAGAAATCAAAGTATAAGTTGGCCAACATAAACAATAATATCATTAAGACAATATCAATTATAAAAGTAAAATGACCAAAATCCTTGATGCAATAACATGAAGAACATTAATAGTATAAATGATCAAAACATACATAAAAGCTTCAATATTCATGCTTGAATATGTCATACATGTCTAGATACATTTCATGGAGCTTTATCTCTATTATATAGCCTTAGAAATATGACTCTTTATTTCCTAACTATTGCTCTCCTCACATATCTAGGAGTTGCAACTTTTCCTATTATTTATATAGTACAAGCCTCACATGTCCTTTTGTTTCTCATTTTGCCACTTAAATACATACGTCTTGAATCTCTACTTACATGCACACTTAACTTTATGACACTTTCACTCTTAATACATGATACTTCTACTTCTAAATGCACTCCTAATACATAACACTTATGCACTTTATCATATTACATATTTGCACACTTAATTACATGTTATTTGTGCACTTTCTCTCATTATACACACTCTTATATAAATTACTGTTGTGCATATCCTACACATAGACACATAAAAATTCAAATATAAATCACTTTCCTAAACTATAGACTGAAACTCTATATTAGTATCTACATTGTACCATAGATACCATGGGAGCACATTAACATGTACCAAATAATGTAATATACTCCAATACCCCATGTATTACATTATTTGGTTATTGAAGACTTTAGTATTCAATATTTTTCTTCATATTTGATTCTTTCTTGTGTATAATTTTTTGAATGAGATCCCTCTTTACCTTCTTTATTTACTTCTAACTTTGCTTCTTTGTTATAAACTTATGAATCTTGTTCATAGTCTGCTTGAAATTCTTCTTTGTCCTTGAATTTTGGCTCATGTGTTTATTTTTTTATGCCCTTTTGTAATATTGATGTAGTCCTATAACATCTGACTATTCACTTAGAGTATTGTAATAATTTTCTATAATCAATTATCCTAGATTTCCAGTATTACAAGCAAAGTGAAGCACTACTTTTTGAGATGATTCACTTGACTCACTTCTATCATGATTAGTACCTATTTTTATTTTTAGTGTTTCAATTAACTATTTTTCCTTTTGATTTTCATTCTTATGAATTTCAAGTGAAATTAATTCCATATATATGATACTACCTATATCAATAGGTATTGTAATATCATCTTTTTTTATTTTCCTTTTTGGAGTAGAAATATTTATCTCTCCAAAAATTTAATAAGTATATCAAAATTTTCAAAATTTAAATATATTGCAATAATCAATTGAAAATATAAAAATGTAAAATATTTTTCAATATTTAAGAAATAACGTTGAAGTGCTTATAACTCCCACCTTAATATATTTTTTGTATGGAGTTGAAAATATTTTAACTCCCACTCTTAAATAATAAAAGTCCCTAAGTTAACCAATTCCTTCAAATTTAAACTCAACTTAGGACTTTAATATCAAATTTAATAAATATTAAATTATAAGGTAATATGCTTATTTTTGACTTCCAAATTAGGTCTCATGAACATTCTTAATGAACTTTCTCTTGGATAATGATGTAGGAGATTTTAATTGAATGGTATGAATGCGAACATTACTTTGTAGTGCATAGATGTGATGTTTTTTTTTCCTTATGTTGCCTCAACATTCCACTCAAAACTTAAAGTGATAATGTTTCATTTGTTTAATTTCTTCTAGCCTAATTTAAATTACATTAAAAACATTGGCTTAAACTTAAAATTGAGACTTGGCTTAGATAATCTGGCTTGGCTTGTAATGACATTCAAGTTTAGATGCTCCAACTTGGGCTCAAGTAGTTCCTTGGTTTAGGTGCTCTAGTTAAGACCTGAATAGTTCCTTGATTTAGGTGTTCTAGATCAGGCCTAAATGGATCCTTGGTTTAGGTGCTCATGTGAATAATTCTCTAACTCAAACCCAAATGGCTCCCTAGGTTAAATGCTCTTGTGAATGATTCTTTAACTCAAACTCAAATGGCTACATAGTTTAGGTTCTTTGGCTCGAACAACATGAATGGTCTTTTGGTTTAGTTTCTCTAGCTCAAAAAATATAAATGGCCTTCCAGTTTAGGAGCTTTGTCTCAAACAACAAAAATGACCTTTTATTTTAGGATGACACTCTTGTTTTCTATTTTGTAGGTACTTTTAGACATATAACAATGTGAATGAATAGTGCTTTTGCTCTTTTTTTCTTCAGGTGCTCCTAGATGAATAGTAACACAACACTTCTTGCTCAATGACACTTAGCCTTTAATTCTTTTGTGAATACAACACCTCTTGATGATTCAATTTCTTTGTCCCCTTGATCATGAACTTTATATATATATATATATATATATATATATATATATATATATATATATATATATATATATATATGTATATATATATATGTATATATATGTATATATATATATGTATATATATGTATACAATATATATATATATATATATATATATATATATATATATATATATATATATAGTAATAAGTTATGTGTGGCTTCTGTTGGGGTCCACTCACATTACAAAAATAAAATATTACATTGCCCTCATTACATTTATTTTTATATTTTGATGTAGTATGCAATGGGAGATAGCAATCAAAATATGCAAAATAATATGAAAGAAAGTAAATCTGTGAGATGACTAAAATATGCTATAATTAGAAATGACAAAAATGAATTCAATGTAGCTATGGAGGAAATGGACACTCCATGAATAAATATACTAGACTACATTGCACCCATCATCAATATACAACACTATGCTACTACCTACGAATATACTCTAAGATTCTCTATGTGTATATTGCTTTATGTCTCTATGCTTTTTACAATGAGACTCTTTTTATATAGGAAGATAGATTCATTGGCCAACACTCTACCTAGCTATGTAAGGGATATCTTACACATATACAGCTTGCACATTGATACTTGTGCATTTATTACATTGCATGAAGTAACTAGATAACTTCCCCCTAAAGTAATATAATATCCTAAGTATGTACCTAGGAAGGTACATTTACATGACCCAAATGATGTAATATAGTCTATTTATAACATGCCCCTGTATTATATTATTTTGGTATTGAAGACTTTAGTCTTCAATGTGGATCTTATTCCATTGGATAATGGTGTTTGTATTCTTCTTCATTACTTACAGTGAACAGGTTCAGTAGGTAATTTGTGTATTCAATGATGAAAAGTAAGATGTAGTTGAGGGTTTTGCTACCTTTTGTATGTGTTCAACTGATTCGGTCTTCATGATGCCATGTTTATTTTTGGCATGTCTTTTCTTCCTTTTCCTCATTCTTATCCTATAATTTTGCATTGGTGTTGATGGAATTTCTGCTTCATGACAAGTTATTCTATCATCACAATAATATTGTTCATTATTGCTAGCTTGTTTCTTGTGTTAAGTACAAATATAATTACTGATAGATAAACCATCAAAAACTCTTCTAGTGAGAATATAACCAATATTTGTGAGTTCCACCATGTTGTGAAGAGGAATTAGGAAGATAACCAATCAATGTTGTAAATCTACCTTCTTTGGCTTCTTTAAGAAATAAGGGGAATTTCTCTTTGTCACTAATGGATAGATACCTGAATTCTTCTAGAGTATCTATTAAGTTTTGAGAGTAGAATTCTACTTCATAGAATATTTCTTCATTATTTAAAGCTTTTTTCAAATTTTCATCCGTGATAGATCCATAAAATAGTGATTCTTGCTATTTCTTAGAATTTGATAGAATCTTATTTATCTACCTTGTAACTCCTTGTATTAGGATATATGATCCCTAATTGTAGTATATAATCTTAATTTGATAAACACTTTATCAATCCTTAGGTTTTGTAGGCTTCCTTATGTCTCCCTAGTAATGAGAGTATATAACCTAATGAAATCTTAGGTTTTTAGAAATATTATATTTTTCTAGTGAATTTGCAACTTGATAATCTTTGATAAATACTGATATTACCAAGTTTTATAGAATGCCTTATGAATTATTAGTATATTTTGGATAAGATATAAGATGAATATAGTGCTTTTGTAAATTTTTGTTCAATTCTGGTTGATTTTGTAAAGTTTTTGTAAATCCCAAAATCAACTTCTATTATCCCTTATTTCTCCTATTGAACTAAGCACTTTTCCAAATTTTAAGAGGTTTAATTTTGGATCTCTTTTATCCATTTTTGTAAAATTTTGAGAAAAGTAAATTACTAAATTCCAACCTTTGAAATGCTTTGATAAACACCTTTTAATATCCCTTGATTTAGTATGTATAATCTTTTAATAACCTAACTTGGTGTTGTAATCCTTATAGCTCCAAAATATAGAAAAATTAGAACATAATAATATTTGCAAATATTTTAAAATCAATTTCTAGTAGAAAACCTTACTACTTCT
Source organism: Wollemia nobilis (assembly GCA_028583015.1). NCBI lineage: Eukaryota > Viridiplantae > Streptophyta > Pinopsida > Araucariales > Araucariaceae > Wollemia > Wollemia nobilis. The sequence goes on from JAQPPZ010001353.1 coordinate 10,040,667, forward strand.
AAGTTTAATATTGCAAATATTATATTTATTTGATAAATATTCCCTTTGAGATATGGGTTTCAATATGGTTAAATTCTTCTAGGTTTAACCTTGATTTATTGGCCTTATAACTCCCAAAAAATAAAACCATATTTAAAATAAAATAAATATTACCTTAAAATATACAAATAATCCAATAATCAGTGCTAATTTTGAGTGTGCAAGGGCTTCCATATTAATTTATCTACTGTGGTCGTTCCCTCCAATAGAATGCTTGGAACCTTCCTTTGATTTAATGCTCCAAATATGGCATATTTAATCTCTACCTTTGACCTCCTCTAGTTAGAGCATTAAAGTATCTTACACCTTGCTTCCATGGTGTAACTTGGCCTTGTGTGCGAAGACTATAAAGTTTTGAATGTGGATGCATAAATGCTTTTGAAAGCTCAGTATTTGGCACCCTTAAAGTGGAGGAGAATCTTGTATTGAGTTCCAAGTGGCACATCCATTTTATTCTTGAGCACTTGAGGAGTAGAAGATGCTATAAGACACTTGTATCTTCCTTTGAGTAACTTATGTATATTATATTATTTAGTGGTACACTTGGTCTCTTTGTGGACATGTGTCTCTCATATTATCAATGCACCAACCTATTGTTGGTAACTCCTTTCTTGGTCAAGATGAGTGCTTCATGTGAGGAGCATTAGGATTTTATCTCAAGTGATAATTTTTACTCCATCCTTGTGCATTAATGTCTTCTCTAATGCTTCTTCAATATATCCTTTGTAGGTTCTTTAATCCCTATACAATTTCTAGATCCTCCTTCATTCAATGACACTTGCTTACGGGTTGTTTCTAGTTGGAGTGAGGAGCAACGATTTGGAGGCTTGAGCATATATTTTGAGCAATGCAAATGTGGATTTTGAAACACTCCAATGGTGTCTTATTATTCTTCTATTCACACCTGTTGCATGTCCTTATTTTCTAGATTATGTTGCTCTTGAACATAATGTTGTTTCTCCCTTTATTGTGTGCCTTGTATTTTGCAGGTTCGATCGTCCAAGATATGAGGAGTATGAGCCCTTAGAGTGGTTCATTTTGCTATGCTTGGAGAGTGCTAGCATTAAATCACCTTTGTCTAGTTTACCCTGTGGATATTGTGCCTTTGTGCCACATTCAAATCTATCATATTTCCTTCATAATACATATTAGGATAGTGCAATACAATGTAACAAATTTATGTATAAAATAACCAATAGTGCACCTTCTTTTGCACTCCCTTTATTTTAGGTCTAAATTTATGGTTTTGTGTTAGAATTTTTGAATTCAATGTAGGGGTTTTGAGGTCGTATTTTTTATTATACACCTTCCTCTTTTTTATTGGATACTTCAATGAAAAATCCAAGCTTTGATACAAGATATAGAAGCTCCTTATTTGATGCAATTATTCTACACTTTTCTCCTTGCAAGTAACCCTGTAATGCTTTGGATTTGAGACTCACCAAGTCTCAATATTTGAAGCTTCTATTTATTATTTTTTATTAGTTGTCTTCTTTTCCAAATTTTGGAGGATTCTTACCTGTTTTGGTGGCTTCACTTGGCGACTATGTTGCAGATTTTTATGCACTAATAGTGTCTTTAGACACTTTGTCAAATTATGACTTTGTACCTTTCTCAAGAACACAACCAATAATAATTTTTAGAGCAATATAATAGTGCAAATGAATCTAATAATATTTCACTTTTAATACACTAACAATTTCACTTGATCACTCTGATCAAATATTAAAAAAATGCACTTAATCAATTTATTGTAGCTAATAAAAATAATCCGAAATGAATCTTCAAGAGTTATTCTACAATTAATATTGTAGGAATTAATATTATTATTTTTTTTTCAAAGTAGATGATAGGTATTTGATATATGTAGTTCAAAAATCTAATCAACTCCTAACTAATGTGTAAATGAACCTTAAAAGAAATTTTTCTCTTTTTGCACTTTTGAAGACTATAATCCAATTTTTCCTTCTTGTAACTTTAATCCAAATTAAGGTGCTTTAACAAATCTAATAAGTAATCCAATTAATGAATCTACTTGCACCAATAGTTTCTTACCTTTTTGAAAGCTTTTTTAGTTATTTTTCCACTTCTATAGAGGATGTAGATCTTGGTGTCTAAGATCACCAAGTTTCTACTTCGAATAGGATCTTGCTCTTTAGTTTCTTCTTCACCAAAAAATGATCTCGAACTTTCTTTTATGAGCCTAGGTTTTGATGATTTGATACTTTAATAAATATTCTCCTTTTGATATATATTTGAAGAAGTATTTGTCTCTAAAATGGTGCCTTCTTGCTATGATAAGCAATCTTCAAATCTCCTAAATTTTGTGGGCTTCTCCTATATTCAAGTCTTCTTGTTGAATTCTAGCTTCAAGCAGGATCTTCTCAAGATTCTAAATATCTTTTGGTCTTTTGATATTTGGTTCTCCTTGCCAAATTCTTCTTCTTATTTTGGGCTTGTTTTTGGATGGCAATAATTATCCCAAATCTTTCACTATATTTTGTAGTGAATTTCTCCAATGAGTTCTCCTTTGATAATTTATTTAGTAAGGCCCTCCAAGCCTTTTACTGGATGCTCATTGAGATCTCCCTAATGTATTTGATATTACAGCTTCTTCTAGTCTTCCTTGAGATTTTTTCTTCAACCTTCTAATCCTAGAAGTGTTGATGGTGAGATCTTATTATGGATCTTTGATTTTTCTACTTTTGGATTCAAGCAGAACTCTCCTAGTCCTTCTTCTTACAAGACTGTAAGTTATTTAGTGAGATATTCTCCTGATATATTTACCTTTATTTTTTCTTTAGGTGTTGAATTGATTATGAAGAAGATAATCTTCCTAAATTTCTTGCAACAAGTTTTCCAACTCATTGAATTTCCTTTCCCTATAACAAACTATTAGTACTGAAATATTAATCTTATTCTAAATTAGATACTCTCTTCTAGAGTCGTCTTCAGGTTCAAGGCTTCTTTGGTCTTTTTTTAGTATCAAGGATTTTGTAGCTTTTTTTTAGTATCAAGGCTTCTGTGGCCTTTTCTTTAGTATCAAGACTTATGTGGCCTTTTTTTTTAGTATCAAGGCTTATGTGGATTTTTTTTGGATCAATGCTTCTATGGTATTTTCTTCTAGAACAAGGCTTATGTGGCCTTTTATTCTTCTATGAAGTTCTCAATATAGCAGTGGAGATCTCTAGTCTCCTAAATTCACCACAATTTTTTTTCAAATGTCTTCTTTTGTAGTATTCTTTTCTTACACAAGGAACTGATCTCTACACTATGAAGGCATGTCAACCTTCGGGAAATGAAGTTGAAATTTCATAGAATTATATTGTAGGAGGTGTCCCAATCATCTGATAATTAATTTTCTACAAAAAAAGAAACTTTTGAAAATGGTTAAAAAATTACAAATATCCTAAATGATCTTCACTAGTTGATTTGTCAATCTATTGGACTAAATGTTGAGTCCTAGTCTTTACAAGTTTTTGCTAAAAATCTATGGAAAGAATCTAGCCAAATATAGTATTTGTATATCTAGAAATAAGATTTATTTCAATCATCACTTGTGTCTCTCCCATAATTCTACCACCTAGACTCTTCTAAGAGTTTTCTATTGTGGCTAGTCCAACAACACATCATATTGACAAAAAACTCAGGCTCAATATTAATTGTGGTTTTCCTGTTGATCTATTATGGCTCTAATACCACTGTTAGCTTTTGATGTAGTATGCAATGTAAGATAGCAATCACAATATGTATAATATGAAAAAAATTAAATCTGCAAGATAACTAAAAATGATGGAAATGAATACAAAGTAGCTATGGAGGAAATGAACACTTCAATAACAAAGCTTATAGACTACATTGCACCCATCACTAATATACAACACTGTGATACTACCTATGAATATACTCTGAGCTTCTCTATGTTTATATTGCTCTATATCTATATGCTTGTTACAATGAGACTCTTTTTATATAGGAAGATAGATTCCTTGGCCAAAACTCTACCTAGCTGTACAAGGGACATCTTGCACATATAAAACTTGCACATTGAAACTATTGCATTTATTACATTGCATGAAGTAACTAAATAAATTCCCCCTAAATTAATATAATATCCTAAGTATGTACCTAGGAAGGTATATTTACATGACCCAAATGATGTAATATAGTCTATTTCTAATATTTTTAACAAGTTAATTAAAGCATACCCATATTTGCCTTTATATAAAATATATTATCCATATTTCTAAAAATAATAAATTTCCACAACTCCTTTTTAAGGAAATAACAACAAGAACAACCCTTACATGACATATAACTCCACCAGATACAAGGAAAACACACATAGTAGTCATTAATCAAAGAGGAAATAAGTTTGATTATATTTCCTCTATAGCAGAGGTTCTTCCTCCTTTAGAGTGGTAAGATCTAAGAATATATTTTTGCACTTCAAGTTCTTGAGGCAATATCTAGTTGCAACACATTTTGTAGCATCTCCATTTTTAGAAAACTGACCATCACCGATTGTTTTATAATTAGATTCAAGTATACCATTTGAGGTGCTAATATTTTTTATGGAATCATCTAGACGATATTTAATAACCATTTGGTTTTTATCAATAATCTGATTCAAATTCTTCTTTTGGGATTGAGTCTTTTCTTGATCACATAATTCCTATTGGAAAATTGGTGCATCTAGAGGATGAGCTTATTTTTTTGAACTTGGATATTTGAAGTTTTTGATTTATTCACATGCAGGACCTTCTCCTCCACCAAGGAGGAATTAGAGTATGATCGAATGAATAGACGTATCTTCTTTAGGTGGCCATATTGCTAATAACCATATAATATTAGGAAAATGTTTTCATATTCATTATTTTAGATCCATTCCCCTTTGCTTGAGGATATAGTAATGCATTGAGGCCTAGGAACTGAAATATACATCCAAATTGCCAATCTTGCTTTACTCATAATAATTTTATTGGATAAATTTTCCTCTATTTGGGCATCCATATACTAAAATGCACCAATGGCATTACCAATTTTGGTTAATATCTTCTCTCTATAAAAAATTACAGGGAGAGCATAAAGATTCATCCAAACTAGGGGCCATTAACTTCTTTTATAAAGGGGTTGAAACTATGATTACAAGGTCTTATATAGACACCCCTTTGTCCGAAAACCAATTATACTATAATCCCTTATCCTATATCTATCTACTAAATTAAAAAAATAAATAGAAAAGAAATTTTTGGGTAGGAGAGTTACTTGGATTTTGTATTGGTCTATCAATATTTAATGTATCCTTTGATGTCCTCTAGGCCTAGTATTTTTTCCTTGAGTTTATAGATAATTATTTGGGCTTCATGATCAATCATATCCAACCCAAATTCATCCTCCAAAATCCTGATAGAGGGTAGAGGTTCATCCACTTGTAAACCCAAAGAACACTCAACGATATTTCTTTTAACTGAAGAGGCTTTCTCATAGACTGAAGATACAGTCTACGAACAACCCTCTTCCTTCAATTCTTGACTACACCTAGGATTTGCATACATTTTGTGAATACTATCACCAAATTTATCACTTTATTCATTTCTTGATCACACCTAGGGTTTAAATATCTTTAATGAATACTATAGCCACCTGATGGGTTAATTTGAAAATATTTTGGCTATCTCTCCAAAAATCTAATAAGTATATCCAAATTTAAAAAATTCAAATATATTGCAACAATCAATTATAAGTAATAAAATTTCAAATATTTTCAATATTCTAAAAGGAAGGTTGAAGTCCTTATAACTCCCACCTTAATATATTCTTTGTGTAGAGTTAAAAACCCTTTAACATTGACTCTTAATTAATAGAAGTCCCTAAGTTAACCAATTTATTCAAATTTTAATTCAACTTATGACCTTAACATAAAATTTAATAAATATTAAATTATAAGGTAATATACTTACCTTTGACTTCCAAATTAGGTCTCACGAACATTCTAAATGAATGTGCTCCTGGCTAATGATGTAGGAGCTTTTAACAGAGAAGTATGAATGTGAAGGTTACTATGTAGTGCATAGATGTATTGCTCTCTTTTCCATTATGTTGTCTTAATGTTGCACTCATAACCTAAAGTGATAAAGCTTTAGTTGTTTACCTTCTTCTGGAAAAATTTGAGTTACATAAAAAAAATTGGTATAAACTCAAAATCGAGATCTAGCTCAAATTATTTGGCCTTGCTTCTAGTGATGCTTAAGTTTAGATGCTCCAACTTGTGCTCAAATAGTTCCTTGGTCAGGTGCTCTAGCTCAAAACTGAATAGTTTCTTGATTTAGGTGCTCTATCTTAGACCCAAATGGACCCCTAGTTTAGGTGCTCCTATGAATGATTCTATGACTCAAAACCAAATGGCTCTTTAGTTCAAGTTCTATTGTGAATGATTCTTTGAATCAAACTCGAATGGGTACCTAGTTTAGGTGATCTAGATCGAACAAAACAAATGTCTTTCTACTTTAGTTACTCCAACTAAAATAAAATAAATGGCCTTTTGGTTTAGGAGCTTTGGTTCAAACAACATACAACTTAAATGAATTTATCTTTTAGGATGGCCCTCTTATTTTGTATTTTTTAGGGCCTCTTAGATATATAACAACCTAAATGAATAGTACTATTTCTCTATTTTTTATCAAGTGCTCCTAGATGAATAAAAACATAGCACTTTGTGCTAACAGTATGAGTTTCATGGAGCCTAATACTCTTTCCATTGAAACTATCTTGGAAGCCATCATCAACGATAAGGGATTTATGCCCTTTCTCAAACTATTTTCTGGAACAGACTGATACATTAGCATGGACTTCATGTCTACTTGGGAAAATGGGATTGCTATCATCCACGGTGTCAAATTTCATGTAGACGTAGGCATATTGGTTGAAATCACAGGGCAACCGACTATTGGGTAAACTATAAGAAGGTATAAACATAACTGGGAGGTGGAGCTGAGCGAGTTTGAACTGAATTCACCTTTGAGGAGGACCATAAAGCAGGGGATCTTCCATGAAGATATTCCTACCCCCTATAAGGAAGTCATGAAACCTATTATAGAGTACATAATGGTGGATGACCCCAACTCTCAGCTTTGCAGTTTTCACATCTTCTTCATGAATAATTTTAGGGAGGCTAAGTTGCTCAATATTCTTGAGTTCCTCTATATATCGATGGACTACATTATCACTTCAACTCACTCCAAGAAAGAGGAAGTGTGGCCTTCTCATCAAGGCCACTTTAAGGTGTTGTATGCCTTTCTATTGGAGAAGTTTCCTAAAGGAAACATTGTTACTTGGGACCTGCAGGTGGACAATATTGAACATGACACTTCTTCCACTTTGGCTTATAAGGTTTGGGGGTCAAAAAAGAAGAGGATGGAGGATAAGCATCAAGGAACAAATCTAGAAAATAAGAGTGCCAAAGTGAAGGTCACTCCTACAAGGAGCTCTCAACATCTCAAAAACAATGAGCTTCAAAGTCTAGGGAAGCTAAAGGATGCTGAGGAGGATGACCCAAACGATCCCATGGAATAGTTTCTGCAGAAGTACATCATTAAGACTATTTTTTTACTATTTATCATTTGGAAACTACCTAGTATGCTATTGGAGAAGCTATTTCTCAATTTAAAGAGCACAGTAATGCTCTTAGTATTTTGTACTTCTGTGACACCTTCGAAGAGGATACTCCTACAAAATCTACTACTGCTACTAAACTAGAAGCTAAGGATAATGATGTTGTGGAGATAACTAAGGAAATATTCAAGGATATCCCTAAGGATGAGGTAAAGGAAGCCAAGAAGGAGGGTATTAGAAAATCTATAATTGCTTGATGGACTCAAGTTCTGTTGTTTTTATCCCTTATGGGGTTTTCCTTGTCTTTTTTGAATTGTTTTTGTTGTCCTCTGTTTACTCTAGTCCTCAATGATGCTATTTTTGTGCTATTCACATCCTTTTTCTCTTCTAATGTATCAAGGTGTTAGGGCACCTTTCAAATTCCCTCTTTAATGAAAAAATTTAACTTACCAAAAAAAAAACATACCACTTCTTGCTAAATTACACTTAGCCTTTGATGCTTCAATTTATTGTCTTCTTGATCATGAACTTGTAATTTTTAAAAATAAATATGAGGATTATTTTATCCTTCAATAATTTTTTGTTGCATCCTAATCAGCCTAATTATTTTTTTGTTATTTCTTTTTGCATAGGATATTTTACTATTTTAGGTAGTTCTTTATTGATCTACATGCTAGCTCTTGGATTCAAGGAGAGGTCTCTAATAGTTTCAATCATAATGATTTATTCTATCCAAATTCTATTTTTAAAGGAGTTTTTTGTAAGTAGGCTTAGGCTAGTATGATCCACTCATTTGTATTGAGTCCATTTCATTAGCAATCTAAATCTAGTTGGTTTAATTTTATGTATGAGTGGATGGTTATCATGGAGGAAGCCATCAAAGGGATCAAGCATTTTTTGGTGGAGGTGGATAAGGAGGTTTTAAATTTAAAAAAAAAATGTGGCTTATTAAGCTTTCTAAGGAAGTTTAATGGACATCATACATAATTGGCCAATGAGATGACCCACTCTTGGAGCAAAGGAAAGGTGTTGGTTAAAGGGACTAGTTTTACTATCCAGGGTTATGCATAAGAGGTTGGACTCTAAATTTACTTGAAAAAAATGGTGAATCCTAATCAAAATCAAGGCGAATCTTAAGCAAATAAAATCAGTCATATTTACACCAAAATTTTGGACATTTGAAGCCCTACAAAGTAAGATCATATTTGGGGCCAATTGTAACCCCTTGAATCACCTTATAAATTCATAAAAAACACCACCATTATATCAGGCTCAAAAATAGATTTCCAATGAGTACAAATATGCCTATGTTTGGATATATTATGGTAAATTAACCCTAAGACAAAATTGGTCCAAAAAATTTTAGGTGAATGGGCCGACATCAAGGGTCCTCATATTTGCCAATTTCCAATTTTGAAAATTCTAATATTCACCCAATTTGTGAATATTCACCACTATGTATAACCTTATTACTATATATATTATGTTATAGGCTAAATTAACTGGTGTTCCAGCTTAGGAGGATTGCATCGATAGGAAGAAATACTTCCTAGCCAAGGAGCTAGACCTATTTGGATGCAAAACAAGTAAAAAGAAATGCCATAATAGGTATAAAATGAGCTATTTAAAATCATCATGGAATAAGGTTTTATATGTGTTAATAGATTTTTTACCCTCAAATGCAATAGAAAGACTATCCATATTTTTTATTTGGCACTAGAAAATCACCTTAGGGGGAAAAACATATGAACATTTCAGGTTTCCTATTCAAATAATTGGATAATGTGACCATGAACATCGAAGATGACATTACCTCTATCCAAAATAATTGGGGTCTTTTCAAGTTAAATTTTTATTATATTTATCAAAAGAATGGCTCTCTTTCTTTAGATAAAATAGGGGTGGTGTTTCTTTTTCCTGTATCCTTTAACATATGGGAAAGATTGTTATTCCATATTGTCCTATCATTGGGAGGATTGGTTTGGTTCATATGAAGGAAGAAAATGTTGGCCTTGAATTTCTCCCTAAAACCAACCTAAATTAGCCTCCAAAAAATATTGAGTTCAATAACTTGGTTGACAATTGTTTTGACATATCAGTTTAGGCCTTGTGCTAAATGAGGAGAGCCTCTAGCTTTATAAGGGTGGTATACAAGATTTAAAATTTACTTCTACTCTTAAAATTTTGTAGGATACATATGATAGTGATTACACATACTTGAAAGAGGTTAAGTTGGTTAAGAAAAGAAAGGTTGGCTCTTTGAAGAAGCACAAAATTAGATCCAAAGGACTTAGGATATCAGTGTGCATCAACACCAAAGTTGCGAAGAGAATGAAAATGTATGATTTTTATTATTTATATGATTTTGAGGAGTACCATATTTCTAAAGAGATGAAATTGAATATGGCCAAATTGCATCCTCAAAGTAAGATTAAGGATGATTCAGTTGCAACGCCAAGCTCATGTGATTTGATTAAGGAGTTGTTAATATTTATTAAGAGATCAATTAATTAGACTGCTTATTTTGTGAATGAGCTATCATGGAAACTTAAACACAATCAAAGCACTCTAGTGACTTATCTCATCATCTTAGAGGACTCTTTGTAAGATTAAACTTTGGCTTTGAATTTTTTGTGTTGATATTTTTTTGGTGTATCTCATCTCTTTTGCCTCCTCTTAGTGATTTTCCAGGTGGGTTGATCTTTCTTTGTAATTGGATATTTTTATTTATTTATTTATAGTCTCTTCTTTGTGGATATTTTTGGGTTTCTATTGTAAAATATTTGGGGATCCTTTAAAAACCCTTATTTTTTCTATCTAATCAAAAATAAAAATAACTTTCAAGATAGTATCAAATATAAAAGTAAAATGGCTAAAATTATTCATGCAAAAATATGAAGAACACTTATAGTATAATTGATTAAAATATGCATGTCATACATTTTTGGATATATTTCATGGAGCTTTATCTCCATTATATAACCTTAGAAATATGACTCTTCAATACTTGACTATTGCATCCCTCACATATTCAGGAGTTTTAATATTTCTTATTCTTTATATAAGACAAGCCTCACATATCCTTTGGTTTCTCATCTTCCCACTTGTATACATGACACTTGACTCTCTAATTATATGAACACTTAACTCTATAATACTTGCACTCTCAATACATGATACTTATAATTCTACATGCACTCCTCATACATGACACACATGCACTTTCTCATACATATTTGCACACTTAATTGCATGACACGTGCACTTTATCTCATTACACACTTGCACTCTTACATAAATAACTCTTGTGCATATATTACTCATAGACACTTACATAAAAAGGGAAATATAAACTGCTCTCCTAAACTATAGACTGAAACTTTATTATAATATTTACATTTTACCATAGGTACCATGGGAGTACATTAGCATGTACCAAATAATGTAATATACTCCAACATCTAAGTGAAGCATGATTTATTAAAGCATATTATCAAGGGCTTGATTATAGAACATAGAATAGTTGTCCTTAAGAAAAAAATATTAGTATTTAAGTTCAATAAACATTGGACAACTTAAATTTTGGATTTTACAATAGTCTCTAGAAAAAAATGGAATAACAGATTATCTAGTATTACTTAAAAATAGAATACACAAAATAAAAATGAATAACATATAATATATTTGGGGAGACCATAGACACAAAATAATATCACCAAATAAAAAATCATTTGAAAATTGCAAGGGAGCCATTGGAGTAGTGAATACCCCATATGATAGGTTCTTGTGGGTAGAATAATTTTCCCATATCTATTTATTCAAATAAAGAATTCTATCAACATTTTTCCTATTTTCCAAATTGAGTAGCTTGAGGAATCCAACTGAGCATATAAAGTTGTCGTTTGTACAAAAGCAAGGTAGGTAAGGCTCAACCAACTCAAAGTAGTATCAAGACACTAAATTTTTCTAAGTATAGAAAGCTACCAAAATTTTAAGATGTTGGCATCATCAATGAGCATAAATTTGTTTGGTATCTAATGTGACCGAATCTCAAAACTAACTAAGGTAGAGCAATTCAACCTTTTGCTTCAATTTCAAACATGAGTTTTTTATAAGTATGTCATGGAGCTAGAAAATTATAATGTCGATGTCACCAAAGGTGTGCTAAAATTCTACACCCAATGCATTGTAATAGATATTTCACATAAGAGTGCAAAAAAATCCAATATCTGATGTCAAAGTAGAGCTTGTTGGGTTCAAAAATATGACTAAGTATTCAAGAAGACTATATTTTTAAATATGTTTATGTCAGCATAGGTTACATAATAGTATGACATAACAAAGTAGAGAGCTAGAGATAAAAATTATTCTAAGGTATTAATTCCAATACATAATAGCAATATAAAGTGGAATATAATTTGACAATTGATAGAGCACTTTGCAAAGGTTAATTATTAAAGAGTATCAGATTTTTAAAATGTTGACATCATCATAAGGTAGTTAAAATTATACTAGAGCTATTAAATAGTGTCAAATGGAAAAATTTCTAAGGAATGGAGCCCAACAAGTGAAGTTTCCAGCACCTGGTACCCAACACTATGCGTAAGTGTGCAACTAAGTAAAAAAGGTTCTCAAAACATAATTTTAATGACATCATCAAGGAAAGCCAAAAAATCAAATATTTGATAAAGAAAGTAGAAAATAGAGCTAGATGGATAATATGGCTGATGTCATGCAAGTAAATAAAAATATGATGTCTACAAAATAGAGATCTAGATTGATTTCAATTGAGAGGAGAATCTAGTAAAAAAACAAAGTGTTCAAATACACTCTTGATGGTCATAATCTACTGTTAGAAGATATTAACAAATAAAAGCTTTCCTAATAAATATATACCAATTTAGTTGGGCTAGTCATGGGGTAACCTAAAATAAAAACTTATTAGATACTCCTATGAATTAGATAAATACACATAGGGTGTCATTCTCTCAAATGAAATCAGAGAAAACCACATCATTGTCATGCCACTAATATAGTTGTAATAGAATAAGCTAGAAAAGGAGGCATACATGCTGCACCAATCTAACAAGACTATAGTCCATCTTGAAAGTAATGATGCTAAGATAATTGAGTGAAAATTTCCATCTATAAATACTTGAATGTAACCCATTCATATGGTCAACTCTTTAACTTTTACAATTGCACAATTGTATGATACGATGCTATACACCCCTTAATGAAAGCTAAAGTATTGTTTGACCTTTGTTAAATACTTTTGTAGGATATGTATATATGATTTACTCATTAAGCATTTATATTTAAAAGTCGAATGAGTAGTTTATTCTATTAATAGTTATTTTATTATCTAGATTTCTCATTAGATTGTTGTTAGTTCAATTCCTATAATACTTAAATGTGTGCACTTAATTGATTAATTTATTACAACATTTGATGATATTTGGTCTATTATGTATTTTAATCTAATTAAGAGAATGCGACTCTCATGCATTTGTGTCTCTTAATGTAGTTGAATCCTAGCAATTTTATGTTGCATCTTCTAACCTTATGCATTCCTTACTTTAGTCTACAACCCCCCTTTGTTAGTTTAGCTAGAACCATAGGAACTAACCTACTCTAGAGGTTGAATCAAACTTTTTTGGGTCTTTCAATATTGTACAAGGTCTTGAGGGTGCAACTCATCCTCTTAGGAAAATTTTGGACCAAGATTTTTGGCATGTTTTATGGGACAAAAATCTCACCTCTTTGATTGAGTAGAATTATGGTGATATTCTACTCTAGTAAATAATTTTTTAATCATTTGTAAACTCCATTGAGATGAAATAATCATAAAATAAACCTAAACATATTTTAAATTACAAGCTTATGATCATAAGAGTAGAATAAAAGAAGTTGGATGAACTAGTATTATTCATAGAACTACCTCCATTGTGATTTAGAAAACATAGATCTCCATAATATTCCTCATTGAGTCCTCTAGAAAGTAAAGGATATATGCATTTCACCTCTCTAAAATCTTCTCACTCCATTAGAATTTAATAGATGGCTTAGATCATACCACCATAAAAAAATTCTTATTGGAATAACACCTGATCACTTAACATTGTAAATCAAAATCTCATTCTTGAGGCAGTGTAAAAGGCTTTCAAAATATATAATGGCATAGGGAAAACTATCTATGAACATTGTTAAGATGTAGCTTCTTTAGTTGTTATCCATAACATCAAGGATTAAAATGTTATGATAAACATTTTTGTATTATCATTCAAAGGAAAGGTACTATATTGTATCAAAATCTTCAAGATGTATGTATCCACACTTGGTCTCAACTTGCTAGTAGACTAGTCCAAGAATTTAATAAAGTAGTAGATACTTTTTGTTTTGTCAACCTAGTTTACCACTATTCAAAGGCATCCTCAAGAGGTAATAATGGATTTTAACATCATATTCAATAGCACTTGGAAAAGAATTCCACATGATATCAGACAAAAAGATCCTTAGGCAATATATTATTATGTCTATGCTTTTAATCTAGATATAGGTTTATTGATATGCCAATATAATATGCTCATATTTCTTGAGACTTATCAAGCTGCTATAAATACATAGAGCACATTTATTACTATATGTAAGCTTCCTACCATAAACATAATGTAATATTTTTTATAAATATCACAAATTGGGTAGGAAGCACAAAACCTAGTCACTATTATCCATCTTCCTAATATAGCTTCAATTCTTGTAGTAAAAATCCTAGCATTATAAATTAACCCTCTAACACTAGCATTACTGACACCTTCTTTCATATCAACATTACCTTACCTAAAACTTCAAGAATATGCCAAAATTAAAGAAATAATATTGGCAATAAAGAACTTCACTAACAAAGTAACTACCATGAAAATAAGATAAGCTAAATGAAGCTTATAACCTAGAATATTCCAATACATGAGAATATATTAAGGATCTTATTCCAATAGTGTTTATGGAAAACCTAACTTAGTATATAGTAATTAAGAAGAAAATCCTTATTTAACATCAAAATCTAATTATTGGTGTTCTACCTATAATGATCCACATATTGAAGATACTTGTATGCTTCACCAACATCAAACATAAATAGTTCCAACTATAATGTTAGAGAAGGTACAAAAGGGCCAAATCAACATGTTATGGGAGGTAAATCAAAACTTGGTGTAAGATACAACAAGAAAGAAATCAATTTTAGTCTTAACCCAATCTAAGAAAAATCTATTGCAAGTAGATCCTAAGAGACTAGACCCATTCAAAGACCCATATCAGTAAAATAATCATCCAAAAATGTACCTTTAACTACTTAAATAACAAAGTAGCTTCCTATAGAGTTCCCTAAATAGCAACAAAATCCAATGTAAGCGAGAGAAGTTGAGACTTAGAAATAAGCTAAAAATAAACTCTAGTATCCTTCTATTAGGAATAAATAAATAATTATGGCAAAGCAAGAGTACTAGATCAAATTTGATGAACCAAAAGAAATAAAAAATAAGTAAGTATAATATTATAGTTTTAATATCATGGAGGAGCTAAAGAAAATGCTATCCAAAATAAACATGTACAATTTTTTGATTATTCTAGGAAAAATTGACCTCCGATAGGCATTATTAAAGTCTACTTAGGTTGAATATTAGCCTTATCCATAACTCAATATAGCATAATGTAAGCCAACATTAGGCATAGGTGAAAACACGCCACCTCCATTTTACATGTCCCTATTCATGGAAGGATGGGTTACACATAATTGCATGGTACATTTTGGAGCTACCATGATAGTTATGCCTAAAGAAATCTAAAAAGCATTGGGTATGGAATATACATAGTATAGTCTTGGAGTGATGTATCTAGATGGGACCCCAGTTAATAAAGTTGGTGTAATAAAGGATATACCCATGGTACTTCATTAGATGCCACATATCATGGTTATACAAGAGGTAGTTGTGGTGGACCTAGAGTGATATTTTGGTATTTGTTATTCTTGTGAATATATATCCAAGTTGTGAAGTATTTTTCCTTATATTAGTCACACATAGAAATACCTTATAAGGGTATAAAGATAAATATTTATGTAGAAAACCTATATCCTACCATATATAAAAAAATTAAAGAGAAAGAAAACCACATAAATATGGTTGGAAAAGAAGTTGACCTGGTTGAAACAATCATAGATGAGCTACAAACTAAAGATGAGTTTTCCCTTAAAAAATTCAATGCTATAATTAATATAAGAATGGATACATATCACTAAAGAAAAAAAAATTGGCCATAAAAAATAAGGAACTTTAAAAATCTAAGATTTGGAATAACTTTGATGGATCCAGATGTAGAAATGGTGTCAAAGTAGGAATAGTGTTGGTATCACCATCTGAGGTAATAAAGTGACTTTTATATTTATTTACTTGGAGCTACACCAATAGTTTAATAGAATATGAAGCATTGTGTATTAGGCTAAAATAACTGGGGATAAGAGGAATAAATTTATTGATTATTTAAGAAGATTATAGATTAATAGTAAATCATATCATTGAAAAATACAGTAGAAAATAGCACTACCTAAAATCCTATCAAAATGGAGTATGGGACCCATTTGTAATCTTGGATATATTAAAAATAAAAGCAATCCCTAGGAACAAAATGCATAATAAAATGTATTACCTTTCTATGGGGCTAATATTTTTCCAGGTTTTGATTCAATAAAAAATTTGAGATTCGTTAATCTTACATTAAGGCATTCAATGCCATATAACAATAATTTATGGTAAGTGTTTAATAATGATCAATAGATAGTATATTTCTTAGTTTAGGAGGCAAATTTGGTAAATATGAATAAATACATGTTTGAGAATATTAATAAAGAAGACATTATTTAATTGAAAAATAACTATATTCCCAAGGGGCTTATTACTCTTGAAAGTCTATTTGACAATAGTGACAGACCAATTGACGATAAAATGAAAACATATTAACAGGAGTTCAAGGAGATTCAAATGGAACCTAAGAAAACACTAAATATTGGAGTGCAATTTAAAGGAGAAACTCAAGAAGTTTTGTTCTTGTAAAAATAATTTAATGATATCATTGCTTGAAGTTATGATGATTTAAATATCTACTACAAAGATGTTATACAACATACAATATAATTGTTGCCTAATTCTTAGCCATTTTGGAAAAACAAAAGGCTAGTGAATCTAAATATAAAGGCACTAATGAAGTAAGTGTTTCTAAAGATACTTAACAAAAATATCATCTAGCCAGTCAAGCACTCCATATGGGTAGTTAATTTGACACCCCTCAGGAAGAAGAATGGATATATGTGATTCTATATGAATTTTAGAAAACTAAAGAGAGCATACTTAAACGATCACTATTCTCTACCTCAGAATTGATCAAATCTTGCATTATGTGGCTAGAGTAGAGATATTTTCCTTTTTTGATGAAGTTTTTGGGTTTAACTAGGCATGGGTTGGAGATAAGTGTCAATACAAAACAACATTCACTACTAAGTGAGGAAAATTCACCTACCAAAGGATTCCCTTTGACCTATCAAATGTAGAAGCTACATTCCAAAGGCTTATGGATTTATCACTTGGAAATCTAGTTAATAAAGTGATACTGATCTATCTATATGATATGATAGTATTCTCACATCAAAAGGAGAAGCATTTAGATAATATTAGACTTGTTTTTTAAAAATACAAAGAATTTGGGGTTTTTCTAAACCTGAAAGAGTCAAATTTTGAAGTCCATGAAGGAAGATTATTAGGACACATGGTTTAAAAAAAAAGGTTTAGCTATTGATACTAATAGAGTAAAAGCTATACTAGCACTTTAATTTCCATAAAACAAAAAACACGTGTAGTCCTTCTTAAAGAAAATAAAATTTGTATGAAAATTTGGATGTGATTTTAACTAGATAGTGAAGTCAATTATAGAAATGCTTATAAAATATATAACCTTTGCATGGGTTAAATATAGAAGAGATTATTTCAAAAGCATAAAAGAAGTTATAACAAGAGCCTCAATACTATGTAATATAGATTATTGAAAATACTTAATTCTCTATGTGTTTAGAGTAGAAGAAAGTTACACAATTATACTTAGTCAAAAGGATAAATATCACAATGAGTGACCCATAACTTTTTTGAGTTAGATGTTGTATGATCATAAGGAACATTACAACTTCATTGAAAATTAAGTATTTTATTTGATAAAATCTCTTTAAAAACTAAGGTGTTATATATCTCAAAGCAGAACATTAGTATATGTTGTGCATCTATATTTCAAGAGATTTACGGTATAGGGGGAATTAGGCAAAAAATATCTAGTTGGATTAAAAAAACTAAAAACTTTGATGTCGAAATTAAACCAAGTTGGTTAGAGGAAGTGTTACAACCAGTAGAATGTCAAGTAGAGTAGAAAAACTTGGTTGATTGATCAATATACTTTCCTGAGATCAACAAGTGTGTGTATGGATTCATAGCCTCTCAAATTTATAGGTATAGAATTCAAGTTATGAGCTATGATATGCTTTATGGCATATAATACCAAAAAAAATTGATGAGTTATTACAAATATCTATACAATTGGATAAGGCAAAGGATGTATTGAATGAATTTCATGTTGGCTTCTCAGGTGGGCACTATTTTGGTCAAACCACAATAACCAAAATCCTAAGGGCTAGATATCGTTGGCCAAACTTATATTCTAAGGTTTTAAAGTTGTTAATGCTTATGCCAAATGTCAAATATTTATCAGAAAAAGCATTAATTCAACAATGCCACTCCAACCAATTATTGTAAAAGAACCATTCTAGCAATGGGGGTTAAATTTTAGTGAGGTGATTAATCCAAATTATTTTGCTAGACGTAAATTCATACTAATCATAGACACTAAAATCACATCAATCTGATTATATAACAATGATTCCACTCTTATCAACACCATATGGTCCCATTGGGCAACCCTCACGGTTTAAATAGTGGTCCTAACAAATTTTGGAAAGGTTTAACCCACTTTTGGGAAGTTTTGGGCCATGTAGCTATGGTCGTCCCACCCTAGGACGACCATATTTCATGGTCATCCCACCCAGGGATGGCCACTTGCAATGATTCTTAGGTGGGATGACCATGGTCTAGGTCCCTCAAAAAGTCAAGGGTAGAACAAATGGCAATCAAATTCTACCATTTATCCCATCCAATGATCTATGACAGATTGAGGGCCTATCAAAAACATAACAACCTACAAATTGGATGCCTCTTCTACCCAATGCATGGCAAGGATTTTGACAAGTGGTGGCACATGCCTTGCATGCCCCAACTTGCCCATTTGATCCTGTGTCCCTCTTGAGCTATAAATTGGAGTCATTCCACCTAATTTTAGAGAGAGGTCTTTGCAATAATTTTCCACAAAGTGTTTCCAAGATTTACTCTCCCCTTTTACTTGTGTATTTGCCCTTGGAATATTCATCAATCTAAAGAGCTTTCCAAGACATATACAAATATGTAAATACATTCCAAAACCCACCCATTTCTATGAATTAGATCACCTAATATGATGACAATACCCCTAGGAGTAGTTTAAACCAGATCCCAAAAGAATTGGTGGCAAAAAGCACCAGGGTTGGTGGTCATCCCCACTTGGGATGGTTAACAGTACTAATTGGAACACCCAGGGATGACCTTGAATCTGCATATAATTTTGATTCAATTTTAGTGTAGATCATTTCTAAATTAGTTTATATAAATCATATTAGAATTTTATGCATTTTGGAGTAGTTTTGGACCTTCGATTAGGGTTTTCATTATGATAGTCCCAATTGGAACATCCAGGGATGACCATAGATTCTAATTACAATTTATTTTCAATTTCTATATATATCATTCCTAAAGTAGATAATATGCATTATACTAGTTTTTGGAATAATTTGGAATAGTTTTGCACCTTCTATTTCACCTTTTGTATTTAATATTACATGCATTTCATTGGTTTCATCTTAATCCACACATGCTATTAATCAATTTTAGTTTCTTGTGTATAGATCCAGGTATTCCAGCACATGAGGAAGAAGCTACAAGTTTGAACATGGATAGATCATCATAGTGGTAGCAAAAATCTTACTCTTAAATTCGTGAGTGCGAGGAAGACACTGAAAGCACACCTTGAGTTTATAAAAGGATTATATACTTTGGACATTGTAATGAAATGTATCAATTAAAAGCCCTCAAGGGGATGTTTTGTAACCGTTTATATGGCACATGAATTAATATAATTAGAACCTCCCATTTATTTCACTTATTTGTCATTTATGCTTACATTAATGTCGCTTTTCAACACTTAAATAGAACAATAGATGCATTTCATTTCCCTTTGCTAGGTGCACCATTTTTTCCACTCTATAGTGGTGATCATAGTGGGACCCCTATCGTATTTCAAATTTGCAATTTTTGACCCTATTTGTGTCTTTGAAATATTGCAGGTTTTGGCTGTTCTAGCAAGAAAAATTCCCTGATTTCCAAATTGGAATACCTAGGGATGACCACATCAGTCGTCCCACCTATTGATGACCCTCAAATTTGCAACCATCCCACCCTAGGATAGCCACAAAATAGGGGGTTTACAGCTCAAATTAAAATACATAGCATCATCTTAGGCTTTTAATATGAGTATCTAAACCTTTAATTTGCATGATTACTATTTAGAAAATGTTAGATTTAGTTTTTTTGTATCTTTTCCTTATTTATTGAAGAGTATATTTTGATTTTTTAAAAACAACAAAAAGAAAATAAAAACAAGAAAATAATAACTTAAACATGCATTTGTGTGGTTTGATTGCTTGTGACCTACCTAACGGTTAGGTTTCCATATAGGATAAGCATTTTTGTAGGTTCCATTATTCATGCAATACTTCTAAAAGTGAAATATTTTTTTTACATTTAGTGAAGGTTCATTGAGTGCTATTTGTTTTACTTTCTTTAAGTATAAAAGGAACCACACACACCACATCACATTTTAACATTAGTGAGTTGGAACTTCATCCCCAACCACTAATAGATACCAATGATAGTAGGATTCATCTCCATCCATTGGATTGCATGATATGAACCTTATATTTTGGCCAAATTCGGCTCCAAGAACCTATTGGTCATTTTGTATTCATTGGGAATTTTGTTCAAGACTTTGGGTTCAATTTTTGAATGTAGTGGCAATATATATTTGCATATTTTTGTGATGTTTTAAATAATTGTACATTTTTGGTGCATGTTCCAAAGGTTTCTTTTTGAAATTATATCTAAAAAAATATTAATGGAGAAATGTCTAAAATAATGAAGAAGACAAGTCATGAAAAAGAACTTGGTTAAATCACCATATTTTTACGTTCATCCTTCCTGAGGGGCAAACGTCCCATTCACCCTTGAAAGGGGTGAACATGTTTAAAAGCTTACAAAGGCAAAAGCACTAGAGCACAAGGTCATGTTCGCCCTAAATTTAGGGCGAATGCGCCATTTGCCCTTATTAGGGGTGAACACATTTTGATGACATTTGGATTGCGCATGCGCCCGAACCATATTGTGTTCACCCTTCTTGAGGGGTAAACACCCCTTTCGTCCTTCCTATGGGTAAACCAATATTTTGGTGCATTTGAGATCGCGGTCACCCTTCCTGAGGGGCGAACATCACATTCACCCTTTTTAGGGGCGAATATACTTCCATTATGTCACACGCGTGCCTTTCATTTTGCAATGGGGTGAAACAGATGTTGAGGCAAAAATGAGTATGGGCAAATGGAAATTTGGTCAAAGATGCTAATTTTATGCATTTAATTAAGGACACCCTTAGTAACTCTGTTTTGTGGATCACAAAGAGGAAGATGAAGAGAAACAAGTTTTCATGATTTCTGATGTACCAAATGCGCTCAAAAGAATTTAATGTATTTTTTGCAATCTGCACACCCTTACTCGAATTTTAGATTTTCAAGAATTTTTCTTCTTAGGGGTATGGATTTTCAAATAATTCAAGGAGGATTTTTCCGGTTTTGTCTTTGATCTCAATATATTTTATTCTTCTATGTATTTAATGAAAGAGACGAAAACCTCTATAAATACTAGACAAATTTCTATTGTAAGAAAAGGTTAGACATTTTGTGAGATATTTCTCTAAGCTCTCTGCATTAATACAGGGCACCAAATTTTTGAGTTTGCAAGTGATCTTGCATGTGTTTACTTTCTGTGTAGTGTGCTTCTATTTTCATTTGCTCATTTCATCTGCTATTCAGTTTAAATTCTGTTACTGGATTTAAAATTGCTAATAAGAAGGTAAATGTTGGAGTACCATTTTGATAGTTACTATGGTCAGATCATGAGCTTGTTTTGTTCTATTTTATTTTATAAATGCTACTTTGTGCTTGAGTTTTTTCCTACTAATTAGTCTAACACCAGTCCTATACTTTGGCCTGTGGCCATATTTCCCATTTCTTTTTGCATTTTTCCAATTTCTTTCCTGCATCCTTAGTATTTTACTAGTGTAGGATTTAGTTAGGGAACCAACCCTCTCTGGATATTGGCACGAAGGACATCTCTTTCCTTCAACCTTTCAATGTTGGCCATATCTAGGATGCATAAATGCAGTGTTTAGCAATTAGGCAGATATTTGACCAATAGTTTTTGGCATGCTCGATGTAAGGTTTCACTTCTAGTAGTGTTAGGTTCGGTGTTCATATTTTTGCTAAGATTAGAACATATGGTGACTCAAATTCTATCCAGAACTCTATAGGTTTGAGGACGGTGAAATTTGTCTCTGATGAATACAAGATCGAAAGCCAAGAATATTGATAATCAAATTGAGTTTTACAAACTTGATATCCAAAGGTTAGGATAGCATCCTTAAATAGTCACTTTTAAATGAACGTCTTCACTCCCTCATATCCCATCCATACCATATATTTCATCTTCTTGGTTATCTAGTGTGTTTTCTAATCCCATAAGTCTAGTGAGTACTACCACCAATTTTCCTCAGCCTCTGCCTATTACAAACGCTAGTTCTTTGTAACCTACTCCCCATATTCTTGTTCATATGGCCCAAAATACCCCACCACACTAAAAATAGCTCCCAAGTAAGTTCCCTGCATGGAACAGCTCCAGAGCCTTGAATTTGTAGGTGCAAAACCCAGTACCTCAAGTTGCTCTGAAGGCTTTACCAACATATGATGGTACTGGGAAAATTGCATATGAGCATATCCAATATGTGGCCTCTCTTGCAACTATCCATGATATAAATGATGAGGATGTAATGATAAAACTTTTGGTTTTATCATTAAGGGGAAAGTTGTTATATTGGTATCGATCCTCGCAACCTGTTACTATTACTTCATGGGATCAATTGGCAAAATTTTTGATTAAAAAATTCTATGAGCACACTGATCCGTATTCTTTGTTGCATCAATTCACCATGATTCAAAGACATCCACAAGAAGAGCTTGTGGATTTTAATGTTTGATTTAGGCAGAGCTGGTAGAGGGTTCCAGATGGTTTATGATCGATGCTCAAGAAAGCAGTATTTTATTATCTTCAAGTGCTCAATACTAATATCGGTATGGCAGTGCGTTAGGCCAATGTGACCATATTTCTAGATCTGTACACACAAGCTCAAAAGGCTAAATCTGACCTAATTGTTGTAGGTAGACTTCCTCCAAAGGCAACAATACCTATTCTCCCTGATCTCCCATAATATATTTACTCTAATGCATTCTCACAACCTATGCCATCCATGTATCCAGTCCCTTCATGGAATTTGGACCCCTTGCAAGTAGCCCCTATCCCTATCCTACAATCATCTGTTATGAGTTTCCCATGATTTCTTGCTCCATCAGTACCTCCATAGCCTTCATCCATTTCTTTTCCAACATTTCCAACACCTCCAACCCCTTTATCATTACCCATACTGCAAGCACCTTTATCGTTGCCAGCGTCGACCCTATCGCCTAATTCGGATTCCCTCACTGCTTTGTTACAAGAAGTGAAATTCAATAATGTGACTTTGAGGATGATATCTAATGAGCTTACAATGGTGAGGAAAAAAAAAGCTAAAGCTAAGTTTTGATCAAGAAGATTTCAGACTCTGCCAATCACCCGAGAGCAAGCGGCTACCAATAGGGAACCTGAGAAAATACCGTGGTGCAAGTAAATGATGAAGTTAATGTATTTGAAAGAGCATATTGGTGTTCCACATGCAATGATCCTCACGATGAAGATACATGTATGGTGCATTTGAACTATGTTCAGACATTGGTGAAAAATTCCTCGAGAGGGCAAGTTAATATTATTTGAGAAGTGGAGCATAATTGTATGATGCCATCCTTGGAGTAATTTTTCGGCCTCACTAGGTCTGGGAAGAAGCCGGTGACTGTTGATCCCATGGAATAACAACATTTGAAAGTTCCTACAGAACCAAAAACATAGGAAGAAAAGTAGTCATCCCCGATGAAGACTCTTGATGTTAGAACTAAGGGACCTAATGCTATTAAGGCAAAATATTTGTTTCCTAGGCAAGCTCAAGATAAAGTGCAAGCCAAGCCCTCAACTTCATAACCTACGATGACCTCTCTAGTTTCTAGCAAAACAAAAGAGCAAGCTAAGGAGATACTCAAGTATCCTTCATTAACTAAAAGGCAAATATTAAAAGCTACACAATAGTATCGAGATAAGTATGAGTGGCCCCTGGAGTAAAAAGACTTAGTTGCTCATAGCTACAGTATTGTGGAAGAAATGAAGAAAATTCTAGTAAGGATTTGCTTATATGATGAAATAAAGTTACCTAAGCAGATTGATTTATTACAAGAATCCTTGAAGACTACTAAGGACCAAAAGAAAGATTTTTCACAAATAGTCTTGGCCCAAGTGCTCCCCACTTCAGTGACAGGAAAAAATAGGTCTCCCCCATTTTATTTATCCTTGAGAATGGAAGGGTGGATCGTGCATAATTGAAGAACACAAGCTTATCCTGAGAGGGGGGGGTGAACAGTATAAGACCTCTTTTTACTTTTTCCTTTATACTTCAAAATAGTAAAGCAATATACCCAAAGCAATATCAAAGCAATGCACAATATCATCCACAAAGTGACACCAATTTTAACGTGGTTCACCCAGAATGGTTGGGCTACGTCCACAAAACTTTTCTCTAAAAGTTATCTCAAAGTTCTTTGGGAATCCTTCCCAATTACAATGTTTATGAGCCTCGGCCCAAAGGAGATACCTTCCCCCAATCAAAATTTATGAGCCTCTGCTCAAAGGAGATACCTTCCCCTCTGCTCTGGAAATGATCCCTCAGAAGATCAACTGCCTCTACCTCTTGCCGGACACGTGGAACTCCTTTCCACCGAAGACCTCCTATCCTCAATGCTTAGCCTAAGAGACCTCTGCCTTCTATGATCACGTCCACAGTAGCTCAACAACCTGTACCAAACACAGTCAGTCAGTCTAGTACAAGTCTTCCTCTATCTGTCGGATCTGTCCAACTCTTGAACAAATCAATCCTCTACATACAAGCCTTCTCAAAGACTTGCCAAATCTATCCTCGGGTTCTTCTCATAGAACCAATGCACCTCTGTCCTCAAGTTCTATGATAGAACTATCAAACTCAGCTCACAAGTCCTCTGCTAGGACCTGTCCAAATCTGCTCACAAGTCCCCACCGAAACCTGTCCAAAACTGCTCACAAGTCCCCACCGAAACCTGTCCAAAACTGCTCACAAGTCCCCACCGGAACCTGTCCAAAAACTGCTCACAAGTCCCCACTGGAACCTGTCCAAAAACTCAGCAAGCTCACCAAGAAAAACTTTCTTAGTAGGAAATCACAAAGTGAATTGTTAGAGACCCAATGTGATTTGTCAAACTCATAGAAGCATAAAGAGAATTGTTAGAGACTCAATATGTTCTATACTCAAATCCCAATCTCAAAACTCAACTCAAATCAACTCAGCTCAATCTCAATCTCAAATCTGAAAACTCAACTCAATATCTAAAATGGATAGGATAGAATGTTTTCTTTCAAGAACATGAAACCCCAACAATTGCCAACTATGCAAAGAATCACATAACAATGATACTCATGTTCTTTTCACCATCAATTAGGGTTTCAACAACAATGCTCATCAAACAAGGTTTAGTCAACCAACACCATTCAACTCAACATCAACCTTGAAGCATTCAACCAATCATCACAAGAAAAGGAAACAAGTAGAAATCCTTTTCCCTCCAAAGATATTTGAACAAAACAACCACCAACACAATATCACCAAATGCAAAGAATAACTTGCTCAAATCAACTCAATGGAGTAAGCCCAATATCATGAATCAAGTAAAGCAATAACTTGATCAAACAACCTCTATGGAAGCAACTCAACCATCAAACTCAAAACAGCCAACCAAGGGTTCCACCAACTCAATGCAAGTAGCTAGACTCACAAATATAAACCCTAGTGCACAAAGCTTCCACTATCTCAAACCAAAAATTATGCATTCACCAAAAACTCTCCTTAAGGATAACAATGCATAAGTAGTCTTCAACAAACCAGAAAATAGGATTTACACCTAGCCAAAGGATACCTAGTAGAATACCTTTTCACTCCAACCTTATTTCAGAAAACATACACCAATCATACTCATAAGAAGAATGTGCCCATACCTTATTGGAGTAGAAGATAATTGAACCTTCAAGCTGTCACCACACACAACTCTCAAACTTCCAACCAAGTTAGGGTTAGAATAAAAAGAAATGAGCAATAATATAAACTTCCTTTATTACACCTTTTAGCTCCACTTCTTTAAACACAACCACCATAACATGCCAATAAATCAACAATCACAGACTCACACCTTATACCTCCATTTTTAATTTTAGCATAGCAAAGAATAATCTTAAAAATACATCCAAAGAAATATGCCCTTATTTCTCCTAAGCTTTTATTCAATGCTAATCACAAAAGCCAAAACTCATAAAATTTAATCACACCTTATAAATCGCTGTCCAAGAAACTCCGAATTTCGTGGCATAAAGACGTTTTAATAAAAACGTGTGTTACTCTAGCAAAGCACCCCCGCGAGACTCGAAACGGTGACCTCCGCCAATGCAGCGCCCAACAGCGGCCTTCGCTGCCACTAGCCCACGCGGGCTACGAAGTTCACAAGTGAACTTCCCTCCACTTCACCCTCGAAAAAAACTCTCGAAGACTTTTCAACCGCACGTGCTTCTAAGTCTTCCTTCGATCGCAGCGAATACAGAGCACAAACACCGCAAATTGCATTCGGGGAATTTCGAATTAATTAGCCTTCCAACCTTAGGAGTTGGAGAATAAATAGTCTCTTCGAAGACACCTTGACGTCGGCGAAAATAAAGACCATTTCGAAATTAATCAAAAGTCTTTTCAAAAAGGGTTTAAAAACCCTTAAATAATTTTAATAAATTAAGAATAAAAAAAGGTTTAAAAACCTTTAAGTATTTTTAATAAATTAAAAATAATTTCTCCCTTAATTAATTAAATAATTAATTAATTAAAACCTTGAAGGGTTTTAAATAATAATTAAATAAATAATAAAGAGAACCTCCATTGGTTTTAATAAAAACCATTTAACTTAGTTTTAATAAAAACCCTATCCAACTTGGTTTTAATAAAAACCGGTTTGGTTTTAATGAAAAACCCTTGCCAATGGAATCTCTCCGGATTCTCTTAAAAATATTCTCTTGGAATCTTCCACCTTTGAAGCCAACACATCCTCTTAACATTAATGCCATTTCCTTTTGACATCAATGACAACTCATAGACAAGAAGCTAGGATCTCAAACCCAAAATTGCCAACAATCTCCCCCTTTGTCATTGATGGCAAACCATGCTTCTCAACAACACAGAAACTCAACATAAACAGCTCCCCCTGTCTTGAGGCTCTCCCCCTTACTCAAATCTCTCCCCCTTTGTCATCAATGGCAAAGGGTCACCTTTGGGGCTCGGGACTAAGAATGAGCCTCTTAGCTTAGTCCCTCCCCCACCTCCTGATGAGGTGATTAATTCTTGGGTGGGAGTAAAACTCCCATTAGGCATTGATCATCATCAGCATCTATAACTTCCTTGTCGGGCCTTCTCTTGAACTCTTTGTCCATATTCCTATTCCTGTCATTGTTCTTGTTCTTGTTCTCATCCCTGTTCTTGTCCATGCCTTGATCCTTGGACACTGATCATGCCACTGTTCCTGTTCCTGTATTCTGGAATTTCAGCTCTACACTGTCTGATTGTGTGACCTTCATTGTTGCACTTGAAACACTTGACGATGTTGTTTCTCCGAGGTAAACCTGATCTTTGAATCCACCAGTTCTGACCAAACTTTCGACCAAACCGTTCAGCCAAACCTTTTGACCAAACCTGTTCCAAACCAAATCTATTGAGCCAAACCTATTACGCCAAATTTTGACCAAACCTGTTCCTGTTATTTGCCTTGCAATAAACTGCCTTGTGCCCAAACTATTGACAAGAGTAGCAATACCCTTGAAAGTAACTAGCACTTCTGAAACTGTCATTTACCTCCTTCACTTGAGCCATGCAATGTGAAGCCATGTGACCAAACCTGTGACAAGCAAAACATCTGCCTTGAAACTTTCCTTTAATTGACCTCTTAGGTTATGAAAACTTCTTCTTCTCATTCTGAATTCTGTTTTCTATTTCTGTGCATCTATCATTCAAGGACTCCTTTTCTGAAATACTTTCCTCATCAGAACTCTCTTCCTTTTGGAGTCTCTTACTAGACTCTCCAACTTGTTCCTTGTGTGGCTTAACAAAACCAAGGCCTGTTTTATCTGTTGTCTTTCTTTGACCTTTGATGAGTGACTTAACCTTTTTGGAGCTATCTTGAAACCTGTAAAGCTTATCCTTGTACTCTTTAGTTTCCTCTTTCAAAGAAGCCATTTTCTATTCTAACTCACTATACTCAAGAACCTTAGACTCTAACTCATCCTTGAGTTCTTGTGTCTTAGCCATAGAGAAGTCAAGACTTTCTATAAGATCATCTCTCTCCATACAACATTCATCTAACTTATCCTTGAGTCTAGCATTCTTCTTTCTTTCCTTTTTCAAAGCACTAAGAGCACTAATAAGTTCACCTTCAAGATCTACTTCACCTTCCTCTATATCTTCCTCTATTTGTTTGCTTTTTGAATCATCAAAGCCTTTTTTCAGATTTCTTATCACTAGAGGTGCTACCCTTTTCAAAAACCATACATGCATCTTCCTTATAGTTTTCTGAAGCATCCTCATACATACTAGAAACCAAATCATTATTTGTGCAATCATCCTCAAGGTGACCAAAATTTCCACATCTAAGACATTTCATGATAATGAATCTATGTTTCGGTTCTTCCTCTTTTTCGATATGAACAACATCTCATTTTCATTATCACTTGAAGAACTTTCACTATCACTACTAGAACACTTACTTGCTTTGTCTAGGTAGAAACTCTTCTTGTGCTTGTGAGAATACCTCTTTCCTTGATTGTTGTGCTCATCTTTGTTTTTCCTGTGATGCTTGTGCTTTTTAGAATCCTTGCTCTTAGAATCCTGTTTATCTTCATCACTTTCATTCTTGGGAACAGTACAGTCAGTAGCATAATGACCAAACTTTCCACAATTGAAACATCTTATATTTTTCATACTTTTGTGCTTTCTAGAGAACTTGCCTTTCTTGCTTGTAATATGCCTCTTCATCACTAGAAGACTCATCACTATCTTGAAGTTGTTTACCCTTGGAATTCTTGGTAGCCTTGAAAGTTGCCTCTTTCTTGACATCAACCTTCACTTGAGTTCTCAACTCAAATGCTGGAAGTATACTATGGAGCTCATCCTTTTTCAACTTATCCAAATCTTTAGCTTCCTCAATAGCAGAAATATTTTCACTAAATCTATTAGGAAGAGATCTTAAAATCTTATCACAAACATCATTTTCAGCAAGCTCAAGACCTAAGTCTTTCATGGAGTTAACAACCTCATCCATACGAAGCATGTAGTCACTAATATTTTCATCATCATTCATCTTGAGTTGTTCAAACATACCTTTGAAGTGTCTCAACTTGGCCTTTAGGACATTTGTATCACGCCCCCCCCCCCTCCACATTTCACTAGGTGTCTTGCGGGAAACACTTGGGAGAAACTTAACCCGGCATTCATTGCTTTTGAATTGTTGTGATGTAGGAGCCTTTCTTCTTTAGTATTAGGACCATGTTCGGGAATAGTGTACTCATCTTCAATCACTTCCCAAACCTCATTCCCAAGTGCCATTAGATGAACCTTCATCCTTGCACTCCAAAGACCAAAATCTGACCCATCAAGAATAGGTGCTTGCATTGCCACTTGAATGATCCATTGTGTTCTTTACTAGCTTTTCCTTCAAGTCTGTTAAACTTTTCGAAGGCACCTGCTCTGATACCAATTGAAGAACACAAGCTTATATTGAGAGGGGGGGTGAACAGTATAAGACCTCTTTTTACTTTTTCCTTTATACTTCAAAATAGTAAAGCAATATACCCAAAGCAATATCAAAGCAATGCACAATATCATCCACAAAGTGACACCAATTTTAACGTGGTTCACCCAGAATGGGTGGGCTACGTCCACAAAACTTTTCTCTAAAAGTTATCTCAAAGTTCTTTGGGAATCCTTCCCAATTACAATGTTTATGAGCCTCGGCCCAAAGGAGATACCTTCCCCCAATCAAAATTTATGAGCCTCTGCTCAAAGGAGATACCTTCCCATCTGCTCTGGAAATGATCCCTCAGAAGATCAACTGCCTCTACCTCTTGCCAGCACGTGGAACTCCTTTCCACCGAAGACCTCCTATCCTCAATGCTTAGCCTAAGAGACCTCTGCCTTCTATGATCACGTCCACAGTAGCTCAGCAACCTGTACCAAACACAGTCAGTCGGTCTAGTACAAGTCTTCCTCTGTCTATCAGATCTGTCCAACTCTTGAACAAATCAATCCTCTACATACAAGCCTTCTCAAAGACTTGCCAAATCTATCCTCAAGTTCTTCTCATAGAACCAATGCACCTCTATCCTCAAGTTCTCTGATAGAACTATCAAACTCAGCTCACAAGTCCTCTGCTAGGACCTGTCCAAATCTGCTCACAAGTCCCCACCGAAACCTATCCAAAACTGCTCACAAGTCCCCACCGAAACCTATCCAAAACTGCTCACAAGTCCCCATCGGAACCTGTCCAAAACTGCTCACAAGTCCCCACTGGAACCTGTCCAAAAACTCAGCAAGCTCACCAAGAAAAACTTTCTTAGTAGGAAATCACAAAGTGAATTGTTAGAGACCCAATGTGATTTGTCAAACTCATAGAAGCATAAAGAGAATTGTTAGAGACTCAATATGTTCTATACTCAAATCCCAATCTCAAAACTCAACTCAAATCAACTCAGCTCAATCTCAATCTCAAATCTGAAAACTCAACTCAATATCTAAAATGGATAGGATAGAATGTTTTCTTTCAAGAACATGAAACCCCAACAATTGCCAACTATGCAAAGAATCACATAACAATGATACTCATGTTCTTTTCACCATCAATTAGGGTTTCAACAACAATGCTCATCAAACAAGGTTTAGTCAACCAACACCATTCAACTCAACATCAACCTTGAAGCATTCAACCAATCATCACAAGAAAAGGAAACAAGTAGAAATCCTTTTCCCTCCAAAGATATTTGAACAAAATAACCACCAACACAATATCACCAAATGCAAAGAATAACTTGCTCAAATCAACTCAATGGAGTAAGCCCAATATCATGAATCAAGTAAAGCAATAACTTGATCAAACAACCTCTATGGAAGCAACTCAACCATCAAACTCAAAACAACCAACCAAGGGTTCCACCAACTCAATGCAAGTAGCTAGACTCACAAATATAAACCCTAGTGCACAAAGCTTCCACTATCTCAAACCAGAAATTATGCATTCACCAAAAACTCTCCTTAAGGATAACAATGCATAAGTAGTCTTCAACAAACCAGAAAATAGGATTTACACCTAGCCAAAGGATACCTAGTAGAATACCTTTTCACTCCAACCTTATTTCAGAAAACATACACCAATCATACTCATAAGAAGAATGTGCCCATACCTTATTGGAGTAGAAGATAATTGAACCTTCAAGTCTGTCACCACACACAACTCTCAAACTTCCAACCAAGTTAGGGTTAGAATAAAAAGAAATGAGCAATAATATAAACTTCCTTTATTACACCTTTTAGCTCCACTTCTTTAAACACAACCACCATAACATGCCAATAAATCAACAATCACAGACTCACACCTTATACCTCCATTTTTAATTTTAGCATAGCAAAGAATAATCTTAAAAATACATCCAAAGAAATATGCCCTTATTTCTCCTAAGATTTTATTCAATGCTAATCACAAAAGCCAAAACTCATAAAATTTA
Source organism: Wollemia nobilis (assembly GCA_028583015.1). NCBI lineage: Eukaryota > Viridiplantae > Streptophyta > Pinopsida > Araucariales > Araucariaceae > Wollemia > Wollemia nobilis. Next base: position 10,072,853 of record JAQPPZ010001353.1, read on the forward strand.
ATCACACCTTATAAATCGTTGTCCAAGAAACTCCGAATTTCGTGGCATAAAGACGTTTTAATAAAAACGTGTGTTACTCTAGCAAAGCACCCCCGCGAGACTCGAAACGATGACCTCCGCCAATGCAGCGCCCAACAGCAACCTTCGCTGCCACTAGCCCACGTGGGCTACGAAGTTCACAAGTGAACTTCCCTCCACTTCACCCTCAAAAAAAACTCCCGAAGACTTTTCAACCGCACGTGCTTCTAAGTCTTCCTTCGATCGTAGCGAATACAGAGCACAAACACCACAAATTGCATTCGAGGAATTTTGAATTAATTAGCCTTCCAACCTTAGGAGTTGGAGAATAAATAGTCTCTTCGAAGACACCTTGACGTCGGCGGAAATAAAGACCATTTCGAAATTAATCAAAAGTCTTTTCAAAAAGGGTTTAAAAACCCTTAAATAATTTTAATAAATTAAGAATAAAAAAGGTTTAAAAACCTTTAAGTATTTTTAATAAATTAAAAATAATTTCTCCCTTAATTAATTAAATAATTAATTAATTAAAACCTTGAAGGGTTTTAAATAATAATTAAATAAATAATAAAGAGAACCTCCATTGGTTTTAATAAAAACCATTTAACTTAGTTTTAATAAAAACCCTATCCAACTTGGTTTTAATAAAAACCGGTTTGGTTTTAATGAAAAACCCTTGCCAATGGAATCTCTCCGGATTCTCTTAAAAATATTCTCTTGGAATCTTCCACCTTTGAAGCCAACACATCCTCTTAACATTAATGCCATTTCCTTTTGACATCAATGACAACTCATAGACAAGAAGCTAGGATCTCAAACCCAAAATTGCCAACAATCTCCCCCTTTGTCATTGATGGCAAACCATGCTTCTCAACAACACAGAAACTCAACATAAACAGCTCCCCCTGTCTTGAGGCTCTCCCCCTTACTCAAATCTCTCCCCCTTTGTCATCAATGGCAAAGGGTCACCTTTGGGGCTCGGGACTAAGAATGAGCCTCTTAGCTTAGTCCCTCCCCCACCTCCTGATGAGGTGATTAATTCTTGGGTGGGAGTAAAACTCCCATTAGGCAACTGATCATCATCAGCGTCTATAACTTCCTTGTCGGGCCTTCTCTTGAACTCTTTGTCCATATTCCTATTCCTATCACTATTCTTGTTCTTGTTCTCATCCCTGTTCTTGTCCATGCCTTGATCCTTGGACCTGATCATGCCATTGTTCCTGTTCCTGTATTCTGGAATTTCAGCTCTACACTGTCTGATTATGTGACCTTCATTGTTGCACTTGAAACACTTGACGATGTTGTTTCTCCGAGGTAAACCTGATCTTTGAATCCACCGGTTCGACCAAATTCGACCAAACCTATTAGCAAACTGTTCGACCAAACTTAAACCTTTCGACCAAACCTGTTTGGCCAAACCTATTCGACCAAACCTGTTCCTGTTATTTGCCTTGCAATAAACTGCCTTGTGCCCAAACTATTGACAAGAGTAGCAATACCCTTGAAAGTAACTAGCACTTCTGAAACTGTCATTTACCTCCTTCACTTGAGCCATGCAATGTGAAGCCATGTGACCAAACCTGTGACAAGCAAAACATCTGCCTTGAAACTTTCCTTTAATTGACCTCTTAGGTTATGAAAACTTCTTCTTCTCATTCTGAATTCTGTTTTCTGTTTCTGTGCATCTATCATTCAAGGACTCCTTTTCTGAAATACTTTCCTCATCAGAACTCTCTTCCTTTTGGAGTCTCTTACTAGACTCTCCAACTTGTTCCTTGTGTGGCTTAACAAAACCAAGGCCTGTTTTATCTGTTGTCTTTCTTTGACCTTTGATGAGTGACTTAACCTTTTTGGAGCTATCTTGAAACACTGTAAAGCTTATCCTTGTACTCTTTAGTTTCCTCTTTCAAAGAAGCCATTTTCTGTTCTAACTCACTATACTCAAGAACCTTAGACTCTAACTCATCCTTGAGTTCTTGTGTCTTAGCCATAGAGAAGTCAAGACTTTCTATAAGATCATCTCTCTCCATACAACATTCATCTAACTTATCCTTGAGTCTAGCATTCTTCTTTCTTTCCTTTTTCAAAGCACTAAGAGCACTAATAAGTTCACCTTCAAGATCTACTTCACCTTCCTCTATATCTTCCTCTATTTGTTTGCTTTTTGAATCATCAAAGCCTTTTTCAGATTTCTTATCACTAGAGGTGCTACCCTTTTCAAAAACCATACATGCATCTTCCTTATAGTTTTCTGAAGCATCCTCATACATACTAGAAACCAAATCATTATTTGTGCAATCATCCTCAAGGTGACCAAAATTTCCACATCTAAGACATTTCATGATAATGAATCTATGTTTCGGTTCTTCCTCTTTTTCCGATATGAACAACATCTCATTTTCATTATCACTTGAAGAACTTTCACTATCACTACTAGAACACTTACTTGCTTTGTCTAGGTAGAAACTCTTCTTGTGCTTGTGAGAATACCTCTTTCCTTGATTGTTGTGCTCATCTTTGTTTTTCCTGTGATGCTTGTGCTTTTGAGAATCCTTGCTCTTAGAATCCTGTTTATCTTCATCACTTTCATTCTTGGGAACAGTACGATCGGTAGCATAATGACCAAACTTTCCACAATTGAAACATCTTATATTTTTCATACTTTTGTGCTTTCTAGAGAACTTGCCTTTCTTGTTGTAATATGCCTCTTCATCTCTAGAAGACTCATCACTATCTTGAAGTCGTTTACCCTTGGAATTCTTGGTAGCCTTGAAAGTTGCCTCTTTCTTGACATCAACCTTCACTTGAGTTCTCAACTCAAATGTTGCAAGTATACTATGGAGCTCATCCTTTTTCAACTTATCCAAATCTTTAGCTTCCTCAATAGCAGAAATCTTTTCACTAAATCTATTAGGAAGAGATCTTAAAATCTTATCACAAACATCATTTTCAGCAAGCTCAAGACCTAAGTCTTTCATGGAGTTAACAACCTCATCCATACGAAGCATGTAGTCACTAATATTTTCATCATCATTCATCTTGAGTTGTTCAAACATACCTTTGAAGTGTCTCAACTTGGCCTTTCTGACATTTGTATCACCTGTATGAACCACCTTCAATTGTTTCCACATTTCACTAGTTGTCTTGCGGTGAATCACTTTGGTGAGATCTGCTTTATGTAAGCCTTTCGAGGATTGCATTCATTGCTTTTGAATTGTTGTGATGTAGGAGCCTTTCTTCTTTAGTATTAGGACCATGTTCAGGAATAGTGTACTCATCTTCAATCACTTCCCAAACCTCATTCCCAAGTGCCATTAGATGAACCTTCATCCTTGCACTCCAAAGACCAAAATTTGACCCATCAAGAATAGGTGTTGCATTGCCACTTGAATGATCCATTGTGTTCTTTACTAGCTTTTCCTTCAAGCTATTAAACTTTTTGAAGGCACATGCTCTGATACCAATTGAAGAACACAAGCTTATACTGAGAGGGGGGTGAACAGTATAAGACCTCTTTTTACTTTTTCCTTTATACTTCAAAATAGTAAAGCAATATACCCAAAGCAATATCAAAGCAATGCACAATATCATCCACAAAGTGACACCAATTTTAACGTGGTTCACCCAGAATGGTTGGGCTACGTCCACAAAACTTTTCTCTAAAAGTTATCTCAAAGTTCTTTGGGAATCCTTCCCAATTACAATGTTTATGAGCCTCGGCCCAAAGGAGATACCTTCCCCCAATCAAAATTTATGAGCCTCTGCTCAAAGGAGATACCTTCCCCTCTGCTCTGGAAATGATCCCTCAGAAGATCAATTGCCTCTACCTCTTGCCAGCACGTGGAACTCCTTTCCACCGAAGACCTCCTATCCTCAATGCTTAGCCTAAGAGACCTTTGCCTTCTATGATCACGTCCACAGCAGCTCAACAACCTATACCAAACATAGTCAGTCGGTCTAGTACAAGTCTTCCTCTATCTATCAGATCTGTCCAACTCTTGAACAAATCAATCCTCTACATACAAGCCTTCTCAAAGACTTGCCAAATCTATCCTCAAGTTCTTCTCATAGAACCAATGCACCTCTATCCTCAAGTTCTCTGATAGAACTATCAAACTCAGCTCACAAGTCCTCTGCTAGGACCTGTCCAAATCTGCTCACAAGTCCCCACCAGAACCTATCCAAAACTGCTCACAAGTCCCCACCAGAACCTATCCAAAACTGCTCACAAGTCCCCACCGAAACCTATCCAAAAACTGCTCACAAGTCCCCACTAGAACCTGTCCAAAAACTCAGCAAGCTCACCAAGAAAAACTTTCTTAGTAGGAAATCACAAAGTGAATTGTTAGAGACCCAATGTGATTTTTCAAACTCATAGAAGCATAAAGAGAATTGTTAGAGACTCAATATGTTCTATACTCAAATCCCAATCTCAAAACTCAACTCAAATCAACTCAGCTCAATCTCAATCTCAAATCTGAAAACTCAACTCAATATCTAAAATGGATAGGATAGAATGTTTTCTTTCAAGAACATGAAACCCCAACAATTGCCAACTATGCAAAGAATCACATAACAATGATACTCATGTTCTTTTCACCATCAATTAGGGTTTCAACAACAATGCTCATCAAACAAGGTTTAGTCAACCAACACCATTCAACTCAACATCAACCTTGAAGCATTCAACCAATCATCACAAGAAAAGGAAACAAGTAGAAATCCTTTTCCCTCCAAAGATATTTGAACAAAATAACCACCAACACAATATCACCAAATGCAAAGAATAACTTGCTCAAATCAACTCAATGGAGTAAGCCCAATATCATGAATCAAGTAAAGCAATAACTTGATCAAACAACCTCTATGGAAGCAACTCAACCATCAAACTCAAAACAGCCAACCAAGGGTTCCACCAACTCAATGCAAGTAGCTAGACTCACAAATATAAACCCTAGTGCACAAAGCTTCCACTATCTCAAACCAAAAATTATGCATTCACCAAAAACTCTCCTTAAGGATAACAATGCATAAGTAGTCTTCAACAAACCAGAAAATAGGATTTACACCTAGCCAAAGGATACCTAGTAGAATACCTTTTCACTCCAACCTTATTTCAGAAAACATACACCAATCATACTCATAAGAAGAATGTGCCCATACCTTATTGGAGTAGAAGATAATTGAACCTTCAAGCTGTCACCACACACAACTCTCAAACTTCCAACCAAGTTAGGGTTAGAATAAAAAGAAATGAGCAATAATATAAACTTCCTTTATTACACCTTTTAGCTCCACTTCTTTAAACACAACCACCATAACATGCCAATAAATCAACAATCACAGACTCACACCTTATACCTCCATTTTTAATTTTAGCATAGCAAAGAATAATCTTAAAAATACATCCAAAGAAATATGCCCTTATTTCTCCTAAGCTTTTATTCAATGCTAATCACAAAAGCCAAAACTCATAAAATTTAATCACACCTTATAAATCGTTGTCCAAGAAACTCCGAATTTCGTGGCATAAAGACGTTTTAATAAAAACGTGTGTTACTCTAGCAAAGCACCCCCGCGAGACTCGAAACGGTGACCTCCGCCAATGCGGCGCCCAACGACGACCTTCGCTGCCACTAGCCCATGCGGGCTACGAAGTTCACAAGTGAACTTCCCTCCACTTCACCCTCGAAAAAAACTCTCGAAGACTTTTCAACCGCACGTGCTTCTAAGTCTTCCTTCGATCGCAGCGAATACGGAGCACAAACACCGCAAATTGCATTCGGGGAATTTCGAATTAATTAGCCTTCCAACCTTAGGAGTTGGAGAATAAATAGTCTCTTCGAAGACACCTTGACGTCGGCGAAAATAAAGACCATTTCGAAATTAATCAAAAGTCTTTTCAAAAAGGGTTTAAAAACCCTTAAATAATTTTAATAAATTAAGAATAAAAAAAGGTTTAAAAACCTTTAAGTATTTTTAATAAATTAAAAATAATTTCTCCCTTAATTAATTAAATAATTAATTAATTAAAACCTTGAAGGGTTTTAAATAATAATTAAATAAATAATAAAGAGAACCTCCATTGGTTTTAATAAAAACCATTTAACTTGGTTTTAATAAAAACCCTATCCAACTTGGTTTTAATAAAAACCGGTTTGGTTTTAATGAAAAACCCTTGCCAATGGAATCTCTCCGGATTCTCTTAAAAATATTCTCTTGGAATCTTCCACCTTTGAAGCCAACACATCCTCTTAACATTAATGCCATTTCCTTTTGACATCAATGACAACTCATAGACAAGAAGCTAGGATCTCAAACCCAAAATTGCCAACAATAATTGCATGATTGACTTCGGTGCTGCAACTACTGTCATTCCAAAGGTAGTATGCGAAGTAATGGGGATGGAATATACAAGGAGTAGTCCAAGAGTGTTGCAGTTGGATGGAACTTTAGTCAATACTACTGGGGTAATCAAGGATATTCTGATTGTGCTCCATAGTATACCTCAAATTACTATCATCTAGGAGGTGGTGGTTGTTGATTTGGAGCCCTATTTTAGCATGTGCCTTTCAAGGGAATTTACAACCAATATTGGAGGTTATCTTTTCCTAGATTACTCACATTTGGATATACCATTCAAGGGAAGGTGAATTCACATTCATAATGAAAATCCTTCACCTTTTCATATTGAAAATATAGAGGAGGTAGAACAAGCTCCAGGCATAGTAAACATGATGACCGAAGAATTGGAGGAAGTTGATCTGGTTGAAGAAGCACTTTATGAGCTTCACCTAGAGGAAGAGTTTTTGCTGATGGATTTCAATGCTATGATTGGGATAGATATTGGTTGTTATTCAATCCAAAAGATAGAACAATCCAAAAAGAAGGTCCTTGAGTCTCCAAGAACTATTTCACATCAGTTAGGGAAGTTGTTCTTTGATGGCGCTCAATGTAAGAATGGTGCAGGAGCAGGCATTGTATTGGTTTCTCCTGAAGGAATATAAAAAAATTACTCCTACATATTGACCTGGAGCTACACAAATAACACAACTGAATATGAAGCGCTATGCCTTGGCTTGAAGAAAGCGGAGAAGTTGGGAATTGAACAGTTACAGATTTTTGGCGACTTCGAGCTTATTGTCAATCAAGTTATAAATATATGCATGAGCAAGTAGCATTATTTGAAGGCTTAGAAAAATAGAGTATGGGATCTGTTAGAAGTATTTAAAGCTCTGAATATTCAGGTGATTCCTTGGGAGCAAAATAGACATGTTGATATTTTAGCTTCCCTTGGTGCTAATTTTTCTCCTACTGAGCAAGTGGTTCGGAAGCCAAAGATAGTGAGAGTAATTTACAGGCCTTCCATTATAGATAAGAATCTCTATTGGCAAGTGTTTGATAATGATGAGTAAATAGTGAATTTTTTGTTCAAAGAAGTTGCTAATGCTGATGATAAAGTCCTCATGGAGGAAGAAAAGGAAGCAATGATTTAGTTGAGAAATAATCATATTACTAGGGGATTGATTTCATTAGAGAGTTTTTTTGATTAGAATGATAGGGCTGATAAGCATAGGATTAAGGTAGATGCTAAGGAATACATAGAATTACAGTTGGAACCAGGAAATATCATTAATATTAGGACTGATTGTGAAGTAGATGAGATTGAAGATATTATAAATATATGCTATGAATATCCAGATATCATAGCATGGAGTTATCAGGACTTGAAAGGATATGACAAGAATGTGATTCAAGACACAATTGAGTTACAAGAAGGGGTTAAGCCTTTTTTGCAGAAACAACATCTTGTCAATCCTAATATTGAGATCCTCATGAAGGTAAAATTATTGAATATGCTTGAGGTGAAGATCATTTATCCTATTAAGCATTCTACTTGGATAGTGAACCTTGTTATTGTAAGGAAGAATAATGGAGACATATGTCTATGTGTTGATTTCAAAAATTTAAACCAGACATCACTCAAGGACCATTATCCTTTACCTCAGACATACCAGATTCTTCATGTTGTGGCTGGCACCTAGACATTCTCGTTGCTAGATGGATTTTTCGAGTATAATCAAATTTGGATAAAATATGAGGATCAATATAAGACGGTGTTTACTACTAATTGGGGTACATTCACTTACCAAAAGATGCCCTTTGGGCTTTCAAATGCTGGCACTACTTTTTAGAGAGCCATGGACATCGCATTTGGTGAGTTGCTAAATAAAATTATTGTAATATATCTTGATGATATGATGATCTTTTCACATTGCAGAATATATCATGTTACTCATCTGAGGCAAATATTTGATCTTTATGATTAAAGAATTCAATTTTTGTGGTTAAATAAGGGTATTTGTTAGGCCATGTGATCTCACAAGAAGGATTGGCCATAGATCCTGCATGAGCTGAAGCACTCATGAAACTGCCATTACCCATCAATAAGAAAAACTTGCAGTCCTTTTGACAAATAAACTTTATTCGTAAGTTTATTGCTGACTTCGCGCAAGTTGTCAAGCCCATGACTGAGCTTTTTAAGAAGGATGTTGATTTTAAGTGGATAGAAACCAGGAAGCAAACATTTCAAGAAATCAAAGAGAGAATTACTCAAGCTCCAGTTTTGATTAATCTTGACTACTCCAAAGACTTCATCCTCTATGTAGTAGGTGAGCATGATAGTTATGATGTCATACTAACATAGAAACAAGATGATGGCGAGGAGAAGCCTATTGCTTTTCAAAGCTAGGTTATAGCGCCTCATCTAGAGAAGTACAATTTTATAGAGAACCAAGTTTACGCAGTAATGAAATCATTAAAGAAATTTTACCACTTTTTTACTCAAAGTAATATTGTGGTCTATGTCACCCATCCTAATGTTCAAAACTTTATAGTACAAGGAGAATTAGGAGAAAAGAGGGCCCGTTGGGTCACAAAAATCTAGGAGTATGATGTGGAGATCTGATTGACGAAACTGGTTTGTGGACATGCTCTATGTCAAAAGCTAGTGAAAAGTGTTGTTGCTAAAATGACTAAAGCAAGTCATGAAGATGTAATGTGTGTAAATCACACAGTAGGTGATAAATATTGGATAGAGGAATTGGTTGATTACTTTACTTCTAGAAGATGTCCAAACCATCTTGATCCCTCATAGCACCGACGATTCAGATTGCAAGCACTCAGGTATGTGCTTTTGCCTAATGGATTATATCATAAAAATATAGATGGTGTATTACTCAGGTGTGTAAAGGCTTCCAAAAAGAATTTTTTTTTGGAGAAGTTCCATTCTGGGCTGTCAAGAGGGCATTAAGTAGGTAGACCCATGGCTTTGAAGATTATTCAGGCAGGTTATTATTGGCCTACTCTGTTTGCCGATTCACTCAAGATAAGCTAGAAGTGCAATAATTTTCAAAGATATCTGGGACGAATTAGAAAAGTAGAATTATCACTACATCCAATTCAAGTGGAAGCACCCTTTTAGCAATGGGGTTTTTATTTTATTGGTGTTATTGATCCACACTCTTTTGTGGAGCACAAGTATATCTTAATAGAAACATACTACTTCACTAGGTGGGTGGAAGCCATACCCACTAAGAAGGCTGATCAGGCGACGGTGATCTCTTTTCTGGAGAGCCTTATCACTCATTTTGGTATACCATATTCTTTGGTAACTAATAATGGTAATCCATTTATTAGAGCCAAAATTATAGAATTTTCTAGCAGATATGGTATTTACCTGAAGATATATTCCAATTACAACCCATAGGGGAATGGATTAGCTGAGTCTAATAACAAAAATTTGTTATGAATTCTAAAAAGGATGATGGGCAGTAACAAGAGGAGTTGGCATTTGTTATTGAACCAAGCACTTTGGACCGACTGCATTTCAGTATAGAAGTCTATAAAATCCTCTTCGTATGCTTTGGTTTATGGAAAAGAAGTTGTAATCCCTGCACACATTGAACTACCAGTGCTCCAAACTTTTCAAATGTTTCGAGACAAAGACGAAGAATGTGATCCTATGGAAGCAAGGTTGGCATAATTGCTGTAATTACAGGACAAAAGGGAGAAGACTTACCTAGTTTTGCCAAACATTCTCTAGATATGAAGAAATGGTTTAAGAAAAGGACAAGTGACTAAAGTTTTTAGGTGGGTGAACTAGTGCTAAAATGGAATGAGAATAAATCTAAGCCTAGAAAGCACCATAAGTTCGATGCCATATGATAAGGACCTTTTTGGGTCTCTGCAGTAAACTCTTCCAATGCTTAACATCTCTATGACATGGACGGTTACGAGCTCCCCATTTCGGTGAACGACCTTCATTTGAAGGCCTATGTTATGTAATTTTGATCTACTAAAGGTTACACTTTGTACATATGTAAATATTCTCTTTGTATTTGATTATTTTTGTATATAAGGAGATATATATATAGACATTCTTAAAAAAAAAGAGAAGGAAAAGCTTTTTACCTCGAGAATGATTTAAATTTCTTCGTTCGCCTGAAAAGGGAGTAGGTCTGAATTAATTGAACTTCACGTTCACTCTTTCAATGGGGCGAATGGGATGTTCATCTAGGTCAAGGGGTGAACATACTTTTATAACGTCACTAGGTGAAGAAGAGAAAAAAAAAGTTTTGTTTTTAGGTTTTTTCCCTTAAAGCTTGCTTTAAAAAGAAAAAAAGGAAAAAAAAATATGGCACTTTTTAAGGGATGAAAAGCATGTTCAAATTTTTTGAAGGGAGATCCAATTTTAGAAAAATCATGCTCGTGAAAGTTTTAAGACACAGTCACCCGCATGAAAATATAGAACACTTTCGCACAGATTTTAAAATCGCTAAGGAATAGTTGAGCGCCCAAGCATTTTTTGCCAAGTAAGGAGACAACAGTTTCAGGGCATGTTGTGAAATAAATACATCTCTAGGTTACGTGTCAGTAATCAGAAGCAGGAAGTGCCAAAATTTAATCATAATTTTAAAACGCGGGAAGTGCTCAAGTTTAGCTTTTTGAGGTGATTACAATAATTAATGATTGGTACGCGAACGACTAGGTTGGTTTTCCCAACAAGCTTCGAATGCCAGGGTACACTTTTATAGGTATGATTACATAGCACAAAAGCATGAGTCTCCAGGAGAATCTGGCAGTAAATCAAAGGGAAGGGTTTTTGTGCCTTGGAAATAGCGCATGAGTGTCTTTTCAAGGATCATTCCTCTCTAAATATGCACTTGAATTTAATTTTGAATCACTATAGTAGCTGACAGTGCTCCTATAAATTTTGGGAGGTAAAAAGGCCAATCCTATTTTTCTTTATTATTTAAAAAAAAAATTGTCTGTTTTACTGTATCTTGCGTTTCCAACGCATAATAATTTTTCAAAAGAATTTTCAGAGGTTTCTAAGCAGAAAATTGTAGAGTCACTCAACACTTTGTCAGATAGGATGGGTAGATGCAATAAAGAGCCAAGTGAGGTGCAGGAGGTTGTAGAGGCAAAGACGAATAAGAAGCGAGAAAGAAGTTCTAGGTCTACGAAAGCTTGGAAGAATGACTATGTTGACCTAGACCCCTATAAAGATATAATGGTAGAAATTGGGGATTATTTGATTACACACAAGGGGGTCGATCTGTTGAGGCAAGAAGTTGAGACTATGATGAGCTAGGGTATTTCATATAACATTTGGCTAACAATGCCCCATAACTCATAGCTTTCATGGTACCTATGTTAGCCTGTGCACCCATGCCCTGAGCTGGTACATCTAATTGCACTATTTTATGATCCTTTTACCAAAGCTATGCGAAATGCCAAGAAATAACTTCTCTTTACAATAAAATTGAATAAGGTCTGAGAGGCTTTTGCATGTGGATTAAAGGCCCTAAGTTATGCAGTGAATAATAAAGTTCATACAGACGAGCAGAAAGACATGTATGTTTCCACAGTTACTATGAGATAATTTATGGAGACACAACTCGTCAAGGAGCCACAGATGGGGCAGCTGCCAAATTTGCTCAAATCGCTTTCAGAATTTAAGAGACAAGATATTTATTCTATGCTTGCTTGGATTGCTGGGTTGCCCTTAGACGAGATAGTGCATAAATGGTAGATGGCTATGGCTCAATGCATTTGCAAGGTGGAATTTTATTCTCTTACTGCTATGAGACATGGTGGAAATACAATTTATTTTTATTGGGCTGAGTTTATTTCTCAAAGGCTTAATTCGTAGTTGCAAAAGTTGCAAGAAGGAAATTCTAAGTCATTTTGGCACACTTTGCTATTTATTTGGTTCTTTTTAATTTATATGTAGCATCATTTATCTTTTATCGCAGTAACATAGTCAGGAAAAAAATATGAGCCTTTACTTGTTTACAAGTGGACTCAGGTGTTGACAAAATGATAGTATGTGTACAACTTTAATAGCTAGTTTTTGGGGCTTGCAATTAAACTACTGTGTGGAAACTGTGATAGGGTACCACACAACTTGAGAGATGTCGTTGTTTCAAAAAATAGGTAAACCATTTTTGTTGCCCTATTTTGCTATTGTGCACGTTTTTGCAATGGAAGTTGTGCATTAGGTATATTATGTCAATGATACGACGTCGGGTGAGGGAAGAAGAAAACCTATACCATGACTTTTAAGTTTGAGAGTATCAAAGTGAACCAGGTTGGACAAGATCACCTTTTGACAGTGGTGCTTTAGGACCTGGGATTGATTGAATTTCCAAAGCGATGGCGTTACGGCCCTCAGCAAATTTTTAGAAATTATCAAGGCAAAAACCTTTCATTGCTGCCCATGCCTAGATATTTAGAAGTGGTGTAACAATTTTGATGGGCCAAAAATGAATGGGCACATAGAGAAAATTTCCTCCCTTTCTCCATGACATGATTATTATGAGCAGGAAGCAGAGTATAATCCTGAAAATAATAAAAAACATATTCCTCCTCCTGGTCTGCTTTGAACTGTTAAAGAAGCAAACCCAACATGGAGTGAGGAAAAAATCATGAACTGGTGGGTGATGCATATTCATCGCAGGAAGCCATACATTGCTTACAAGTTGAATCTTGATACTCAATTTTTTGAAGCTTATGATAGATTCATGGAATAATATGAACCCATTACTTTCACCATCATTTTGCCATAAAGCTTTCAATAGTCCAAAAGTGGCAAAATTGAACCTGAGTAGGAGGACCCAATGGTTGAAGATGAGACTAAAAAATAGGGCTAAGAGGAAGAGCAGTATGTTTTTTGAAGACGGTCTCAACAAGCGAAGCACCCAAAAGAGGAGGCTCTCACACCCAAGCAGTAGAAACAATCGATGGTGTAGACACCTAAATCGTGTCATGCTTAGGGGAGCTACTTACATAGACACACTCATAAGATCATAAGACATAATCTTGGACTTTCCAAGCATCAACAGTGGTTCTCACCACTCATTTGGGGCCTTTTCAAGCCATCCAAGCTTGGCCGCTCAAGCCAAGAGCGACCAGATCCTAGCCGCTCAAGCCTAGAGCGGCCAGACCTTAGCCACTGTAGATGACAGTGGCCAGATCTTAGCCACTGTAGATGATAGTGGCTAAGCCATAAGAAGTGGTTTGCCGACAAACAGGCCCAATCTCGGGTGGAAGTGGTAGTCTGCATGCAATAAAGGTGAGCGGGAGTGACTTTGCATTCCTTTTCATGACCAGTTCACATGGGAGGCTTGAGTTTGCATTTAGACTTAAGTTAACTGACCTCCAAGCATAAACAAAGGACAAAAGCTTCTCATGCTAATGACCAGTTCGCATAGAAGACTCAAGTGGGCAGTTAGATTTTAGTTAACTAGCCTTCAAATATAGACAATGGACAAAAGCTTCTCATGCTAACTTGCACTACGCATGAGAAATTCATTTCTAGGGCTTGGACATAGACCTAGGGTTTCACACTATAAAAGGTGCAAGCCTAAGAGCACCAAGATATAGATAAATATTTTATCATATCAGAGAGACATCTTTTTGAGGAGAGCTTTCGAGACTTGGAGAGTTCTCTTTGAGATCACGTGTACGGTAGAGCTTTGACAAATCGAAGAGCATAACACCTACTATCTTCAACATCAGATTAAAGTCTTTGACCCATAGCTTTGGGGCAAAGAGGGCAAGGTTTACTTTAGCGATCATTATCTTGGACAGTGGCCCGTAGGCTTAGCTTAGATAGACATAGCATATTTTATTTTATTTTCTTATATCATTAGCATAGATTTACATGATTTCATGGTATAGTTTTATCATATTTCTATTACATTCTTTGATTACTAACAACCTCATCCAAGGAGGCAATCTCGGACACCTAAAAGTGTGTTGTTGTTTCATTGCTTGCAGGGCCACAGGTACATCGGATGAAGATTACAACATACGAGAGCAAAAGGGATCCCTCTAGGAAATAGACCTAGAGAAGGAGGCATCTGTAAGCCCTCATACATTTCCTTGTGTGGAACCGAGAAGCTTTTATAAGTGCACCACCTCTTCATGGAAGGGGCACTCCTTGCCTACTTGTAATTTATAGTATCAAAATGGGTATCCCTAAGAGGGACCGACATGTAACCGAGCTTCAATATCAATAAAGAGATCCATATTTTGTTATTTCATGTTATATGCTTTTTCCTCTTGTATTTCCATTTTATCTTTGGTATTTTAAATAAGCATTGCAAGTAGGGTTTTAGAAAAGGGACCGGTGCGTGCATTCCTGGGGTCGCTACAGATGGTGATCATGGTGGGACCACCACTAATTTTTCATTTTTTACTAGAATACTAACTTAATTTTGTGTGCAGGTCTAGCCGCTCTGAGCTACAATGGCCAAAAACTAGCCGCTCTGAGCTACAACCAGAAACTAGCCGCTCTGAGCTACAGCAGCCAAGAACCAGCTACTCTAGTCAACAGCGACCAGGACTGGAGTGCAGTAGAGGTCAAAACATAGACTCTCTAAGCTGGATCAAAGGTTGGTATAGCTTCTCTGATATTTTATAACTTTTTATCTACTTATGTGTGTTTAAAATAGAGAACTTAAAGCACATTTATGTTTGGAAATTGAAAGAATAAAAGAAGAAAGAATTAAGCATTTCGCATATCTTAGATCTTCTTTTAAATTTTCCACTAGGCGTTGCTAGGAACACATGGCTTATGCCTAAAAATTTCACCCTAGAATCCAACGTGCTAGACATTGTATGTTGTTTGCTTGCTTTGAGGCCCTGCTAGAGGCCATAGTTGCATGAGATAAAGTGCGCTCATACAAATCATAGTAGTTCATGCATATTTCTAAATATTGAAATGTATTTTTGCACTTAGGCATATAGGAAAGACTCATTGCTGCTATATGATGCACTTTATGTTACGCAAGCTTAAAATGAACACCACACATGCACGTCTCATTTAAACATTGGAGAGTTGGATTTCATCACCAACCTTCAATTCAGTCCAGTGACATTGGAATTCATCTCCTTCCACTAGTTTACCCCCTAGAGCTTCCTAGAAATGGATTGGGAAACTTACTTATAGTGACACTAAGTTACTTGTGTTCAAACTATCTCCCACTATTGGAACAATCATTGGTTCAGAGTGGAAGAGCTAGGCGAACCCTCCATTGGGTCTTCAATGGTGTACCCTAGCTTCTTTTGAGAAAATCATGTTTGGCATGAGTGTACTTGATTGTCACTATGGATGAGTCTTCTCATTCTTAATCCAAGAACAAGAGCAAAGAAATCAAAAGAACAACACATCAAAATACACCAAACAGTTTAGGGCACACTCAAATTGGTAATCAAGATAAACATTTGTTTGGAATTGTGTGGTCATTCCTAAATTGCAAACTCAAAAGATCAAGTCATAAAACAACATGGTCAAAACAAGAAGTAAACACCCTCGATCTGATACCGAGGGAGAGACAGAAGCAATTCATACCCATAGGCGGAGTCATAGTAACATTGAATGACCTACCCGTAAGACCATGAGACGTAGCTCCATGAGCCTAAGGGGTGATAACTCAACCCTTGGGGGATCTCCTCGAGAAACCCCAAGTAAGGAACCACATCATGGAACAAAGTCACATAAACAAAAAGAGGCTTCACAACCATCCTCATCAAGGAGACATGAGGAGACCTCAAGGGCCTCCTCTAAACACACAGAAACATCTCAAAGACATGAGGAAGCTTCAAGGGCTTCCTCCTCACATGGACATAAAGAAGGTTCTAAGACTCATTCTTCACATAGGGATGATGAGACTGCCACATCTCCATCCACATGGAGAAAACATGTTACCACAAAGCCCTCTTCATCAAGAAGGCAAACAAGAATTGCAACACCTCAAGACTCACAAGAAACATATGAAATAGGTCTGCCCACTGAAGGGCAGGAAACTAGAGCTACATCTAGTCATGGGAATCATATAGAAGAAACCCTTCACACAAAAGGAAATATTCCCATAGACTATGACCTCATAGGAGTAAATGGCACCCCACGGGACCAGCCATGGAAAACAAGACAACTAGATAGGTTGGATCGATTTCCTACTCAACCAACCCAAAGAACTATAGCTACTGAGAACTCTGCATCTGGAAGCTCACAAACTGTGACTTCTAAACATACCTCCTAGTCTAGGGGTACCTCAGAGTGACCCCATAGAAGATGCATGGAGTCTGATCATAGGGATACTCAATAGTACACTGAACAAGTCACATTAACTAGCAAGAGTACAGATACAACAGAAACCCCCTCGAGGAATCTATGAGTCAAGACAACAAGAACAGAGTCAGATAAACATGAGTCTTCTATGATAGCACAAACTGACCAAATGAGGTGGTTAGAAAATGCATTACATAAAGAGCGAGAGCTAGTGGAAGCTCTCGAACAAGAGAAACAAAGAGAAAGACTCTTGCACCAACATGAGCAACATTTAAGAGAGCAAGCTGAGTGGCTAGCTCTTAACAATTTATAAAAAAATAGTGGTGACCACCAAAGAACAAGACACATTGACTCACCTAAGGAAAGGTACACTAGACAAGATAGCCCACAATGAAACCCCCCACCAAATCATGAACGAAATCCAACTAATGGGGGAGGGCAAACATAACAAACCAAGATCACAATCCTGAGTCCCCTCATAGGAGGGAGGAAAATAGAACAAATCAAATGGATAGAGAGTTACCTCCATTGCCAATGTGAATAGGCTTACAAGAGGAGGAAATCCATGCATCAAAGGCATTTCAAGAGCTTGCTAAAAAGATGAAAACCTTTGAGAAACAAGAGGCAGCTAGGAACTCACCAACATTGAGCAAGATACACAATCAACCATTGTGCCCATCAATCCCTAGCCCTCCATATCCTAAGCACTTTGAGATGCCTAGGTTAGAGAAGTTTAAAGGTGAAGAGGATGCACAAGAGCATGTCACCAATTTTATCAATGCCTATTTTCATCTTGAAGACAATGATGCTCTCATGCTAAGAACATTCATAATGACATTTTTAGGTGCTGCCACTCAATGGTTCAACCAACTACCTAAGCATAGCATAACCAACTTTGAACAACTAGTAAATGCATTCTTGAAGCATTTCTCCTTTGGTGCTAAGAAGAAGGTGAACCTTTCAGACCTGGCTAACTTGAAATAGTATGATGATGAGCCAGTAATGGATTATGGGAATAGATGGAGAAAAATCATGGCAAAATTATCATTCTCCATTCCCACAGAAGAGATCATTCGCATGTTCACCAAAATTTGTTCTAAACATATCTCCCTCTTGCTACAACTCCAATAGTATCCTTCATTTGAGGAAGCTTTGGCACAGGCCAAGCTCATCGAAGAGATAAAAGTAGATGAGGGAACCATTAAGCTCCAAAACAAAAAGGAGTGGAACAAGAATGGTAAGAATGACAAGTACAAGTAGAAGCAGGGCAACCCTGCTCTAGTCAATCAAGTCGTATTGGCTACACCCAAGGATGGGGGTGCACAACAACCATAGAACTATCAAGCACATCCCCGCCAGCCAACTACGACCAAAAGAACAATCAGGGAAGAAATCGAGAATGCAAGCCACCTCGTTATTTCATGCCTCTGACAGAATCAATGCAATCAATATTTAATCAGTTGAGCGAGGCTAGGAGGATCAGATTTCTTGATATACCTCTTATAGATCCCAACCATCCTAAGCCAAAAGGATATAGGGAAGATCAATTTTATCCTTATCATAGGATACCGGGGCATGACATTGAGGCTTGCATCGGGTTTAAGCATCAAGTGCAAAACATGATTGAGGTGGGAGAACTCAAAGTTGACAACCCACTAGCTCTCGATAACAGAGACATGGGCATATACAGAAACCCATTGCCCAATCATGAAGCCCCTCGAGAGCAAGGGGCCCAAGTCAATCAGGTTCGAGCTGACATACCTACCCATGGATGCATGGGGATGGTTGAGATTGTTAACATAGCAACAAGGACTAGGCGGTATGGTCAACCACAACCACCTACAGCTCCCATGAACATCCCAGCCACTCCTAGGCAAAGGCAAGACAACCTTCCAGGTCCACCAACGAGACCTATGGTAACTATTCGGAGTAGATTGGAGCAAAACCTACAGATGACTCCAGCTAAGTTATCCATCTATGAGCTCATACAATAGTCCCCAAAGCATAGGGAGACTCTAATGGAGATTTTAAGAACAATTGAGCTTCAACCGCAAGATGCGAATGCATTCACTCACTTTGTGGGACAAGTGCAAGAATGCCAGGAACCTGTAATCCGATTCTATGATCATGAGATTAAGACAGTTTTTGCTGCCTTACCGGACCCTCCGCTAAACATTGTAGTGGCCATCAATGACTTACCTTTCAAGAGGGTTTTGGTCGATACAGGTTCATCGATAAACATCATCACAACAACTGCAATAGAGCACCTCAAGATACCCAAGACCAATATCATTCCAGGAGCTTACACATTGAGAGCTTTTAATGATGCTTTATGCAATACTATGGGAACGATAGTCCTACCCATCAAGGTGGGGCACAAGACCATCCCCATGATGTGTCATGTCTTGGAAGGAGCTATGCAATATAACATCCTCTTAGGGCACCCTTGGATAAGGGCCATGAAGTGTGTGCCTTCGATCTTGCACCAATGTGTCAAGTATGTGCACGAAAACAAAGTCTATGTGGTTCTAGCTGATGAAGAGCCTTTTAAATACATTAATCAGGTGGACATTCTAGGAGAATTCATGATCCCTTCTACTCACCTATACGTGGCACCTTCATCCCCAACCACACAAGTGGATAACAAAGACAAAGGGGTAAGAAAAGACCCATGCACATCAACACCTCCTAGTGCACTCAAGATAGTCAATGCTTCTAAAGTACCATCAACGTCAAAACCAAAAGACAATCAGAAGCTAAAGGCACCCTTAGTTAAGGAAGAAAGGCCCAAAGAAGTGCCAACTATAGCCATTGCTAAAATGCCAAGTCCTATGGAAGAGGAAGATCCTCAAGATCAAGATGAAGATAGTGATTATCACCCTACTTCACCAGTATCATCCATGGGGTCATCCACATCGCATGCATCAATACACTTGGCAAGTATAGGCATAGGGGAGTACCTTGTGTAGAACATCACCTTTACACCTATCATTGAGTCTGCACAAGACATAGGGAGGCCTAAAGACTTGAGGCCACTAGTAGGAATAGTGGTTCCACTTGGAATCCCTCCCAACCAAACCAATTTTGTCTATGCCAGCCTAGACTACGCTCATAAGTCTTCAGATATAGAAGAGGATGGTGATGAATTATTCATAGTCAATGTTCATTACCTCTCTAATCTTGAGTTTTCTCTAAGCTACTTTGAGCATTGCCATTGGCATGGCTATGGCCTTGGCGTATATGAGCAAGGGCACAGGAGGCCTTACGAGCCACTATATCAGCTTCCCTCCAATATATTTGGCTTAGGCTATTATAGCGGAGGTCGAGATGACTCTCTTGTAGTAGCATTGGAAATATTAAGCATAGGGTTGGGAGAAGACATTGATTTCATTCCTTATCACCCCCTAAGAATAGAAAATTTGAGCAATAGACAAGTGGCCACGATAAACATACCACCTCTAAAAACTTATCATCCAAACACCTCAATTGATTCCACCCCAATAGGGTACAACTCATGGGATGAGGAGAATGGATATGAAGCAAGTGATGATGAGGTGCAACTTGGCTTAGCCTATCAAGGGCCTCACTATTTACAAAGGTTCACATGGTCCATCCATGATGAGATTGGATATACATCAGATGAAAGTGACTATGAATCAGAAGACTCAATAGAAAGAGCTTACTTAGGCCTAAGCCATCAACCCCTGACTTTGGGGCGAGAGACAAATGCAAATGGATTCTTCATAAGTGATGAAGAATATGAAGATGAAATAGAGATGGCCTACTTGGGGCCAAGACATGAGCCCCTTGTCTTAGGGCCACATACCAATGCTAACGGTTTCTGGATAAGTGATGATGACTTTGAGGATGAGACCGAGATGGCTTATCTTGGACCTCACCACTTGTGGCAAGTCAATGAGCTAGTAGAGAGAGAGGTGGCACTTCATGCCATAGACCCTCATCTCCAATTTTTGGGGAGACCTATTGACCTAGCTGCCATTCATCGGATGGTCAATCCCCCTCTACCTACATTTAGAGAGCAGTTAGAGCCCAATGATCCTATTGTCCACCCTACTCATGGGCCAGATCCAAAAATTCCCATTCCTCTAGAACCTCATCGTGAGTATGGAAGGGAAACCCCTGAGACAAGATTGCACCCATGTGGTCCTAGAGATTTCATCCCATCCATCAACATGATCTCCATTGATTTGACCACTCCACTTCATAATCCAATAGATCCTACCAAATCATTGCATCTTGATGTAGAGGCTATTGATTGGGATCATGCTAGTTCACCCATAGAGCCAGAAGACCTCTTCCCCAATGAAGAGATGTTACAACCATTCCATTTTGCATCAGGTTGTGCGTATGACGTCTTCCATGTTGGTTTGGAACCTGAGTCAATAGGTCCTATGAATCCCGTTGATGACATTCATTTGATACCCATGCCTCATCAGCTAGAGGATGGGTCACATATGGCTATAGAAGTAACTTTCGAGGTGGACATCAGTGATGATCCTACCCAACCAAGGAAAGTCAAGTTCGGAGAAAGTCTATCTCCAGAGGAACAAGCCATCCTAATTCCTCTCCTCAAGGAGAGGCCAAATATTTTTGCTTGGACTTACAAAGACATGCCAGGGATAGATCCAAAGTTAGTCATTCACAACCTTTCATTGGATCCCATGAAGAAGCCAATCAAGAAAAAACTAAGGAAAATGCATCCAACCATCGCTTTGATGGTGAAGAACGAATTGCAAAAACTACTGGATGCAGTATTCATAGTTCCTATCGACTACCCTGAGTGGGTGTCAAACATGGTACCCATAGGGAAACCTGATGGAAGAGTCCATATCTACATGGATTTTAGAGATTTAAATAGGGCAACACCAAAGGATTCATTCTCATTGCCAAACATAGATGCTCTTGTAGATGCAACCATAGGTCATGAAATGCTCTCCCTAATGGATGGTTTTTTTGGATACAACCAAATCTAGATTAAGCCCGAAGATCAACATAAAACTACTTTCATTACTCCATGGGGAACATTATATTACAAAGTGATGCCATTCGGTCTCAAAAATGTTGGTGCCACATATCAGTAGGCCATGACATACATATTCCATGACTATATGCATAAGATCTTGGAATATTACATGGATGACTTACTAGCCAAGTCCCTATTGTGGCAAGAGCATGCCGAAGTCCTTAGACAAGTCTTCGATCACCTCATAGAACACAATGTCTGATTGAATCCTAAGAAGTGCGTATTTGGCGTAACTTCTGGCAAGCTTTTGGGATTCATCGTATCCAAGAGAGGCATCGAAGTAGATCCTGCAAAGGTAAAGGCTATACTAGAAATGGCCGCCCCTACCAACATTAGGGAGTTGAGGAGCCTACAAGGCAAGATAGCATCCATCAAAATATTCATCATGCAATTATCAGACAAATGTAGACCTATGAATAGGTTGCTATGCAAGGAAGTCCCCTTTCATTGGGATGAAGAATGCCATCAAGCCTTTGGAGAGATCAAAACTTATCTAGCAACACCACCAGTATTGGCTCCACCAAGGCCAGACATACCATTTTTACTATATATATCGGCTACTGATTTTGCATTGGGCACCATGTTAGCCCAAAAGAATGCACAAGACAAAGAGCAAGCCATATATTACATTAGTCGCACCTTGGTGAGCTATGAGCTAGGATATGCGTATGTCAAAAATTTGTGTTTAGCAATGGTCTTTGCAACTCGAAAGTTGTGACACTACATGTTGAGCCATACGACCTACGTCATATCAAAACAAAATCCTTTGTAGTACATGATGAGCAAGACATATCACAATACACGTACCACAAAGTGGATCATGCTATTGATAGAATTTGATCTAGAGTTCATAAGCCAAAATTCCATCAAGGGACAAGTCATAGGAGATCAATTAGTAGAGGTGCCTCTTCAGGATAACAAGCCTCTCACCATAGAATTGCCTGATGATGTGGTCTTTGCATTATCAGATCCGCCAGAACTCGAAGAACCTAAGAAAGAAAAATACATGTCATTATTCTTTGATGGTTCGAAGTGTGAACAAGGAGGTAGAGCAGGGATTGTCTTTATCACACCATAGGGTACTCCATTACCCTTATCATTCAAACTAGACTTCCCATGCACAAACAACAATACAGAATATGAAGCATTGATCCTAGGACTCCAAACAACCATAGCAATGGGCATTAAAATATTGAATATCTTTGGTGACTCCTTGCTCATAGTAAACTAGGTCAAAGGACTCTTCCAATGTAGGTGCCCACTCCTGAAGACTTACAAGGAACTTGTTGACAATTACTTAGCTCGACTAGAATGGTACGACATCGAGGCAATCCCTCGTACATCGAATAGATTTGTAGACACCATGGCCTCTTTGGGATCCTTAATCCCTCAGAATCCATCTACTGATTTTACAACCATTCATGTGAAAGTGCTTTCGCACTCAGCAATACGTCATGAAGCTTTTGACAATCAAGAATCAGTCAACATGATCAACATCAAACCAAATCAGGATTGGTCCTTCATAGCCAGAGATTTCTTGCAAATAACACCTTGGGGGTCTTTGATCTCCCAAGGACCTATAGAGTGTGGTGCAACCATATACCATAGAGTTGTTCCTCAATCCATGTTCACTACCTCAAAAATGCAGGAAGAGCAAGTTGTCTATTCTATAGAAGTTGTGGCCTATCAAGATTGGCTTTCCCAACTATAGGACTTCCTAAAGCTTGGAATAATACCTCAAGGTTTGTCGCATACTGAAAGGTGAACATTCAAATAGAGAGCAACAAGATACATTTTTCTAGGAGAAATCCTCTATAGATGAGGATATGATGGAGTATTACTCCATTGTCTTGAGCCCCAGGAAACATCTTGGGTAATTTCGCAAGCTCACGATGGAACATGTGGAGGCCATTTTAGTGGCATGGCCATCATTAAGCGCATCTTGAGAATGGGTTACTATTGGCCCATAATGGAAAAGGACTGCTATGAGTATGTCAAGAAATGTAGTAAGTGCCAGCATCATGCAAACCTAACGCACTTACCATCGCAAGCTTTGCAGCCCATCCAGGAAGCATGGCCATTCTTGCAATGGGGACTAGACTTGATTGGGAAGATCTCACCCCCATCCTCAGGCCGACATACATTCATCATAATAGCCATATAATACTTCACTAAATGGGTAGAAGCGATCCCCTTAACATCAACAACTGGACCAAGGATTATGGAGTTTATACTCCACAATATCATAAGTCATTTTGGGGTCCCTTCTAAGATAATATCGGATAATGGGCCATATTTCAAGAACAAAAATGTGCATGCTTTAATGAACAAATACCATATTCAACATAGTTTTTCAATGCCTTATTATCCACAAGCAAACGGGCAAGCAGAAGCCTCAAACAAAACAATAGTCTCCATTTTGAGGAAGACAGTGCAAGAAAATCACAAGGATTGGCACATGCAATTGCCTCTTGCACTATGGGCATACAGGACTAGTATACGGATGCCCACTAGGGCAACACCATTTTCACTAGTATATGGCACTGAAGCCATCATGCCTCTAGAGTTGGAAATCTTGACTCTACGCATAGCATTAAAGGACTTCATAGATGATGAAGCTATGCGACAAGGCCGCCTTGATCAATTGATGCTTCTTGATGAACGTCGAGTCAATGCTTTAGAGCATCTCTATGTTTACCAAGATCACCTTGCATGAGCTTACAATAGTAAAGTCCACCTAAGGGAATTCAAGGTTGGAGATCTAGTGCTCAAAGAAAACTAACAGAATTCAAATCTATCACCGCATCTACGAGATAAGTTCACGGTAAACTGGATAGGTCCATATATGATTTCACAGAGAGTTGGGCCTAGAGCATATCACCTTATATCATTAGATGGTGTTGAAGAGCCTGAACCTCTCAATATCATTCACTTAAAGGCATTTTACACATAAAAACAAAAACATTCAAATATTTCATAAAACACAAAAACATTCAAATATTCAAAAAATTCAAATATATCAAAAACACAAAAACATTCAAATATGTCATAAACATTCAAAAACATTCAAATATGTCAAAAATACAAACAAATCATAAAAACATAAAATTCAAAAATCAATCAAAGGCTCCAAGGGTAATTCATACCGCTTGGTCAAAAATCAATCAAAAGCTCCAAGGGTAATTCATACCACTTGGTCAAAAATCAATTCAAAAGGCTCCAAGGGTAATTCATACCACTTGGTCAAACAATCAAAAAGCTCCAAGGGTAATTCATACCACTTGGTCAAAATCAACCAAAGGCTCCAAGGGTAATTCAAACCGCTTGGTCAAATCCAATCAATTCAAAGGCTCCAAGGGTAATTCATACCACTTGGTCAAACATCAAATCAAAAAGGCTCCAAGGGTAATTCAAACCGCTTGGTCAAAATCAATAACAAAAGCCCCAAAGGCATAATAAGCCCTTTGGTCAAATTAATCAAAAATACAAAAACAACATAAAATCAAAAATACAAAAACAATTGCACTTCACATTTTGCATCCACATCATTGCATTGCATTTTCACATACATTACAATTGTATATGTCATGAGAGCCTTAAAAGTGATACCATAGTTTGTCGCACAAGTCATTCATATCCATACCTCCATCCACATGTGTGTAATTGTGTTTTTCAACACAACCATTATTTGTTGCTATACATAATATACTAAGGTTTTTCGGTTAGTCAACCACACCTAGTAATCTTATCAAATTTTGAGGAAAACAACTTTGATTAGTAGAAGGTAAGGCCTAGCTATGATAAAGCCTTGGATATTCAAGATCTCATCACTAATTGAAACACTAAAATCCTAGCTGGTACAAGGAAAATATGAAAGCTGCAAAGTGGTCTAGGTTACCTTAAGTGAAAAGGATTATCCTTGCTTATCCCCCTATGCAACCGGTTTAAAGGTGCTGAGAATTGGCAAAAGGACAAGCTTTACCCTATCAAAATCCCTTGCTTAAATCAAAATAAGAAAAATCCCAAAGCAAAGTACATATTCAAAAGGCCAAGCATACAATCCATATTTCAAAGCAAAAATCCGATACACAAATCAAAAATTCAAAAAAAAATCAAGCTCAAAAAAATCAATCAAAAATAAACAGTGATTTTCATCACTACGAATGAGCAAAATAAACAGTGATTATCATCACTACAAAAAAATCCCCGCTCAAAGAAAAAATCAAATCAAAATAAACAGTGATTTTCATCACTACATATGAGCAAAAATCCAAAGCCAAAAGAAGCCAAAAAGAAGGGAATAAAGCTTGAATCCCTGGAATTCTCAGCATTGTACAAAACTGGAAGGAGAAATCCTTATGCATGATGATATGTCTATTACAATTGCTTCATGCATTTGTGTAGACCAATGTTTGAATGTGGATGAGCTAGCTTAGGTAACCAAATATTGCCTAGTGGTATAGTCCAACTAAGTCCAACATAAGGATGAGATGAACACTTGAGGATCCCTGATCTTAGCAATGGGCTGAAAGAATCCCGCCTGACATCGGAGGAAATGCTTGAGTTCTATCTCAAAATATACAATCACATGCACACACAGAGATCATGAAAAACTAGGTCCATGGTAAAAGCCTTACTTTTCAAAAGTCTAAGTGGTAAGTAGACAATTGTTGATAGGGGAACTAGAGTGTTTGAATCTCCGAAAAGCCCCAAAATTTTTACATAGCAACAAATCATAACATCATTCACACCATCATATTCTTTATAAGATTCTATAAATTAGGGGGTATCAACATAGTAGGACAGATACCGCATATATATTAGAAATAGTATATAGACGACCACTGACTACTTTATATCTTTTAATTTACAGAAACTTATTAAGAAAATACATTACACACCATTACATCTCATATATGAATACTTAATCAATTCTTATGATAGGAGTGATTATTTAAATTCATGATTATTTTTTTACTTTCTGTGGTATCACCCATTAAGATTGTCAATGTCATATGCATTTCGTATGTTTTAAGTGATTAGAGCATACAGGTTCATTTATACCATTCCATCACATAAGTTAGATGCATATAATTAAAGCAAAAATTAAACATGCATTTAACAATAACATTTGCATCCACAAAAACAAGTCATTAATCATCCATAAACCACATCATAAAACATATAGGCAATATCCATTTGCATACCAATCATAAATTCATCATTCATCATCAAAATACATCGCATCATATCATCAAATCATATAAGCATCTACACATCCATCTAAGCATCTTCAAATATCATCTATCATCTAGCATATTCATCAAATCATCATAATACCATCATCGCATCATATCATAAAATAAAATAATAACAAAAACATAAGCAATAAACGATACACATAATGAGTCATAAAAAGCAAATCTATCATAAAAGTATGTGTGTCAAGTCCAATGGATATACAAAAATGCCCATGGGCTATAGTCATGTAGGTCAGTCGACCTCAAAAATGGATCAAGAACCAAGTAGAGCATCAATCAAATATTGGGCCTGAGCCCCCTACACCACCTCCTCCAGTGCCACCTCCCCCTGTGGTGGTGTCACGAGTCGAGTGATGTGAGCCTGTAGGTCTCTCTCCGAGTCTAGGTCCACTGGCTAGGATGGGTGGAAGACTACCCCGAGGTAGAGCGCCCATTGACCTACGAACCACCTACACCTATTGGATCCTTAGGGACAATCTCATGCCTCCTGAGCTACATCTGAAGGATGGTAACATGATCCATAAGTCCCTAGATCCGCTCCTCATGCTCATCCAACAAATACTAAAGTCATCCCACATCTACCCCTGAGCCTACCATTGGAACCTCCTATGGTGTAGAAGGAGGAACAACAAACTACATCCTGACATCGCCACCCCCAATAGTAGCCTATAGAGCTTGTATCTATGTTGTGAGCTGCTCAATCGTAGCATCTCACCATTGTACCTAGATCTTAGTAGCCTGGAGCTCAGCCTCGACCTCATGCAACTATGCTCTCAGAGGAGAGTCTCTCTCCTCGAGCTCTAACTCCTCCTCCTCCTCAAGAACATTAAGATCCTCTACTACCACCTACTCTACCAGTTGGCCCCATACCTCGATCCTAGCTCGAACCCTACATCCTATCAGATCTACACCATCACCCCCACCATCATCCTTGCACCCTAGACTACCGATGCCATGCCACATCCGATCACCCCACCACTGAGAGTAGGCCTCTATAACTCCCCCAACCACTATAGGGTCTACGATTAGGGCATCCTCCTCATATACAAGCTCTATGATCTATCATGGAGGTAGGTCCTTCTCTGTTGTGAGGCACCTATACAAGAATGGTATCAAGGGCACATCCTACTGCAATCCATACTGACGAAGAACCCGAGAGTAGAAGAAATACTCCTAGATGGCAATATTATGGCCAACGAGCCATCGCTCACATCGTGTCCTAGCAGTAAAACTAGTTGGATCATCCCAAGTAGGACACTCATAGTAAGGCCACCACATGACATCTCCAACCAATAGTCTAGTGAAAGCATCAGTATAGTGGGACAACTCCCCTACAAAAGTATGGCTCTTATGCTCCTCATGCTCTCGAGCCCATCTAGCAGCATAGCACTATGTCCGAGCCTCAATAGATGTAATCTCAGTTGAGAGCCCCTTAGGGTGATCTACCTTAATGTGCTCCCATCCCCAAACCTATAAGAGCAAGCTACAAGCAATGCTGACACGTCCCCACCGATGGATGTGGTACAACTCATCATAGCACTGAGCCAATAGTGATCTACCCCATGCATAGATGATAGGCTCCTCACTATCCAGTAGGTCCTACACCATCGCCAAGAGGTTCCAAGGGAACCTCAAACCCGAGCAATCCAAGATAAGAACATTGTTGATCACCATCAACAACATGACATGCCTCACTATGAAAACATGAGCATCATACCAAGCCTTGATAGATACTCCCCAGAACCTAGTCTCCCGGAGGGCCTATGTAGAGCGTGCTCCAAACACCCGAGCATAGACGACCACCTGATCATTAGTGGTCGATGAAACAATGGGCACCCCATCGAATGGGATCCAAAAGATCCTATAAACATCCTTCAACATGATAGTCATCTCACTAGTGGAAGGTGGAAGGTGTTGGTCCATGGGTCCCAATGATGGGCTAAGGCCATAAGATAAGCCTGATCGGCCATAATATGGGGCAACCTGATGATGTACTATAGCCCATGGGCCTTAAACCACTCCTAGTCAGTGTCATCAAATCTAGGAAGCAAGTCAAGTAGGAGCTTCGGGTCCCGAGCCCGAGCAGTGAGGATCTAAACAAAGCAGAAGAAAACAAAACATAACTACAATGCATCTAAGGCATAATTCACAATAAACATGAAAACGATGCAAAAGAGTATGAGTTACTCTAAATCTAAGCAAAAGAAGAATAAATTGCACCTAATCAAGCAAAGCAAAATTCAAAAAAAAAAAATCTAAATACACAAAATGCAAAAAACAAGGCTTAAGCTTTAGCCATTGTCGCCTACAATGGTCGAAACCTGGCCATTAGAGGCAGCAGAGGCCAAGGCCCAATGGTCAAATTTTTGACCATTGGGATTCAAGCTTGCCACTCGAGGACAGCTAGCCCTCTGAGCGATACGACCAAGGGGCGGCACGACAAACCCATGAACCCTTGGCCAAAAAAAAAAAATTACAATTTTAACAAAATAACTTAAAAAAACAACAAAGGGAGGGAAACAAACAAATTGGAAAGCAAATTCCCTACCCAAGCATCAAAACTAAGCTAAGTTTGAGAATGCCCAAATGGCGGAGAGGTGAATAATGAAAAATTTGAAAAACCCTAAGCTGAAGCCACTGACAGATAGCAAAATTGGGGACTAACCCACCATAGCAAAAGGGAACCTAAGCCTAATTACGGAGTTTGTTCATTGCCAACAGGTTTAGTGAGGTTCATTTTGCTCATTACTTAGTGAAGTTCAATTTTACTTAGACAAAGAAAAGAGAGCTAGGGTTTTGAAGAGAAATACCCAAGAAGCTCCAACTCCTCCAACAACTGATGTCTCACCCCATGCAGCCATGTCCTCAACACCAACAAGTTTTAAAGTCACAACCATCACCACTACACCAGAGCTCTAAAAATGAATCTTCAATAGTGAAAATGATAGGTCAAACCCTAGAATAACAAATTTTATATTTCCTTAATTATGCCTTGGCCACTCTGACATCGGTGGCCCAAACTTCTTGGCCGCTCAAGGTGACAACGACCATAAGGAAGAACTCAGAGGCCATTGGACCTGACAGTGGCCAGATCCATAGATCAAAATAAGGGATTTCCTTCCATGAGGGAATAACAAAAATAACAAATAATCACACTTTGATGGTTTAGGATCATCAGAATGTTCAAAATAACAAAAAAATCACATAAAATCACAATCTCAAGTAGGCCTCGTATCCAGTTACCTACTCTATCCACTCGATGATTGCAGTGATTTGCACTCCATGTATTTCGGTGAGATGAGTAGGCAACCATAAGGCCACTTGGGGCAAAAGCAACTCATTTTGGAATTACGATATGTCACCCTTCAAACCCGAAGAAGATCAAGATGGTCGGACTGCTCCATGGGTGCGAAGGGGTCATTCTAATTCCCCTATGACATCAAAAACATTAAGTCAAAGTGATACAATCTAGGCATAAATAGAATCACTCATCCTAACTCCCTAAGAAGGCTATTGATAGTCGGACCGCTCCTCGGGATAGGGATGGATGATTATCATAAGCAATTGGAATCACACTTGGATGTGGGATTGCCCATTAAAAGCAACAAATGCTAGAAAGGAACCAGATTAGTCATATTGGTCAAGCGACTTGTCGCTTCAATCATTGTCATTTCTTCACCAATTCATTGTGTGAAGAGGTAGTTCAAAACTTCAACATAATCATAATCAAAATCAACAAAATATCACTCGATCATAGCAAAATCATGTTCATCCTATGAATCATTGCATACAACAATCACAAATTTCCCTTGTTTGTTGGGAACGTAAGCAGACATGACATCTTCAATTGTAGCTCTCCTACCGGTCGAAATTGTTGTAGCAACTGAAGCTACCCGATTGAGTTTGAGGAATGAGTGCAATTTAACATGCAAAAGCCACTGAGCTAAGTCCTCCGAACATTGAGGCAATGATTCAAGGGATGCATGCCATCTTGCATGATTGGGCCATCCGACATTGATCAGACCATTGATCACCATACACCCTACAAACAGATCAGTCTACATTTTTGCTCAACATTGTGTTTTCCACACAGCGCATCGCAAAAAGGGGCATCTGTAGACACCTAAATCATGTCATGCTTAGGGGAGCTACTTACATAGACACACTCATAAGATCATAAGACATAATATTGGACTTTCCAAGCATCAACAGTGGTTCTCACCACTCATTTGGGGCCTTTTCAAGCCATCCAAGCTTGGCCGCTCAAGCCAAGAGCGACCAGATCCTAGCCGCTCAAGCCTAGAGCGGCTAGACCTTAGCCACTGTAGATGATAATGGCCAGATCTTAGCCACTATAGATGATAACGGCTAAGCCATAAGAAGTGGTTTACCAACAAACAGGCCCAATATCAGGTGGAAGTGGTAGTCTGCATGCAATAAAGGTGAGCGGGAGTGACTTTGCATTCCTTTTCATGACCAGTTCACATAGGAGACTTGAGTTTGCATTTAGACTTAAGTTAACTGACCTCCAAGCATAAACAAAGGACAAAATCTTCTCATGCTAATGACCAGTTCACATAGAAGACTCAAGTGGGCAGTTAGATTTCAGTTAACTAGCCTTCAAATATAGACAATAGACAAAATCTTCTCATGCTAACTTGCACTACGCATGAGAAATTCATTTCTAGGGCTTGGACATAGACCTAGGGTTTCACACTATAAAAGGTGCAAGCCTAAGAGCACCAAGAAAACAAAATCAAAGAGAGACATCTTGAGGAGAGATTTCAAGACTCAAAAAGTTCTCTTTGAGATCACGTGTACGATGGAGCTTTGACGAATCAAAGAGCATAACACCTACTATCTTCAACATCAGATTATAGTCTTTGACCCATAGCTTTGGGGCAAAGAGGGCAAGGTTTACTTTAGCGGTCGTTGTCTTGGACAGTGGCCCGCAGGCTTAGCTTAGATAGACATAGCATCTTTTATTTTATTTTCTTATATCATTAGCATAGATTTACATGATTTCATGGCATAGTTTTATCATATTTCTATTACATTCTTTGATTACTAACAACCTCATCCGGGGAGGCAATCTCGGACACCTAAATGTGTGTTGTTGTTTCATTGCTTGTAGGGCCACAGGTACATCGGACGAAGATTACAACATACGAGAGCAAAAGGGATCCCTCTAGGAAATAGACCTAGAGAAGGAGGCATCTGTAAGCCCTCATACATTTTCGTGTGCGGAACCGGGAAGCTTTTATAAGCGCACCACCTCTTCGCGGAAGGGGCACTCCTTGCCTATTTGTAATTTATAGTATCAAAATGGGTATCCCTAAGAGGGACCGACATGTAACCGAGCTTCAATATCAATAAAGAGATCCATATTTTGTTATTTCGTGTTATATGCTTTTTCCTCTTGTCTTTCCATTTTATCTTTGGTATTTTAAATAGCATTGCAAGTAGGGTTTTAGAAAAGGGACCGGTGCATGCATTCTCGGGGTCGCTATAGATGGAACCCCCATTTCCAAAAGTAGCCAAATAGCCTCGAACCAACGCAACCCTTACATCTACTGTTACAACGCCCATGTCTTTAGGTGCTACAATTTCTTTCGTGCTAAGTTCTATAGTCGCTTCTATGTCGATGGTGAATCCTTCACCCAATAATGATCTTCCTACTTCATTTGCACAAATATTTCCCATGGCACAACAAGAGGAGGAGGAGTAGCTTTCTAAGGATTCACATGTCAAAATTTTGGATTAGGAAGTAGCTCTCGATGTTGGAGAGCTAGAAGGAAAATGAGAAGAGTATTTAGTTGCACACCATCCTCCATCATCTGAACAAGTGGTGCTTGCACCCCAAGGTACGCCATCTCTTCCCTCTTCTTCTCTCTCTCTTATGGAGCATGCAGTGGTTTCTTCTTCGATCCCATCCATTACATTTTCATCCCCTCCACCCTATATTTCTCCATCCTTCAGTATTCCATCTATTTCACTTTCCATGGTATCCTCTTCCACTTTTACTCCTTCCACTTTCAAAACCACTGTTGCTCCTTCTTTTGTTCCCGCTCCTTCACCCTCCATTTCTTTCAGTTCATGTGCATCTAGGTCAAATCTCTTTTTGCATCCCCTTCCTTCGGTCGTCACTACCTCTACCATTGTCACTGTTAGTATGCAAGCTCTATCTAGAATTAGCATAATTGTAGCTACACTTGTGTCTACCACTTCACCCACCCTTTATCTCTCTTCCACTATTCCTGCATCTGTTCCTCCACCTCTATCCATGTCGTCCATGTCCACTAGGCCTAGCTGCTCAGAATTTTTTGTGCCTTTTACACTATTTTTGGAGTTGCAGACTATTCTAGATATGCAGATAGCCTAAAATTAGTCAGATATTGAAAAACTAAATCGGGCACACCTGAGTTCTTTGCAATGGTTAAAAAGTATGCGGTGAAAAGAAGCTTCAGTGCCAACACGACAAATCAAGAAGGTAGCTTTCGATCCAATTACCAAGGAATCTCATGTTACAATATTCACTCCGCTAATACAAAAACTCAAAGGTGAATTACAACCTGAAGATTATGTTTATGAGACTATAACAGAAGATCTGATATGGATTAATCCCATTGATAAAATTGGTAATATGCAGGTGTATATGAGCTCCTTGTATCTGCATTGGGAGAACTATAAGGATAAATATATTGAGATGCAAGATAAAGTGTTCAAGCTTGAAAATGCCTTGGATAAGAGCAGGGTGACAGAAGAAAGAACAGCCACTAAGAATGAATACCTATGCAATCAAGTGAAGGTACACTTGAAGGAGCGTGATGCCACTTGGATTGAAATGCATAATCTTCAATAGCATGTAAAAGAACTCAAGAAGTAGCTTGAAGAGAAATCCATGCCTGTTGCAATATTTAAATGTGACAGCGTTAAAGATACTCACCTCCACTCTGTTCAAAATTCTATAAAATTTGTTGCGTACACTATTAACGTACTACAGTACTTGTGGGAAGTGTAGATACAAATCCATCTTAGCCAAAAAATAATTGATTTTGTGGAAGAACTACTTTTGCCCTATATGGAGACGATTGTAAAAATACAAGCTTTGTTGAATACTACTTTGCATATTCACCCTCTCAGTGAGATGGATTACGCTTGGTCCCGAGCATGGATAACACTGCGGAGCTATTTTCAGTGCATGGACCTAGTAAGGGAAGGACGAGCTATTATCAATACAATTGAGCACGAGCATACCATTTCTATGTCTTATTTTAAGATTATTGACCAGTTGGATTTTACCACCTTAGTAGATGTGTGGGGCAAACCTATTCCAATGGAATAGTTGTAGGAACTCTGGAGTACATTCCTTGAAGATACTAGAGAAATCGATGCCTTAGAAGAACCCCTTGCTGAAGTGCAGGTATTGCCCTTGATGGAGAAGTATACGTGCTTGGAGCTATCCCTTTATGAATTGGCTCAATGTTCAAAGCACCTCAACTTGATAGATGTGCAGAATATTCCCTTCGCCTATGAGTCCCTCAGCGTTCATTGCTTGTTTAGCATTGATGCTTGGCATGATGTTGTATGTGCTTATGAGATTCTTTTAGAAACCATCATGGAGCAAGAGGAGCAAGTAGTGGCAGATCGTGTGGCAACAATAAAAGCAACAGAGGAGGTTGAGCATGCTGAAGTACTCAAGGTTGTAGTTGAGGTAGAACAACAAGAATGTATAGAGAAAGCAGCACAAAAAAAAGCATCCATAGTGAAGAAGACAACTTTGGCTAAATCAGCTGCATCAACTTTAGAAAAAGGACTCTACATCCAATGAATAAAGTCCTGGGATCACTTTCATCCATGTGAGCTAGATACCCCGTGAGTCACCAAGAAATGTTGGTCATTTTTTATTTATTGGGAATTTTGTTCAAGACTTTGGGTTCAAATTTTGAATGTAGCGGTAGTATATATTTGCATCTTATTGTGATGTTTTAAATAATTGTATATTTTTGGTGCATGTTCCAAAGGTTTCTTTTTGAAATTATCTCTGAAAAATATTAATGGATAAATGTCTAAAATAATTAAGAAGACAAGTCATGAAAAAGAACTTGGTTAAATTGCCATATTTCTATGTTCGTCCTTCCTGAGGGGTGAATGTCCCATTTGCCCTTGAAAGGTGTGAATATGTTTAAATGATTACAAAGGCAAAAATACTAGAGTGCAAGGTTGCGTTCACCCTAAAATTGGGGTGAATGCTTCATTCACCCTTCTTAGGGGCAAACACATTTTGATGACATTTGGATTGCGCATGCACCCGAACCATATTGCATTCACCCTTCTTGAGGGGCAAACACCCCATTCGCCCTTCCTATGGGTGAACCAACATTTTGGTGTATTGGGATTGTGTTCACCCTTCTTGAGGAGTGAATGTACCATTCATCCTTTTTAGGGGCGAATATACTTCCATTATGTCACATGAACGCCTTTTAGTTTGCAATGGGGAAAAACATATTTTGAGGCAAAAATGAGTATGGGTGAATGGAAACTTGGTCAAAGATGCTAATTTTATACATTTAATTAAGGACACCCTTAGTAAATTTGTTTTGTGGATCACAAAGAGGAAGAAAAAGAGAATCAAGTTTTCATGATTTTTGATGTACCAAAGGCGCCCAAAATAATTTAATGTATTTTTTGCAATCTGCACACCCTCGCCCGAATTTCAGATTTTTAGGAATTTATCTTCTTAGGGGGATGGATTTTCAAATAATTTGAGGAGGATTTTGTTGGTTTTGTATTTGATATTGGGACATTTTATTCTCCTATGTATTTAATGAAAGAGGTGAAAACCTCTATAAATACTAGACAAATTTCTATTGTAAGAAGAGGTTAGACATTTTACGAGATATTTATCTAAGCTCTCTACATTAATATTGTAGCACCCTAAAATTGGCACAATAAACCTTAGAAAATAATTAAAATTACCTTAGTAATAATTCAAATTCAAATTTTAACCCCAAAACCGCTCCAAAATCGCCTGCTACCTGTTTCCTCATTTTTCGCACCATTTTTAGAGTTTGTTTTGTCCGTTGGATGATATCATCTCCGATCAGACGATATCGCCTCAGATTGGATGATTTCATCTGGAGTAGAACGTCCAACCGATTTTGTCCCAAAACTAATTTTTCATAATTAGCTTATGTTTCAATGGCGTCTCTAACCGGGGCAAAAGCATGTCTACACCGTTAGAGACTTCCCCCATTGGAGATCTCCCAAATTGGGATGATCTCCAACCTCCCAACCTCTTTCCTATGCCTATTTAATCTTAGGCCCTCCCCTTGACATCCCCCTGGCTGAATTTTTCTGCACTTCGAGTTTTACATGCATTAGAATATCCTAGACTATTGTTTGCCTTTGTCCCTTTTCAAATTTTCTTGCAAGAACTTTGTTATTCTTCAGTCGAAGCAAGCTCAGATCATCGTAGACGATCCTATCCAATTCGAGATGATTTCGTACCAATCCGAGACGATTTCGATTACAATCAACATTGGGGGCAATCAGTGCCTAGAGTTTGCATTTCTTCACTCTTTTCTGCTGCATTATTCTGCATTTAGTTAATCTTATGGTTATTCCTTATTATTATGCATCTTGGAGTTCACCCATGTAGCTTGTATGCATCATAAAATCATGATTAGTCATTAAATCATTGTAACGCACTCATATTTTTGTCTATAATTATCAGTTTAATATTATTGATATCATTCTACATCATTGCCCTCTGTTGGCATAGCTGCATTTTCTATAGTTTGTCTCTATTTCTCTGATTGTAGGTCTTTGACGAATTCGTCTAATGAATTCATCAGATCTTAGATGATCCTATCAGATCGGAGACAATTCTGTCAAATTCCAGATGATCTTGACTGCTTCAAAAATTAGAACCTCCATCAGACATCCGGATTAGGTATGGCTCTTTAATCTAGCTTATTCTCTCTGTTTTCTATTCAAATCTGTTTCCTGTATTCATTTAATTTGCATTTTCATAATAGAACAACTTAGATTCATTTGGCCAAACCTAGGACTTGGATGTTTAAAGATAAAATTGAACACATTAAACTCATTCCCAACCTAGGCATGGAAATTGCCACTAAACGTTTTCATAGTGAACCCCACCATCCGTCGAAAAATCACCTTAATACCCCTCCCCCGAGAGGCGAGACCATCAAAGGGCCTCTCAGTCCGAGGTATTGTCCCATCCTTTTCCCATCCTCCTTCCGGGCATGGATCCTATAGCTTGAAGGTAAGGATGCAAAAAATTTGGAGCGATACATTTTGGTGAACCCGACGTGAAACTAAAACCTTTTGAAAAAAAAAAAACAAAAACATAGATGCATTTAAAATCATTAGAAAACTACTAAGTTGCATATCATGTCTAGATGGTAGCTCCTAAGAAAATATTAGCTGTCACTATAAATTTTGAAAACCAATTAGCAGCCATAGAAGTTAATTTTGTGCTTAGTGTGCCTGAAACAGATAGAAACCAACTTCTGTGGAAAGAACTTGATAGGAGACTAGGTATCATTTCATCTAGATCAACCGAACTTAGACAAATCAAGAGGTTTGCCCTAGATAGGATCTTGGATCCTCATCAACTCATTTTTTATCATGAACTTCAGAGAGCCTGCCATAGGTGGTTAGCTTATAGGAGAGCTCTTGTGTCTTCAAAATTGTTCACCTTCGAGGAATACCTCGAGAACGCAGCTGAGGTACGCCAATTTCTAGTTCATATAGAAGTCCAAGAAACTGATCTTATGATTAGGGAAATATGGAATAGAGTTCCTAGAGCTATGTTATATCATGAATATTGTCGTGAGAATTATTATTATCAACCAGAATCTGAAATACATGGTATCACTATAGCACTTTTTGTCAAATTCTTGAAAGAAAACTTTCAATTTGAAGAAGAACACTTCATGAATCCTGAAGAACTCGAGCCCATTAATGATATTTATAAATTTTTTATAGAAAACTAGATCATTGCTTTCATTATTATTATTTCTTGCATTTAGTGTGTTGTTTGTTATCTTTATAATATTGTTACAAAAACAAGAAAAACAAAAAACATAACAAAACCAAAAACATTTTATTTCAAATACTATAGTAGGTATATAATTAAAATATATACCTCTTAAGATTGTTGCATATATATATAGTATATATATATTTGCTGAAATCTAAATTTAAGCACAATGCCTAGACTTAGGAATGGTAAACAAACTGAAGAAGAAGAAGAAGATTGGTTAGGAGACAAAACAAAAAACCCAAATGTCCTTCCTGAGGGTTCAATTTCAGAAGGAGAAACTCTAGAACAACCAGAAGATGAGCTGGCTGAAGAAAATGAACAACAAGAAAATCTTAAAGAGGAAGGATCCTCATCCCCTAGAATAGCTCCAGACGAAACTATTGCTTTTGATAACTTAGATCATTTCTGGAAATTTTTCAATAATAACATTGGTGCTCTTAATATGGCAGTTCGTATTGATAGAGGACAAATTAGTGACACTCAAGTAGCCATGGAAGATATGTTTAACATACACACTAATCCCTTGTCCTTTGTTGATCAAGAAAGTGATAAGGCTGGACCATCCAATAGAGATATGGTCACTATGATTCAGAACATGCAAAAACAACAGGTTACCCAACCCCCTAAGGAACCTTTTATTGAGCCTCAAATCATTTCCACACAAAAGAAACCTTCATTCACTGCTTTATTTCGCCAAACTATTGATCAACAATAGTTTCCTTATGAGTTATTAACTGCTACCTTAACCACCTTCGATCAAGCTATAGACTTAGCTCGAAGGGTAGAAGATGCTCTCATTAGAAGAGGTCAGCTCAAAAAGAAAGATGATGAGAAAACATCCAGAAATTAGTATAAAAACAAACAAGTTGTAGGTGACGGAGTCACTGATAGTAGAAACGTTGCTAATATCAATACAACGAAGACAACAAAAAAATTTATATTAAAACCTCCTGATAAACCTCCTCGAGAATTTACTAGATTGAACCAACCTTTATCAACCATTCTACCTCAATTACTAGCACGAGGCTTGATTCAATTACCAGCTATCCGGGAACCTGATCCAACTATACCGGGATACAGAGCTGATTTACATTGTGATTTTCATAGAGGACCTGGACATGCTACAAACTCTTGCAAAATATTGAAACATAAAATACAAGACTTGATTGATAATAATGAAATGGAGGTGCAAGCCTTCCAACCTAAACAAAATGCTCCTAATAACGCTCAAAAGACCATTCCCTAGAATCAGAATCAAAATGCTAATCAATCATTAGACATATTTCAACATCCTTTACCAAACCATGGTAAAGAGGTGGCTAATCAAATCGAACATCATAATGTTCCCCCTCCTACCCGATATGTAGGGACTATTAGCAGACAATTACCTGTTCAGGATCCTCAAATATTTGGTACAACTTTATCCATAGTCACGACCAGGCCCCTACATAATATTCAAACTCCGGATCCTAGTGATGTAGAATCGGATACTGAAAGTGAAGTAGACATCACCTCAAACCAATCGAATAGCTCTGAAAATGAATCAGATCCTATTCAACCTATCACAGATGCTATGGTTCCAGAAGAACCATTTCCTAGAAGAGTTACTACTCGACCCTCTTCTAATCAGTTCCTTCCTAATGAACAAGCCATAAACGCTCAACCGAGACCAGTTCAACGTCTTCAATATAACATTGTAGGTACCATCGGAGTTGTTACCAGACAACAGGCTCAAAACTCTCAACAGGATCAAACTCAGAATGATGGATCAGCTCCATTTATTTTGAAAAATCCCAATAAAGGGAATCATATGTCTAATGTTCAACCTAAGCCTCCTTACAATATTAATGAACAATTATCCAATACTACAACCAGAATTTCCCTTTTGGACTTGTTGAGATCTTCTCCTACCCATAGGGATGAGTTAATGCTTACATTAAGCCAAATGATGGTGCCACAAAATATTCAACCCGAAGCCATGTCCAATACTATCATCACTCGAGAAGTCGATTGTATTGATTTTCGGGATAAAGATATCCCGCAACATAGTTTACATAAGGATAACCCCTTATATATTACTGCCCTAATTGGAGATGTAGTTGTTAAAAGAGTCCTGATTGATAATGGTTCATCTTTAAACATATGCACTTTTGACTTCTACCAAAGATTTGGCTTTAGAAGTGATGAAATGAAAAAAATGGATATGATTATCAAAGCTTTCAATGACGAGACACAAGAAACGTGTGGAGTCATTACTATACCCTTGCAAGTTGGTCCTAGAACCCTAGATACAACCGTGTTTATTGTACATTGCCCAACATCGTACAATATACTTTTGGGTCGCCCTTGGATCAATGCGATGCGAGTTGTCCCATCAACTTTACACCAATGTGTTAAATTTGAATTTAAAAATCAGTTGGTCACTATTCATGGTGACCCTAGACCCTTTGATATGTGTGCTTTGGCAGAACCTGTTGGAGTACAATTTTGCCCCGCTCTGTCATCCACACATCCTAATTCTTATTTTTCATCTAAACGTGTGAAACACACACCCATAACATCATCTACTCCATCAACTACACCTATACATTTAACTCAACCATCTTCCGAACAAACCACACTAGAACCTCAAAAAGATCTTAGATCTACAACCAATCCTTCATGTTCTATCCCTATAATTTCAAAACCTATAGACCCATTTATTAACACCTCCACATTATCTACATCTATCATACCTTCCACATCTAAAGATATAGGGAATGATCCTTCTACATCGTATGCTCTTTTCGATGAACTTTTACCGGATTTATCTAAAATCTTAATATCAAAAAAAACAAATGCTTTTATGCAAGATTCAATTCTTTTTAATAACTTGCCGCCATCTCCTCGTACTTTGGGCCTCCCACAACCTATGGGAAGTACTTACCAAGTCGGGAGTTGTGCTTTTATTTATAAAGGATATGATTGGGGAAGAATACCCAGAAACATCAAAACTCATCATGAGGGATATGCCCGATGTTATTTTGCTAATGAATATATTAAAGCTAAACCTATAATGCTTAAAATGGGATATAAAGGGAAAGGCTTGGGACCTTTCCAAAATGGTATGAAAGAACCTATCGAGGTAGAACCATGGCCTCGCCCGATGTGGTGTAGGCCTGTTTCCTAGTAAGGGTCAACCCTTCCCTTTTGAAGATGATGATCAACTCATATGTTATCAAGATTATCTAGATAAACAAGATTCTTTGTGTCCAAAGAATAATCTCTTTACATGCAATATGCTATCCATAGCTTACCCTGAATTGATTGTTGAATCCGACGATGAGTTGGAAGGAGATATTTTCCATGATGTCTCCGTTGAAGAGTTGTTATACAATGGTTTTTATTTTGATGGTTCTATACCTACTATAGCCCAGCTTGAGGTCACGACTCCTCAAGATGAATTCTCCAAGTTAACCTTAAAATAATTACAAGAATTGGGCGTTTCACCCACCCCACCTAATTTTGAAAGAGATCTACACATGGAAGTAGAAAACGTCATTAAAGTTAACATTGGAACTGAGGATAATCCTCACATAATCAATATTGGATCAGAATTAAGTCAAGAAAAACAAAATGAATACATTGCATTTCTTAAAGAATATGAAGATGTCTTCGCTTGGACATATGAAGATATGCTAAGTCTGGACCCTTCTGTAGTCATGCATCATCTAGTAGTCCATCCGGATGCTAAACCTGTTAAACAGAAACTTAGAAAAATGCATCCCAAAGTGGCCTTGCTAGTCAAAGGGGAGTTAGAAAAACTCCTGAATGTTGTTTTTATACAAGCTATTGATTATGCTGAATGGATCTCAAATGTAGTTCCAGTCACCAAGAAAGAAGCTACCAAAGTTAGGGTTTGCACAGACTTTAGAGATATTAACGCCGCATGCCCTAAAGATGATTTTCCTCTTCCAAACATGGATCAAATTATTGACTTTACTATCGGGAGTGGAATGATGTCCCTAATGGATGGATTTTTTGGCTATAATCAGATCAAGATAGCTCCTGAAGATCAGGCTAAAACAACCTTTATTACCCCTTGGGGTACCTTTTGTTGGAAAGTGATGCCATTTGGTTTAAAGAATGCGGGTGCAACATATCAACGAGCCATGACTTATATCTTTCATGATATGATGCATGATATCCTACATGATTATGTAGATGATATTATAGCTCGCTCTATTAAAGAAGATGATCATTTAGATGATTTGAGAAAAGTATTTAATCGGTTAAGAGAATACCTTATTCGATTAAATCCAGCCAAATGCATATTCGGAGTTAAGTCCGGTAAACTATTAGGG
Source organism: Wollemia nobilis (assembly GCA_028583015.1). NCBI lineage: Eukaryota > Viridiplantae > Streptophyta > Pinopsida > Araucariales > Araucariaceae > Wollemia > Wollemia nobilis. The sequence goes on from JAQPPZ010001353.1 coordinate 10,115,235, forward strand.
GTTTTAGTTTCTTTACGTGGTATCAAAATCGACCCTCTCAAGATTGCGGCTATCACTGATATGCCCGCACCTACCAATATATCTGAGTTACGAAGTTTACAAGGTAAACTTCAAGCCATCCGTCGCTTCATCGATAAGCTGGCGGACAAAATAGGTCCCTTTCTTAAGCTGCTTAAGAAGGATGTCCCTTTTAATTGGGACGACGAATGTAAAGAAGCTTTTGAACTTCTCAAACAATACCTCCTTAACCCACCTGTGCTTTCACCGCCTAGACCTGATCGCCTGTTTATCCTGTATATTTCAGCTTCAGATTCTGCCTTAGGAGCTATGTTAGCTCAGCTTGATGATGAGAAGAGAGAGCGTGCTAATTATTATATTAGCCAAACTTTAATCAGTTATGAAACCCGTTACACAGCATTAGAAAAACTATGTCTAGCAGTCATATTTTCTACACAAAAATTATGCCATTATATGCTCAGTCAAAAAATGTATGTCATTGCTAAATATGATCCCTTGCGGTATCTTATGAGTCGACCTTATTTATCGGGTCGTACAGCCAAGTGGGTTCTTGCTCTAAGCGAGTTTGAACTCACGTTCATAGGACAGAAGTCTGTTAAGGGTCAAATCATAGCAGATCAATTAGCTGCTGCACCCTTAGAGTCTACTCATCCCCTCATCATTGAGTTTCTTGATGAATGCCTTCAATTAGAGGTAGACCATATTGAACAATGGTCCTTATACTTTGATGGAGCCCGATGCATGAGTGGGGCTGGTGCGGGTATTATTTTAATATCCCCACAAAAACATCTTATACCTTTGTCCTTCAAATTAACATTTGCTTGCACCAATAACACTGCCGAATATGAAGCTCTAATCCTTGGATTACGAGCTGCCTTGGCGTTAAAAATCAAACATCTGCTAGTTTTTGGTGATTCTCAACTTGTTATAAACCAAATTAATGAAGTTTATCAGACCAGAGATGATAAATTGTGCCCATATAAAGCATATGTTTTGCAATTGTTATCCTTGTTTGATAAAGTCACTTTGGAAGCTATTCCTCGAACTAGCAACCGTGCAGCTGATGCTATGGCCGTAGCTGCATCCCTTCTGCCCTTGGAGTTAGATGACGAATATGCCACCATCATTATTCGTCGACTCTAGGAACCCGCTTCAAATCAGTCATGTTTAGAACCTTTGGATGTGTTTCTAATCAATGAAACTACTCCTGAACCTTGGTATACGAAAATATTTGATTTTCTTCAAAATGGGACTTTCCCTGTCAATTCTAATAGAAACCAGCGTCGGTTATTACGTAGACGAGCAAGTCGATTTGTAATAATTGGCAATACTTTATATAGGAGATCTTTTGAAGGTATCCTATTGAGATGTTTGAATCTAGAAGAATCCAAATCAGCTTTAAGTGAAGCCCACGATGGATCTTGTGGAGGACACTTCAGTGGTAGTGTCATTGCTAAAAAACTCCTTAGGATAGGCTACTTTTGGCCTACCATGGAAAATGATGCACATGATTATGTGCGCCATTGCGACAAGTGCCAGAAACATGCTGACCTTGTCCATGCGCCTGCACAAGAGCTGTAGGCTATTTCATCTCCTTGGCCCTTTTCAAAATGGGGCTTAGACATTATTGGCAAAATTAATCCTGTGTCATCTGATGGACACAAATTCATCATAACCGCCACTGAGTATTTCACGAAGTGGGTCGAAGCTATGCCTTTAGCTTCTTGCACTGGAACACAAGTCTCTAAATTTATTTTTAATCAAATCATTTGTAGGTTCGGAATTCCTGCAAATCTCATCTCCGACAATGGAACTTGTTTCAAAAATAAAGATGTTAAGAAATTATGCCAAAAATATAAGATTCAACATCGCTGGTCCACTCCCTATTATCCTCAGGGTAATGGTCAAGCAGAAGCATCTAACAAAACTTTAATCAAAATTCTTAAAATATTGGTCAATAAATCTGGCCGCGACTGGCACATTCAATTATATCCAGCTTTGTGGGCTTATCGAACTAGTGTTCGAACTCCCACAGGTACTTCACCTTTTGTCTTGGTTTATGGCGCTGAAGCTGTTTTTCCCTTTGAATTAGAAGTTCCTTCTTTGGCTCTACTACTTCAAGATACCGAAGTAGGAGATGAATATCGAGCTGGCAGACTCAGTCAGCTGGAACTCCTAGATGAAAAGTGCATCAATGCTTTGGAGCATCTTCGTGCCTACCAAAACAAGCTTAAAAGATCATATGCCAAGAAAGTTCGTCATCGATCCTTTGAGATCGGCGACCTTGTTTTAAAGGAAAATAAAAAAAACACTAATGCAACTAAAGACCTTAAAGGTAAATTTGAGCCCAACTGGCTTGGACCATATATTATCACTGCTAAATTTGAATCGGGAGCATACAAATTAGCTACCTTAGATGGTAAAGATTTAAAAGAACCTATGAATATTATGCATCTTAAGCGATATTACGCATAAAATTTGGTTATTCTATCATTGTATATATTTGTTTTGTATATTATTTCCTTTTTTGTATCTTATATAAACAGTTTCAAAAAAAAAAACAATCACATTGTATTTCTTTCAATTCCTCAATTAAGATCAAAATACAAAAACATCAAAATTATCAAATTCCTCAAAAATATTTGTTGTATATATTTCTTCTTAAAGTATTGCAGTTATATTTTCAAGTTATTTTGGATAAATTAGCATTTATTTGGAATCCCTCACTATCACAAACACAAAAATAAATATCTTGATTTTATCTGGCATGATTACTAATCTCTCTCATATCAAAGTCCACAAAATTCAATTAAATAAAGTTTGAGCATAGAGAATTGATCTTGTTATTTACTTAAACCAAGCACATCCTTTCACAATAAAATGATTATATTTGTAATTTCCATGCTACGCTACATAGTAGCAGTGGTTCTTGAGCGAAAAGTTTCCCCTGCTATCCTATCATGCACATGGTCTAGAATCTTTGAGAATTGACAAAAGGACAAGCTCACCCCTACCCGGAATAAAAATCCCTTGCTCTACAGACTAATCCGAGCAAGTATCCCTAGCATAGGAAGAAAAGCAAAGTTCAAGAAAAAGAGAAAAAGAAAAAAGTCATTTCCGCATTATCTCAAATATCAAGCTAAAATACAAAAGTACAAAAAAAAAAAAAAAAAGACAGCAAAGAAAGCAAAAGCAAAAGCAATAAAATCCCTTTCCCTACCCATTGAAAAGAAAAGAAGGGTTGATGAGCTTGAATCCCTGGAATTCTCAATTATTCAAAAACTGTGAGGTAAGCCCCATAACAGGTGGTTTGTGCCCAACCCGCTTGGCCTTGGGTAACTCCTAGCGTGGTGATATGTCTGTCACATTAGCGACCTTCTTTTGTACAGACCTCTGTCTGCTTATGGATTAGCTAGCTCTTGATAACCCGACCTACATAGTAGTCTGGTACGGTTATATGCATCTAAGTCATGGTTAATGAACACTTATTTGGTTCATTCAAATCACTTGTATCAAATTATCTTGCTCAAAACTGGTAAATGAACAATGCAATTGCACACACATTTGTATTTGAGAGATTTTGTGTATCATTATGATAAATCAAGATTGGTAATGAACTCACATATGCACATGGGATTCCTTATAAATCTAACTTTTGTCTTTAAGATACTTTGAAATATTTTTGCAAATTGTTTGGAATAAATTCATTTTTTTTCTTTGAAGAACAGTTGTTTAGTATAAAGACAACTACAATCAAAATCATTTTCAAAAACATGCAATAAAGTTACATTTATATATAACTTTTGACTTTCGTGACGATGGTATAGTTCCAAAACCAAAATTGGAATTTTATGCCTAGCGCAAGTCCTCATCTTCATATTTTCTGACTATTTTCAAAAATTAAAGATCAACCATGCAATAAAACTATTATATTATTTTCTTCTTTGGATCTCGCGATGATGGTATAAGTCTATACCTAAATATTCTATGCCTAGCGCAAACCATTGCACTAATTTTATTTCCCATTTATTTAAAAACATCAAAACATATGACTTAAATCATTATGTTACACAATTATGCTTTAAAACAAACAAACACTTATTCTGTTTTATGTCATTATGTCAAAATTCAATGATGGTATAATTCCTAGGGAATTATTCAACAATTTTATCACTCTTAGGAATTTATGCCTAGCAAAAATCATTTTAAAATATTTCATGCATAATATTTTCATGGAAATCTGAAAACAAATCATCATCATCATCATCATCACTTGCATCCTCACAACAAAGTCTTAAGACAGTCTCTTAAGCACTCTTTTACTTTTTAACAATATTTCTATACTGGGATTAGCTTGACGACCGAGTGAGCGGCGACTCCATGAAATGGTCTATAATAGCGACAATGTCCTTTGAAATTATTGTTAAAAGTCCCCTTTTATTTTTATCAAATTATCACATCACAAACAACCAATTTGTTTACATCAGATTATTTCATTTAAATTTTAAAAAAACATGACATTCAAACCATAATATTTCCAAACGACATAATTACATGAATCATCAAATCAATCACACCAAAACATTAAAGCATCATACAAACGCATAAGACAAGTCATATGATCAAAAATATTATATATAAAAATATATATATATATATATATATATCCAAAATATATGTACATCATATCAAAACTAGATTGGTATGCCACAATCTACATCTTGGCATACTCAATCCTCTCAATCATATATACAGTCTATGCAGTGCAGTAGCCTAGCCTCGAGAACCCCTCGAGCTCTCAGCCTCATCTCCTCCCCCGCCTTGAGGTGGACGAGGTGGCCCCATCGTAGTATGTGTGGTACTACGAGTCCTAGTCATCGATCGGGATGCAGTCCTCGATGACCCAACCCTGATCGGATCCACAATGCCGGATGGCAGCTGTACCCTCTGGCCCTCTGGCACCATCTAGAAGTAGATACCCTGATAGAACGTGGTCTGAGCAATCGACCGTGCCAGCTCCTGAGTGCTCGCTCCTCCGCTCCATGCTCTGAGGCGTGCAACCTCATCTCTGAGCTGTGTAGCCTCAGCTCGATGGCGTGTAGCCTCATCTTGTAAAGTCTACACCTATGCCTGGAGATGGACAGTCTCCACCCAGAGAGTAGCCATCTCACTACTCTCTCCTATGTCCACACCCTTGCCCTTATCAAGCGATGGTGGCCTCTCTCTCCATGGAGAAGGGGGTCTATCCTCCCTCCTCTCCTACTGCCATGGCCTCTGCTGAGCCTGTGGCCTCCTCTGCTCTCTCCTACCATGACCCTGTGCCACCTCAATAGCCGCCTGGCACCACCTCCCCATCCGATGCACAACTACATGAATCGGACCCTGAGCCCTCGTCATCCGAGGAGGGTGGATGCCTGTGTACCAGGCATCATAGCCGTCGGCTACCCCTACGTCATCCCCATCCACTGGCTGGATCGGGGCATCATCTACGTCCTGACTCCAGAAGCGCTGCATATCTGGAGCCCCGCTAACTGTAGTGTTATCCCGGATGGTCCAGGAAAACTCGTAGTCTCTGAGAGATGGGATCCCCTGTTGTAGACCGAACTGCCTCAAAACTCGGTCGTAGCGGTGGAGCTCCACCTCTCCCCTCTCCATCCTTAGCCAACAGGTTCGCCTAACGTGAGCCAGCTCCTGTCCATCCTCGGCCCACCCTGGATGATCTCTCCAAGGCCTCCAGGTGATCTGGTCGGAGACAAGGTCGTCAAGTAGTCTCCATGACAGTGGCAGATCTATCCGCCGCTGTGACCCTCTTCGGAGCCACCAGTAGAAAGCTCGAGGCCTCTCCCCATCAATCCCTATCAGTGGGAGCCCTATCGGCCTTCGCACCATGATGTGCTCCCAGCACCAAACCTATAGTAGTGATGTCATAACCAGACATCGACCGCCCTTGTATACGACCCCATGCAGGATCCTATACAATCGACATAGTACAAAACTCCCCCAAGCAAACCTGTACCCATGGTCTCTCATGTCGTAGACCACATCTGTTAGTAGCCATGGTACTCTGCATCCACTCTGATGGCATAGCAACAGACCACCTACCACCCCAGCCAAAACCTGTGTCAGTCTAGATGCCCCAGGCATCTGGCGTAGCGACTCGATGTTCACTCCGCCCTTCTCCAGGGCGAAGCTCGGATCTCTGCACAGTCGCATCATCGCGCGGCCCTGATTGGCCATGGGAGTAATTAGCCATCCTTGTATGGGGATCCTCAAAATCCTCCATACATCCTCCAATGTGGGAGTCATCTCCCCTATCGATAACCAAAAATAGGAAGAACCCGGATACCACCTCTCCGCTAGGGCTGTCAATAGCCCCATGTCTGTAGACACCTGTGGCATATCTGCCACATGCTGCAAGCCGACTTGAGCCAACCGATCTCGCTCTGCCTGAGATAGAGTGGCCAAGTCATCCCTCAGCCCATCGTATTTCCATTCTCTGCTCTTTAGTACTCCTCTCTGCAACATAAACAACAAAGCAGTAAAAATCATTAATAAAACAGTGATTAAAAATGCAAGTAAAACAAGTTCAATTTCATAAATGATGATATCGTCCACTATTGGATGATATCGTCCAAAATTTGAGCAAATTCATCTCCGATTTTGCAAGCCGAAATCGTCCCTTCTTTGACGAAATCGTCCCCATTTCGTCGATTTTGCCCCTGGACGAAATCGGCGATATCGAGACGATTTCGACGAAATCGAGACGATTTCGTCTCGACGACGTCGATGGCCCAAAAATGGCCGTGATGCTCAAAAATCATTTAAAATTAATCTAAAAAGCATAGAAAATCAAAATTCAAGCATTCTAAACTAAGTTTAGACTCTTACCCGTAGCCCGCGTCGGACCTCTGTCGATCTGTGTGTTGTCTCGACCATCTTGTCTGCAGAGCTCTAGAAACCAGAAAATGAAAATGAATAGTAAAAATGAATTAGGGTTTTTCCCTATTTTTCTTAATTTTATTCAAAAACAATTAACAACATTTTAAAAAATTTTGCTTTTCCGCGTTTTTACCTCAAACGTTCGATTTGGGTAAAAACACGGAGGGGGCACCATAGTAAGCTGTCGTACGATTCGACCAAGAATCGTCGCCTAAAATGGGAATAAATTTTTGCTTTCTCATAGATCGAGAAGAACTCATCTTTAACGCATTTTCCTCGAAAAATTCGCTAAAGAGGGGGCAAAATGTAGCACCCTAAAATTGGCGCAGTAAACCTTAGCAAATAATTAAAATTACCTTAGTAATAATTCAAATTCAAATTTTAACCCCAAAACTGCTCCAAAACCGCCTGCTACCCGTTTCCTCATTTTCCGTGCCATTTTTAGAGTTTGTTTCATCCGTTGGACGATATCGTCTCCGATCAGACGATATCGCCTCAGATTGGACGATTTCGTCTGGAGCAGAACGTCCAGCCGATTTCGTCCCAAAACTGATTTTTCATAATTAGCTTCTGTTTCAACGGCGTCTCTAACCGGGGCAAAAGCGTGTCTGCACCGTTAGAGACTTCCCCCATTGGAGATCTCCCAAATTGGGATGATCTCCAACCTCCCAACCTCTTTCCTATGCCTATTTAATCTTAGGCCCTCCCCTTGACATCCCCCTGGCTGAATTTTTCTGCACTTCGAGTTTTACATGCATTAGAATATCCTAGACTATTGTTTGCCTTTGTCCCTTTTCGAATTTTCTTGCAGGAACTTTGTTATTCTTCAGCCGGAGCAAGCTCAGATCGTCGCAGATGATCCTGTCCAATTCGAGACGATTTCGTACCAATCCGAGACGATTTCGATTGCAGTCAACATTGGGGGCAATCAGTGCCCAGAGTTTGCATTTCTTCACTCTTTTCTGCTGCATTATTCTGCATTTAGTTAATCTTATGGTTATTCCTTATTATTCTGCATCTTGGAGTTCACCCATGTAGCTTGTATGCATCATAAAATCATGATTAGTCATTAAATCATTGTAACGCACTCATATTTTTGTCTATAATTATCAGTTTAATATTATTGATATCATTCTACATCATTGCCCTCTGTTGGCATAGCTGCATTTTCTGTAGTTTGTCTCTATTTCTCTGATTGCAGGTCTCTGACGAATTCGTCTGACGAATTCGTCAGATCTCAGACGATCCTGTCAGATCGGAGATGATCTTGTCAAATTCCAGATGATCTTGACTGCTTCAAAAATTAGAACCTCCATCAGACATCCGGATCAGGTATGGCTCTTTAATCTAGCTTATTCTCTCTGTTTTCTGTTCAAATCTGTTTCTTGTATTCATTTAATTTGCATTTTCATAATAGAACAACTTAGATTCATTTGGCCAAACCTAGGACTTGGATGTTTAAAGCTAAAATTGAACACATTAAACTCATTCCCAACCTAGGCGTGGAAACTGCCACTAAACGTTTCCTGGTGAACCCCACCATCCGTCAAAAAATCACCTTAATACCCCTCCCCCGAGAGGCGGGACCATCAAAGGGCCTCTCAGTCCGAGGTATTGTCCCATCCTTTTCCCATCCTCCTTCCGGGCATGGATCCTATAGCCTGAAGGTAAGGATGCAAAAAATTTGGAGCGATACAAATACAAGGCACCAGATTTATGAATTTGTAGGTGATCTTGCATGAGTTTACTTTCTATGTAGTGTGCTTCTATTTTCAGTTGCTCATCTTATCTGCTATTCAGTTTAAATTATGTTATTAGATTTAAAATTGTTAATAAGAAGGTAAATGCTGGAGTACCATTTTGATAGTTACTATGGTCAGATTATGAGCTTGTTCTGTTCTATTTTATTTTATAAATGCTACTTTGTGCTTGAGTTTTTTCCTGCTAATTAGTCTAACACCAGTACTTTGGCCTGTGGCCATATTTTCCATTTCTTTTTTCATTTTTCCAATTTTGTTCCTGCATCCTTAGTCTTTTACCAGTGTAGGATTTAGTTAGGGAACCATCCCTCTCTAGAGATTGGCATGGAGGACATCTCTTTCCTCCATCCTTTCAATGTTGGCTGTATCTAGGGTGTATAAACACAGTGTTTAGCAATTAGGCAGATATTTGACCAATAGAACCATATTAGATGTGGAAAATAGAATGCATTCCACTTCAGAGGATGTATCGCTACCCACAATCAGTATAGGTGAGGACTAGTAGAACCTATATTCCCTATTTGAGTATCGGCTTTATATCTATACTTTGGTTGGTTTACGTGACTAGACATTCATTGTTAGTTGTTGAGCTACAAGTATATAGGTGAAATCCTTTAAACAAAATAAGAATTACATCAATGAAGAACACAAGATTATATTGAGAGGAATATAATACCACTTTTTACTTTTCTTTACTCAAACAATAATATCCAATATATCAATGCAATGTCAACAATAGTAATCAAAGCAATGCACAAATCACCACACACAATAGAGACATCAATTTAACGTGGTTCACCCAATGTGGGCTACTCCACGGAGAAAATATTTCACTAAAATTTTCTCAACAAATCTCTTGGGAAACCTTTCCCTATTACAATGTTTATGGACCTCTGTCCAAAGGAGACACCAATCCCCTAATCTAGTTTATGGGCACCAACCCACATGAGACACCAATCTCCTTAACTGGTTTGTGGATCTCTATCCATAGGAGAACTCCTCTGCTCTAGCTGGTGATCCTCTAGAAGACTACTACCTCCACTGCTCTAGGTTGTGGATCTCTTTCCACTTAATACCTCTATCCTCTCTACCCTAGCTAATGGATATCTATCCACTAGAGACTATTGTCCTCTTCTCTATCACCTCCAAATCTCTGCTCAATATCTATCTCAAATTTGCACTAAAAATAGTCCTTCAGTCTAGCACAAATCTATTTGATCTCTATCTTATTCTATACTAAACTCAATCCTTCGATCTAGAAAAAAACTTGCTCAATCTCTATCTCTAGTCTAGTACAAAGCTATCCTCAGATATGCACCAAACTCTATCCTCAATCTATCTTCAAGCTTTACCACAAAGATTGATCAATCACAAATCACCTCTGCTAGATCTGCCCCAAACCTTAACTCAAGGTTTGAACAAATCAATCAATCAACTCAACTCTCAAGTCTTCACAAAGACTTGTCTCAAATCTATCCACAAGTCCTCTCAAGAACTTGTCCAATATGCTCTCAAGTCTTCTCTAAGACTTACCTCAAATCTGCTCAACAAGTCCTCACTAGAACTTGTCCAATCTACTCTCAAGTATTCTCTAAGACTTGCCTCAAATATGTCCAACAAGTCCTCACTAGAACTTGTCCAATATGCTCTCAAGTTTTCTCTAAGACTTGCCTCAAATATTTCCAACAAGTCTTCACCAAGACTTACCTCAACTATGTCCAATCTGATTGTAAGCTTCCACAAAAGCTCACACAAATATGTCCTTAATATTTCACAAAATATTCCTCTATTTTATCCTTAAGTCCACCCTAGGACTTACTCAAATCTGTCAACAAGCTCTCACAAAAGCTTGCTCAAATTATTTGCAATACTTGCACACAAAAGCTCAACTCAATCTCTCACAGAAAACCTCTTCAATCACTCAAACAAGTTTCACACAGAATTTTTTTTGACTCCCAAAAACATATAGAGAATGGTTAGAGACTCAATATGTTTCACACTCACAACAACTCAATCACTTTCAATATCTCTTGCTTAACCTCATAAACATATAGAGAATGGTTAGAGACTCAATATGTTTCACACTCACAATTACTCAATATATTTCAATCTCAATCTCAAATCAATTTAGAATATAGAACAATTTGTTTCACATAACTTGAACTATCACTTCAACACTCTTCAATCAACTAATGCTCAATCAACTCAACCAATGAAACAAAAATTGCTTGCAAACCCTAAGAAAATGTTTCATCCAATGCTCTCACTATGGAACTCAAACTCAACTCAAGATGTTTCCACATTCACATAACAATGATACTCATGATCTTTGCATAAACCCTAGTTCAAGATAGTTCACAAGTTCTCACTCAAGCATTCACCAATCATGCATATAAAGGCTTACTCAACAATGCTTATCAAACAAGAACCTTTTCACTCCAACTTAGCATTCACAACATCCAACAATCACTCTCAAGGATAATGTGCCCTTACCTCTTGTTTGAAGATGATTTAACCTCAAACACCTATCTCAATCACAATCAACTCTTTGCCAATTTCAAAGGTTAGGTAGCAATGTTTTCTCAATCATTCACTCAATTTGATCCCTCAAAATATTTCACCATACATAGCAATAAATATCTTTTACACCTTATAATCTCCACACTTCAAAATGCAAGCCAATAATTTGTCTAAGGAAAATAACCACAATGATTTTCTTTATAAGCCCTTATCTCCTTAACACATCATAGCTTAAACCACTTGAAATATAATTCTCCTTTTAAACCTTATAACTCCTATTTCAATTTTACTTTATCAAAAATTACAATAAAATAATTAACCTAAAACATAATCCACACTCATAGAATAAAACAATTAACCCTCAAAAACCTTATAACTCCAATTTCAATTTTACAATATCAAAAATTGCAATAAAACAATTAACCCTCAAAACCTTATAACTCCCCTTAATAAAAATTTATCATGCCACCTTTCAAACCTTAGAAGCAATTTCAATATTTAAAAAATTAAATACCTCTTCCTTGACGGGATTTGAACTCCCGCTTGCACCTCCATAGTGCCCTAGCCATGGCCCACATGCCACATGAGCTAGGCGCTCACCTTGGAACCAAAAGGCACCTCGTGCACTTTGAAATTTCACCTTGGCACCAAAAATCTAATGCATGCACTTTAAAAAAAGTGTTGTCATTAGGTTTTGATCGCATAACCTTCTGCCTACGAGCGCCTTAAGCCACATTTTCCTGCCTTTGTACCAACCACCACGGTTGGCTATGAGGCTTCATTCCTCCTCCTTATTCACACTCATCTACCACATAACCAACGAATCCTTTTTTTCTTATTCCTCATGTTCACAAAATTTGCATGCACACATCGATTTTTATTTTCGAAGGATGATTTTTATGTCCTAGGCATATAGTATTTATATTAAAATTTTTCTCTCCCTCAACATGTTTGTGGGTGGATGAAATTAGTCAATGTTAGCGCTCGAATTTTTATTGCTTGCCCTTTGTAACCCTAACCTTAGGGTTATTTTAATTTAAATTAATTTATAACAAAGTTATTATAATTAATTTAATTAATTAGGTCTATACTTTAGACATTTAATATTATAATATTAAAATTATAATATTATTTTCTTGGGCCTTCCTATTGCTCTTATAGACCTTTTTTACCACCTTAAATATTATAATAAGCATATTATAATATTATTTTCCCTTAGGCCTAGAAGCAATCATTTTCTTGCACTGCTCACAGAAACTGATGCTACTCACTGAAACTGACTCTTGACATCAATGACAACAAAACTTGCTCATATTTCCAAAAATATCCCCCTTTGTCATTGATGGCAACCCAATTACCTTTTACCATTTCCTTAACCTTTTTTTTTCTCTCCCCGAGGAACTGCTCCCCTTGACTGAATGCTCTCCCCCTATCTCAAATATCTCCCCCTTTGACATCAATGGCAAAGGGTCACCTTTGGGGCTCGGGGCTAAGAATGAGTCTCTTAGCTTAGCCCCTCCCCCACCTCCTCTTGAGGTGGTTAGTTCTGGGGTGGGAGTATCTCTACTCCTAACAAGCATTGATCTTTACCTTTGTCCACTTTCTTCCTCGACTGATCCTTATGATTCCTTTGACTATTCCTATTCCTGCTTGTCTCTGGAATTTTTTCTCTACACCATCTTGTTGTATGCCCATAATTATTGCACTTATAACACTTAATGTTGTTATTCCTTGGAGGTGCAAATGTCTTGGTATTTCTCCTGGTGAAGCCATATCCATTCCTGTCATGAACCCTGCAATTCACTACCTTGTGACCAAACTAATTACAAGAGTAGCAATACCCTTGAAAAAGATACCTTTTTTTGAAGTTCCTATATTCCTATATTCCCTGTGTCCTGTAATTTGAAGCCTTGTGACCAAACCTATGACATGAGAAGCATCATCCATTGAAATTACCTTGCCTTGACCCCATTGGTCTCTTAGTCTCTTCCACCCTGTGTTGCTTCCTATTCCATTTTTTCCTCATTTGTGCATTGTTCCTCTTCTTGTTGAACTTTCTATTGTCCAACTCATCCTCAGAAGTCTCACTCTCTCTTACACTTTCTTCTTCTAAAGCTTCTTCTTCTTTGGAGCTTGATATTGACTCCTCTCCTTGTTTTCTTTATTCCTATTCAAATCCAAGTCCTATTTTATTTGTTGACCATATTTGTACCTTGATAATCTTATCTATGGTTTTTGAGCTCTTCCCAAACTTGTGTAGCTTATCTCTAGACTCTTTTACTTCCTTCCTTAGTGAAGCTACTTCATGCTCTAGCCTTTCACATTATAAAACCTTTGCTTCTAACTTCTCTTTGAATCTCCTTGTCTTAGCTATTGAGTTGGTTAGATCCTCTATAAGCTTTCCTTTCTCTTCATCACATTCTTGAAATTTAAGATTGAGTTTTGAGTTTTTCTTTCTTACCTCCTTTAATGCATTAAGGGCAAAAATAAGTTCACCTTCAAGATCAACTTCTCCTGTTTTTGATTCTTCCTCTATTTCTTTGCCTTTGGAATCATCTTCATTCCCTTCTAATTTATCTTCTATAGGATCACCTCCTTCTTCCTCTATTGCCATGAGTAGATTTTCTTCTGGTCCTTCAAGTGTATCTTCATATTCATCATCACTAAAATTGAAACCACTCCTTGTACAACTATCTTCAAGATGACCAAAGTTACCACATCTAAAACACTTGAGAATTATTGGTGATATTTTCCTAACCACTTATTTTTCTTCTGCTAGAAATAGTATTTCATCTTCATTACCTAAGGAGATTTCATCACTATCACTTGAATACTTACTTGCCTTGTCTACATAGAAACTCTTCTTATGCATTTGGAAGAACTTATTTCCTTGCTTACCTTGTCCATCCCTACTTTTCTTTTGGTACCTATGTTTTTCTGTTTCCCTGTTCTTATGATCCTATTTTTCTTCATCATTGCTATTTCTAGCTTCTTGAAAATAAGATGCATAGTGACCATACTTTCCACAATTGAAACATCTAACTGATTTCATACCTTTATACTTTCTTGGATCCTTGTTCCTTCTACCATAATTTGCTTCTTCATCACTGGATAACTCATTGCTTGAATCTGAATTCTTACCCTTTGTCTTCTTAGTAGCTTTGAATGTTGCTTATTTCTGGGGATTAGGTTCCTCTTTTGTTCTCATCTCAAAAGCTATAAGAATACCATGTAATTCATCCCTTGTCAAAATATCACTATCTTTTGATTCCTCTATAGCTGAAATATTTTCACTAAACCTTTTTGGGAGTGACCTTAAAATCTTATCACAAACATCATATTCTTGAACTTCAAGTCAAAGTCCTTGCATGGAGTTAACAAACTCGTCTACATGAAGTAGATAAGCACTAATGTTTTCCTCATCCTTCATTTTTAGGTCTTCAAATATTCCCTTGAGATTTTGCAATTTTACCTTTTTGACCTTTTTATCTCCTTCATCTATGCCTTGCAACTTATCCCAAATTTCCTTTGTTGATTTGCAGTGCATAACCTTTATAAACTCTGTTTTATGCAAACCTCTCAAAATTGCATTCATTGATTTTGAATTGTAATGATGTAGAAGCTTACCATATTTATCTATAGGTGGAGTAGCTAGTGGTGTGTATCCATTTTCAACTGCTTCCCATATTTCATTTCCAAGTGCCATCAGGTGAATCTTCATTCTCATACTCCAAAATATATAATTCACTCCCATCAAACACTAGTGCTGAATTATTTGAGGATCCACTCTTAGAATCCATCTGTGTTCTTGTGAGATTTTCCTTCAAGCTATTAAACTCTTTTGAAGGAACCCGATTTGATACCAATTGAAGAACACAAGCTTATACTAAGAGAGGGGGTGAACAGTATAAGACCACTTTTTACTTTTCTTTACTCAAACAATAATATCCAATATATCAATGCAATGTCAATAGTAGTAATCAAATCAATGCACAAATCACCACACATAATAGAGACACCAATTTAATGTGGTTCACCCAATGTGGGCTACTCCACGGAGAAAATATTTCACTAAAATTTTCTCAACAAATCTCTTGGAAAACCTTTCCCTATTACAATGTTTATGGACCTCTATCCAAAGGAGACACCAATCCCCTAATATGGTTTATGGACACCAACCCACAGGAGACACCAATCTCCTTAGCTGGTTCATGGATCTCTATCCATAGGAGAACTCCTTCTCCTCTACTCTGGCTGGTGATCCTCTAGAAGACTATTGCCTCCACTACTCTGGGTTGTGGATCTCTTTCCACTGAAGACCTCTATCCTCTCTACCCTAGCTAATGGATCTCTATCCATTGGAGACTATTGTCCTCTACTCTATCACCTCCAAAGATCTGCTCAATATCTATCTCAAATATACACTAAACTCAGTCCTTCGATCTAGCACAAATTTGCTCGATATCTATCTTATTCTGCACTAAACTCAATCCTTCGGTCTAGCACAAAACTTGCTCAATATCTATCTCTGGTCTGGTACAAAGTTATCCTCATATCTGCACCAAACTCTATCCTCAATCTATCTTCAAGATTTACCACAAAGCTTGATCAATCACAAATCACCTCTACTAGATCTACCCCAAACCTTAACTCAAGGTTTGAACAAATCAATCAATCAACTCAGCTCTCAAGTCTTCACAAAGACTTGTCTCAAATATATCCACAAGTCCTCTCAAGAACTTGTCCAATATTCTCTCAAGTCTTCTCTAAGACTTACCTCAAATCTGCTCAACAAGTCCTCACTAGAACTTGTCCAATCTGCTCTCAAGTCTTCTCTAAGACTTACCTCAAATATGTCCAACAAGTCCTCACTAGAACTTGTCCAATATGCTCTCAAGTCTTCTCTAAGACTTGCCTCAAATATGTCCAACAAGTCTTCACCAAGACTTACCTCAACTCTATCCAATATGATTGTAAGATTCCATAAAAGCTCACACAAATTTATCCTTAAGCTTTCACAAAAGCTTCCTCTATTTTGTCCTTAAGTCCACCCTAGGACTTACTCAAATCTATCAACAAGCTCTCACAAAATCTTGCTCAAATCATTTGCAATACTTGCACACAAAATCTCAACTCAATCTCTCACAGAAAACCTCTTCAATCACTCAAACAAGTTTCACACAGAATTTTGTTTGACTCCCAGAAACATATAGAGAATGGTTAGAGACTCAATATGTTTCACACTCACAACAACTCAATCACTTTCAACCTCTCTTGCTTAACCTCAGAAATATATAGAGAATGGTTAGAGACTCAATATGTTTCCCACTCACAATTACTCAATCTCTTTCAATATCAATCTCAAATCAATTTAGAATATAGAATAATTTGTTTCACAGAACTTGAACTATAACTTCAAACATACTTCAATCAACTAATGCTCAATCAACTCAACCAATGAAACAAAACTTTCTTGCAAACCCTAAGCAAATGTTTCATCCAATGCTCTCACAATAGAACTCAAACTCAACTCAAGATGTTTCCAAATTCACATAACAATGATACTCATGATCTTTGCATAAACCCTAGTTCAAGATAGTTCACAAGTTCTCACTCAAGCATTCACCAATCATGCATATAAAGGCTTACTCAACAATGCTTATCAAACAAGAACCTTTTCACTCCAACTTAGCATTCACAACATCCAAAAATCACTCTCAAGGATAATGTGCCCTTACCTCTTGTTTGAAGATGATTTGACTTCAAACACCTATCTCAATCACAATCAACTCTTTGCCAATTTCAAAGGTTAGGTAGCAATGTTTTCTCAATCATTCACTCAATTTGATCCCTCAAAATATTTCACCATACATAGCAATAAATCTCTTTTACACCTTATAATCTCCACACTTCAAAATGCAAGCCAATAATTTGTCTAAAGAAAATAACCACAATGATTTTCTTTATAAACCCTTATCTCTCTAATACATCATAGCTTAACCCAATTAAAATATAATTCTCCTTTTAAACCTTATAACTCCTATTTCAATTTCACTTTATCAACATGAATCTCATTTATTTATATCAACAATTGAATACAATTGACCTTAAAAACCTTATAACTCCAATTTCAATTTTACTATATCAAAAATCACAATAAAATAATTAACCCTCAAAACCTTATAACTCCCCCTTAATAAAAATTTATCATGCCACCTTTCAAACCTTAGAAGCAATTTCAATATTTAAAAATTTTAAATACCTCTTCCTCGATGGGATTTGAACTCCTGCTTGTGCCTCCACAACACCCTAGCCATGGCCCACGTGCCACGTGAGCTAGGTGCTCACCTTGGCACCAAAAGGCACCTCGTGCGCTTTGAACTTTCACCTTGGTGCCAAAAATCTAATGCATGCACCTTAACAAAAGCACTGCCATTGGGTTTCGATCGTGGAACCTTCTACCTACGAGTGCCTTAAGCCACAGCCACCTACCGTTGGCCCAACCACCATGGTTGGATATGAGTCTTTAAGCCTCCTCCTTATTATTCGCAACTCGACTGCCATGTAGCCAAAAACCTTTTCCTCTTATTTCGCACGTTCGTAAATTTTGCATGCACACATCGATTATTATTTTCGAAGGATGATTTTTATGTCCAAGGCATATAGTATTTATATTAAAATTTTGCTCTCCCTCAATACGTCGATGGGTGTATGGAATAGTCGATGTCGATGCTCGAATTTTATTGCTTGCCCTTTGTAACCCTAACCTTAGGGTTATTTTAATTTAAATTAATTTATAACAAAGTTGTTATAATTAATTTATAATTAATTTAATTAATTGGGTCTATACTTTAGACCCTTACAAATTATAATATTAAAATTATAATATTATTTTCTTGGGCCTTCCTATTGCTCTTATAGACCTTTTTGACCACCTTAAATATTATAATAAGCATATTATAATATTATTTTCCCTTAGGCCTAGAAGCAATCATTTTCTTGCATTGCTCACGAAAACTGATGCTGCTCACTGAAACTGACTCTTGACATCAATGACAACAAAAATTGCTCATATTTCCAACAATCAACAATCTTCAAACACGTGAAAAGAGATCTCTTTGCGAAACAAAAAATAAAAAACACACCAAATAATTTTAGGAAACACACATAAAATGTTTAAAAGAGATAAACACTTGTATTATTGTATATTTTCATTTTTATGTGTTGCATCATTAAATTTTGTAAAGGAGATAATCACATAGGGTTTGAAACAAAGTAGCTATGGTATGCACCCACAACCAAGCCCATTCAAGGGTTGACACTGTAGAGCGTTAAGGACATGTAGACCATCTCTGATTTGACCCTAAGGATATGATTATACCTCCTTGGTAGCCTCCTACTCGCCCAAGGCCTAGAATATCAAATCAGGAGCCTAACCTACAAAGGACCCCTACGTGGGACACCCCTATAGATTTTGGTCCTAATAAGGAAACTTACTTTCTAGATATAGATACTTCACACCCTTATTTCAACAATGGAAACTGTGCATTGATGCACAAAAAAATAGAGCAATACCATGCATTTGCATGCCTGCTCGGTCTACGTACACCTATGTGCAAAATCAAGACTATTCACTATGGGCATGGCCAAATGATCAAAATATGCCCTTAAATCACCCTAATAGGTCTCAATAGTATAAATACCAAGATGAGTATGATACTCATCACCAAGGGCAAGAAAATTCTACCCTTCCCTTCCTCATTTATGGAGGACCCGAGGAAAATCTTGATTATCCTTGATCACATTATTCAACACAAGCATGATGTAATTTTGCACTATTTGAGTATAAATAACACCTATTTATGAGTAAGCCCAAGTGAATGCAACATATCTCGATCGAGGGAAGCTTGTAGTTGATCTTTCATATCCTCCTAAATAATATAGGCATCATGGCAATAGTGATAGGGCTCATAGACCTCATACAGTTGAGAAAATATACCAAGTTTTTAAAAGATATACTGATCACAAAGCTCAATTCAATTAGCTTCAGCTAGATAAACAATGCTTGGATCATCAACATTAGTTATAAAGGTAAATAATTAAACAAAAAATTCAAGAGACCTTACACAATGGGGTCCCTACCCCAAGTACTCATAGACATGTGGTTCATCAGATGCAACCTACTTTTGATAAAAATAAGCTTCCTAGGCCTAACTATATGTTTCCTCCTCAACCTCCTAGGTCTAATCAAGATTGTCATCCAGGCCAAACATAGATCGACTTTCACAGGTATTTGTTCCTCCTTGTAGGCCAATTCAAGAAACACCTTACAAATCCTACAATGATTTAGAACCAGAAGAGAAATATTTAAAAGCACCTTATGGAGGCATGGTTGATTTAAATAAAACACCACACCATATGCTTGACATTCCTTACCCTCCCCTATGGGACCAAAACAATTAAGAGGAGATCAAATCCTCTTATGTGTATAAAGCATTGCTTGAATGCATGGAAACCATAGAAAGCAAGACCTTTGGGTCAAGGCTTCAAAAGCCCACTTTGTTCCAACATTACATTCAACTACTTCATCCATTAATATCTTCCCATCCATACCAGAGAATTTCAAAATACCTAAGTTAGATAGATTCAAAGGAGAGGAAGATGCATAGGAGCATGTGACTAGGTTCAAGAACCAATGCTTCAATATCCAGGATAATGATACCTTACTTTTGAGAACATTTATGATTACCCTCTCTAGCCCAACCATAGAGTGGTAAAATCAACTACCAAGGCACAATGTTCATAGCTTTGAAAAATCTGTGAATGTATTCCTAAAACTTTTTGCCTTTAACACTAAGCGAAAGGTGACTTTAATAGAGACCTCACGGGGTTGAAGCAGTATGACGACAAGTCAATCATGAATCATGGTAATATGTGGTGAAAATTTCTTGCTAAGCTACCATACCTACTAATAGTGTCTGAGTTGATTCACGTGTTTTCTAAGAGTTGTTTAAATCCAATTTCATTATTTCTACAATTCCAACAATACCAAAATTTTGAATATGCTCTAGAATAGGCTAGAACAATAAAAAAATCAAAATTCAAGATGGGAAGATCACAAAACCCTACAAAAAGGAGTGGAATAAGAAAACAAATGGCAATACAGCACAACCAAAGCTGGTAGTACTTAATAAATTTATCATTAGCATTCTAGGTCCTGCACAACCAACAACACCTCAAAAGGTAAACTATCAGGCCCAACCTCCTCCTACAAGTTATAATAACAACACTTAAGGGAATCAATGGCAAAACTAGAAATGTTGCCCTAAGCAACAATTTACACCTTTCACTGAGTCTATGGATTCCCTATTCAATCATCTATGTCCAACCAAAATAATTACTCTACCTAAGATCTGGTATATAGATATGAGTATAGGTAAACTAAAGTTCATGGGATGTCATGAAGACCTATATTGTAGGTACCATAGGCAGAATGGGCATGACATGAAAATGTGATATGGGTTCAAAAATCTAGTACAAGACATGATTAAGAGGAATTATATTCAAGTTGATAACCCTATTATGATAAATAATCAATAAATGATATCTTTAAAAACCTATTTCCCACTCATGAGGTGTAGGTAAATCAAGAAAAATAGGTAAATAAGGTCCATACGACACCCCCTCAACAAGGGTTAATCAATATGGTTAGCATTATGAAAAGGATTAGGTGTTATCCAAATCAAGTTGCACCACCTAAAAATTCAAACGATATTCCCTCCACATCACAATCTCCATCACCTTCAATGCAAAGAATTCCACCTCGTCTAGTGGTCACCATAAAGAGTAAGCTTGCTTAAATATTATGAACAACATCGACCTGACTCTCTATTTATGAGCTCATCCAACAGTATCCACCTCATCAAGAAGCTCTTATGGAGATCCTTAAGTCGATTAAAGTATAGCCCCAGGAGTCTAACTCTTTTATCAGTTTTGTAGGGCACGTTCAGCAGTGTAAGGATCCAGTAATCACATTTCATGAACATGAACTCAAATAAATATAAAATGAGGTAGTTGATCCTCCCTTACACATAATTGTGTGTGTAAATGGAACACCTTATAAAAGAGTTCTGATTAATACTAGTTCTTCAAGCAATATCATCACCACAAATACTATATCTTCCAATATCCTACATTGTTGCATCCATATATACTCTCCAAGCATTCAACTATACTATATGCTCAATGGTTGGCACTATAGTCTTACCTATTTAGGTGGAATGCAAAACCATACCAATTTTGTGTCACATTCTAAAGGGTGCAATGGCTTCTAATATATTGTTGGGAAGGCCCTGTATTAGGGACATGAAGTGTGTGCCATCCATAGTTCACCAATGTTTTAAGTACACTCACGAAGGGTAAGTATGTGTTGTCTTCACAGACCTTGAGCCCTTCAAATACTACAACCTTGTGCAACACATCCTCGAGTCAACCTTACCATCAAATCATGTGGAATTTCAACCAAATAAATCCATTCAAGGTCTGAATCCTTCACCATCACCTTCCATTGATCCATTAGTATATTATTCTATACCAACCTTATCATTAGCACCTTTAGATACACCTTCATCATCATCAAATTCTCCATAGAGGAACATTTTAAATATGCCTATTAATGAGATCCCTCCAATCATATCTACTATTTCTATGGAAGATATTCCTAGTCTAGCAGATGAGGAACCACCTCATGATGTAAGAATTGAGTCATATCAAGCCTTGCTTCTATCTCCTCTATCCTCACCATTGTAGATCACAATCTATTTGGCTACTACAGGTTTAGGAGAGTACCTAGTGAGTAATATCACAATAGTTCTATCCATTAAGACAATACATAATATGGGATGACCTCGTATTCCCATAGGTACCATTGTACCTCTAGGCATACCGCCCAATCAAACAAATTTCATATATGGGGGTATTGAATATGGAACAAAACCATATCCTCGATAAGAAGAGGATGAACCTTTTTTTGAGGATATAAATTACATGTCCAATCCTGACTATGCCATGCAATATCTCCATCACTGCCATTGGCATGGCTATAGTTTGAGGTTGTACAAGCAAGGTACTCATGTTCCTTACCAACTGCAATATCAATTGCTATATGATAATTTTGGTTTAGAACACAACAAGCCTATACCTCTAGATGTCCTCACAAAAAGTTTATATGCTTAGGTTTGAACTATAGGAATGAGATTATACGCGATCCTTATGCTAATCCTAATCATGTACACTCTTTGGGGGATTATTTTCCCATAAATATGATATATCAAGGGATATCTAGTGATTTCACCCAATCCTATGAAGACGGTGAAGGTTCACATACTCTCCCATTTGACAATGAGTAAGAATATCAAGGTCCTCCTTATGAATGGATAATTTATGATGAATTATATTACGGTGTAGCACCTATTAAATCCCCTAGTTCAAATGAGGAATACAAATAGGTCATTCCATTGGATTATTAAGAAGAGTTCTATATTTGTATGTTCCCATTGCAACATCCCACCTGGTGAAAAATTTTACCACTCGAGGAGCAAGCTCATCCCCTTCTACATCGACCACCTTCGGTCATTCCACATCCACTACAACCACCACCATAATTCTTGCAACAACCTCTTGTTAATAGACCCAATAGCTCATACAATTGATATCATCCATCCATTAACATAATTTCCATATATCTTACTACACCCTTGCATGGTCTAAATAACCCATTAAATCCATTGCACCTCAAATATGAGGTATTTAACTTTGATCAGGGAGATTCTCTACCATCTCCATAAAAGTATTTACCATAGATAGGGGGTCCATCCAAAGGTATCCATAAACCCTTTGGTCATCAAAAAAGCTCCAAATTATCGATAAACCCTTTGGTCACCCAAAAATTTCCAAAGGTATTTATAAACCCCCAAAGGTATTTGTAAACCCTTTGGTCATTTAAAAAGCCTCAAAGGTACCCATGAACCCTGTGGTCACCCAAAAATCTCGAAAGGTATCCATAAATCCTTTGGTCACCCAAAAAGCCCCAAAGGTACCATTAAAACCTTTGGCCACCCAAAAAGCCCCAAAGGTACCTATAAATACTTTGGTCTCCTAAGAAGCCTGAAAGGTATATATAAATCCTTTGGTCACCCAAAAATCCCCAAAGGTACCCATAAATCCTTTGGTAACCCAAAAGACCCAAAGGTATCTATAATCTCTTTGGTCACCCAAAAAGCTCTGAAGGTACCCATAAATCCTTTGTTCACCCAAAAAGCCCCAAAGGTACCTATAAACTCTTTGGACACCCAAAAATCCCCAAAGGTATCTATAAAACCTTTGGTCACCCAAAATGCTCCAATGAAATCCACTAAGTCCATTGGTCAAGTGTATGTATATATATTAATAAAAATCCAAAAACATCATTAAAATGTCAAAAATACAAAAATATTGCATTACATTGCATTTCATATCACTGCATTACACAATCACTTGCATCAAGCATACCCATCGTTGCATTTTACATTCTAGACTTGCTCATTGTATCGCTCCAAATTTTTTGCATCCTTACCTTCAGGCTATAGGATCCGTGCCCGGAAGGGGGATGCGAGAAGGATGGGACAATACCTCGGACTGAGAGGCCCTTTGAAGGTCCCGCCTCTCGGGGAGGGGTATAAGGGTGAATTTTCGATGGATGGTGGGTTCACCAGGAAACTTTTGAGTGGCGGTTTCCACACCTAGGTTGATAGTAGGTTTGATGTGTTCATTTTGTACTTTAATCATTCAATTCCTAGGTTTGGCCAAGATGAATCTAAACTATTCTATATGCCAATGCTGATTTAGATGAATACAAAAAATAGGAATGAATGCTAAACACAGAGAATATGCTAACTAGAACAGTACATACCTGATTTCGGATGTCTGATGAAGATTCTGAGTTTTGTAGCAGTCCAGATCGTCTCAACTCGTACGTAATCATCTGAGATCAGACGAGATCGTCGTCAATCTGATGAATTCGTCAGAAACCTGCAATCACAGGAATAGATACAAAATACCAAAGATGCAACTACAAAAGCAAAGGGGAATGATAGAAATAATAGCAAACATGCCTAAATAATAGATTCAAATAACAAATAAGAGAAATGCAATAGATTTAATGATTGATTTTAACTTTATCATGCGGTTATACTAAATGAGGTGAACTCCAAGATGCATAAATATAATAACTAAGATAATGTATAAAGAAATGCAAAAAAAATAAAGAGATGCAAACTCTGGGCTCTGATTGCCCCCAATCTGGACTACAGTTGGGATCGCCTCCAATCGTACGAGATCGTCTGCGCTCCTCGACAGGATCGTCCGAAATCGCTTGGAATCGCTTGCGACGATCCGAGCTAGCTTCGACTGAAAAATAGTAAAGTTCCTGCAAGAAAACATGAAATACAAAATGCAAATAATGGTGTGAGGATGCTCTAAGGAATGCATGGAAATTTTGGGGGTTTAGAGGAGTTAATCAGGGGGATAAACTGAGAAAATCCCAGTTTATATAGGATTAGGGAGAGGTTAGGAGGTTGGAGATCATCCCAATTTGGGAGATCTCCAATGGGGGAGACTCTAACTATGCAGACACGCTTTCTGCCCAGGTTAGAGAGGCTGTTGGAACAGAAGCTAAGTATGAAAATTTGGTTTTGGGACGAAATCGTCTGGACGTTCTGTTCCAGACGAATTCGTTAGATCTGGGATGATTTCGTCTAATCTGTGATGATATCGTCCAACGGTCAAAACAAATCCTAAAAATGGCACAAAAAACAAGGGGAGCGGGTAACGGGCGGTTTGAGGTTAAAATTTGAATTTTTATCTTTTTACTAAGGTTTAACTGTGCCAATTTTAGGGTGCTACATTTTGCCCCCTCTTTAGCGAATTTTTTGAAGAAAATGTGTTAAAGACGAGTTCTTCCCATTTTACGAGAAAGCAAAAATGTACTCAATTTTTTAGACGACGATTCTTGGTCGAATCGTACGACTGCTGACTATGGTGCCCCCTCCGTGTTTTTACCCAAATCGAACGTTTGAGGTAAAAGCGCGAAAAAGCAAAAATTAAAAAATGTTGTTGTTTTTAAATAAAATTAAGAAAAATAGGGTAAAACCCTAATTCATTGTTACTGTTCATTGTTATTGTTTTTAGAGCTCTGTAGAGAGAAAATGGTGGAGACAACACACCGATCGACAGAGGTCCGACGCGGGCTACGGGTAAGGATCTAATCCTAGTAAATTAGGTTTGAATTTAAGTTGTGCAATTTTTTGTTTTAAATTTTGATTGTTTGGGGCATCGCGGCCATTTTTAGGCCGTCGACGACGTCGGGATGAAATCGTCCCTATTTCATCGAAATCGTCCCTAGATCGTCGATTTCGTCGGAGGGCGAAATCGGCGAACTAGGGGCGATCCCGTCCAACAAGGGGCGATCCCCAAGTTGCGAAATAGGAGACGATTTCATCCTACAAAGGATGATTTTACCCAATTTGGGATGATATCATCCAATGGTGGATGATATCATCATATTTATGAAATTTAACTTGAGTAAAATGTGTTTAATTTTATTTTAATGATTGGTTTATTAATGAATTTTTGTTGTTTTATTGTTTGTTTTGCAGAGGGGATTACTAAAGAGTCAAGAATGGAAATACGACGGGCTAGAGATGACATAGCCACGCTCGATCAGGGAGCGCGACCGACTAGCACAGGTCGGTTTGCAGCATGTGGCAGAGATGCCACAAGTACCGACGGACATGGGGCTACTGATATCCCTAGCAGAGAGGTGGTATCCGAGGTCATCCCGCTTTCGGTTACCAACAGGGGAGATGGCTCCCACACTAGAGGACGTATGGAGGATCATGAGGATCCCCATACAAGGACGGTTGATGACGCCTACGGCCAATCAGGGCCAGGCGATGATGAGATTGACCGGAGACCCGAGCTTCGCCCTAGAGAAGGGCGGAGTGAACATCGAGTCTCTAAGGCAGATGCCTGGGGCATCTAGGCTGACTCAAGTTTTGGTAGGGGTGGTAGGTGGCTTACTGCTATGCCACCAGAGTGGGTGCAGACTACCATGGCTCCTATCAGATGTGGTCTGTGACATGAGAGACCACGGGTACAGGTTTGCATGGGGCAGCTTTGTACTATGCCGCTTGTATAGGATCCTGCATGGGGTCGTATACAAGGGAGGCCGATGTCTGGTCTTGACATCGCTACTGCAGGTTTGGTGCTGGGAGCACATCACGATGCGGAGGCCGGTAGGGCTCCCACTGATAGGGGTTGACCGGGAGAGGCCCCAAGTTTTCTACTGGTGGCTACAGAGGGGGTCACAGCGGATAGATCTGCCGATGTCACGGAGGTTGCTAGATGACCTCATCCCAGACTAGATCACCTAGAGGCCATGGCGAGAGCACCCAGGGTGGGCAGAGGATGGGCAGGAGCTGGCTCGCATCAGGCGAGTCTGCTGGCTGAGGATGGAGCGGGGAGAGGTAGAGCTCCACCGCTACGACCGGGTTCTATGATAGTTCGGTCTACAGTAGGGGATCCCTTCTCTCAGGGATTACGAGTACTCCTAAACTATCTGGGATAGTACCACACTGAGCGGGGCTCCAGACATGCAGCGGTTCTAGAGTCAAGACATAGATGATGCCCCCATCCAGCCAGTGGATGGTGATGACACTAGGGTTATCGATGGATATGATGCCTGGTACATAGGCATCCACCCTCCTCGGATGACGAGGGCATAGGGTCCGATGCACATTATTGTGCAACGGATGGGGAGGCGATGCTAGGCTGCTATTGAGGCAGCACGAGGTCACGGTGGGAGAGAGCAACGATGGTCTCCATAGGAGAGACGCCAGAGGATGGCATGAGCTCCACAGAGACCACAACATATAGGGAGGAGGGAGGAGGGACTCCCTTCTCAGTAGGGGGAGAGACCACCATCGCCCGATAAGGGCAAGGGTGTCGAGGTAGGGGAGAGCAGTGAGACGATGGCTCTCCGAGCTGAGGTTGCCCACCTCCGAGCTTAGGTGTAGACACTACAAGATGAGGCTACATGGCTTAGAGCTCGGGGTGGAGGAGCGAGCATGTAGGAGTTGGTGTGGTCTATGGCTCAGACTGCATTCTACCGGGGAGCATACTACCAGATGGTTCCAGAGAGCCAGAGGTTACAGCTGCCAGTCGACATTGCGGGGCCGATTAGGATGGGGTCATCGAGGACATCATCATGATCGATGTCGAGGACCCACGACATAGGGCGGACTTCGATGGGGCCTCCTCCTCCACCTCAGGGTGGGAGAGGAGATGAGGCTGAGAGCTCGAGGGCTTCTCGAGGCTAGACGCTCACTACACAGAGATTGTATTTATTATTATATATTTTTTGAGAGGATTGAGTATGCCAGGCTATTGATTGTGGCATACCAGTCCAGCTTTGATATGATGTACATAATTTGTTGATATATATATATGGTCTTTTTGATGATATGACTTGTGTATATGTTGTATGATGCTTTAATGTTGAATTTTGCAATTGATTATTGATGATTCATGTGATTATGTCATTTTAGAAATATTATAATTTTATGTCATGTTGTAAAATTTAAATGAAATAATCTGATGTAAACAATTGGTTGTTTTGGTGTGATTTGATGAAAATAAAAGGGACTTCTAACAATAATTTCAAAGGACATTGTCGCTGTTATAGACCATTTCATGGAGTCGCCGCTCGCTCGGTCGTCAAGCTAATCCCAATATAGAAATATTGCTAAAAGTAAAAGAATGCTTAAGAGACTGTCTTAAGACTTTGTGTTGTGATGGTGATGATTTGTTTTCAGATTTTCATAAAAATATTATGCATGAAGTATTAGAAATATGATTTTTGCTAGGCATAAATTCCTAAGTGTGATAAAATTTTGAACAATTCCTTAGAAATTATACCATGGTTGCAAAATTGAATGTTGACATAATGACATGAAATAGAATAAGTGTTCATTCATTTTAAAGCACAATTGTGTAACATAATGATGTAAGCCATATGTTTTTATAAATTAAAATGAATGGGAAAATAAAATTAGAACAATGGTTTGCGCTAGGCATAGAATTATAGGTATAGACTTATACCATCATCGCGAAATCCAAAGAAGAAATTGATATTTTAGTTTTATTGCATGATTTGATTTTTGATTTTGAGATAAACAAAAAATAATAATATACAAACTTGACTTTATTTGCTAGATTTTGTAATATGTTGTTTAAAAGAATTTTGGATTTTTGAAAACAATGTATGTAATTGTTTTTATACTAAACAGATGTTCTGAAATAAGAATAAAATTTATTCCAAAAGAGTTGCAGAAATATTTTAAATTATCTCAAAGACAAATGTAGATTTGTAAGGAACCCTCATGTGCATATGTGAGTTCATTGCCGATCTTGATTTATCATAATGATAGAGAATCTCTCAAATACAAATGTGTGTGCAATTGTATTGTTCGTTCACCAATTTTGAGCAAGATAATTTGATACAAGTAATTTGAATTAACCAAATGAATGTTCGTTGACCATGATTTATATGCATGTAACCGTACCAGACTACTGTGTAAGTTAGGTTATCAAGAGCTAGCTAATCCATAAGCCGACATAGGTCTATACAAAATAAGGTCGCTAATGTGACAGACATATCACCACGCTAGGGATTACCCAAGGCCAAGCGGGTTGGGCACAAACCACCTGTTATGGGGCTTACCTCACAGTTTTCGAATAATTGAGAATTCCAGGGATTCAAGCTCATTCACCCTTCTTTTCTTTTCAAGGGGTAGGGAAAGGGATTTATTGCATTTTGCTTTTTCTTTTCTCTTTTGCTTTTCTTCTCTCTTTTTTTTTTTTTTGTATTTTGCTTGGAACTTGAGATAATGCTGAAATATTGTTGCGATGGTACAAAATGATATTTTTCTTTTTCTCATTTTCTTTGACTTTTCTTTTTCTTCCTATGCTAGGGATACTTGCTCGGATTAGCTGTAGAGCAAGGGATTTTTATTCTGGGTAGGGGTGAGCTTGTCCTTTTGTCAATTCTCAAAGATTCTAGACCATGTGCATGATAGGATAGCAGGGGAAACTTTTCGCTCAAGAAACCACTTTTACTATGTAGCATCATATTGAATTTGCAATGAAATCATTTTAATGTGAAAAGATATATTTGGTTCAAGTAAATAACAAGATCAGTTCTCTATGCTCAAAACTTTATTTAATTCAACTGTGGACTTTGATATAAGAGAGATTAATAATCATACAAAATAAAATCAAGATATTTATTCATGTGAATGTGAAAGTGCGGGATTCCAAATAAATGCTAATTTATCCAAAATAATTGAAAATATAACGGCAATACTTCAAGAATTGACAGGTATGAAAAATAAAATATGTTTTTGAAGATTTTGACGATTTTGATGTTTTTATATTTTGATTTTGATTGATGAATTGCAAGAAGAAATACTATTACTATTTTTTTTTGAAATTTTACTAAAATGAAACAAGATGCAAAATACAAAATATATATAAATGATGAAAAAGGACCAAATGTTATGCATAATAACGCTTAAGATGCATAATGTTCATAGGTTCTTTAAGATCTTTACCATCTAAGGTAGCTAATCGATATGCTCCCGATCCAAATTTAGCAGTGATGACATATGGTCCGAGCCAGTTGGGCTCAAATTTACCTTTAAGGTCTTTAGTTGCATTAGTATTTTTCTTGATTTTCTTTTAAGACAAGGTCGCCGATCTCAAAGGATCGATGATGAACTTTCTTGAGGTATGCTCGTTTAAGCTTGTTTTGGTAGGCACGAAGATGCTCCAAAGCATTGATGCACTTTTCATCTAGGAGTTCCAGCTGACTAAGTCTACCAACACGATATTCATCTCCTACTTCAGTATCTTGAAGTAGCAGAGCCAAAGAAGGAACTTCTAATTCAAAGGGAAAAACTGCTTCAATGCCATAGACCAAAACAAAAGGGGAAGTGCCTGTGGGAGTACGAACGCTAGTTCGATAAGCCCACAAAGTAGGATATAATTGAATATGCCAATCTCGGCCAGATTTGTTGACCAATATTTTAAGGATTTTGATTAATGTTTTATTAGATGCTTCTGCTTGGCCATTACCCCGAGGATAATAGGGAGTGGACCAACGATGTTGAATTTTATACTTTTGACATAATTTCTTAACATATTTATTTTTAAAACAAGTTCCATTATCTGAGATGAGATTTGCAGGGATTTCGAACCTACAAATAATTTGATTAAAAATAAACTTGGAAACTTGGGTTCCAGTACAAGAAGCTAATGGCATAGCTTCAACCCACTTCGTGAAATACTCAGTGGTGGTTATGATAAATTTGTGTCCATCAGATGACACAGGGTTGATTTTTCCAATGATGTCTAAGCCCCATTTTGAAAAGGGCCAAGGAGATGAAATAGCTTGTAGCTCTTGTGCAGGCGCATGGACAAGGTCAGCAGTGTTTCTGGCACTTGTCGCAATGACGCACATAAGCATGTGCATCATTCTCCATGGTAGGCCAAAAATATCCTATCCTAAGGAGCTTCTTAGCAATGGCGCTACCACTAAAATGCCCCCCACAAGATCCATTGTGGGCTTCACTCAAAGCTGATCTAGATTCTGCTAGATTCAAACATCTCAATAGGATGCCTTCAAAAGATCTCCTATACAAGGTATTACCAATAATCACGAAGCGACTTGCTCGTCTACGTAATAACCTGCGCTGGTTGCTATTACAACCTTCAGGAAAGGTCCCATTTTGCAGAAAATTAAATAGATCAATGTACCAATGTTCAGGAGTAGTTTCGTTGATTAGAAACACATCCAAAGGTTCTAAGCATGATTTGCTTGAAGCGGGTTCCTGGAGTCGACGAATAATGATGGTAGCATATTCGTCATCTAACTCCAAGGGCAAAAGAGATGCACTGCAGCCATAGCGTCACCGCACGATTGCTAGTTCGAGGAATAGCTTCCAAGGTAACTTGATCAAACAAAGATAATAATTGTAAGACATATGCTTTGTATGGACGCAATTTATCATCTCGGGTTTGATAAACATCATTGATTTGATTTATGACAAGTTGAGAGTCACCAAAAACCAATAGATTTTTAATTTGTAGCGCTAAAGCAGCTCGTAATCCAAGGATAAGAGCTTCATATTCAGTAGTGTTATTAGTACAAGCAAATGTTAGTTTGAAGGACAGAGGTATAAGATGTTTCTATGGAGATATTAAAATAATACCTGCACCAGCCCCACTCATACATCGGGCTCCGTCAAAGTATAGGGACCATTGCTCTGGATGGTCTGCCTCTAGTTTAAGGCATTCATCAAGAAACTCAATGATGAGGGGATGGGTAGACTCTAAGGGTGCAGCGACTAATTGATCTGCTATGATTTGACCTTTAACAGACTTCTGTCCTATAAACGTGAGTTCAAACTCGCTTAGCGCAAGAACCCACTTTGTTGTGCGACCAGATAAGTACGGTCGACTCATGAGATATCGCAAAGGGTCGAATTTAGCAATAACATACGTTTTTTGGTTGAGCATATAATGTCGTAGTTTCTGTGTAGAAAATACGACTGCTAGACATAACTTCTCTAATACGGTATAGCGAGTTTCATAACTGATTAAGGTTCTGCTAATGTAATAATTAGCACGTTCTTTCTTCTCATCGTCAAGTTGAGCTAACATAGCTCCTAAGGCAAAATCGAAAGCAGAAATGTACAAAATAAATGGACGATCAGATCTAGGTGGTGAAAGCACCGATGGTTTAAGGAGATATTGTTTGAGGAGTTCGAATGCTTCCTGACATTCGTCGTCCCAATGAAAAGAGACATCTTTCTTAAGAAGCTTAAGAAAAGGTCCGGTTTTGTCTGCCAACTTATCAATAAAGCGGCGAATAGCTTGAAGCTTACCTTGTAGACTTCGTAATTCTGATATATTTGTGGGTGCGGGCATATCAATGATAGCCACGATCTTGAGAGGGTCAATTTCAATGCCACGTAAAGAAACTATAACCCCTAATAATTTACCGGACTTAACTCCGAATATACATTTAGCTGGATTCAATCGGATAAGATACTCCCTTAACCGATCAAATACTTTTCTCAAGTCATCTAAATGATCATCTTCTTTGATGGAACGAGCTATAATATCATCTACATAATCATGTAGAATATCATGCATCATATCATGAAAGATATAAGTCATGGCTCGTTGATATGTTGCACCTGCATTCTTTAAACCGAATGGCATCACTTTCCAACAAAAGGTCCCCCAAGGGGTAATAAAGGTTGTTTTAGCCTGATCTTCAGGAGCTATCCTGATCTGATTATAACCAGAAAATCCATCCATTAGGGATATCATTCCACTCCCAAGTAGTAAAGTCAATGATCTGATCCATGTTGGGAAGAGGAAAATCATCTTTAGGGCATGCAGCATTAATATCTCTGAAGTCTCGTGCAAACCCTAACTTTAGTGGCTTCTTTCTTAGTTACCTGAACTACATTCGAGATCCATTCAACATAATCAATGGCTTGTATAAAAATAACATTTAAGAGTTTTTCTAATTCTCCTTTGACTAGTAAGGCCACTTTAGGATGCATTTTTCTAAGTTTTTGTTTAACAGGTTTAGCATCCGGATGGACTACTAGGTGATGCATAACTACGGAAGGGTCTAATCCTGGCATATCTTCATATGTCCAAGCAAAGACGTCTTCATATTGTTTAAGGAATGCAATGTATTTATCTTGTTTTTCTTGACTCAATTCTGATCCAATGTTGATTATGTGAGGGTTATCTTTGGTTCCAATGTTAATTTTTATGATGTTTTCTACTTCCATGTGTAGATCTCTCTCAAAATTAGGTGGGGTGGGTGAAACGCCTAATTCTTGTAATTCTTCCAAGGTTAGCTTGGATAATTCATCTTGAGGAGTCGTGGCCTCAAGCTGGGCTATACTAGGTATAGAGCCATCGAAATAAAATTCGTTATGTAACAATTCCTCAATGGAGACATCATGAAAGATATCCCCCTCCAACTCATCGTCGGATTCGAAAATCATCTCAGGGTAAGCTATGGATAACATATTACATGTAAGAGGCTTATTCATTAAATGCAAGACATCCCGTTTATCCAGATAATCTTGGTAACATATGAGGTGGTCATCATCCTCGAATGGGAAGGGCTGACCTTTACTAGGAAATAGGCCCACACCACATCGGGAAGGCCACGGTTCTACCTCAAAAGGTTCTTTCATACCATTCTGGAAAGGTCCCAAACCTTTCCCTTTATATCCCAATTTAAGCATTATGGGCTTAGCTTTAATATACTCATTAGCAAAATAGCATCTAGCATATCCATCACAATGTGTCTTGATGTTTCTAGGTATTCTTCCCTAGTCATATCCCTTATAAATAAAAGCACAACTCCCGACTTGGTAAATACTTCCCATAGGCTGTGGGAGGCCCAAGGTACGAGGAGAGGGTGGGAGTTTATTTAAAATAAGGGAATCTTGCATGGCAGTGTTTGTTTTTTTTGATATAAGAATTTTAGATAAATCGGGTAAGAGCTCATCAATAAGAGCATAAGAGGTAGAAGGAACATTTCCTACATCGTCGGATGTGGAAAGTATGCCTGTAGTGGATGTAGATGTTATAGAGATATCGATGGATGAGTCTATAGGTATGGAAGTTATAGGAGTAAAACAAGAAGCATTGGTTGTAGTTTTAGGATCTTTTCGAGGTCCTAATGTGGTTTGTTCGGAAGATGGTTGAGCTATATGTAGAGGTGTAGTTGATGGGGAAAAAGTAGATGATGTTATGGGTGTGTGTTTCACATGTTTAGACGGTTGATGAGAATTAGGATGTGTGGATGACAGAGCAGGGCAAAATTGAACTCCAATAGGTTCTGCCAAAGCACACATATCAAAGGGTCTAGGATCACCATGAATGGTAACCAACTGATTTTTAAATTTGAATTTAACACACTGATGTAAAGTTGAGGGAACAGCTCGCATTGCGTTGATCCAAGGGTGACCCAAAAGTATATTGTACGATGCAGGGCAATGTACAATAAACACGGTCGTGTCTAAGGTTCTCGGACCAACTTGCAAGGGGATAGTAATAACTCCACACGTTTCTTGTGTTTCGTCATTGAAGGCTTTTATGATCATATCAGTTCTTTTCATTTCGTCACTTCTAAACCCAAATATTTGGTAGAAGTCAAAAGTGCATATGTTTAAAGATGAACCATTATCAATCAAGACTCGTTTAACCGCTACATCCCCAATTAGGGCAGTAATATATAAGGGGTTATCCTTATGTAAACTATGTTGTGGTATATCTCTATCCCGAAAGTCAATACAATCGACTTCTCGAGTTATGATAGTATTGGACATGGCTTCAGATTGAATATTTTGTGGTACCATCATTTGGCTTAATGTGAGCATTAATTCATCCCTATGGGTAGGAGAAGATCTTAAAAGGTCCAAAAGGGAAATTCTAGTTGTAGTATTTGATAATTGTTCATTAATATTATAAGGAGGCTTAGGTTGAACATTAGGCGCATGATTCCCTTTATTGGGATTTTTCAAAACAAATGGAGCTGATCCATCATTCTGAGTTTGATCCTCGTTGAGAGTTTTGAGCCCGTTGTCCTGAGTAACGGCTCCGATGGTACCTACAATATTATTTTGTGGATGATGAATGGGCCTTGGTCTAGCGTTTATGGCTTGTTCATTAGAAAGTAATTGGTGAGAAGATGGTCTAGTAGTGACTCTTCTAGGAAATGGTTCTTCTGGAACCATAGAACTTGTGATAGGTTGAATAGGATCTGATTCATCTTCAGAACTATTCGATTGATTTGAGGTGATTTCCATGTCACTTTTAGTCTCATATTCGGTATCACTAAGATCAGGGGTCCGAATATTATATAGAGGTCTGGTCGTAACCATGGATAAAGTTGTGTCAAATACTTCCACATCATGAGTAGGTGAATGTCCACTAATAGTTCCTACATATCGGGTAGGAGGGGGAACATTATGATGCTCAATTTGATTAGCCACCTCTTTACCATGCTTTGGTAAAGGATGTTGAAATATGTCCAAGTGATCGATTGGCATTCTCGATTCTGATTTTGAGGGATGTTCTTTTGAGCATTATTAGAAGGATTTTGTTTAGGTTGAAAGGCTTGCACCTCCATCTCATTGTTATCAATCAGGTCTTGTATTTTATGTTTTAATATTTTACAAGAATTGGTAGCGTGTCCAGGTCCTCTATGGAAATCACAATGTAAATCAGCTCTGTATCCGGGTATAGTTGGATCAGGTTCCCGGATATTTGGTAATTGAATCAAACCTCGTGCTAATAGTTGTGGGAGAATGGTTGATAAAGGTTGATTTAACCTAGTAAATTCTCGGGGTGGTTTATCAGGAGGTTTCAATATGAACTTCTCTGTTGTTTTCGCAATATTAACAGTAGCAATATTTCTACTATCAGTGACTCCATCACCCACAACTTGTTTATTTTTATATTGATTTCTGGATGTTTTCTCATCATCTTTCTTTTTAAGCTGACCTCTCCTAATAAGAGCATCTTCCACTCTTCGGGCTAAGTCTATAGCTTGATCGAAGGTGGTCAAGGTAGCAATTGATAATTCATAGGATAGTTGTTCTTGTAAATTATTGATAAAGATATCCAACATTTCTCGATAAGGTAACACAAAGTGTAATTTTCCTATCAACTGCCTCCATCGAGCTAAGAAGTCAGCAAAACACTCATCTTTGTCTTGTTTTAGGTTGTACAAATCTTTAATAGTTACATGCCTTTCAATATAGGCACTAAATTGATGCACAAAAGACTCGGCGGTCTCTTCAAAATTTCTCAAAGAATGAGTGGGTAGTTGATAATACCACTCCAATGCCATCCCTCCTAAACTTTTTGGGAACATCTTTAGTAATAACAAGTCATCATGTGATATATCATGACATGCTATCCTAAACATACGAAGATGCTCTATGGGATCTTCAGTTCCTTTGTATATAGGTAGGACAAGCATAGGAAAGTGTTTGGGATATGGTTGTGCTACAACTATAGGATCTAGAGGCTGACTACACATCTCTCGATAATTGTACGAGGGACGGTAGGGATCTATCTGGTCCATGCGGGAGACTAACTGTTTCACCATGGCTTCCAGATTACCAGTTTGTCCACCATATTGGTTCGGTGGTACATGAGTATGGGATTTGTGAGCGTATGCTGGCGTGACATAAGGATTAGATGCTATATTGTTGTTATGCAAATGGTTGGTAGGAAGAGTATTATGAAGAAGATTTGTTGTAGCATTATGTTGTATCCCGGATTGTTGGAAATTGGTATTTGGTTTTGTTTTAGGCTTTTGTTGATTTGAGGTATATTGATCAATAGCTTGGCGAAATAGAGCAGTGAATGAAGGTTTCTTTTGTGTGGGAATAACCCTAGGCTTGGTAACATGCACTCTAGGTGGTTGGGTAACCTGTTGTTGTTGCATGTTCTGGATTATAGCGGCCATATCCAAATTGGATGGTCCAGCTTGATCACTTTCTTGATCAACGAAGGACAAGGGATTAGTGCGTGTGTGATATATGTCTTCTAGGGTTGCTTGAGTGTCACTAATTTGATCTTTGTCCATATGGACTGCTCTATTAAGAGTGCCAATATTAGTATTGAGGAACTTCCAAAAATGTTCCATGTTCTCAAAAGTAATGAGCTCCTTCCGGAGATATTTTAGGGGATGAGGATCCTTCCTCTCTATCATTTTCTTTTTGTTCATTTCCTACAACAAATTCTTCTTCTTGTTGGTCAAAGGTTCCTTCTTCCTGAATTGGGTCTTCAGGAAGGACATCTCGGTTTATTTACTATTTTTCCTAACCAATCTTCTTCTACTTCAGTCTGTTTTCCATTCCTGAGTCTAGTCATTATGTCTAAATTTAGATTTTAGCAAATATATATTAATATATTTGCAACAAATTAGGGAGGTATATATTTTAACTATATACCTACTATAATACTTAAAATGTTTTGATTTTTGTGATATTTTTGTTTTGTTTTTATTTTATTTTATTTATTATTTTTATTTTTTTTTTATGCTTATAAAGACAACAAACAACACACTGAATGCAAGAAATAACAATAATAAAAGAATAGCTTAGTTTTCTATAAATAGTTTATAGATGTCATTGATAGGATCAAGTTCATCAGGAGTCATGAAATGCTCCTCTTCAAATTGGAAATGGTTTTTCAAGAACTTGATAAAGTGTGCTATAGTGATATTATCTGTTTCAGACTCTAACTGGTAGAAATAAAGTTCATGGCAATACTCTCGATATAACACAGCTCTAGGAACTCTATTCCATATTTTTCTATCCATAAGAATGACCTCTTGATCCTCTATATGAGATAGAAATTTATGTACTACAATTGCATTCTCAAGGTATTCCTCAAAGGTGTACAA
Source organism: Wollemia nobilis (assembly GCA_028583015.1). Classification (NCBI taxonomy): domain Eukaryota; kingdom Viridiplantae; phylum Streptophyta; class Pinopsida; order Araucariales; family Araucariaceae; genus Wollemia; species Wollemia nobilis. The sequence goes on from JAQPPZ010001353.1 coordinate 10,153,086, forward strand.
CTCTGAAGACACATGGGCTCTTTTATCTGCTAACCACCTATGGCAAGCTCTCTGAAGTTCATGATATAAGGTCACTTGATCAGGATCCAGGATTCTATCTAGGACAAACCTCTTAATTTGCCTAAGTTCTGTTGCCCTAGATCCAATGATACCCAATCTCCTATCAAGTTCGTCCCACAAAGGTTGAACCCTATTTGTTTGAGGTACTCTAAGCACATAAGTAATCTCTATAGCTGCTAATTGATTCTCAACATTAATGGTGACAACTCGTCTTTTATTATAATCTACCATCTAAATATGATATGCAATCTTTGATTCTAAATGCATTTATGTTTTGTTTTTTTTGGATTGTTTTCAAAAGGTTTTTAGTTTTCACGTCGGGTTCACCAAAATGTATCGCTCCAAATTTTTTGCATCCTTACCTTCAAGCTATAGGATCCATGCCCAGAAGGGGGATGCGAGAAGGATGGGACAATACCTCGGACTGAGAGGCCCTTTGAAGGTCCCGCCTCTCGGGGAGGGGTATAAGGGTGAATTTTCGATGGATGGTGGGTTCACCAGGAAACTTTTGAGTGGCAGTTTCCACACCTAGGTTGATAGTAGGTTTGATGTGTTCATTTTGTACTTTAATCATTCAATTCCTAGGTTTGGCCAAGATGAATCTAAACTATTCTATATGCCAATGCTGATTTAGATGAATACAAAAAATAGGAATGAATGCTAAACACAGAGAATATGCTAACTAGAACAGTACATACCTGATTCCGGATGTCTGATGAAGATTCTAAGTTTTGTAGCAGTCCAGATCATCTCAACTCGTACGTAATCATCTGAGATCAGACGAGATCATCGTCAATCTGACGAATTCATTAGAAACCTGCAATCACAGGAATAGATACAAAATACCAAAGATGCAACTGCAAAAGCAAAGGGGAATGATAGAAATAATAACAAACATGCCTAAATAATAGATTCAAATAACAAATAAGAGAAATGCAATAAATTTAATGATTTATTTTAATTTTATCATGCGGTTATACTAAATGAGGTGAACTCCAAGATGCATAAATATAATAACTAAGATAATGTATAAAGAAATGCAAAAAACAATAAAGAGATGCAAACTCTGGGCTCTGATTGCCCCCAATCTGGACTACAGTCGGGATCACCTCCAATCGTATGAGATCATCTGCGCTCCTCGACAGGATCATCCGAAATCGCCTGGAATCGCTTGCGACGATCCGAGCTAGCTTCGACTAAAAAACAGTAAAGTTCCTGCAAGAAAACATGAAATACATAATGCAAATAATGGTGTGAGGATGCTCTGAGGCATGGAAGTTTAGGGAATGTCACTAGGGGTTTAGGGGAGTTTCAGGAGAGTCAGGGGATAAACTAAGAAAATCCCAGTTTATATAGGATTAGGGAGAGGTTAGGAGGTTGGAGATCATCCCAATTTGGGAGATCTCCAACGGGGAGACTCTAACTGCGCAGACACGCTTTCTGCCTAGGTTAGAGAGGCTGTTGGAACATAAGCTAAGTATGAAAATTCGGTTTTGGGACGAAATCGTCTGGACGTTCTGTTCCAGATGAATTCATCAGATCTGGGATGATTTCATCTAATCTGTGACGATATCGTCCAACGGTCAAAACAAATCCTAAAAATGGTGCAAAAAACAAGGGGAGCGGGTAACAGGCGGTTAACGGGCGGTTTGAGGTTAAAATTTGAATTTTTATCTTTTTACTAAGGTTTAACTGTGCCAATTTTAGGGTGCTACACTCATACATGTCTAGTACCAGGTCTTTACACTAGCCATCCTTCAAAATCAATTTTATCAAAAGTCATTATTCACACCCGTCTACATTACAATTATCATTTCCATCAATATTCCCCACTTTTGTATTTGTGTTTGTTTCCCTTCACCTAAGCCATTTGTTATTAGTTATCATTAGAGTTTTTGGTAACTCAATCATATCTTGTTTTATTTTCATATTTTGTAGAAAGCTATCCTAAATTTTAGAAGGTAGAGTCTTTCTTTTATTGTACCTTATATATGTTTTCTTTTATCGTACCTTATATACGTCATAATCCCAACATATTTTCACACTAATAAATCCAAGTTTTGCATAAGAAAAGATGAAACCTACAAAGTGGTATGTGTTACCTTAAGTGAAAAGTTTACCTTGCTCATCCCCCTATGTGCATGGTTCAAAAATATTGATAATTTACAAAAGGAAAAGCTTGTCCCTACCCAAAGCAATCAAAATCCCTTGCCCCACACCAAATTTGGGCAAGTATCCAAAGAGCAAAAGAAAAATAAATACTATTTTTTACCACTAATAAAAGAAAAAATCCTCAAAATAAAAAGTGGTTTTTACCACTGGAAAAAGTAAAAAGTAAAATAAACAATGGTTCTCACCACTATCAAAATTCCTTTCTCACCAAAAAAACAATGAAAAAATCCCTGGAGCAATTCAAAAATAAAAGAAAAGAAGGGAATAATGGACATGAATCGCCGAAATTATCAGCATTTGACAACCATAAAGTGATCCTCATTTGGGTGGCATCAAGACTTATTGGAAATGGTGGTATCCTTATGCATGATGATATGTGTGTGATATTAGTGACCTTATTTTGTAGAGACCAATGTTTGCATGCAGATGAGCTAGCTTTTGGTAGCCTTTATTGTCTAAAAGTCTAATCCAACTACGTACAAAACTTATGATCCTGATACTTGTAGGGTGATATTTAGTACATATGGGCTGCATAAATCCTGTTTGGTAGTGGGGTAACTTTATGCATTATCATAACAATGAACTAACATGCACACATAGGGATATTGAATATCTTGGTCATCCTAGTAGATTTATACCTTGCCAAAAAGTCTTGCATGGTTAATATACAACTTTTGACTAGGTCACTAGAGTGTTTGAATCTCATGAAAACCTCAAGGACATTAAATAGCATCTTACTATGCATTCCATTCCATACCATTTTATCACATGTTTGTTAGTTTAAATTTTCACAATCCATCACATAGTCTTATGATAATGTTAAAATGAATTATTGAATTTTGTACAGTCTATGGTAATAGCATCTAGTGTATCAAATAATATTCATAATTCATCATACTGATTAACAAATAATTCATTTCATTATGCATACACACATGTGCATATCATAAACCAACATCATATTAAAATACATGCATCTATGATATTACACCCATAAATGCATCAGTAAACCAAGAAGCAGACATAAATGTAGATATTTTCTCATCACAAAGAGCTTCATTAAGGATAATTAAGCATATTTACCAATCCAAAATCTTAAAAAATTATAAAATCAACAAACAATCAAATAAAACAAAATCTCAAGTGAGCCTCGTATCTAGTTATTTATCCTATACACTTGGCGGTTGCAGTGACTTGCACTCCATGCAATCCGGCAAGATGAGTAAATTACCATAAGATCCTTTGAACCAAATTATTCATAGTCAAACTGAAATGTCTTCACTTCAATCCCCAATAAGGCTATTGCGGTCAGATTGCTCCATGGGAATGAGGTATTCATTCCATTTCTTCCATGAAATATCATCAAAAAAACCAAAAATAGAGAAGAAAATGCAAATAAAGCAGCCTAAAAACCACCAAAAATATGTCAAAACTGATAAAATTCACAACGGATCAAGATAAAATTACTCTATGAACTAGTAGTAAACTTTGCAACACCAGATGCCAATCTATGGATTGAGGGATAAGAAGTGTTATAACTAGTAGAATGTCAAGTGGAGTATAAAAACTTGGTTGATCAATTAATCTACTTTCTTGATATCAACAAGTGTTTGGATTGATTCATAGCCTCTCAAATTCATAGGTATAGAATTCAAGATATGAGTTATGTTCTGATTGATAGCATCTTATACCAAAAAAATTGATGGATTATTACTAATATGTATACAATTGGAAAATGCAAAGGAGGTCTTGAATGAATTTCATGTTGGCTTCTCAGGTGGGCATTATTTTGGTTAAACCACAACAACCAAAATTCTAAGGACTAGATATCATTGGTCAACCTTATATTCTAAGGTTTTTAAATTTGCTAATACCTATGCCAAATATCAAATATTTATTGGCAAAAACATTCATTAAACAATGCCACTCCAACCAATTATTACAAAAGAACCATTCTAGCAATGGGGGTTAAATTTTATTGAGGTGATTAATCTAAATTATTTTGCTAGACATAAATTCTTACTAACAATAACTGATTACTTCACAAAATGTTCTAAATTAAAAGCAACCAAACACATAGATCAAGATATTATTATTAGTTTTTTGTAAGGATTGATCACCATATTTGGGATCTCATATATCATAGTATTTGATAATGGTGGAGCTTTCATAGGGGATAATACCATGGAATTTTCTAGAAAATATGGTATATATTGGAAAGATTCCTCTAGCTATTACCCATAGGGCAAGGGCTAACAGAGTCCATGAAAATAATCAAATAAGATATTGGTAATAATAAATTGTTGGTATTCAATGCTTAATCAAGCATTATGGATGGATAAAATTATGATCAAGAAATCTCTAAAGACCATACCCTATGCTTTAGTTTATGGAAAATAAGTGGTGTTTCTAATACATATGGAATATCCTACTTTAAAGCTTATTGACCAAATAGAATTAGGGGAGGTAGAGCCAATTGAAGAAAGAATGGAAAATTTGTTGTTATTAGAGGAAAAAATAGAAAAATCTTAAAATAGCTTCCACCAATATCAAAAACCTTTAAAATATGGTTTGATAAAAAATCATCATCAAAATAATTAAAATATGGCAATTTGGTACTCAAATTGGAAGCACACCAAGCTAAATAGAGAAAGCATGACCAGCTAGAATTATTGTTGTTTGGACCATATCTAATTTGAGTAAAGAAAACATTAAATGCATATGAGCTTCAAGACATAAATGGTTTAATTTAGGCAATTCTAGTGAATGGTCAATATTTAAAGCATTATATTTAAAAGCATGTTCCTCTAAAGTTTACATATGTAAATAGTGACATGTGTAAATTTAAAAGTAGTGGTAGTAGTGGTCATAGTAGTTTTTATTAATAGAAGCTAGTTGGATTAGAATTATTCCTAGCAGCTACTAGATTTGAATTTCTAGAAATCTTATTAGCCAAAAGTGTGACAACCTTAAAAAGGACATGTGTCACAAATTCTCACAGAAACTACTTGTTTCAATGTAATACTTTGTAATAAAATCTAAGCACATGCAGTCCTCAACATTAATTTAGAAATGGTTATGTTATAAAAATAAGGATGAAAATATATAATGTAAAAAGAAGCATTTAGGATTTTAGAGAGCAAAATATTGTATAACTTTAAAATTATTCTATGTAAGTAAGATATTTGAATTCTTACTTGTACTTGCATTTCTAGATAGAAATTCTTGGTTTAGAATATTGCTAAGGAAAATAGGGAAGAAGGTGCAGAAGAGTACTAAGAAGTTGTAACATAGACCAAGCGATATCCATGACCCTATTACAATTAAATCAAAATTAAAAAGCTTCAAAGAAGTGTCAGAAGCAAGAGGAATAATATTTTTACCTAAAATGCTTGAAACTACTCCATGGAATTCATTCCTATGAAGGTATATGGCCAAATTTTTCCATCCCTATCTCGATATGGTTAAAGGTGTTGTAGGTAATTATGACCTAGAAATAGAAATGGTGCATGATACAAAATGGAACATACTATTTTTTATTGTGGATGATGCAATAAATTCTTAATAGGAGTGTATCAAGGTACAAAAACTAAGACAATTGATATAAATGAATAGAAAGATCATGTAAAATGAGATAATGTTAGGGCTTGGTTTGGTAAATATATAAGGCAAATTCTAAATGATTATAAAAAAAATTCTATGAATATTGGAAGATTTAATGAATTCTTGTAAACAATATTGTCTATGATAGTTGAATTCTTGGGCTAGATAACAAATCATATGTATATGACCATCAAATTTATATTGCATATGTAGTTACTAATATACATAATTATGATGGTTCTAGTGCAAATAATATTGTTTTCTTCAATTGGGCTTATTTCCTAATTTATCAAATTCATAGTCAGTTGGTTGCCCTAAAGCTAAAGGAGAAGAATACATTCTATTACCTATGATATTTAGTTTGGTTGTTCCTCTATTATATGCCCCCATAAAAGCACAATATACAACTCTAAGTAAAAGGTATTGAGCAACTTCATCTTGTAGTTGACTAGACCTTGGTCCTCAAAGAAACCTCCCCATTTATTGAGTTCAATAGACTCTTTCTAGGGATTACATTCACATGCATTTATGTTTAGATTCCCTACTTAAGATATGAAGCTATTGGTAAACTATGTGGAAATAAGCATGAGCTAGGGAATTGGTATTTCCTAAAAATGGCATCATTATCATGGTGTAAAACTTCCTTGGAAATCCCTATCTACTACCCTATTATGTCATGAATTGGGTGTTTGGCATAGAATTGTATAGGAAAATTGATGAGACAGATGAGAATTGTAGAGCCAAAAAAAAAATGCACTTATCACTATCCTTTCAAGATTGAGGATATATGCATGATGACAATATGTCAAAAAATGGATAAAAATATTAGTGGTCTCTAGTTTTTGATAGTGCCACACATGTGGAACTACGATCTGGATGAAAAGTTTAAAGATAAGTTAGTATAATTAAATACTAAGGCCCCAACATTAGATCACCTTCCATGGTCAAAGATAAAGATATTTAGTAACAACAATTAAGATCAAGCCATTGATATAAATATTAATGAGATACAAGAATGACCACTATGGAGGAAGCTCTGTGATTTCACATTGGATATCAAGCCCTAGGATGGATTTTTGCTATAACACTCTTGAACCCTTCATTGGCTCATCTCTTACATGCTCTCTACTTGGTACTTGCTCCTTGTGAATGGTAGATGTTAAGCCTCTTTCAATAGATTAAACTAATGCTTCTTGTAGATAGTTGTAGATAAAAGCTATGTATTCTTAATCTCTCCCTTCGTTGTAATAGAGGGAGGTAATTTTGATGCTCACATATAAATCTATAAAAACCTTTATTTACACCTTAAATCTGAGATACTTCAAGTCTCATTTTGTAGCTCCTTTCTCTGATTTAATGGTTTCCTTCTTCTTCTCCACTCCTTAGAGGAATTTTGATTTTCTTGGTGGCTTCTATAAGCCTCAATAATTTGTAGGTGTTGAGTATTGAATAGTATCTTTACATACTTTGATATTTACAAATTTTGTGCTCTTTTTGGTTTTCTCCTCAATTTAACAACCAATGCACATAATGATCTTCATGAGTAATAAGCTAATAAATCTAATAACTCTTAAATAATAGTTCAATAGTAGTCTCACCTTATTGCTCCTTTAATGCACTAATACTCTTAAATAATTCTCAAATGCTTTAATAATATCTACAATCTAATATAGTCTTCTTATTGGTAAGTAGATAATAGGAATATGATATTTTTATTTCTATCAAAATACATCTAACTCATATTTTAATGTGCAAATATATCCTTTAAAAAGAACTATCTTTTGTACTCTTTTGAATATTGTAATATGAGTTCTTCACTTTGCAACTTTTAATCCAAATATGGTGCTTAATGGAAATTGATAATGAAGCAAATTAAATTTCAACTGATGAATCTAATTGCACCTAATTTTCTTACATTTAATGGCTTTTTAAGATGTCATAGATCTTGGTGTTTTGATTCATCAAGTTGGTATCTGGAATGGTGGTTTCTTGCAACTATGAATGGTAGTTGCTTGCTCCTTGTGACCTCTCCAAGGTCTTTAGTATTTCAATTTATTTAGTCTTCTCAATGAGACCTTTTTTCAACCTTCTGCTATGGAAGTGTTGGTAGTGATATATTTTCTCATGAATCTCTAGAATAGGACTTTTGATAGTCCTTCTCTATCTCTTCCAATATTGGATGTTCTTCAATGAGATCTTTGGTGGGTCTCTTTATCTTTTTCTAGATAAATTCTTCAATCAATAAGGAGATCACCAATATCCTATCTCTCACAGACTCTTCTCTGGAGTCTCTCCTCAAATATTGCAACAAGGCTTCTAGGGCCTTCTCTTCTACAATGTGTAGGTTTGCAATAGGGCTTTCCTTAGTTTCTTGAGATCTCATTTTCCTACAACAATGTATTGGTATGATTATTCTAAATCTATAAATGATGAATATTTAGTAGTTGATTTGTAAATATAGTGGAATGAATATTTTTATATTTATTTTACATCGTGGAATCGGTAGCCACCATGAATCTAGGCAGGTTGTTCAGCTTTTTATGGCCACCACAGTATTCTACATTATCCACTCCAAAAGCTACCACACAAATATTTGTGTAGTTTACCCCTATAAACACAATGACACCATCATTTTAAACCTTTTACACTGTTAAAATAACTATGAAAGGAATAAGCATTTAGTCCGATGAGGCCCGATATTGATAGGGTTTGGAGGAACCAATTGGTCTACACCTTGGACCTCTAGTGGAATGAATTTTAAGTCCTAGTCCTCATGATTTTTTTACAACTCTGTGGAAAGAATCTAACCAAATGCAATCTCAAAAATTATGAATCTAATATTTGCTTATTTCCTCTCAACCTCTCTTGTAGCAGAATTTGCAAGTAGTGGTGCACAGTGGCAAGTTTGGTTTATAAAGATGTACTGAAGTTTAGGCTGATAGTAGCAATGGTGTTCTCTTGTGGCTCTCCCTAGTCCTATAAATCTACCATGGCTCTTATACCACTGTTAGCTTTTGATAATGTAAGCTATGGGAGAATTCAATCACAAGATGTAAAGTATACAAAAATGTAAGATAATCGAGACTTGCAATATCACTGAAATATGTTATTAATGGAAAGCTATAAAAATAGTACAATACAAAGTAATGGAGGAAGTGAACACTCCAAAACTCTAATGGAAAACTACATTGCACTACTTTCCTACACTATAGTATTCTTGCCTACACTCCCTCAAACATACATATATTCACATATACCCACTATGGGACCTTTATATAGAAAATAGGTAAATTAGCCCTTACTCTTCCTAATTATCTTTCCTATGACTCATGTACAAGTGGACTCCTTGTACATTTATATTATTGCACAATGACACTTGTGCATTTATTAAATCTACCCCAAGTAATTCCTAATATAACAATGTACCCAAGGTGGTACATTGACATGTACCTAAATAATGTAATATACTCTAACACCCCTTTGTATTACATTATTTGGGTATTAAATACTTTAATAATCAATATAGATTTTCTTATTGAGAATAATATTCAGTTTTATGAGTCTCTTCTTCTTCTACAATTTGTAGATGACCAAGTAGAGCATAGTGTTGTTGTCCTCTCATACTTCTAATTTTGAATATTCTATTTCTTTGTCTATTTTTATGATAACTGGGTTGTTGGTTTTCAGAAACCTGTTAGTCAGGAAATACATTAGTATTATTTTGAAATACAAAAATGTCTTGTGAGTTCTCAATAGTGTCTAGAGTATACATATTTTTATGTTGTGATATTGTGGCTTCTATATCTTATTGATTCATGATGAGAGATGTATTAACCCAATTTATGTATCTGAAGTCAACCATTATGTTTCTCTCTACTAACTTGCTTACTAAAATAAGACTGAATTTTAATCTAGGAACATACATCAATTTTTATAGTAGAAATTTTGGAAATGATTTACTAGGTGTTGCGCACCCATATCCATGGATAAGATAATATTGCTATCTAAAATTATCAACTTGTAACCATTAATAATTTCAAGACAGTCAAATCATTGTATATTTATTGTGACTCATATACAAGTGGAATCCTTGTACACATAGACACTTGTGCATTTATTAAATCTACCCTAAGTAACTCCTAATCTAAAAATGTACCCAAGGTGGTATATTGATATGTACCTAAATAATGTAATATACTCTAACACTTTTCAAATAGCCTATTTGAAGCACTAGAGAAAGCCTTATTTTGCTTGTCTTTATTGCAACATGAAATATACCACTCTCGAATATTGCTTTTTGTTTAGTTTAGTTTCTCTTTAATATTTTCATAAGGCCATATGAGCAGTTCTACACAACATCCTTTTGGTTTACGAGGGCCATGCACTTTATACTGTAACTCTGCTCTTTGGGTTTGAAGTGGTGGTTCTTGAGGTATTTCAGCTTCTTTCGTGGCTTGCGAGAGGACCTCCGACTTTCTTGCTACTGATTCCTTTCTAGATTTCCTCTTTTATGACCTTGAAGCTGTTCGCTAGCGGGTATGAGGAATTCTGGATTCATGAGTATTTTTGTACAACATCCTTTCAATTTTGGTGAGGATTGTGTGCTTTCTACTATGACTCTACTCTTTGGGTTTGTGGTGGTTTTTCTTGAAAGTTTTTAGTTCCTTTCGTGGCTCTTGGGATGACCTCTGCTTTTCTTATTGTTGATTCCTTATGGAATTTCCTCTGTTGCATCCTTGAAACTATGGTACTAAAGGTTATCTAGGATTCCTGGTTGTTTCCTTTCATTTTGGGCTCTATTGTATACAGCCATGTCTCCTTGTGACTCCTTACTTTTTGGTTTCAGTGGCACTTTCCCGCATTTCCTTTAGATATGTTCTACTGCTGCTGAACCCTCCTTTGGGTTGTTGTTTCTTGAAGACTTTATTTTTTCTACTTGAGGACTTCGTAGCCTAGGAAGTTCCTCTTGTTCTTGATCCACTGTTGCACCATCCTTTAGGATTTGTTCCATTACATGAGGATTTCATGGCCTATGAATATCCTCTCTATGGTGCTTCATTTTTTAGGCATTCATGGAGTGGTTTTTCCATATTTCATATTTTTCATCATCCCTGTGTGATTCCTGTCCCTATTTTGGTAGGATTCATAATTTTTCTGATCCACTACTCCACCCTTTTGTTCAAGATGGTTTTTCTGATTCAATTTGGTTTTCCCCTACATGGGAAGTCATTTTTCTCGGATCCTAGTTTTCCAAGGGTGGTTTTTTGTTTTCCCACCCTTGAGAGGATTCAAATTTTAAATCTTGGCACTTATACTTTTCTCGCATTTGGGAAGTTTTAAATGTTTGGTTGGTAGATGGGGTGGTTTGGAACTTTTTCCCATCCTTGGAAAGCTTCAAATTTCTTGTTTAGCACCTAAAGTTTTAAATTTCATTTTCTAGCAGCATTCCTTTCCTGCACGATTTTCCTCTACAGGTTTCCTCACTTTCATCCTTTTCTTTCTTCCTTTGCGCATTCCTTTGCGTTTTACTACATTGGTTCCTCAGGCGCTTTCCTTCCTTTGTTCCTTTTAGTATTGCTTAATTTTGTCCTAATTTTTGATGTATTCAAGTTTCAATGTAATCAGGTTTTGGGATCCTTGATAAAAACCCACTTTTAATCTACCAAAAAAAAATATGTTACAAATAAAAAGTTGAGTTACATTATGGATGGATTAGTAAATCAAAATGGAATAAGATCATTAATATGTGTTAGCGTACTAATATGTATTTTGTCTTTATTACATAGTTTAGCTCACTGTTACAACTGCTGTAACAAGTTGCTATTATCGCTGGTTGGTTTGGCAACCTCCGGGATAATTGCTATTGTAATCGCTATTTAATCTGCTGCTGAATAATTCAATTGTGTTCGTTGAATCTAACATGGCATCAGAGCCAGCGACGAGCAGGGAGCAACGAGAGGCAGAGAAGAGTGTGGTTTTTTAATTTTTTTTTATCTCTCTCGGCGACGTGATTTGTCTGTCGCGCGATATCGACCGGAGAAGAATTTAAAAAAAAAAAAAAAAAAAAAAAAAAAATTGTCGTCGCAAGGGAGCCCGCGCACACGGACTGCGCGCGTCATGGACAGACACGCGACGGCCACGTCCGAAGTGCCGACCACGGGACGCGGCGCGCCGAGCGGCTGTCACGTCACGTCCTGCGAGGAGGGACAGTTGTCCCGCCCCCCCCGGCCGTTAGACGTCCAGTGACTGTGTGGGACGCACAGCCCACCCCTGGCCTGACCTCCCCTCCCCTCCCCACCCCCGCGCGACGTGCACATTGCGCGCGCGCTCCTCGAGGCCCCCCCCCCCCCAAAAAAAAAAAAAAAAAAATGCGGGAAGCGGAATACATATTAGTACGCTAACATCCCCCTTTATTACATTATTTGGGTAATGTAATAATTAATAGCTATACTAACATCCCCTTACATTATTTTGCAATACAAAGTGAGCTGCGAAACAATTCAAATTTGACACGCCCAAGTGCCTTAGTGAAAATGTCTGCAACTTGAGCATCGGTGGGAATGTGTCTGAAGCTGAATTCGGTGCTTTGGAACTTCCTCTCGAATGAAATGACATTGTGTGTCAATGTGCTTTGTTTTTTCATGATGGATCGGATTCTTGACGAGGTTCGAACACCCGATTGTCGCAAAACAAGGGTATTGGAGATTTTTATGGATGGCCCATACTTGTCAGAATGCGACGTAACCATATCACTTCACACACAACTTCATGTGTGGCGCGATATTCTGCCTCTGTTGAAGAAATAGCAACCACTTGTTGCTTCTTGCGTGCCAAGAGACAGGACCGGATCCCGGATGAAAAATGTATCCAGAGTTGACTTGCGATCATCAAATGATCCGGCATAGTCGGAGTCCGTGTATCCTTGCAAGAAGAATTTGTTGTTCCTCTTGTATTCTAGGCCATATTCTATAGTACCACGGACATAGTGAAGAACACGTTTTATTGCTTTCCAATGAGTAATCTTAGGCTCCTGCATGAACCTCGAAAGATAGTTTACAGCAAATACGAGATCTGGCCTAGTATTGGTCAGATATATGAGACTCCCAATCAACTGTCGATAGAGAGTGCCATCTACCTGGGGTGAGTCATCATGTCGCGATAACTGAAGTCCATTCTCCATAGGAGTTGCCATTGGCTTGCAGTCAGTCATGCGATATTTATCGAGCAATGTCTTGGCATACTTTTTCTGAGACACTTTGATGGTGTGCTCCTTCTGGCTGAATTCCAGACCAAGACAGTAATGGAGAAGTCCAAGATCTGTCATCTCAAAAGATTTGCACAAGTTTCTTTTGACAGTAGAGATCATATCTTCTGAACTCCCTGTAATGAGCAGATCATCCACATAGAGTACAAGCAACACTATCTCAGAACCCTGTTTCTTGAAATAGAGGTTTGCATCTGACGGACATCTCTTAAATCCATGCTGCATTAGGTGATTGTCCATTTTTATATACCAAGCTCGAGGAGCTTGTTTCAGACCATACAAGGATTTAACCAATTTGCAAACTTTCTGCTATTGGCCTTCCACTTCAAATCCTTCGAGCTGAGTCATATAGACTTCTTCTTGGAGATCACCATTAAGAAAGGCACTTTTGACATCCATTTGGTGAACTTTCCACCCATATTGTGCTGCCATAGCACACATAACCCGAATTGTGGTCATCCGAGCAGTAGGTGCAAAAGTTTCTTCATAGTCGATGCCTTCCTTTTGAGCATAGCCCTTTGCAACAAGACGGGATTTATGCTTATCAATTGTTCCATCTACCTTGTACTTGACTTTGTATACCCATTTGCAGCCAATAGGTTTCTTTCCATGAGGCAGATCAACAAGCTTCCAAGTTTTATTCTTCATCAGAGACTCATACTCTGTATCCATAGCGGCCTTCCACTGAGGCTCACTAAGAGCATCTTGCACTGATGCAGGTCCAAGACTATCTATGGTAGACATGAATGCCATGTCATCATCAATATCCATATCCTCAACTTCTCTACTTGGAGTCACAGAAAGTTCCTCAAAAGATTGACAAAGATCATCAACCTCACCGGTTTCTCCGGCTTCTCTTTCCTTTTGAGCCATACTGCGTGTACGAGGTCTATCCAAATTCAAATTGGGAGGAGTGGATAAATTTGCATCTCGATTGTATTTGTACACCATTTAGGATTCTCGCTTTAGTGGTGGTGAAGAAGATGTAGAAGGACCTCCCGTCTGTGTTGACGAAGGAATCTCCTCTTCCTTTGGTTCCACAATATCCTGGTGTCTTGTAGATGTGCTCTGTGATGTGAAAGCTTCATCAAAGACAACATCTCTCGCTGATATGAATTTTCTTGGTCAAAGGATCTATCAACCGATATCCTTTAGAGTGCTCAGAATATCCAAGAAAAATACATCTCAGTGTTTTCTCATCTAGCTTCTTCCTTTTCTCTTTCGGTATGTGCATGAAAGCTTGACACCCGAAAATACGTAGATGAGATATGGAGGGTTTTCGACCACTCCATGCTTCCTGTGGAGTCATTCCTTTTAGGGCTTTTGTGGGTGCCCTATTCAAAAGATACACTGCAGTCGTGACGCCTTCCGCCCAATATTGTTGCCCAAGAGTTGCACTTGTGAGCATACAACGAACCATTTCCATGATAGAACGGTTCCTTCTCTCAGCAACTCCATTCTGCTGAGGAGTATAGGCAGTTGTTAACTGTCTCTTGATCCCATGTTTATCTAGGAATGCAGAAAATTCATTAGAGGTAAACTCTCCCCCTCGATCTAAGCGAAGGGTTTTGATAGAAGCCCCTGACTCCTTCTCAACAGATTTCTTGAACTGCTGGAAGAATGCAAAAGCTTCAGATTTCAGTTTGAGAAAGAAAACCCACATCTTTCGTGAGTAGTCATCTACGAATAACTGAAAGTACCTCTTCCCTCCAACACTGTTGGGTGTGAAAGGACCGCATAGATCGGTGTGAATTAGCTCCAGAGGTTTTCGTGCTCTTGTAGAGCTCTTCTCAAAGGGTACTCTATGCTGCTTTCCTGCCTAGCGATCGAGCACACCGGCAATGTGGCGAGAAAGGGAAGGAAGACCATTTACCATCTCATACTTGCTGAGCTCAAGTAAGTAGCCAGAACTAAGATGCCCATATCTCTTGTGCCATAGGGAAGTTGCCTCCTTGGTAGAGACAGTCATGGCAACATGTGGAGAATGGACTTCAGTTATCGCGACATGATGACTCACCCCAGGTAGATGGCACTCTCTATCGACAGTTGATTGGGAGTCTCATATATCTGACCAATACTAGGCCAGATCTCGTATTTGCTGTAAACTATCTTTCGAGGTTCATGCAGGAGCCTAAGATTACTCATTGGAAAGCAGCAAAACGTGTTCTTCACTATGTCCGTGGTACTATAGAATATGGCCTAGAATACAAGAGGAACAACAAATTCTTCTTGCAAGGATACACGGACTCCGACTATGCCGGATCATTTGATGATCGCAAGTCAACTTCTGGATACATTTTTCATCTGGGATCCGGTCCTGTCTCTTGGCACAACAAGAAGCAACAGGTGGTTGCTATTTCTTCAACAGAGGCAGAATATCGCGCCGCACGTGAAGCTGTGTGCGAAGTGATATGGTTACGTCGCATTCTGACAAGTATGGGCCATCCATCAAAATCTCCAATACACTTGTTCTGCGATAATCGGGGTGTTCCGAACCTCGTCAAGAATCCAGTCCATCATGAAAAAACAAAGCACATTGACACACAATGTCATTTCATTCGAGAGGAAGTTCCAAAGCACCGAATTCAGCTTCAGCACATTCCCACCGATGCTCAAGTTGCAGACATTTTCACTAAGGCACTTGGGCGTGTCAAATTTGAATTGTTTCGCAGCTCACTTTGTATTGCAAAATAATGTAAGGGGATGTTAGTATAGCTATTAATTATTACATTACCCAAATAATGTAATAAAGGGGGATGTTAGCGTACTAATATGTATTTTGTCTTTATTACATAGTTTAGCTCACTGTTACAACTGCTGTAACAAGTTGCTATTATCGCTGGTTGGTTTGGCAACCTCCGGGATAATTGCTATTGTAATCGCTATTTAATCTGCTGCTGAATAATTCAATTGTGTTCGTTGAATCTAACAATATGTTACAATGCTTTTATGGATATGAAAAAAGTTTGAAGAAATGCACGTAAGTGTTCAATATAACAGTATCAAAATTTCAAGCAATATTAGATCCAAAGTCGAAGAAAAAAGAAAAAAAATAGAGATTGAAGACAAATATCTTCACACCAAATAATGTAATACAAAGTGGTGTTGGTAGTATTACATTATTTGGTACCTTTAGTACCAATGTAATTATTTTTATTAGAATTATGTTTATTATTTCTATCAAAATTATATGTCAAAATGTATAGAGTGTAAAAGGTGTCAAGTGTGCAAGTGTGAGTTATGTGTGCAAGTGAAGAGTCATGAGTGTTAGGTGTCAAGTGTGTAAGTGAATATTCATGTGATATGTATCAATAATAGAAATAGAAAGTTATGTAATCATGAGAAACTCTATCATAATGTAATAAATATATGTGAAATGTTGTATCTCCCATGAGTTAGAGGAGAACAAATGTTAGGAGTATTGAAGAGTATTCTATAAGGTCATATATTGGAGATAAATATCTATGCAACATAATTATTTTGAACAAGTTTTGCAATAGATGTGGAATATTAATTTATTATCAATAAGGATTGTATTTTGTGTAATATTGATGCTATAGTGATTGAATGATATCTTGAAAATATTGGACCTATGATTTTGGACCCACTTGCCAACACAAAGACCTTTGAGCTACTTAATAAAGTTGTAAAATAGTTTGGAAATATTTCTATTGCATATGTATGAGAGGATGTTCTAACTAGTTATGCTTAACAAAAGGGGTGTGTAGGGTAAGTTGTGATATATAGAAACCAATTGTCAATGAATCAAACACAGAAGGGCAGCTCTGAGAGCACAAAAATTCACTCAATCAAGCTTCCATTGGAGTCTTTTTATAATGCTAACTCACTTTAAGATGTGATATTGAGCACTCTCTTTTCTAATCTAACCTACCTAACTATTGGGTGCATAGAGGATAAGGGAAATAAAAACCATAGAAAATAAAAATAGTACAAAGAAAAAAGGGTTCCTAAGATATCTGAGTTAATTGGGAATGATGCACCAAGATTAGAAGATTATCTTGCATAATAATAGCATGAATAAAAATGTGAAACATTAATAGAAAGTGCATAAGGAAAACATTGTCTTCTTGACACGTATATATAAGAACAAATAACACATAAGAAATGAGACAAAAATAAAGTATTCATGACCTCTTATACATGTGCATAAACATAAATACAAATAAAAAACAGGAGAGAAAACACCCAATAGTCATGCAATATTTTGGGTGAAATGCCCTAGTGGAAGCAGACCAACAATGACCTAACCCCTAAAATGAGCAAATCATGGCCATGTTATATGCTCCATCCTCTCCTATGGGAGCATAACTAAATGGTGGTGAGTGTGGATTTCTCCCCGTTTGTGTTTTCTATTGGCTTATTTCCCTTGTGGGACTCATTTTAGCTCTAGGATCTATTCTTCGCTCCTCTCGTAATGCCTAGTCTCATACTTTCATAAATTAAAAAAATATAAAAATACCTTAAGAAACGTTGTGATAAGTCTTGAGTACTTATCCTACATGTATCCCACAATGGCTCTCATGGTGGTTTATAAAGAACAACACCCACATAGAGCATTGCAAACACCCACATAAAGCTTTTCAAATTATAAAGAAAGATATTGGGTGAAATGCCCTAGTGGAAGCAGGTCAACCATGACCCAACCTATCAAACGAGTGAATCATGGCCATTTTATATGCTCCATCCTCTCTTGTGGATGCATTGCATGATGGTGGTGTGTATGGATTTCTTCCCATGTGTGGTTTCCATTGGTTGATTTTTCTTGTGGACTCCATGTTAGCTTTAGGGTCCATTCTCTCCTATGGGAGCATTGCTCGATGGTGGTGAGTATGGATTTATCCCCATGTGTGGTTTTCATTGGTTTATTTTCCTTGTGGACCCCATGTTAGCTCTAGGGTCCATTATTTGCTCCTCTCTTACTAGTGGAAGTAGGCCAACCATGACCTAGCCCCTCAAAGATACGAATGATGGGCCATGGCTATTTTGTATGCTCCATCCTCTCATATGGGAGAATCACTTGATGTTGGTGAGTGTGGATTTCTCTCCATGTGTGGTTTCCATTGGTTGACTACCCTTATGGTCCCCATGTTAGCTCTAGGATCCATTCTTTGCTCCTCTTGTATTGCATAGTCTCGTACTTTTATAAATAAAAAATTCTATAAATACCTTGAGAAAAACTAGGGGAAGTCCTGAGCCATTATCCCACATGTATCCCATGATGGCCCTCATGGTGGTTTATAAAGTGCAACATCCACATAGAGCTTTGCAAATTAGGAATTAGGATCTTGGGTGAAATACCCTAGTGGAAGCAGGCCATCCATGACCTAGCCTGTCCAACGAGCAAATCATAGCCATGTTATATGCTCCATCCTCTCTTTTGGATGTATTGCTTGAAGGTGGTGAGTGTGGATTTATCTCCATGTGTGGTTTTTTGGGTTTATTTCCCTTGTGGTACCCATGTTAGTTCTAGGGTCCATTCTTTACTCCTCTCGTACTGCCCAATCTTGTACTTCTATAAATAATTTTTTTTGAAAATACCTTGAACAACGCTATGAGAATTCTTGAACAACTATACTACATGTATCCCACGATGGCCCTAATGGTGGTTTATAAAGTAAAAAATACACATAGAGCTTTGTAAATCAAGAAGTAGGCTTTAGGATGAAATACCCTAGTAGAAATAGGTCAACCATGACCCAACCCCTCAAACGTATGAATCATGGCTATGATATATTTTCCATCCCCTCCTATGAGATCATTACTCTATGGTGGTGAGTGTGTATTTCTCTCTATGTGTGGTTTTTGATAGTTTATTTCTCTTGTGGACCCCATGTTAGCTCTAGGGTCCATTATTTGCTCCTCTTGTACTACCCATTCTTGTACTTTCATAAATAAAAATTTCTTAAAAAACCTTGAGCAACACTAGGAGAAGTCTTGAGCCATTATCCCACATGTATACCATGATGGCCCTCATGGTGGTATATAAAGCACAACACCCACATAGAGCTTTGCAAATTAAGAAGTAGGCTTTTGGGTGAAATGCCCTAGTGGAAGCATGTCAACCATGACCAAACCCCTCAAATAAGTGAGTCATGGCCATGTTATATGCTCTGTCCTCTCCTATGGGATCATCACTTGATGGTGGTGAGTATGGATTTCTTCCCATGTGTGGTTTTCTTTGGTTTATTTCCCTTGTGGGCCCCATGTTAGCTATAATATCCATTCTTTGCTTCTCTCGTACTGCCCAATCTTGTACTTTCATAAATAAAAAATTCTAAAAACACCTTGAGCATCATTGTGATAAATATAGGTCTGAAGTGTGTATCAATTGGTTCATCCAAACCCCATAAGGGGAGCAGAGGTCCAAGGTTCAAATCTCGAGCCTCGCTGGACTGAACACTTGTCCCTTTCCTAGTGCTTTCAGTGGCATAAAAGGTTTAAAATGATTGTGGCATGGCAGTTATAGGGATGGACTGCACGAAGATCTATTTGGCGGCTTCTGGGGTAGACATCATAGAATACTATGGTGGCCATAAAAGCTGGAAAACTTGCTCAGTTTTGTGGCGGCTACCGATTCCACCATGTTAAAAAAAAAACACTGTGATAAATATATTATCCCACATGTATCCCATGATGGCTCTCATGGTGTTTTCTAAAGCACAACACATGCATAGAGCTTTGCAAACAACCACATAGAGATTTGCAAATTAGGAAGCAATATTTTGGGTGAAATTCCCTAGTGGAAGTAGGTCAACCATGACCTAGCCCCTCAAACGAGTGAATCATGGCCATGCTATATGATCCATCCTATCCTATGGGAGCATTGCTTGATGGTGTTGAGTATGTATTTCTCCCCATGTGTGGTTTTTTTTGGTTGATTTCCCTTATGGGACCCATGTTGCTTTAGGGTCCATTCTTTGCTCCTCTTGTACTGCCTAGTCTCATACTTTCATAAATAAAAAAATCTAAAAATTAATTGAGTAATGTTGTGATAATTCTTGAGTCATTATCCCACATGTATCCCACGATGGATCTCATGGTGGATTATAAATCACAACACCCACATAGAGCTTTGCAAACACCCACATAGACCTGTGAAAATTAGGAAGTAGGATTTTGGGTGAAATTCCCTAGTTGAAGCAGGTCAAAAATGACCCAACCCCTCAAATGAGTGAATCATGGTCATGCTATATGCTCCATACTATCTTGTGGATGAATTGCTCGATGGTGGGGAGTGTGAATTTCTTCCCATGTGTGGTTTCCATTGGTTAATTTCCCTTGTGGACCTCATGTTAGCACTAGGGTCCATTCTTTGATCCTCTTGTACTACCCAATCTCGTACTTTCATAAAAAAAAAATTCTAAAAATACCTTGAGAAAATCTATTAGAATTTTTGATCCATTATCCCACATGTATCCCATGATGGCCCTTATGGTGTATTATAAAGCACAACATCCACATAGAGCTTTGTAAATTAGTAAGCAGGATTTTTGGTGAAATTCCCTAGTGGAAGTGGGCCAACCATGACCTAACTCCTCAAAAAATCAAATCAAGGCCATGCTATGTGCTCCATATTCTCTTTTGGGTGTATCACTCAATGGTGGTGAGTGTGGATTTCTTCCCATGTGTGGTTTTCATTGGTTGATTTTCCTTGTGGGACCCATGTTAGCTCTAGGGTCCATTCTTCGCTCCTCTCATACTACCCAATATCATACTTTCATAAATAAAATATTATAAAAATACCTTGAGAAACACTATGAGAAGTCTTGAGCCACTATCCCACATGTATTCCATGATGGCCCTGATGATTGTTTATAAAGTACAACATCCAAATTGCTCTTTGTAAATTAGGAAGCATTATTTCAGGTGAAATTCCCTAGTGGAAGCAATCCAACCATGAACCAACCTCTCAAACGTGCAAATCATGGATATTGTGTATGCTCTATCCTCTCCTATGGGAGAATCGCTTGATGGTGATGAGTGTGGATTTATATCTATGCATGTTTTCCATTGGTTTATTTCCCTTGTGGTCCCTATGTTAGCTCTAGGGTCCGTTCTTCACTCCTCTTCTACTGCCCAATCTCATACTTTTAAAAATAAAAAATTCTATAAATACCTTAAGCAACACTTAGATAAGTCTTGAGATATTATACCACATGTATCCCATACTAAATCTCATTGTTTTTTAGCACAACAACCACATATATATTTACAAATTAGGAAGAAGGATTTTTGCTGAAATGTCCTAGTGGAAGCATATCAACCATTACCCAAAATATCAAATGAGTGAATCATGGTCATGCTATATGCTCTGTCCTCTCTTGTGGGTGTATCGTTGGATGGTAGTGAGTGTGGAATTCTCCCCATGTGTGGTTCTAATTTTTTTATTTCCCTTGTGGGGCCCATGTTACCTCTAGGGTCCATTCTTCATGCTTCTTGTACTGCCCAATCTCATACTTTCATAAATTAAAAATTCTAAAAATTCCTTGAGCAACACTGTGAGAAGTCTTGAGTCATTATCCCACATGTATCCCATGATGACCCTCATGGTGATTTATAAAGAAAATCACACACATAGATCTTTGCAAATCAGGAAGTAGGCTTTTGGGTGAAATGTCAAAATGGAAGTAGGCCAACCATAACCTAGCCCATCAAACGTGCGAATCATGGCAATGATATATGCTCCATCCTCTCCTATGGGAGCATTGCTCAAGGGTGGTGAGTATGGATTTATCCCTATGTGTGTATAATGTTTTTCTATTTCCATTTGTGGTCCCATGTTAGCTCTAGGGTCCTTTCTTTGCTCCTCTCGTACTTCCTAGTCTCATACTTTCATAAATTAAAAATTCTAAAAATACCTTGAGCAACACTGGGAGAGATCTTCAGTCATTATTCCAAATGTATCCCATGATGGCCCTCATGTTGGTTTATAAATCACAACACCCACATAGAGCTTTGTAAACTAGGAAGCATGCTTTTGGATGAAATGCCCTATTGGAAGCAAGCCAAAAATGACCTAGCCCCTTAAACAAGCAAATCATGGTCATGTTATATGCTCCATCCTCTCCTATGGGAGATTCGATTGATGCTGGTGAGTTTGGATTTCTCATCATTAGTGGTTTATATTAGCTGATTTCCCTTTGGGCCCTATGTTAGCTCTAGGGTCCATTCTTTGATCCTCTCACATTGCCTAGTATCATAATTTCATAACTAAAAATTCCTAAAAATACCTTGAGCAATGTTGCAAAGTATCTTGAGCCATTATCCCACATGTATCCCATGATGGGTATCATGGTGGTTTATAAAGCACAAAACCCACATAGATATTTGCAAATTAGGAATCATACTTTGGATTAAATGCCCTAGTAGAAGAAGTTCAACCATGACCCAGCCCTTCAAACAAGTGAATCATGGACATGCTATATGTTCCATCCTCTCTTGTGGGTACATTTCTTGATTGTGGTGAGTGTGGATTTATCCCCATGTGTGGTTTTCATTTCTTTATTTCCCTTGTGGGCCCCATGTTAGCTCTAGGGTCTATTTTTCACTCCTCTCATACTACCCAATCTCATAATTCCATAAAAAAATCCAAAAATACCTTGAGTAACGCTATGAGAATTATTTAGCCATTATCCCACATGTATCCCATGGTGGTCCTCATGGTGGTTTATAAAGCATAACACTTACATAGAGCTTTGTAAATTAGGAAGTAGGCTTTTGGGTAAAATGCACTAGTGGAAGTAGGCCAACCATGACCCAACTCCTCAAACATGCGGATCATGGCTATGTTATATGCTCCATCCTCTCTTATGGGAGAATCGCTCAATTGTGGTGAGTGTGGATTTATCTCTATATGTGGTTTTTTATGGTTTGTTTTCCCTTGTGGGACACATGTTAGCTCTAGGGTCCATTCTTCACTCCTCTCATACTACCTAGTCTTGTACTTTCATAAATAAAAAATTCTTAAAACACCTTGAGAAACACTAGGAGAATTCTTGAGCCATTATCCTACATGTATCCCATGATGGTCCTCATGGTGGTTTATAAAACACAACATCCACATAGAGCTTTGAAAATCAAGAAGCAGACTTTTGGGTGAAATTTACTAGTGGAAGCAGACCAACCATGACCCAGACCCTAAAATGAGCGAATCATGGCTATGTTATATGATCTATCCTCTCCTATGGGATCATTGCTCAGTGGTGGTGACTATGGATTTCTCCCCATGTATGTATTTGTTTGGTTTGTTTCCCTTATGGGTCCCATGTTAGCTTTAGATTCTATTATCCACTCCTTTTATATTGTCCAATCTTGTACTTTCATAAAAAAATTCTAAAAACACCTTGAGCATCGCTATGATAAATATTGAGTCACTATCCATATATCCCATGATGGCTCTCATGGTGTTTTATAAATAAAAAAACCCGCATAAAGCTTTGCAAACACCCACATAAAGATTTGCAAATTAGGAAACAAACTTTTGGGTGAAATGGCCCAGTGGAATAAGGTCAACCATGATCCAACCCCTCTAACGAGTGAATCATGGCCATGCTATATGCTCCATCCTCTCTTGTGGGTGCATTTATCAATGGTGGTGAGTGTGTATTTATCCCCATGTGTGGTTTTCGTTGGTTGATTTTCCTTATGGTCCCCATGGTTGCTCTAGGGTCCATTCTTTGCTTTTGTCATACTACCCTATATCGTACTTTCATAAATAAAAATTTCTAAAAATACCTTGAGCAAAGCTTCAAGAAGTCTTGAGCCATTATCCCACATGTATCCCATGATGGACCTCATGGTGATTTATAAAGCACAACATCCACATATAGCTTTGCAAATCAGGAAGTAGACTTTTGGATGAAATGCCCTAGTGGAAGTAGGACATCCATGACCTAGCTCCTCCAATAATCAAATCATGGTCATGCTATATTTTCCATCCTCTATTGTGGATGTATCACTTAATGGTGGTGTGTGTATTTCTCCCCATATGTGGTTTTTATTGGTTGATTTCCCTTGTGGAACCAATGTTAGCTCTAGAATCCATTATGTTCTCCCCTCGTACTGCCCAATACCATACTTGTATAAATAAAATATTTCTAAAAATACCTTGATAAATGCTATGAAAAGTCTTGGGCCACTATAAACATGTATCCCACAATAGCCCTAATTGTGGTTTATGAAGCACAACACCCACATAGAGATTTGCAAATTAGGAAGCAATATTTTGGATGAAATACCCTAGTGGAAGTAGGCCAACCCTAATCTAACCCCTCAAATGTACAAATCATGGCTATGCTATATTATCCATCGTCTCCTATTCGAGCATAGCTTGATGGTGCTGAGTGTGGTTTTCTCTCTATGTGTGGTTTATGTTGGTTGATTTCTCTTTTAGTCCCCATGTTAGCTCTAGGGTCCATTCTTCACTCCTCTTGTACTATGTACTTTGATAAATAAAAAATATTAAAACATCTTGAGCAACATTAGGGTGGCCCTAAAGCACAACATCCATATAGAGCTTTACAAATAAAGAAGCAAGCTTTTGGGTGAAATATCCTAGTGGAAGAAGACTAACCATGACCCAGCCTCTTGAATGAGAAAATTATGGCCATTCTATATGTTCCATCCTCTCTTATGGGAGCATAACTTGATGGTGGTGAGTATGGATTTCTACCCAAGTGGTTTCCTTTTGTTTATTTCCCTTGTGGGTCCCATGTTAGCTCTACAATCCATTCTCTTCTCCTCTTGTACTATCTAATCTCGTACTTTCATAAATAAAAAATTCTAAAAACACCTTGAGTAACACTATGAGAAGTCTTAAGTCATTATCCCACATGTATCCCATGATGGCTCTCATGGTGGTTTATAAAGTACAACATCCACATAAAGCTTTGCAAATCAAGAAGTAGAATTTTGGGTGAAATTCCCTAGTTGAAGTAGGCCAACCATGACCCAACCCATCATTTGAGTGAATGATAGCCATATATATGCTCCATCCCATCTTGTGAGAGGATCACTCAATGGTGAGTGTGTATTTCTCCCCATGTGTGGTTTTCATTAGTTTATTTTCCTTGTGGGCCCCATGTTAGCTCTAGTATCCATTATATTCTCCTCTTGTACTACTGAGTCTTGTACACTTATAAATAAAAAATTCTAAAAATACCTTGAGGAATGCTAAGAAAAGTATTGAGTCATTATCCCACATGTATTCCAATATTTCATTCATGGTGGTTTATAAAGCGCAACACCCACATAGAGATTTGCAAATTAGAAAGTAGGCTTTTGGGTGAAATGTCCTAGTGGAAGCAGGTCAATCATGACCCAACCCATCAAACGATCAAATCATGTCCATGCTATATTCTCCATCATCTCCTTTGGGAGCATCACTCAATGGTGGTGAGTGTGGATTTATTCCAATTTGTGGTTTCCATTGGTTTATTTCCCTTGTAGGATCCATGTTATCTCTAAGGTCCATTCTTTGCTCCTCTTGTACTTCCTAGTCTCATACTTTCATAAATAAAAATTTCTAAAAATTCATTGAGTAATGCTGTGAGAAGTCTTGAGCCATTATCCCACATGTATCCCATGATGGATCTCATGGTGTTTTATAAAGCACAACACCCACATAGATTTTTGCAAACATCCACAAAAAACTTAGCAAATTAGGAAGAAGGCTTTTGGGTGAAATAACCCAATGGAAGAAGGTCAATGATGATCTAGCCCCTCAAACGAGTGAATCATGGTCATGTTATATGCTTCATTCTATCTTGTAAGTGCATTTCTTTATGGTGGTGAGTGTGGATTTCTTTCCATGTGTGGTTTTCGTTGGTTGATTTCCATTGTGGTCCCCATGTAAGCTCTAGGGTCCATTCTTCACTCCTCTCGTATTGCATAGTCTCATACTTAAAAAATAAAATATTCTAAAATACCTTGAGCAACTCTGTGAGAAGTCTTGAGAAATTATCCCATGATGGCCCTCATGGTGGTTTATAAAACACAACATCCACATAGATCTTTGCAAATCAAAAAGCAAGCTTTTGGGTGAAATACTCTAGTGGAAGCAGGTCAACCATGACCTAACCCTTCCAATGTGTAAATCATGGCCATGACATTTGCTCCATCCTCTCTTTTGGGTGTATCGCTCGATAGTGGT
Organism: Wollemia nobilis; assembly: GCA_028583015.1. Classification (NCBI taxonomy): domain Eukaryota; kingdom Viridiplantae; phylum Streptophyta; class Pinopsida; order Araucariales; family Araucariaceae; genus Wollemia; species Wollemia nobilis. The sequence goes on from JAQPPZ010001353.1 coordinate 10,179,356, forward strand.
GAGTGTGGATTTTTCCCCATGTGTTGTTTTTGTTGGTTTATTTCCTCTGTTGGACCCATATTAGCTCTAGGGTATATTCTTTGCTTCTCTCATACTACCTACTCTTGTACTTTCATAAATAAAAAATTCTAAAAATACCTTGAGCAACGCTGCAAGAAGTCTTGAGATACTATCCCACATGTATTCCATGATGGCCCTAATGGTGGTTTATAAATCACAAAACCCAAATAGAGCTTTGTAGATCAGGAAGTAGGATTTTATGTGAAATAACCTAGTGGAAGTAGGCCAACCATGATCCAACCCCTCAAACGTGTGAATCATGGCTATTATATATGCTTCATCCTCTCATTTGGGAGTATCACTCAATTGTGGTGAGTGTGCATTTATCTCTATGTGTGGTTTACATTGGTTGATTTCCCTTAAGGTCCCCATGTTATCTCGAGGGCCCATTCTTCACTCCTCTTGTACTTTCTAGTCTTGTACTTTTATAAATAAAAATTTCTATAAATACCTTGAGAAAAATTGGGAGAAGTCTTGAGCCAATTTACCATATGTATCCAATGATGGACCTCATGGTGATTTATAGCATCCAAAAAGAGATTTGTAAATTATGAAGTAGGCTTTTGGGTGTAATACCCTAGTGGAAGAAAGCCAACAACGACCCAAACCCTCAAACAATCGAATCATGGGAATCTATAGGCTCCATCCTCTATTTTGGGAGCATCGCTCGATGGTAATGATTATGGATTTATCCCAATGTGTGGTTTCTATTAGTTGGATTATCTTGTGGGCCCCATGTTAGATCTAGGGTCCATTCTTTGCTCCTCTCGTATTGCCCAATCTCGTACTTCCATAAATAAAAAAATTATTATACCTTGAGCAATGTTAGAAGCCTTGAGGTATTATCCCACATGTATCACATTATTACCCTCATGGTGGTTTATAAAGCACAACACCCACATAGAGCTTTGTAAATAAGGAAGTAGGATTTTGTATTAAATTCCCTAGTGGAAGTAGGCTAACCATGACCCAACCTCTCAAACGAGCAAATCATGTCCATCTATATGCTCCATCATCTATTGTGGGATCATTGCTCAATGGTGGTGATTTTGAATTCCTCTCCATGTGTGGTTTCTATTATTTGATTTCCCTCATGGACCCCATGTTAGCTCTAGGTTCCATTATTCACTCCCTCATCTTGCCCAATCGTGTACTTTCATAAATAAAAAATTCTAAAAATACTTTGAGCAACGCTATGAGAAGTCTTGAGGCATTATCCCACATGTACCCTATGATAGCCCTAATGGTGATTTATAAAGCACAACATCCATATAGAGCTTTGCAAATCAGGAACCAACCCCTCAAAAAATAAAATCATGGCCATGCTATAATCTCCATCCTCTCTTGTGGGTGTATCACTCGATGGTGGTGAGTGTGTATTTATTTCCATGTGTGGTTTTCATTGGTTGATTTTCATTGTGGGATCCATGTTATCTATAGGATCCATTATATTCTCCTCTCGTACTACCTAATATCGTACTTTAAAAAATAAAAATTTCTAATATTACCTTGAGCAAAACTACAAGAAGTCTTAAGCCATTATCAACATGTATCCCATGATGACCCTAATTGTGGTTTATGAAGCACAAAACCCACACATATCTTTGCAAATTATAAATCTTTCTTTTGGATGAAATGCCCTAGTGGAAGCAAGCGAACCATGAACCAACCCCTCAAACATACGAATCATGGGTATGCTATATGAGTCATCCTCTCCTGTGGGAGCATTTCTCTATGGTGGTGAGTGTGGATTTATATCTATGTGTGGTTTATTTTGGTTGATATCCCTTGTAGGCCCCATGTTAGATATAGGGTCCATTCTTTGCTCCTCTTGTACTACCCAATATTATACTTTCATAAATAAAAAATTCTTGAAACATCTTGAGCAACATTAGGAGAAGTTTTGATCCATTATTCCACATATATCCCATGATGGCCCTCATGGTGGTTTATAAAGCACAACATCCATGTAGATATTTGCAAATTAGGAAGTAAGCTTTTGGATGAAATACCCTAGTGGAAGCAGGTCAACCATGATGTAGCCTCTCTAATGTGCAAATCATGACCATGATATATGCTCCATCCTCTCTTTTGAGTGTTTCTCTCGATGGTGGTGAGTGTGGATTTTTCCCATGTGTTGTTTTCATTGGTTGATTTCATTTGTTGGACCCATGTTAGCTCTAGGGTCTATTCTTCACTTCTCTCATACTACCCAATCTTGTATTTTTATAAATAAAATTTCTAAAAATACCTTGAGCAATGCTGTGAGATGTCTTGAGCCACTATCCCACATGTATCCCATGATGGCCCTAATGGTGGTTTATAAATAACAACACCTACATAGATATTTTCAAATTAGGAAGCAAGCTTTTGGGTAAAATACCCTAGTGGAATTAGGCCAACCATGACACAACCCCTCAAACGTGCAAATCATGGTTATTTTGTATTCTCCATCCTCTCATTTGGGAGCATCGCTCGATGGTGGTGAGTGTGAATTTCTCTCTATGTGTGGTTTCCATTGGTTTATTTTCCTTGTGGTCCCCATTTTAGCTCTAGGACCCATTCTTCGCTCCTCTCGTACTTCTCAATCTCGTACTTTTATAAATAAAAAATTCTATAAATACCTTGAGAAAAAATGGGAGAAGTTTTAAGCCATTTTTTCATATGTATCCCATGATGGCCCTTATTGTAGTTTATAACACCCACAAATAGCTTTGTAAATTAGGAAGTAGGATTTTGGGTGCAATTCCCTAGTGGAAGCAAGCCAACCATGATCCAATCCCTCAAATTATTGAATCATGGCCATCTATATGCTCCATCCTCTCTTATGGGAGCATCGCTTGATGGTGGTGATTGTGGATTTCTCCCAATGTGTGGTTTCTATTAGTTGGTTTCCCTTGTGGATCCCATGTTAGCTCTAGGGTCCATTCTTTACTCCTATCGTATTTCTTAGTCTCATACTTTAATAAATAAAAAAATCTAAAACACCTTGAACAATGTTGGGATAAGCCTTGAGGAATTATCCCACATGTATTCCATGATTATTCTCATGGTGTTTTATAAAGCACAATACTCACGTAGAGTTTTTAAAATTAGGAAATAGGATTTTGGGTGAAATGCCCTAGTGGAAGTAGGCTAACCATGACCCAACCCCTAAAAAGAGAAAATCATAGCCATGTATATGCTCCATCATCTCTTGTGGTATCATCGCTTGATGGTGGTCATTGTGAATTCCTATCTATGTGTGGTTTTTATTATTTTATTTCCTTTGTGGTTCCCATGTTAGCTCTAGGTTCCATTCTTCACTCCTCTCATCCTGCCCAGCCTCGTACTTCCATAAATAAAAAAACCTAAAAGTTCCTTGAGCAACGCTATGAGAAGTCTTGAAGTATTATCCCACATGTACCCCATGATAGCTCTAATGGTGATTTATAAATCACAACATCCACATAGATCTTTGCAAATTAGGATCCAATCCCTCCAATGATCAAATCATAGCCATGCTATATTCTCCATCCTCTCTTATGGGTGTATCGCTTGATGGTGGTGAGTGTGGATTTATTTCCATGTGTGGTTTTCATTGGTTGATTTCCATTGTGGAACCCATATTAGCTCTAGGATCCATTATTCGCTCTTCTCGTACTACCTAATATTGTACTTTCAAAAATAAAAATTTATAATAATACCTTCAACAATGCTGTAAGAAGTCTTAAGACACTATAAACGTGTATCCCATAATGGCCCTAATGGTGTTTTATGAAGCACAAAGCCCACATAGAGCTTTTCAAATCATAAATCATGCTTTTAGATGAAATGCCCTAGTGGAAGCAGGCCAACCATGACCCAATCCCTCAAACGTAAGAATCATGGGTCTGCTATATGAACCATCCTCTCTTGTGGGAGCATTTATCGATGGTGGTGAGTGCGGATTTCTCTCTATGTGTGGTTTATGTTGGTTTATTTCCCTTGTATGACCCATGTTAGCTCTAAGGTCCATTCTTCACTCCTCTTGTACTACCCAATATTGTACTTTCATAAATAAAAAATTCTTCAAACACGTTGAGCAGCATTAGGAGAAGTCTTGAGCCATAATTCCACATATATCCCATGATGATCCTCATGGTGGTTTGTAAAGCACAACATCCGCATAGAGCTTTACAAATCAAGAAGCAATATTTTGGGTGAAATACCTTAGTGGAAGTAGGTCAACCATGACCTAGCCCCTCCAACATGCAAATCATAGCCATGATATATGTTCCATCCTCTCTTCTGGGTGTATCGCTTGATGGTGGTAAGTGTGGATTTTTCCCCTTGTGTGGTTTTTGTTGGTTGATTTCCTTTGTTGGACCCATGTTAGCTCTAGGGTCTATTCTTCACTTCTCTTGTACTACCCAATCTTGTACTTTCATAAATACAAAAATTCTAAAAATACCTTGAGCAATGCTGCGAGAAGTATTGAGCCATTATCCCACATGTATTCCATGATGGCCCTGATCATGGTTTATAAATAACAACACCCACATAGAGCTTTGAAAATTAGGAAGCAATATTTTGGGTGAAATACCCTTGTGGAAGTAGGACAACCATGACCCAACCCCTCAAACATGTGAATCATATCTATTATGTATGCTCCATCATCTCATTTGGGAGCATCACTTGATGGTGGTGAGTGCACATTTCTCTCTATGTGTGGTTTCCATTGGTTGATTTCCCTTGTGGTCCCAATGTTATCTCTAGGGTCCATTCTTAGATCCTCTCATACTTTCTAGTATTATACTTTTATAAATAAAATATTCTATAAATACCTTGAGAAAAGCTATGAGAATTCTTGAGCCATTTTCCCACATGTATCCAATGATGGCCCTCATGGTGGTTTATAACACCCAAAAAATATTTTCAAATTAGGAAGTAGGATTTTGGGTGTAATTCTCTAGTGGAAGCAATCCAACCATGACCCAACCCCTCAAACAATTGAATCATGGTCATCTATATGCTCCATCCCCTCTTGTGGTATCATCGCTCAATGGTGGTGATTGTGGATTTCTCCCAATGTGTGGTTTCTATTAGTTGGTTTTCCTTATGGGCCCTATGTTAGATCTAGGGTCCATTATTTTCTCATCTCATATTTTCCAGTCTCATACTTTCATAAATAAAAAAATCTAAAATACCTTGAGCAATGCTGAAAGAAGCCTTGAGGCATTATCCCACATGTATCCCATGATTACCCTCATGGTGGTTTATAAATCACAACACCCACATAGATATTTGCAAATCAAGATGTAGGCTTTTGGATGAAATGCCCTAGTGGAAGTAGGCTAACCATGACCTACCCCCTCAAACGAGAAAATCATGGCCATCTATATGCTCCATCATCTCTTGTGGGATCATTGCTCGATGGTGGAAATTATGAATTTGTCTCCATGTGTGGTTTCTATTATTTGATTTTCTTTGTGGACCCCATGTTAGCTCTAGGTTCCATTCTTCACTCCTCTCATCCTACCTAGTCTCATACTTCCATAAATAAAAAATACTAAAAATACCTTGAGCAACGCTATGAGAATTCTTGAGGCATTATCCCACATGTATCCCATGATGTCCCTAATGGTGATTTATAAAGCACAACATCCACATAGAGCTTTGTAAATTAGGATCCAATCCCTCTAACAATTAAATCATGACCATGCTATTTTCTCCATACTCTTTTGTGGGTGTATCACTCAATGGTGGTGAGTGTGTATTTATTCCCATGTGTGGTTTTTTTTGGTTGATTTTCATTGTAGAACCCATATTAGCTCTAGGATCCATTCTTCGCACCTCTCATACTACCTAATATTGTACTTTGAAAAATAAAAATTTCTAATGATACCTTGAGCAACATTGCAAGAAGTCTTAAGCAACTATAAACATGTATCTCATGATGACCCTGATGGTGGTTTATGAAGCACAAAACCCACATCGAGATTTGCAAATTAGGAAGTATGCTTTTGGATGAAATGCCCTAGTGGAATTAGACCAACCATGGCCCAACCCCTCAAACGTACGAATCATGGCCATGATATATAAACCATCCTCTCCTGTGGGAGCATTGATCGATGGTGGTGAGTGTGAATTTCTCTCTATGTGTGGTTTATGTTGGTTGATTTCCCTTGTAGGCCTTATGTTAGCTCTAGGGTCCATTATTTTCTCCTCTCATACTATCTAGTCTCATACTTTCATAAATAAAAAAATATTAAAACACCTTGAGAAACACTAGGATAAGTATTGAGCCATTATCCCACATGTATCCCATGATGTCCCTCATGGTGGTTTATAAAGCACAACATCCACATAGAGCTTTGCAAATCAAGAAGCATGCTTTTGGGTGAAATATCCTAGTTGAAGTAGACTGACCATGGCCTAGCTCGTCAAATGAAAGAATCATTGCCATGTTATATGCTCCATCCTCTCTTGTGGGAGTGTCATTTAATGGTGGTGAGTATGGATTTATCCTAATGTGTGGTTTTATTTGCTTAATTTCCCTTGTGGGCCCCATCTTATCTATAGGGTCCATTCTTTGCTTCTCTTGTACTACCTAGTCTCATACTTTCATTAATAAAAATTAAAAAAAACCTTGAGTAGCACTGGGAGAAGTCTTAAGCCATTATCTCACATGTATCCCATGATGGTCCTCATTGTTTTTATAAAGCACAACACCCACATAGAGCTCTACAAATCAACAAGTAGGATTTTGAGTGAAATGCCCTAGTGGAAGTATGCCAACCATGACCTAGCCCTTCAAATGAATGAATCATGGCCATGCTATATGCTCCATTATATCCTATGGAAGCATTACTTTATGGTGGTGAGTGTGGATTTATCACCATTTTTGGTTTCCATTGGTTGATTTCCCTTGTGGGTGCCATGTTATCTTTAGGGTCCATTCTTCACTCCTCTCGTACTGTCCAATCTCATACTTTCAAAAACAATTCTAATAATACCTTGAGCAATATTGTGAGAAGTCTTGAACCACTATCAACATGTATCCCATGATGGCCCTGATGGTGGTTTATGAAGCACAAAACCCACAAAGATATTTGCAAATTAGGAAGGATCCTTTTGGATGAAATGCCCTAGTGGAAGTAGGTCAACCATGATATAACCCCTAAAACATACCAATCATGGGTATGCTATATGAACCATCCTCTCCTATGGGATCATCGCTCGATGGTGGTGAGTGTGGATTTATCTTTATGTGTGGTTTATTTTGGTTGATTTCCCTTGTAGGCCCCATGTTAGCTCTAGGGTCCATTATTCGCTCCTCTCATACTACCCAGTCTCGTACTTTCATAAATAAAAAATTCTTAAAACATCTTGAGCAACACTAGGAGAAGTCTTGAGCCATTATCCCACATGTATCCTACCTTGTTTGGTTTATTTACCATTTGGACCCCATGTATCACATAGAGCTTTGCAAATCAGGAAGTAGGCTTTTGGGTGAAATTTCCTAGTAGAAGTAGACCAACCATGACCCAGCCCCTCAAATGAACAAATCATTGCCATGCTATATGTTGCATCCTCTCTTGTGGGAGCATCACTTGATGGTGGTGAGTATGGATTTTTCCCCATGTGTGGTTTACTTTCATTGATTTTTCTTGTAGGTCCAATTTTAGCTCTAGGATCCATTCTTTGCTCCTCTTGTATTACCAAGTCTCGTACTTTCATAAATAAAAAATTCTAAAAAAACCTTTAGTAACACTATGAGAAGTCTTTATCCATTGTCCTACATGTATCCCATGATTACCATCATGGTGGTTTATAAAGCACAACATCCACATAGATCTTTGCAAATAAATAAGTAGGTTTTTGGGTGAAATGCCCTAGTGGAAGTAGGCCAACCATGACCCAGCCCCTCAAATGAGTGAATCATGGCCATCTATATGCTCCATCCTATATTTTAAGAGCATCACTCGATGGTGGTGAGTGTGTATTTCTTCCCATGTATGGTTTTGGTTAGTTGATTTCCCTTGTGTGTCCCATATTAGCTCTAGGGTCCATTATTTGCTTCTGTCATAATGCCCAGTCTCGTACATTTCTATATAAAAAAATTCTAAAAATACCTAGAGGAACACTGCAAGAATTCTTGAGATATTATCCCACATGTATCTCATGATGGCCCTCATGGTGTTTTATAAAGCACAAAACCCATATAGAGCTTTGCAAATCAAGAAGTAAGCTTTTGGGTGAAATGCCCTAATGGAAGCAGGTTAGACATGACCCAACCCATCAAATGAGTGAATCATGATCATGCTATATGCTCCCTCCTCTCCTATGGAAGCATTTCTTGATGGTGGTGAGTGTGTATTTATCCCCATGTGTGGTTTCCATTGGTTGATTTCTCTTGTGGGACCCATGTTAGATCTAGAGTCTATTCTTTGCTCCTCTTGTACTGCCTAGTCTTGTACTTTCATAAATAAAAAATTCTAAAAATTCATTGAGAAATACTATGATAAGTCTTGTGATATTATCCCATATGTATCCCATGATGACTCTCATGATGGTTTATAAAGAACAACATCCACATAATGATTTGCAAACACCCACATAGACCTTTTCAAATTAGGAAGCAATCTTTTGGATGAAATTCCCTATTGGAAGTATGTCAACGATGATCCAACCCCTCAAATGAGTGAATCATGGCCATGCTATATGCTCCATCCTATCTTTTGGGTGCATTTCTCGATGGTGGTGAATGTGTATTTCTTCCCATGTATGGTTTATATTGGTTGATTTTCTTTATGGACCCCATGTTAGCTCTAGGGTACATTATTCACTCCTCTGATACTGCCCAGTCTCCTACTTTCAAAATATAAAATTTTAAAAATACCTTGAGCAATGTTGTGAGAAGTTTTCAGCCATTATCCCTAATGTATCCTATGATGGCCCTCATGGTGGTTTATAAAGCACAACATCCACATAGAGCTTTACAAATCAGGAAGTAGGCTTTTGGGTGAAATACCTTAGTTGAAGTAGGTCAACCATGACCCAACCCCTCCAACATACAAATCATGGACATGCTATATGCTCCATCATCTCTTTTGGGTGTATCACTCGATGGTGGTGAGTGTGGATTTTACCATGTGTGGTTTTTGTTGGTTGATTTTCTTTGTTAGACCCATGTTAGCTCTAGAGTCCATTCTTCGTTCCTCTCCTACTATGCAATCTCATACTTTCATAAATAAAAAAATCTAAAAATACCTTGAACAAAATTGTGAGAAGTCTTGAGCCACTATCCCATATGTATTCCATGATGGACCTGATGGTGGTTTATAAAGAACAACACCCACATAGAGCTTTCCAAATTAGGTTGCAAGATTTTTGGTGAAATGCCCTAGTGCAAGCAAGCCAATCATGACCTAGCCCATTAAACGTAAGAATCATGGCTATTTTGTATGCTCCATACTCTCATGTGAGAGCATTGCTCAATGGTGGTGAGTGTGGATTTCTCTCTATGTGTGGTTTATATTGGTTGATTTCCCTTGTGGTACCCATGTTAGCTCTAGTGTCCATTCTTAGCTCCTCTTGTAGTTTTATAAATAAAAAATTCTATAAATACCTTGAGCAACACTGGGAGAAGTCTTGATCCATTATCCCTCATGTATCCCATGATGGTCCTCATGGTGGTTTATAAAGTGCAACACCCACATAGAGCTTTCCAAATAAAGAAGTAATATTTTGGGTGAAATGTCCCAATGGAAGTAGGTCAACCATGACCTATCCCCTCAAATAAGTAAATTATGGCCATGTTATATGCTCCATTCTCTCCTATGGGAGCATCAGTCAATGGTGGTGAGTATGGATTTATCCCCATGGGTGGTTTCCTTTGGTTGATTTCCCTTATGGGTCCCATGTTAGCTCTAGGTTCCATTCTTCGCTCCTCTTGTACTACCTAATCTCGTACTTTCATAAATAAAAAATTCTAAAAATGCCTTGAGCAACATTGTGAGAAGTCTTGAGTAATTATCGCAAATTTATCCCATGATGACCCTCATGGTGGTTTATAAAGCACAACACCTACATAGAGCTTTATAAATTAGGAAGTAGGATTTTGGGTGCAATGCCCTAGTGAAAGCAATCCAACCATGATCCAACCCCTCAAACAAGCGAAACATGGCCATCTATATGATCCATGCTCTCTTGTGGGAGCATCACTTGATGGTGGTGATTGTGGATTTCTCCCAATGTGTGGTTTCTATTTATTGATTTCTCTTATGGACCCCATGTTAGCTCTAGGGTCCATTCTTTGCTCATCTCTTATTGCCCAATCTTGTACTTTCATAAATATATATATATATTTAAATACCTTGAGAAATATTGGGAGAATTCTTGAGCCATTATCCCACATGTATCCCATGATGACCCTCATGGTGGTTTATAAAGCAAAACATCCACATAGAGCTTTATAAATCAAAAAGTAGACTTTTGGGTTAAATGCCCTAGTAGAACCAGGTCAACCATGACCCAATCCCTCAAACAAGCAAATCATAGCCATCTATATGCTCCATCCATTCTTGTGGGAGAATTTATCAATGGTGGTGATTGTGGATTCCTCCCTATGTGTGGTTTCTATTAGTTTATTTCCTTGTGGGCCCCATGTTAGCTCTAGGGTCCATTCTTTGCTACTCTCATACTACACAGTCTCGTACTTTCATAACTAAAAAATTATTAAAATACCTTTAGCAACTCAATGAGAAGTCTTGAGCTATTATCCCACATGTATCCCATGATAGCCCTCATGGTGATTTATAAAGAACAACATCCACATAGAGCTTTGCAAATTAGGAAGTAGGATTTTGGGTGAAATGCCCTAGTGGAAGTAGGCCATCCACAATCCATCCCCTCCAATGATCAAATATGACCATGCTATCTTATCCATCCTCTCTTGTGGGTGTATCTCTTTATGGTGGTGAGTTTGGATTTTTTCCCATGTGTGGTTTTCGTTTGTTGATTTCCTTTGTGGGACCCATGTTAGCTCTAGTATCCATTCTTATATCCTCTCATACTGCTCGATCTCATACTTCCATAAATAAAAATTTCTAAAAATATTGTGAGCAACATTGCAAGAAGTCTTGAGCCACTATAAACATGTATCCCATGATGGCCTTGATGGTGGTTTATGAAGAAAAACACCCACATAGAGCTATACAAATTAGTAAGCAAGATTTTGGATGAAATACCCTAGTGGAAGTAGGCCAACCATGACCCAACCCCTCAAACATATGAATCATGGCTATGCTATATGCTCCATACTCTCCTATGGGAGCATCGCTCGATGGTGTTGAATGTGGATCTATGTGTGGTTTATGTTGGTTTATTTCCATTATAGGCCCCATGTTAGCTCTAGGGTCCATGCTTTGCTCCTTTCATACTACCCAGTCTTGTACTTTCATAAATAAAAGTTATTAGAACACCTTGAGCAACACTAGGAGAAGTATTGAGCCATTATGCCACATGGATCCCATGATGGCCCTCATGGTGGCTTATAAAGCACAACATCCACATAGAGCTTTGCAAATGAGGAAGCAAGATTTTGGTGAAGAACACAAGCTTATAATGAGGGGGGTGAACAATATAAGACCACTTTTTACTCTTATTTCCCAATAAATATTATGCAATGTATTAATAGCAATATAAGCAATAGTAATCAAAGCAATGCACAAATAACCACACAATAGAGACACCAATTTAACATAGTTCACCCAATGTGAGCTACTCCATGGATAAAATATTTCACTAACATTTTCTCAACAAATCTCTTTGGAAACCTTTCCCTATTATAATTTTTATGGACCTCTGTCCAAAGGAGAAACCAATCCCCTAATTAGGTTCATGGATCACTATCCATAGGAGAACTCCTTTATACTCTGATCTAGCTAGTGATCTTCTAGAAGAACTGCTACCTCAACTACATTGGCTTATGGATCTCTATCCACTGAAGACTCCCATCCTCACTACCCTAGCTAATGGATCTCTATCCACTGGAGACTATCATCCTCTATACTCTATCACCTCCAAATATTGTTCTCAGCTCTGTCACAAATCTGTACTAAACACAATCCTTTGGTCTAGCAAAAATTTGTTCAAAATATGTCTTTGGTCTGGTACAAACCTATCCTCACATCTACACCAAACTTTGTCCTTAAATCAGTACTAAACACAGTACTTCAGTCTAGCACAAATATGTCGTCAATATCTGACCTCAAGTCTTAACACAAAGCTTGACTTAATCATAAATCAACTCTGCAAGATCTGCCCCAAACATTATCTCAAGGTTTGAACAAATAAATCAATAAACTCTACTCACAAGTATTCTCAAATACTTATCTCAAATCTACCTTGTAAGCTTCCAAAAAATCTGACACTAATCTATCCACAAGTCCTCTCTAGAACTTGTCCAATATGATCAACAATATCTATCCTCAAATCTGTATTGTAAGATTCCACAAAAGCTCACACTAATTTGTCCACAAGTCTTCTCTAATACTTACCTCAAATCTGCTCAACAAGTCCTCACTAGAACTTGTCCAATATGCTCAACAAGTCTTCACCAAGACTTACCTCAAATATGCTCAACAAGTCCTCACTAGAACTTTTCCAATCTCATAGAAACATATAGAGAATTGTTAGAGACTCAATATTATTCATATTCACAAGCACTCAATCACTTTCAACCTCTTTCTCAAATAAATCTAGAATATAGAACAATTTGTTTCACAGAATTAGAACTATCACTTCAACACTTCCACTTGACTAGGCTTAATCAATTTCACTTAATCAATCACTCAACAAAACATTCCTTGCTTACAAACCCTAGTCCAAGCATATGAACACTTAATAATTTCCAACAATGCTTATCAAACAACCCTTTTCTCTCCAACTAAGCATTCACAACATCCAATAACAACTCATAATAAATATGTGCCCATACCTTTTGTTTGATGAATAAAATGACCTCAAAATATGTCTTAAACACAATTTCCTTCTTTGCCAATTTCAATGGTTAGATGAAAAAATATCACACTAACACTCTCTTAGAAATATTTATCAATTAAAAAAATAATAAAACTCAAATACAATTTATTACTCCTTTGAAATTAGCAATCATCAAAGCATACATAAAAAATAATTACTTAATTACTACTTATAATCTCCAATATCTAATTAACAACCTCCAAAAATCAAACCCTCAAAAACAATGTTGCTTATCCTTTTATCTCCCTCAAATACTCAATAATAAAATTTAAAATTAAAATTTATAACCCTCCAAAATATTTATTTTTTATTCAACCTTAGCAAATCATAAATACCTCATGCAACCTTGGAAATACAATAGCGCATACCTTTTATCTCAAGCAAAAGGCCTCAGTGGGTTTCAAATGCGAGACCACTCCAAGTCGAGTGCCTTATCGAGGTGCTAGCCCATGACATGGGCTACGAACCTCCACATGAAGGGGAAGGCTCAAGCCTTCCTCTTATCCCTTTCTGATCGGTGTGACACAAAACAAAATGTCCTCTTTTATTGCAAAACCAACTCGATGGGTTTCAAACCCTGCTTTCCTCACCTCTCACATACCAAACATCTTAGCACCACCCATTGTTGCCAACTATGCTACACAGCACTATGTGAAGACAAAGGAGCCCTACTCCTATGTGTCTTATCCTCTACCATCGAAAGCCTTTTAAAACACACAAAAAATTATCTCTTCCTTGTGCACGAATTTTGGATATTTTATTTAATCAATAATTGCATTGGGGGTTTTTGACTAAGGTTCTTGCCCTCTTTTATACACAAAGGCCAATGTCTTAGAGACATCGGTGCCTTATTCAAATTTTAATTCGAATAAATTAATAACATTTATAACCCAACCTTAGGGTTATTTTAATTAACATAAATTAATTTTATAATTAAATTATAATTAATCTATAATTAACTTAATAACTTTAGAAGTTAATTAAATTAATTAACAAATTTATTTATAGTGAAATTATTTAAATTAATTTATAATTAATTAAAATTTCACCTTTTAATATTATAATAAAATATTATAATATTATTTTTCTTGGGTCTCTTCATTGCTCTTTGAAACTCATCTGACCACCTAGAATCGGATCTGACCAACTGGAGGCGGATTTTCCTTTTGCACTGATTGCATAACTGCTTCTTCTTGCACTGCTCACTAAAACTAACTTTTGACATCAATGACAACTCAATTACTCAAAATGTCCAACAATCTCCCCCTTTTGTTATTTATGGAAACCCAATTATCTTTTACAATTTCCTTTACCTTTTTCTATTCTACTCCCCTTGGGAAATTGCTCCCCCTGACTCAATGCTCTCCCCTTAAATCAAATATCTCTCCCTTACTCAAATATCTCCCCCTTTGACATCAATGGCAAAGGGTCACCTTTGGGGCTCAGGTCTAAGAATGATACTCTTAGCTTAGCTCCTCCCCCACCTCCTCTTGAGGTGGTTAATTCTGGGGTGGGATTATTTCTACTTCTAGCATGTACTGATATTTACCTTTGTCCACTTTTCTTCTCATCTAATCCTTTTGATTCCTTTGACTGTTCCTATTTCTGCTTATCTCTAGAATTTTTGCTCTACACCACTTTGTTGTATGTCCATCATTATTTCACTTGAAACACTTAATATTGTTATTCCTTGGAGGTGCAAATATCTTAAGATTTCTCTTGGTGAAACCATATCTATTCCTGTCATGAACCCTACAATTCATTGCCTTGTGACCAAACTGATTACATGAGTAGCAATACCCATGAAAAGATGTCTATTTTTGAAGTTCCCATATTCTTGTCTTTCATGTGTCTTGCATTGTGAAGCCTTGTGCCCAAATTTGTGATATGAGAAACATCATCCATTGAAATTTCCTTGCCTTGACCTCATTGGTCTCTTAGTCTCTTTTATCCTGTGTTGGTTCTTGTTCCATATGTTTCTCATTTGTGCACTGTTCCTTTCCTTGTTGAAATTTATGTTGTCCAACTCATCCTCAAAAGTCTCACTTTCTCTTACATTATCTTCTTATGAAGTTTCTTCTTCTTTAGAACTTCAGGTTGACTCCTCTTCTTGTTTCTTTTGTACCTATTCAAAACCAAGACTTGTTTTGTTTGTTGACCTTATTTGTACCTTGATCATCTTATCTATGATATTTGAGCTCTTTTCAAACCTATGTAACCTATCCTTAGACTCTTTTATTTCCTTCCTTAGTGAAGCTACTTTTTGTTCTAACCTTTCACATTCTAAGACCTTTGATTCTAGATTATCCTTGAAATTCTTTGTCTTAGCCATTGACTTATTTAGATCCTCTATAAGATTTCCTTTCTCTTCATCACATTCTTGAAACTGAAGCTTAAGTTGGGATTTTTGCTTTCTTACCTTATTTAATGTGTCAAGAGCATAAATAAGCTCTCCCTCAAGATCAAATTCTCCTTTCTATGATTCTTCCTCTATTTTTTTTCCTTTGAAAACATCTTCATTCTTTTCTGAATTTTCTTCTATAGGATCACCTCCTTCTTCTTCTAGTACCATTAGAATATTCTCTTCTTTTCCTTCAAGTGTATTTTCATATTCATCATCATTAAAACTAAAACCACTCTTTGTACAACTATCTTCAAGATGATCAAAGTTACCACATCTAAAATACTTGAGAATTATTGGTGACCTTTTCTTAACTTCTTTTTTTTCTTTTGTCAGAACTTCATCTTTATCTTTACCCGAGAAACTATTATCATTATCCTTGAGTACTTACTTGCCTTTTCTGCATAGTAACTCCTCTTATATCTTTGAAATAACTTCTTTCCTTGTTTGCCTTGTCCATCCTTACCTTTATTTTGGTACCTATATTTTTCTGATTCCCTATTCTTATGATCCTTTTTTTCTTCATCATTGCTATTTCTAGCTTCTTGACAATCAGTTGCATAGTGACCATATTTCCACAATTGAAACATCTAACATATTTCACATATTTAAATCTTATTGGATCCTTATTCCTTATTCTATAATTTACTTCTTCATCACTGGATGACTCATTGCTTGAATCTAACTTCTTACCCTTTGTATTCTTAGTAGCTTTGAAGGCTTCTTCCTTTCGAAGATTAGGTCCCTCTTTTGTTCTCATCTCAAAAGCTATAAGAATACCAAGTAATTCATCTCTTATCAAAATATCACCATATTTTGATTCCTCTATAGCAAAAATATTTTCACTAAATATTTTTGGGAGAGATCTTAAGATATTATTGATGAATGTCAAAAATGATCATATTTTGTATAGGTTGCATTGATTATTATGTGGCAATATAATAGGAATTGTGTAATTTTATGAATGATTATGTAATTATTTAATAGTTTTGTGTGTGTTATCTAATTTGTGTGTTTTTGTGTGTTTTTGTGGAAATGTAGTTGATTTTTATAGATTTGTATCAATCAAGGTCTTTCATGGACCTAGCAGTCTGTTTCTTTCAGGATCAAGGCATGGTGAATAAGCACCTTTCTCTTCAAGGAAGACGCCTGGAGAAGGTAGGCACCTTCCTCTTCAAGGAAGGCACCAAAAAAAGGTAGGCGCCTTCCATATAAATAAGGTGCCTAACATACTTAGGCACATTCCACATAACAAAGGCACCCCATACAAGGTAAAGCGTCTTCCATATAAATAAGGCATCCACATCAATAGGCACATTCCATAGGAAGAAGACACTCAACATCAGTATGCACCTTTTGTATACGGAAGGTGCCTATCAAAAGCACATGAGGAAGGCACCTTCCTCATAGAGAAGGCACCTCCATTATTTGCTAGTTGACCAAGTAAAGCAATGTGGGTAGAGTTGACCGATGCCATTCCAGCTCCACATCATGCAAGATAATTTTGGGAGTTGCACCAATGGACGAGAACGTCTTACCTATGGTAGGTGAAGCATGCACCAATTAGCGAACGCACTACTGTTAGGAAAAATACCTATTTTAGCATATACCGATTATGTTTACCAGACTATCCCAGTTTAGTCTAGACTAAACTACTATTGTAACTTTGTTGTAATATAAGATCTGTGTGTGTGATATATAAACACACACAAACCTTTCTGATAGATATCCATATTCCAAATTAAGAATACATTTATCATTTTGAGGAGGTAGAAGCATTGTAATAATTATTTTACAAATACAATAAAGTTTGAGAGTTCCTAATTGCATTTTCAGTTGGAAGGGAGCTGCTAGAGCCTGGGCCCACTCCAATCTAGTATTCCTTCCTTTTTTCTTGTGCTTTATTAGATTAATTTCCTGCTTTCATAGGTTTATTTTTAGCACTGTATTTTTTTTTTTGGTAATTATTATAGTAGATTAAAAAAGGGTTTTTATAGAGGATCCCAAAACCTTATGTACAAAATCAGCCTTGCATCATGCCTCCTGGCTTTATGTATAAGCCTATTACAGAAATCGTAACCCCTAAAAAAAACTTGATTACATAAGCAATGGGCCTAGGGCATCAATCCCTTGAAACTGAACACCAAAACAGAAATCCCGCCCAGTGGTAACAGTAAGCATGAAACAATCCCTCTCAGCGGGAAACAGACAAATAAGAAAGAAAGTAGTTTTGGAGATCCCGCCCAGCGAGGAGTAGCCAAAAACCACCATCGAGAAGATCTCGCCCAACAGGAAGCAAAAAAAACCGTTACAATAAAATCCCGCCTCACGGGAAGCAGTAAAAACCACCACAAACAGTCTCGCTTAGCGGGAAGCAACAGGGAAATCCCGCCATCCGGGAAACCAGCAGAAAAGAAAGGATCCCGCCTCACGGGAAAACCGGCGGATTTGGTGGATCCCGCCCTGTGGAGAAACCATCCCGCCCATCGGGAAAACATTCCGTTCAGCGAGAGCCATCCTGCAGGAAGCCGACAGCCAGCACAGAGAGGATCCAGCCCATCAGGAAGTGACCAAAGAGTTGCACCACAAGGAACCCACCCCGAGAAAATAGAAGAGGATCCCAGCAACAGGGACCAAGAATCTCGTCCAAGCATAGAGCCCACCGAGGATTCACAAGAAAAAGGAGGAAGCTGTCCAAACCCTAAACCGTCACCTCCATCATATCGAGAAACACAGGGGATCAGATCCACGTGAATAACCTGCAAAAAACCCCAGGGGGAAGCCTGAGGGAAAAAGGGAAGGGATCCCCAACCAAACAAGGATCCCTGGGAAGCACCAGTCCAAAAAAACAACCAAGAAAACCCTAGCCGGCCGGGAGGGGCACAGATAGTGGAGAAGGATCTCCCCCCAGGAGATCATCTGCAAACAACCACTCCCCGGGAGGGATGACCTAGGTTGATCCAGGGACTGGGCAGGAACCAGAAGCCGTGAGAGGGGGAGCAGGGGAGGGACCAGAGCCCTCCCCTCTCTCAGCACTGTATTTTCATTTCCATAGTAGGTTTAATTTTATTATGCACATATGAATATTTACATTCTTAGTATTTAATTATTCATATGTAAATTATTATGGTGTGGATGAATGATTGAAAATACTTTAAACCCCCCAATAGTAGAATTAGATGGACTCATCTCAAAGTGGATATTGTAAGTGATATTGTCTAAGACACTTCTAAATTTTACGAAGCTCCCTGGGTTGACAATTTAAATGATTGGGCAGTGACAAAATAGAAGCAAAATTCACCTGTGTTTGGCCCGCAACATTTTTGCACCATTTTCAGGGAAGCGTCTCTACTAGACTAATTGCAATACCTGAAAACCTTCCATCTGAATTTGTATGAGTTCTTTGAGAAAAAGAGGACCTGACGATCATTTTATAAAATAAATTCCACAAAAATCTGAGTTAGTCGAACATTTTGAGTTTGAACTAGATTCGCCTGACTCACCGCCAGCAGTCCACTAGAGTGAGGATCCTCGCTTTGTGCAAAGTGCTTCCTCATCCCATCAACCTGAGGAAGAACGAACAATTGTAAACCCATTGTTTAAGATGACACCCTCAGATGAAACACTATTGTGGAAAGTTGTAAAAGACCGAATGATAACACCAGACGACCTTAGAGCCTTGAATCAAAATTTTTTGAACAACCTTGGGGCCATAAGAACTGCATTAGAGACCATATTTCCTAAAAAAATGGCTGACGAAGAGGCTTCATCTGGTTTTAGTTTCCCGATTGAGGAAGGAGTAGGATAAACCAAAATGAAAAACATATCCCTTGCTCACCTTCCTACCTTCAGAGGATACCGGACTAAGGATCCTGACCTATTTTTATTTAATTTTGATGTTCTATGCAGGTCTGTGGACTAAAAATATGATACACAACAGTTGAAGCTCTTTCCTTCCATATTAGATGATGCAGCTTTGCGATGGTTCATTGGTATGGGAGACAAACACATTGCCACATGGGATCAAATGAAGAGGCTATTTTTAGATCAATATCAAGACTTTGGGAGAGCTAGAGACTCCAAAGAAGAGGTCTTGAGCATGACGTAGAAAGAAGACGAATCTCTTGAGGAGTACTGGAAGAGATTCAATTTCAATATTCAATGATCTCCTCATGCGAAGCTAGTTTATAAGTCTCTTAAAAACATATTTTTGAGAGGACTTAACAATGAATCATTAGAAGCTCTCAACATGATTTCTGGAGGTGATGTCTACTAGTACACTATGGAAGATATCCGACAATTATGTTGGAACTAATCAAGAAGGAGAGACAAGACCACTTCTAGAACCTTGAAAGCAACTGCTTCAGTCACAAAAATAAAAATAGGCAACATGCTGGAATATTTAAAAAGCGATATGATTTCATCTTTGGCATTACAGATAGACACGCTGCTATTGGAGAAAAATAAGTAAGAAAACGAAGCAGCATTGGCTTATTTTTGCCTGAAATGTAGAGGAAAGCATGTAAAGAATGCATGCCCAAAGAACAAAGTAAGAGTATGCATGGTCTGTAAACTATGACCATTTATACAATTACCCACAATTGCCTAGTATCGAGGAGGATGCTGATGTTATAGAAGCCTATTTTATAGGAAATCAGAGGAGTTGGCCACAACCCCCTATGGGGAATACGCCAAAAATAATGTCATCATATAGGGGAATACCATACATGCCACAAGGCCAGCCTCAACCACCTAACATGGGGTGGTGGGGGCCATATTCTTGGTCCAACGCACCCCAAGGAGCAATATTTCTGAACCAGCAACCCTGGATGCCATATCATTATCCTGGGCAATAGTGGAGAGGCCATGCTCCATGGAATCTAGCTCCATAGAACGTAGTGCCAAATCACACCCATAAAAACCTTCCAGCCTTTCATGTAATGAGATCTACGTAGATACCAATACAACAAAAGACAAACCCAAATAATAGAGTAAATTAGTCGACATACAATGTAGAAGGTGAGATGTATCCGATGTATCATATTATTTGCAATCCTATTCAACTTAGATCAAGTAGACAACTAGGAGTAGAGACACCTCCATTGATATAAGAGGAGGTAGATGTAGAAGAAACACCTCTTATAGAAGATGTGGAAGAATAAGTGGTTGAGAGAACAAAGGCTCCATTTCCTAACTAGTTGCAAGAATGGAGGAAACTAACCCAGCCGAAGTTTGATATTATTTCTAGCTTGAAAAATATCATAGTGATAATTCCACTCTTTCAAGCTATCCGAGACGTCCTAATATATTCTAAAGTGATAAAGTATATGTGCATAAGAAATTCAGTATGGAGAGTAACCCAGACTATCAATGTCATGGGTAAGTTGGCAGATTTAATGATGGGCAAGACGTGTCATCCTAAGTATGCAAACTTAGGCAGTCGAGTGTTGACTGTAAAAATTGAGGGACATTCCTTGACTAATACATTGGTCGATCTCAGGGTAACCATCAATGTAATGCCTCAGGAGATCATACATAGGCTACAACTCACAGACCTAAGACCCACCTCGATAGTGTTGTAGCTGGCCGATCGATCAATCGTAGCATCAAAAGGAATGCTTGACGATATCATAATGATGGTTGATGCATGGGAATATCCGATCGAATTTCTAGTTTTACAATCTAAAATTAGGATGGGTGCCTACCCACTTATCTTAGGAAGACCATGGATAGTGATAGCCGATGCTTACATCAACTACCATGATGGGATGATGACCATCTCCAATGGATAGAACATAAAAATGTTGACCATTTCACCCCCTATGCAGTCCATTGATTCATCAGGATAGCCTGCATTGACCAAGCATGGAGATGATGAGTTATCCATAATCCAGCTGATGATGGTGTTAGATGAATTGGTGGAGGAAGAATATGAGGATGGTGCTATCATAGAATTCCTCCAAGGAGAGTCCTCCATCACCACACATGATTCACCATTAGCTGGGGCCCAAGACCACCATATTTAGCAAGTAAACGTTGGACCAAGAAAGACGTTGAATATCAACAGTGGGTTGACCCCCAGACAACTAATAAAAGTAGAAGAACGCCTAGTTAAACACCAATGAACATTTGCATAGGATTACTCATTTATGAAAGGTATTAGCTCAAAAATCTGTACCCATCGAATATACCTTGAAGAGCAGGTGACTCCAAGTAGGCAGCCACAAAGAAGGATGAATCTGGTAATGAAAGATATTTTCAAGGTAGAATTGCAAAAAATCTTGTCTTCTAGATTCATCTATTTGATTTTTGATAGTGAGTGGGTATCACCACTTGTGGTGGTCCCCAAGAAGAATGGGAAGTGGCAAATTTGTGTGGACTACAGGGCATTAAACAAAGCGACCAAAAAGGATCACTTCCCACTCCCATTCATCGATCAGGTCTTGGATACACTTTTGGGGTGAAAGTACTTCTCCTTCTTGGATGGATTCAGTGGATACAACCAGATCTAGATAGGAGAAGAAGATCAAGATAAAATGATGTTCACCTACCCTTGGGGAATGTTTGCTTATCGGGTATTGCCTTTCAAGTTATGCAACACACCTGCCACATTCCAAAGGGTGGTGCTTAGCGTATTCTCAAACATGATAGGAGATGAGATTGAAGTGTACATGGACGACTTCACCATTTATAGAGAAACCTTTTATGAAGCAATGACGAACTTGGAAAGAGTGCTCAAAAGAAGCGAAGAAAATAATTTATCACTTAGTAATGAAAAATACTTTATGATGATGCAAGAGGGCATTATATTGGGACACCATCCCTCCACAGAAGTAATAAAGGTGGACAAAAGAAAAATTGATGTCATTAAGGACCTACCCAACCCTAGAACGCAACGAGAGGTAAGAATTTTTATAGGATCTACCAGGTATTACCGATGATTTATCGTCGAATTTAGTAAAATTGCAAGACCACTGCACACTTTATTGTCTAAATATGTGGAGTTCAATTGGATAGAATACTATGAAAGAGCATTTTAGTCGCTCAAGGAAAAGTTGATATCTGCACCTGTTCTAAGGAGACCAAATTGGGTGATACCCTTCCATATCTATTGTGATGCATCCAACAATGTGATTGGAGTAGTCCTAGGGTAGAAGGATGGTGAGGAATTTTATTCCATATACTATGTCAACAAAAAATTGGTAGGGACTGAGCTCAACTATACAGTGATAGAGAAGGAGTTCCTTGTATTTGTGCATACCATAAATAAATTTTACCATTATATCACTAGGTATCAGGTGTTTGTCCATATGAACCATGCAGCTATTAGGTATTTAATGAGCAAACCGGCTATTGGCGAAAGAGTTATAATATGGCTTCTACTATTGCAGGAGTTTGACATAACAATAGTTGACAAACTAGGCAAGGACAATGTCATAGCGAATTTTCTATCTAGATTGAGACCAACAGATCATGCGACAGTGGAAGACCAGTTTCCAAATGAACATTTGTTCACCATCAGTGAGTAAACGCTATGGTAAGCAGACATAGCCAATTACTTAGCCATCGAAAGAATATCACCTACTCTCTCCTCATAAGAAAAGCAAGTGGTAGTAGAGAAAAATGCCTCCTTTCTATGGATTAATAGCCTCCTGTTTAAAATAGGAAATGATCAAATTATAAGGAGATGCATAGCAGAGTAAGAGTTCTCAAAAATACTAATGAACCATGCAGGGGACACTTCACAAGGAAGCAAACTACCTATAAAATCCTACAGGCTAGGTTTTTTTGGCCCACTCTATTTAAATATGTGACCACCTATGCCAGCAAGTGTGACGAGTGCCAAAGAATGGGCACACCAAACCATTAGGACGAGATGCTCCTTCAATCGCAAGTGCATCTAGAGCCCTTCGATAAGTGGGGCATGGATTTTTTGGGGCCAATTAATCCACCTTCAATAGGAAGAAGATTTATTTTAGTCTGTACAGACTATGTCACCAAGTGGGTGGAAGTCCAAGCATTGAGGGATTCAAAGGAAATAATAGTAGCTAATTTATTATTTGCTTATATTTTTACATGATTCGGGGTCGCTAGAGAGATAACAATAGACCAGGGGCCTCAATTTACCTCCAAGTTGATCAAGAAATTGATGAAGCAATATAGAATTCGACACAATAAGACTATGCCCTACCACCCCTAGGCAAACGAGTAAGTGGAGGTGATGAACAGAGAGATTGAGAACATCCTAACAAAAACCATGCAACAACATAGAAAATATTGGGCTACATGGCTTCTGGAGGTAGTATGGGCATATAAAACCACGTGGAAGTCGACCACTAGCTTCACACCCTTCCATATGGTCTATGGGAAGAGTGCAATGATGCTTATCGAGTTTGAGATTAAGACATTGAGAACTACTTTAGAATTAAATTTGAGCTTGGAAGAAGCTCAAAAAGAGAGGGTTCAACAATTGAACCAACTGGATGAAATCTAAATGGATGCTCTACAAAGAACGAATATCTTACAAAAGTAAATAAAAAAATGGCATGATCGACACATCAAGTTGAAGTAGTTCCAAGAGGGAGAATGGGTGCTATTGTATGATTCCAAGTTCCAGGAATGGAAGGGAAAATTAATGCAGAGGTGGATGAGATAGTATGAGGTGGATGGGATAGTATGAGGTGGTAGAGCTCATCAAGAATGGTGTTGTGCATTTTAGGACCATTGATGGTAGCAATGTTGTATTGAAAGTGAATGGCCACTGACTGCGGCCCTACAAAACGTCAAAAAAATTACTAGTGGAGTCCTGATGGCATGGGGGGGACCCCATCCTTGTAAATCTAGACCAAAATCTCAGCAAGTAAAATGGGGAAGACCCCATCCTTGTTAGGTGTCCACAAAAATTAGTTAGTTTAGGTTTTTTTATTTCTTATGGTGTGTTTTGCAAGGACGACACCCATATGCAAGCTACAGGAATCCTAGTAGAGGGCCTACTAGGCATGAAATACGTCTAACTGCCTATAGTTTTCTTTTCTTTTTGTTTACTTTTGTATGTGAAGGACCTAAAAACTCAAAAAATAGGTATCTGGGAAACCAGAACTGAACCGATTCAGCATCTCGACACCTATGCACATAGTTTAGAAGCAACATCTATCCAAGCTAGAGCGAAGGCAACAAACTCTCCTTTGATGGAAAATCACATTCTAGGCCTGGTAGGAGGATGCTACGACAAGTTCCCATCATGAAGAAGGTATCAATTTGGAGGCAAGGTGCCTTCCTTATAAAGAAGGCACCCCATAGAAATAAGGTGCCTTCCTTATAAAGAAGGCACCCCACAAAAATAAGGTGCCTTCCTTATAGAGAATGCACCCCACAAAAATAAGGCACCTTCCTTATAGAGAAGGCACCCAACTGAAATAAGGCACCTTCCTTATAAATAAGGTGCCCGAAGGAGAGTCCTAAAAAAAAAAAATTGAGAAGGAGCCTTCTACATCATGAAGGCACCATGAAAAAAAATGATGATGATCAAGGCACCTTCCATTCTAGGAAAGTGCATCCATTCAAAAGTGCCTTCCACATTGGGAAGGCACCATTATTCAAAGGTGCCTTTCGTAGTAGGAAGGTGCCATTATTCAAGAGTGCCTTCCACAGTGGGAAGGTGCAATTCTTCAAAAGTGCCTTCTATAGCGGGAAGGCGCCATTCTTCAAAAGTGCCTTCCACAATGGGAAGGCACCATTCCTTAAAAGTACCTTTCGTAATAGGAAGGCATTGTCAAGCAGAAGCACCTTCCACCTAGGGAAGGCACCATTCATTTAAAGCACCTTCTGCATCGAGAAGGCACCAAAAAAGTGCCTTCTATGTACAACTAGTGCTTTGGTTTTACGTGTGCCTCGATTCGAATGAGATCAACACACGATTGGGCAGCAACAGATTACCACCAGACCCCATGTGATGAAAAATCCACCCCAACCAAAAATTTTGTAAAGTTACGGGGCAGGATTCTCGTGCACACCTCAAAGATGATAGAAAGATGGTTTTCAAGCCAATCAAAGGTCTATCTTTGGCATCAAACCTCGAACAACGCAAAAATAAAGTCTAGCATAATCTGCACATGTGAAATACCCATCCTCCATGGCACATACTGATGAATCACTATTTTCCATGATGCACGAAGCATCCAATCAGGTATGTGCATAATTTTAATTAAATTTTTATATAATCATTTATGAACTATGCAGTACCAAAAAATGGCACCGCCATAAAAATCATCCACCCCCCATGGCAAAAACATCATGCCAATGTTATGGCTCGAGAGGCGTACCTTTCCAACCCCAAAATTGAATTCTAGGGTTAGGTGCCTTCCTTATAAGAAGGTGCCATGAGAGGGCAATCAAAGAATCATGCCATCAAGAAGAATGAGTCGAGTGACATAAAGGGGATCAGGGGGGCGGTCAAGACTCAATTCAAAGTCAAGGGATGGCTCGATTACTATACCCTAGTCTATCAAAACTAGGATATGGAGGTAGCCAAAGAATTCACTATCTCCTTAAGAGGCGATGTATCTCAAGTGCATGGAAGGGAGATTCCAGTCACCCTGAAATACATCTCTCAGGTGACCAGCTTGCCTCTTACAGGCGAGTGCACATACAAAGGTGGCATGTTGAAATAGTGCGTTGAGGTATTGCTGCTAGGAGAAAATGTGTAGGTAGAAAAGGAAGGGCTAACAAAAAATAGACTTCATATGAACCTACAAAATATGTTTGAGAAAATTGCTTGATTTTTTAATGCACAGGGAAATATTCCCACCTGTACGTTAATCATGTGCAGTTTTAAATCACTTGGTGCATGGAAGGAAGATGAACGTGCCCTTCTACATAGAAAACACCCTAAAGGAGGAAGTGAACCGATACCAGAGGGGTGTACCTTATGCCTTGGGCCACCATAGGCTGATCACAACATTAGTTCACCATACAGAAGCACAAAGGGAAGATTTCAATGTAAAGGTAGACGGCGGCTAGGAAGGCCAGGAAGGATAGGAAGATTCTATCATCAGGGTTGGGTAGGATGAAGAAAGCCCCATAGAAGAGGTAGAAGATAGAGGAAAATTGCTATTTCCCAATTTTTGAGAAGAAATATGGCAATCACCATTGCCCAAATTCACAAAATAAGGGGCACGACTTGCCAACAGTGGAGCCAAATTATGGCAACTAGAACCAGTTCCCAAGAGAAAGAGCCTGGGACGCTTACTCCTATCATCGAAGGAGAAAGAAGATGACTCGAAGGTTGGTCTTGCAGCTTAGACCCTCTAGGAATTAATAATTTAGAGTCTATAGGATGAAAGGGTTGCTGAGGGTATTAATAAGTAAGTCGATGCAACCCTAGAGGAAGCCCTAGAATGGTATATCGATTGTTGGATGGCCCAAAAAATATTGGAGGATTGCCATACAATGCACAAGGAGGAATTTGAGGATCAAGCATGAAGAATAGCTTAGCTTGAGCAGCTGGTCCAATAGCTGCAAGAGGAGAAACAACAATTTTTGGCCAAGGAGATAGAGAGAAGGGATACATCCACTCAAACTGACTGGGTGATTGAGGTCCTAACGAATTACCCTACCTCATTAGAAATAATATTTTATTTGGGGGAATTCTGGTCAGATGCTTAGCAAAGTAGCCCAGAAGCAGGGGAAAATTCCTTTATTTTTGAGATTAATAAGAGAGGGAGCCCAAAAAAGCCCCCTGTTATAGACCTGAGTGACATAGAGCTTGGTGTGGACTAGTAGCCGCAGACAAAACCAGGGGTGAAGGAAGAATTCCTTGGACCTAAGGAAGGAGGGACCGAGGGACCTATGGGGTTGACACCAAAACAACTAGACAAAGGAGGGACAACTTTGGGGACATCAGAGCAAGTCCCTCATAATGAAGAGACACCCACCGAGAAGGAGGAGAAACTCCTTGTTTGAGCCGCCACACATTCTATTAGGGCCAAAGGAAAAGGGCCCATGACAACTCAAAATAAGGTGAAGGTGACCTTTACCAAACCGGTCAAGGATGAATGGGACATGCAACCATTCGTAGAGAGGCAGAAGTGGTTCGAACAACTACTAAAAGAGATGGAAGTAGCAAAGGAGGCTAGGAAGTCAGCCTTGAAGGTCTAGGGAGACCCAGGTATTTGTGTTAAACTGGCATATGATGATCAATTTTGGGAGATTTATGGGTCATCCCGAGGACGCCCCTCAAAAATACGAAGACATTTTGAGATATGGGGGGTATATGGGCCTAAATTAGAAGCCACTACCATTACAAGAGAAAATGTAGGGCTTAACACTAAAGTATCCCAACTACACAAGGCCCAGGTAGTTCATCTTAGGAGGGATAATTTTGACATCCCTCTTGAAGATGTCAGGCCTCTAGATGCTAACCTATGGCAAGCTGTAGAAGCTACATTCTAGGCAGTAGGTACTACGCTAGCTATACCACCTCCAGGAGTAGCCAGGGTGGGAACCTTGAATAGGTAGAGTTAGCAGATTGAGCAGAGGCAAATAACAACAACTGGCTACCCTAACACCATAGCTCCGCATAGAAAAAGAAAGACCGCACTTCCCAATGCCGATCCCCAGAAAAGCAATCACAGACCCTAGGTACAGCCAGATCTAATGGAAAATGACGATGATGAGAAGTATGAAAGGATACCTACATTTTGATGCCATTAGGGTGTGGCATATGTTAGGCATGGAGGGATGATGAGCCTAAAAAATGCTTATATTTTGTATAGGTTTCATCGATTATTATGTGGCAATATTATAGAAACTATCTACTTTTATGAATGATTATGTAATTATTTAATAGAATTGTGTGTGTTATCTAATTTGTGTGTTTTAGTGTATTTTTGTGGAAATGTAGTTGATTTTCATATATTTGGATCAGTCGAGGTCTTTCATGGACCTAGCACTCTGTTTCTTTTGGTATCAAGACATGGTGAATAGGTGCATTCCTCTTCAAGGAAGACGCCTGGAGAAGGTAGGCACCTTCCTCATCAAGGAAGGCACCAACAGAAGGTAGGCACCTTCCATATAAAGAAGGCACCTGACATACTTAGGTGCCTTCTGCATAAAGAAGGTACCCCATACAAGGTAAAGCACTTTCCGTATAAAGAAGGCACCCACATTAGTAGGCACCTTCTACAAGAAGAAGATGCTCAACATAAGTATGCGCCTTCCGCATATGGAAGGTGCTTGTCAAAATGAAGAAGGCACCTTCCTCATAGATAAGGTGCCTCCATTCTTTACCAGTTGACCAAGTAAAGCAACGTGGGCAAAGTTGACCAGTGTCATTCTAGTTCCACATCACGCAAGATAATTCTAGGAGTTGCACCAACGGACGAGAACGTCTTACCTATGCCAGGTGAAGCATGCACCAATCAGTGAACAGGATACCATTAGGAACAATTTCTATTTTAGTAGATGTCGATTACGTTTACCAGACTGTCCCAGTTTAGTATGGACTAAAATACTGTTGTAACTTGTTTGTAACTGAAGATCTGTGTGTGTGCTATATAAACACACACATACCTCTATGATAGATATCCAGAATCCATATTGAGAATACATTTGTCATTCTAACAAGGTAGAATCATTGTAATAATTTTTTTACAAATACAATAAAGTTTGAGAGTTCCTAATTGTGTATTCATCTGGGAGGGAGTTGCTAGAGCTTGGGCCCAATCCAAGCTAGTATTCCTTCCATTTTTCTTGTGCTTTCCTAGATTAATTTCTTGCTTTCGTAGGTTTATTTTATGCACTGTTATTTTCATTTCCATAGTAGGTTTACTTTTATTATGCATGTATGAATATTTACATTCTCAAGATTAAATAATTCATATGTAAATTATTGTGGTGTGGATGAATGATTGACAATCCTTTAAACCCCTCAATAGTAGAATTAGACAGATTCATCTCAAAGTGGGTATTGTAAGTGATATTTTTTGAGACACTTTTAAAGTTTACAAAGATCCTTGGGTTGAAAATTTAAATGATCGGGCAGTGACAAAATAGGAGAAAAATTCACCTGTGTTTGGCCCACAACACTTATCAAAAACATTGGATTCTTGAACCTCAAGTCCAATTCCTTCCATGGAGTTAACAACCTCATATACATGAAGTAGATAAGCACTAATGTTTTTCTCATCATTCATTCTTAAATCTTCAACTTGTCCCTTGAGATTTGGTATATTTACCCTATTGACATTTTTACCTCCTTCATATATGCTTTGCAACTTATCCCAAATTCCTTTTGCTGATTTGCAATACATAACATTTAGAACTATGTTCTATGCAAACCTTTCAAAATTGCATTAATTGCTTTTGAATTGTAATGATGTAGAAGCTTACCATATTTATCTGTAGGTGGAGTAGCTGGTGGTGTGTATCCATTTTAAACTACTTCCCATATTTTAATACCAAGTGCTATCAGGCGAATTTTCATTCTCATACTCCAAAATACATAATCACTTCCATCAAGTACTAGTGCTGAATTATCTAAGGATCCACTCTTAGAATCCATTATGTTCTTGTAATATTTTACTTTAAGATGTTAAACTCTTTCTAAGGAACCTGCTTTGATATGAATTGAAGAACACAAGCTTATACTGAGAGGGGGGGTGAATAGTTTAAGACCATTTTTACTTTTCTTTCCTAATCAAAATTATGCAATGTATCAATAACAATAGCAACAATAGTAATTAAAACAATGCACAAATCACCACACATAATAGAGACACCAATTTAGCATGGTTCACCCAATGTGGGCTACTCCACGAAGAAACTCTTTCACTAAAATTTTCTCAACAAATATCTTGGGAAATATTTCCCTATTACAATGTTTATGGACCTCTGTCCAAAGGAGACACCAATCCCCTAATTAGATTCATGGATCTCTATCCATAGGAGAACTTCTTTCTTATCTTATCTGGCTAGTGATCTTCTATAAGAATTATTGGCTCCACTACATTGGCTTATGGATATCTATCCACTGAAAACTCTTGTCCTCACTCATAAGACATATCATCACTACCATAGCTAATGTATCTCTATCTATTGGAGACTATCATCCTCTATACTCTATCACCTCCAAATATTGCTCTTAGATCTGTCATAAATCTACACTAAACATAGTCCTTTGGTCTAACACAAATCTCTTCAAACTCTATATCTAGTCTGGAATAAACCTATCCTTAAATCAGTACTACACATATTCCTTCGGTCTAGCACAAATATATTCTTAATATCTGACCTCAAGCCTTAACACAAAGCTTGACTTAATCACAAATCAACTCTGCTAGATATGCCCCAAATCTTAACTCAAGGTTTGAACAAATCAATCAATAAAATTTGCTCACAAGTCTTCTCAAAGACTTATCTCAAATATTCTTTGTAAGCTTCCACAAAAGCTTACACTAATCTGTCCACAAGTCCTCTCTAGAACTTGTCTAATCTACTCAAAAATCTCTGTCCTCAAATATGTATTGTAATATTTTACAAAATCTCACACCAATCTATCCATAAGTATTCTCTAATACTTGCCTCAAATTTTCTCAACATGTCCTCAATAGAACTTGTCCAATCTACTCAACAAGTCTTCACCAAGACTTACCTCAAATATGCTCAACGAGTCCTCACTAGAACTTTTCCAATGTCATAAAACATATAAGGAAATGTTAGAGACTCAATATGCTTCATACTCACAAACACTCAATCACTTTCAACCTCTTTCTCAGATCAATCTAGAATATAGAACATTTTTTTTTATAGAATTATAACTATCACTTCAACACTTCCACTTGACTAGGCTTAATCAATTTCACTTAAACAATCACTCAACAAAACATTCTTGCTTACAAACCCTAGTCCAAGCATATGAACACTTAATAATTTCCAACAATGCTTATCAAACAATCATTTTCTCTCCAACTAAGCATTCACAACATCCAACAATCACTCACAAGAAAGATGTGCCCATACCTTTTGTTTGATGAAGAAAATGACCTCAAAACCTATCTTAAACACAATTTTCTTCTTTTCAAATTTCAATGGTTAGATGAAAAAATATCACATTAATACTCTCTCAGAAATATTTATCAATTACAAAAATAATAAAACTCAAATACACCTTATTACTCCTTTGAAATTAGCAATCATCAAGTATACATAAAAAATAATTACATAATTACTCCTTATAATCTCCAATATTTAATTAACAACCTCCAAAAATCAAACCCTCAAAAATAATTTTGCCTATCCTTTTATCTCCCTCAACTACTCAATAATCAAATTTAAAAATAAACTTTATAACCCTCCAAAATATTTATTTTTATTCAACCTTAGAAAATCTGAAATACCTCATGCAACCTTGGCAATACAATAGCACATACCTTTTATCTCAAGCAAAAGGTATCAATGGGTTTCGAATGTGATACCACTCCCAAATGAGTGCCTTATCGAGGCGCTAGCCCACCACATGGGCTATGAGCCTTCACACAAAGGGGAAGGCTCAAGTCTTCCTCTTATCCCTTTATGATCGATGCGGCGTAAAACAAAATGTCCTCTTTTCTTACAAAACCAACTCGACAGCTTTTGAACCCTGCTCTCCTCGCCTACCAAACGTCTTAACGACACCCCCTATTGCCAACTATGCTACACAACATTGTACTAAGACAAAGGAGTCCCACTCCTATTTATCTTATCCTATGCCACCAAAAGCCTTTTGAAACATGTAAAAAATTGTCTCCTCCTTGCACACAAATTTTGGAGCTTCGATTTAATCAATAATTGCATTGGGGATTTTTGACTAAGGTTCTTGCCCTATTTTATACAAGAAGGCCAATGTCTTAGAGATGTCGGTGCCTTATTCAAATTTTGAATTTGAATAAATTAATAACCTCTATAACCCAACCTTAGGGTTATTTTAATTAACATAAATTAATTTTATAATTAAATTATAATTAATATATAATTAACTTAATAACTTTAGAAGTTAATTAAATTAATTTATAATGAAATTATTTAAATTAATTTATAATTAATTAAAATTTTCCATTTTAATATTATAATAGAATAGTATAATATTATTTTACTTGGGTCTCTTTTTTGCTCTTTGAAACTCATATGACCACCTGAAATCAGATCTGACCAACTGGAGGTAAATTTTCCATTTCACTAATTGTGGAACTGCTTCTTCTTGCACTGCTCACTAAAACTGATTTTTGACATCAATGACAAATCAATTACTCAAAATTTCCAACATTTGGGTGAAATATCCTAGTGGAAGTAGACCAACAATGACATAACACCTCAAATAAACAAATAATTGCCATGCTATATGATCCATCCTCTCTTTTGGGAGCATCACTTGATGGTGGTGAGTATGGATTTCTACCCATGTGTGGTTTCCATTGGTTGATTTTCCTTATGGATCCCATGTTAGCTCTAGGGTCCATTCTTCACTCCTCTCGTACTGCCTAGTCTCCTACTTTCATAAATAAAAAATTCTAAAAATACCTTGAGCAACACTGCAAGAAGTCTTGAGTCACTATCCCACATGTATCCCATGATGGCCCTCATGGTGGTTTATAAAGCACAACCTTGATATAGAGCTTTGCAAATCAGGAAGTAGGCTTTTGGGTGAATACCCTAGTGGAAGAAGGTCAACCATTATGTAACCTCTTCAACGTACAAAATAGGGCATGTTATATGCTCCATCCTCTCTCCTCGGTGTATTGCTTGATGGTGTGGGTGTGTATTTTTCTCCATGTGTGATTTTCATTGGTTGATTTCCCTTATGGGACCCATGTTAGCTTTAGGGTCCATTCTTTGCCCCTCTTGTACTACCTAATTGTATACTTTTATAAATAAAAATTCTAAAAATACCTTGAGAAACACTACAAGAAGTCTTGAACCACTATCCCACATGTATTCCATTATGGCCCTAATGGTTTTTTATGAAGAAAAAAACCCACATAGAGCTTCACAAAACAAGACGTAAGCTTTTGGGTGAAATGCCCTAGTGGAAGTAGGCCATGAGCCAGCTACTCAAACATATGAATCATGGCTATTTTGTAAGATCCATACTCTCCTGTGGGAGCATCACTCGATTGTGGTGAGTGTGTATTTCTCTCTATGTATGGTTTACATTAGTTGATTTCCCTTGTGGTCCCCATGTTAGCTCTAGGGTCCATTATTCACTCATTTTGTACTGCAGAGTCATGTACTTTTATAAATAAAAAATTCTATAAATACCTTGAGCAAAACTGGAAGAAGTCTTGAGTCATTATCCTACATGTATCCCATGATGGTCCTCATGGTGGTTTATAAATCACAACATCCACATAGAGCTTTGCAAATTAGAAAGCAAGATTTTGGGTGAAATGTCCTAGTGGAAGTAGATCAAACATGATCTATCCCATAAAATGAGTGAATCATAACCATGCGATATACTCCATTCTCTCCTATAGGAGCATTGCTCGATGGTGGTGAGTATGGATTTATATCCATGGGTGGTTTCCTTTGGTTTATTTCCCTTGTGGACCCCACGTTAGCTCTAGGTTCCATTCTTCACTCCTATCATACTGCCCAGTTTCCTACTTTCATAAATTAAAAATTCTAAAAATACCTTGAGAAACACTGTGAGAAGTTTTAAGTCATTATCCCACATGTATCCCATGATGGCCCTCATGGTGGTTTATAAAGTACAACATACACATAGAGCTTTGAAAATTAGGAAGTAGGCTTTTGGGTGAAATACCCTAGTGGAAGAAGGTCAACCATGACCCAAACTCTTCAACATATAAATAATGGCCATGCTATATGCTCCATCCTCTCTTCTTGGTATATTTATCAATGGTGGTGGGTGTGTATTTTTCTCCATATGTGGTTTTCGTTAGTTGATTTCTCTTGTGGGACCCATGTTAGCTCTAGGGTCTATTATTTACCCCTCTTGTACTACATAATAAAGTACTTCCATAAATAAAAAAATTTAAAAATACCTTAAGCAACACTATGAGAAGTCTTGATCCACTATCTCACATGTATTCCATGATGGCCCTAATGGTGGTTTATAAAGCACAACACCCACATAGAGATTTGCAAAATAGGAAGCAGGCTTTTGGGTGAAATTCCCTAGTGGAATTAGGTCAATCATGAGCCATCCGCTCAAATGTATGAATTATTGCTATTATGTATGCTCCATCCTCTCCTATGGGAGCATCACTCGATGGTGGTGAGTGTGGATTTATCTCTATGTGTGGTTTCCATTGGTTTATTTTCCTTGTGGTCCCCATGTTAGCTCTAGGGTCCATTATTTGCTCCTCTTGTATTGCACAGTATCGTACTTTTATAAATAAAAAATTCTAAAAATAACTTGAGCAACACTAGAAGAAGTCTTGATTCATATCCCACATGTATCCCATGATGGTCCTCATGGTTGTTTATATAGCACAACACCCACATAGAGATTTTCAAATTAGGAAGCAATATTTTGGGTGAAATATCCTAGCGAAAGTAGGTCAACCATGATATAGCCCCTCAAATGAGTGAATAAATACCATGTTGTATGCTCTATTCTCTTATATGGGAGCATCACTTGATGGTGGTGAGTATGTATTTATCTCCATGGGTGGTTTCCTTTGGTTAATTTCTCTTGTGGGCCCCATGTTAGCTCTAGGGTCCATTATTAACTCCTCTCGTATTGCCTAGTCTTGTACTTTCATAAATAAAAAATTCTAAAAATACCTTGAGTAACACTATGAGAAGTCTTGAGACATTATCCCACATGTATCCCATGATGGCCCTCATGGTGGTTTATAAAACACAACATCCACATAGATATTTGTAAATCAATAAGTAGAATTTAGGGTGTAATGCCCTAGTGGAATCAATCCAACCATGACCCAACACATCAAACGAGCGAATCATGGCCATCTATTTGATCCATCCTCTCTTATGGGAGCATCATTCAATGGTGGTGATTGTGTATTTCTCCTAATGCATGGTTTCTATTAGTTTATTTCCTTTGTGAGCCCCATGTTAGCTCTAGGTTCCATTCTTTGCTCCTCTTGTACTACCCAATCTTGTACATTCATAAATAAAAATTTCTAAAAATACCTTGAGCAATGTTGGGAGAAGTCTTGAGCCATTACCCCACATGTATCCCATGATGAACCTCATGGTCGTTTATAAAGCACAACATCCACATAGATCTTTGCAAATCAGGAAGTAAGATTTTGGGTTAAATTCCCTAGTGGAAGTAGGTCAACCATGACCTAGCCCTCAAACGAGTGAATCATGGCCATGCTATATGCTCCATCCTCTTGTGTGGAAACATCGCTTGATGGTGGTGAGTATGGATTTCCCCTAATATTTTATTTTCATTGGTTTATTATCCTTGTGGATCCCATGTTAGATCTAGGGTCCATTCTTTGCTTCTCTCGTACTGCCTAGTCTCGTACTTTTATAAATAAAAATTCTAAAATATCTTAAGAAACACTGCAAGAATTCTTGAGCAATTATCCCACATGTATCCCATGATGACTCTCATGGTGGTTTATAAAGCACAACACCCACATATAGCTTTACAAATTATAAAGCAATCTTTTGGGTGAAATTTCCTAGTGGAAGTAGGTCAACAATGATCCAACTCCTCAAACAAGCGAATCATGGCTATGCTATATGCTCCATCCTCTCTTTTGGGTGTGTCGCTCAATGGTGGTGAATGTGGATTTCTCCCCATGTATGGTTTTTTTTGGTTGATTTCCCTTGTTGCATCCATGTTAGCTCTAGTGTCCATTCTTTGCTCCTCTCGTACTACCCAATCTCATAGTTTGATAAATAAAAATTTCTAAAAATACCTTGAGCAACGCTACAAGAAGTATTATTATAATATTCATCACAAAACTTGGAGAATTATATTTATGTAATGTATTATTATATTTTTACATTCTAATTTATAATATAAATTAATTAATTTAAAATATAGAATCTATCTATCTATCTATATAATATTTAAATATATTATGAAAGTATGTATGGTGGTGGATCCTCCTTTGGTGATGTTGTTATGCTCCTTTGCTTTGTGGTTGTTCGACCAAGCTTCTCTCCTCTTCCACTTGGATAAAACTTGTTAGTTGTATTATTTTTCTTGCTATTTTCACTTTCATCCTTGCTTAGTATTCATCTCTTATTGCAAGTTTCTTGCTATAGGTTTATTTTAATTATGGATGTGGTTTTATTATAACTATGGTTCCCTATTTAGTGTCTTTATATATCTTGAATGAGATAAATTTGAGCTCTTAGTCAACTCTTTATCCTTCACTTCATAGATTATTCTTTAAACTTGATAATGCTTTATTGCACCAAAATTTTAAGATCTTTTTAGTATCTTTTTGTAGATTTCTTTCTTATATTTAGTATGGTTTCACCTTCTATATCTCTTGATGGTTGTAGTGCTCCTTTGGTAGCACTACAACCACCAAGATATTTTATGATTTGATAATTTTGTTCACCTGTTTGTTTCCCTAGATTTGCAAACTTTGTAGCTTTGACTCCTTGTGTTTTGATGCCCTAAACTTCTCTATCTTGTAGCTTCCAATGCTTCCTATTTTCCTTCA
Organism: Wollemia nobilis; assembly: GCA_028583015.1. Lineage (NCBI taxonomy): Eukaryota > Viridiplantae > Streptophyta > Pinopsida > Araucariales > Araucariaceae > Wollemia > Wollemia nobilis. Next base: position 10,216,481 of record JAQPPZ010001353.1, read on the forward strand.
ACTTACTATTCTAGGACCCTAGAATTTGCAGCTATTAGTGCTACCCAAATTTCTTCCCTTAACACTAAAATTTTTAGATTCTAACACAACTAATTTCTCCTTCGATATGATGTACTTAATCTCTAGAATTTGGTAGGAAACTCCTTCAATTCACAATTATTTTTAACTCTTCTAATTCTGCCCAATAATATCTTGAACTTATACTGCAAAAACAATAATCTCTTCTTCCACAAATCAGCCTTCAAGCCTTCAATGGTAATCTTCAAATATCTCAAATTTGATGTATTCTTATACCTCCTTTCTTCTTAAACCTCCTTGTCTTATTCTAAATTTAATGTTGTCCTATTTAGTGGTCTCCTTCTCAAGAATATGAATATATTGAGTTCTTCATAAAATCCCTTTCAAATTTGGAAAACTTCTTGCCAAATCCTTCTTCCTTTTTGGGCTTGTTTTTATATGGCAATAATTATCCCAAATTCTTCTATAAAGAACTCCTCCTTGCTAGCAATATTCTCCAATGGAATTTCCTAGCATTCTCCTTATTTCTCCTTCAAAATTTTCTTGAGACCTCTTCTCTTAGATATTTTAATTGTTGTAGCTTCTAAAATATTTCAATAGAAAAATTTTCTAGTCATTTACATTCAATATTCAATCTTCCAAATCTAGAATTTCTTCAACAATATTTTTCTCTTGGTTCTCCTCCTTCTAGAGCTACTTTTATTTTATTTCACTCTACAATCTATAGTATTCAATCTTCTACGAATACCTCCTTCTTGGGTCTCCTTGATATCTAATCTCCAATATTCTTTGGGACTCTTTTCCTTGAGTCTCTTCTTCCTTTAATCTTCAATAAGGCTCATTTGACCTTTATATCTCTTCTCAATCTTAAATATGCAAATCCTACAATGGGACCCTTTTCCTTAGGCCTCCAAAATATTCAATCTTTAGCTTGTTGCTTCAAGTACTGGATAGATCCCAAAGAAGATATTCTTCCTAGCTCTTGTAGAAATATTCTCAACATTCTTTGAATATCCTCTTCTCCAAAATAAAGTATTACAAAATGATAATAGAAATTTCTTTAAATATAAAGAAAATAAACTTCACTAGTTGATTTTTCAATCTAGTGGAATCAATGTTAAATCCTAGTCTTCACAAGTTTTTCTGCAACTCTATGGAAAGATTCTATCCAAATGTAATTTCAAATATTTTGAAAATGAACTCTCTATATACTCTCAATATTTTTTTTGGATCTCTCTATTTCCTATCAATCTACCGTGTGCTCTGATACCATTGTTAGCTTTTGATGATATATATTTAAATAAATTGAACCACAAGATCTAAAATAAGTAAGAAATTTTGACTATACAATAAAGACAATATAATATGCAAGAAAAATATATGACAAACTTATGCAATAAGTCATAAAATAGCCATTAATGAAAGCTCATAAAAATAGTACAATGTAATGTAATGGAGGTCTCAAAAACTCCAAAAATTTATGCAAGATCTACATTGTATCTACTTTCTCTTCTCATCACTATACTCTACTATTCTATATGCTTCTCTCTATCGCCCCCCTTTACTTTACTCTATCAAGGGTCTATATATAGGGATATATGTCCCTTGGCCTTTCATCTACCCATGAAACTTCATCTTCCTATCCTATAAATCATGTATATGTGGACTATATGCACATTTACATCATTGCACAATCTAAAACTTGTGCATTTATTACATTGCACAAAGTAAATTCTCAAAACTTAATCTAAGATAAAATACTATTCTAAAGATGTACCCAAGGTGGTGCATTGGCATGTACCAAATAATGTAATATATTCCAATAATTTATTTTTGTAAACCTAGGTCTATAGGTTAATAATAGTTTTTTATTGTTTTAAAATATTATGAAGGAGCTATCATTTTTGGCTAAGCTAGATTTTTTTTAAGTGTTTAGTGAAGTGGGGGATGATAAAACTCTAATAACTAAGCATTAGACAACACCTATAGATGAATTTGATCTTGCATGTACCTTGTGTATATCGAAAAAACCTTTTAAGGAACCTTGACCCAAACCTTTAAATATAGAAAATCATTTATCTATGTAACTCTCCATAGTGCATTGTGCACAATACTTGATAATATAAATAAAAATAAATAAAACATTCTTAAAAATTCTCCTTTGCACTACTATGATCCTCATAAGAGGACGCGAGTACGTGCATTTTTGTCCTTTTATGAAATAAGTGGTCCTAAACTAATTTTTATTTATTATTAATACTATATATTTGATATTTTTAATTTAGATCAAAGGTTGATGGTATATGTCTCTTAAATTATCTTTGAATTTAATATATTTTTTAAAAACCAATTGAGATTTTTTCATTATCTTATTTTTATTTTCTTAAACATATTAAAGTGGAGATCTTCTTAATTGTCTATATCATAATTTTTACATGCTTTTAATGTCCGTATAGGAATTTAAAATATTATAATTATACTTAAGATATTTGGTTATTGTTTTAGTATCAATATAAATCTAGTTTTGATATTAACATCATGTATGAGTAAGGAAATAAGACCAAGCCTTATATTGATATATTTTCCCTAAATATTTGAAGATAACCATATAATAAAGGAATCTTGTAAGGAAAATATGGGTATTAAGGAAGAAAATTTATCTATGCAAGACTTAGTTGGAAATGAGAATGTCTTATTTTAGGAAAAAGGAAGAATGCACTTATACTAATTCATATCTAGGTGAACCATGATTTACTAGAACCAATAATTAGTGACTCAATGATGGAGCATGTAATATTGGTCCTTCATAGAAAAATGCTAATTTTTAAATTTAGTAAATATTGTCCAACTTAAATGTTGGATTTAATAATAGTCTCTAGAAATAAATGAAATCAAATATTACCTAGTATTCGTTAACAATGGAATACATAGAATGAAAACAAAGAATACATAATATATTGTGGGAGTTTATTGAATCCAAATAATCTTTCTAAATTGAAAATAATGAAGTAGTGAATACCAATATGATAGGTTACTATAATGTATCTACATATCTTTTTAGTTATCTTCCAATGACTCTCTTGGGGTGCCTACATGTATCAAGGATAATAACTTATGAAAGTCATTTTGAAGCTTTAGGTTTCACACAATAGAAGTCCAAGTGGACTTACAATCCTCCATTCTAAAATGTTGAAGAATATCTAAGGCATACTTAGGTTAGAAAATAGTGATGGCATAGTTTGTTTGAACAAGTTGAATCCCTAAAAAATAATGTAGAAGCCCCAAATTTATCTTTTCAAAAGTGGAAAAAAACCATGATATCATGACCTAGATTAGAGTGGAGGAGCTACTAGTGATGCAAGGTCATAAATATACAACACAATGAACAAATATTTTCCATATTGATGTTTGATGTAAACATGATGTTCAATATCATAGCCACTTTGTTATTTTCTCTACTTATTATACCACACTCAATATATTATGTTTTAATCCTAGTATGAAGTAAGTATTTTGTATATTTTCCTTTGTATATTCTATGTCAATTTGTAGGGTTTATTTTCCTTCAACCTCCAATGCTTTGTTACCTCCAAGTTTTACCTTGCTCTTGTATGAGTTATCCAATTATACAAATATCTCCTTATTTCTGTTCATTTGATTTAGAATCTAAATACCAAAAATATTTAATTGAATTTTGTACCATAATACATGACACTTCTTCATGTGAAAAGACTACATTTTCCCTCCTTAATTGCTTGTATTTATTCTATATTCTCTTTCATAGTGGCCATTCCTTTTGTTCAAGTAATATTGAAAACTCCTTTTATCCATAAATTGATATTTACCTCTTGTACTTTAGCCTCCTCTTATACAAGACCTTTTTAGGTTTTATAATTTTATAATTTATTTGAAAAATAATATTTTCTTTTATATTTTAGATTTTCTTGAACAATAGAATAAAAATTAAAGAAAATAAGAAGAGGTTGAAATTTTTAGATAAAATCCTAGTTCTATAGAAGCTATAGGTAAGATTTTATTCTAAGTAAATCATTGACAATATTGCATTATTTGGGACCTTGAGTACCAATTAGATATTCATATTAGAAGTGTGTTTATTATCTATGTTAAATGTATGTTTCAAACTATGAAGTGTGTGAAAGGTATCAAGTGTGCAAGTGTGAGTTATGTATGCAAGTGAAGAGTCACGAGCATTAGGTATCAAGTGTGTAAGTAAAGAGTCTTGTGAGATGTATCAATAATATAAATAGATGATTATGTAACCATGAGAAGCTTTGTCATAATGTTAGAAAGGCATATGAAATGTTATGTCTGCCATGAGTTGGAGGAGAGCAAAAATCAAGAGTATTGATGAGTCTTTTGTAATTTTATATATTTGAGATAAAGCTCCATGCAATAAAACAAATGTGAACAAGTTTTATAATAGATGTTGAAGATAAATTTATTATCAATGTAATGAATTTTGAATATTGATTTTTATAAATAAATATTGTATTATATGCAACATTAGTGTTATGGTGATTGAATGAGATGTTGAGAAATATTGGACTTGTGATTTTTGGATCCACTTTTTAATAATGGTATCAGAGCCACTTTAGTAATCTCTATGTAGGGTGGATAATTAAAGGAATATATTGTGATATGATATATTGAATAATATCTAGAATCAAAATATTTTGATGTGAATAGTTGAATATGGAGATAAATATTGGAGAAATGATGAAATATTAGAGACTGAAGAATTGCATAGAAAGAAAGCTAGTATAATAATATATGGTGTGAATAACGGTCATCTGAATTGGATATGTATGTATGAAAAATTAGAGAATAAGTAACACCAAATTTTTGGAGTTGAAAATTAGATATTGTACAAAGAATATTGGAGTCAAATATTGGACTGGTGGTCCATGATATATTGGAGACGAAGAGATTATTGGAGGATAATATTGAAGGTATTAGAGTAGGACAAGAATAATTGGAGGAGACAATTGAATGTTGGATATTTTCTATTGAAGAAGACGTTTGTTGGAGAAAATATTTACAATTGGATGATTGGACGTATGTTGTTGGAAAAGAGAATTTGCTAGAAGTTTATTGGATAAATATATTTGGAAGAAGATATTTGAAGAGAACATAAGAGAGGATGATTTCTAGAGATGTTTGTTAGATAGCTTGAAGTAGAGTGAAGTCATAAGGTTGAAGGAATCTTAGAAAAAATTGAATTAAAGTGAAGCGATATAATATTGAAGGGGTATTCAGTATTTGGAATCTAGGCATAGAGAAAACATCAAAGGGATAACATAATATTTGGACTATGTTGAAACTTATTGAATTATGTTAGCCCATTTGCAAATTGAAAAACTATTAATATTTCTAAAATTAGAAATTGACGAATATGAGGACCCTCAACATCGACCCGTTCGCCTAAAAATTTTAGGACCAAGTTTTTCTTAGGGTAATTTTGCCACAATATATATCCAAACATAGGCATATTTTTACTCTTTGGAAAGCTCTTTTCATGCCTGATATAATGGTGGTTTTGTTATGAAGTCGTAAGTTGATTTAATAGGTCAAAATTTACCCCAAATATGAACTTATGTTTTAGGGATTCAAATGCCCTAAATTTGGTGTGAAGATGATTGATTTGATTTTTTTTAGGATTCGTTATGATTCACTTTGATTTTGATTAGGTTTTTTCATTTGTTTACAAGTACATTTTGAGTCTAACCCCTTATGCATAAACTTGTTGAATGTAATTCTTGATACTATCTTGAACATGATTATTTTATGTAACACTCATCTTGGATGCCCTAAATTTATTTGAAATGAGATGTGGTAGAGACTAAGATAAAGTCTTACACCTTTGATATTATTAAATGGCATATTTGGTTTATAATTTTTTTTGGGCACTTTATTTATGTGAAGGACATAATTACTTTTATTAAACTTTAGGAGTTATAAGATCTTGATAATTATAATAAAAAATTTAAGGAGTTAAACAAACATATAAGGAATGAATTAATGAATGGGAGGTATAAGGAAATTAAATATTTTAAATTTGAATTGAAGTTGAAATTTGAAATAAAAATCATGGAATTAATTAAGGAGATATAATAAGGAAGGGGAATTTAAAAGTTATAATTTGGGATTTATAATAAAATGAAAAATGAATTAAAATTAATTGATTGATTGGAGATTAGAAATTGGAAATTGAATTAGTTCTATCATGGAAAATACAAAAAAAAAAATCATCTCTAAATAACTTCTAAAAGGACCAAATATTACATCATAAAAAAATAAAATGAAATCAATTCTCATTGTTGAAAAGCTTTGGGATATAGTAAATGGAAGAAAGAACATGCTAGAAGATGAATTTGGAAAATAAAAATTTAAATTTTATGATACAAAAGGTCTTATGCTAATCGCATATGGCAAAACAGATGAAATTTAGCCATATAAGTGAAGCAAAAACTTCAGAAATGCTTTGGCAAAACTATGCAAACTATTTGAAGGAAAAATAAAGTGATCAATTTGCATTTGCAATCAAAATTAAAGGTTTATACTAGAGAAATTATAGAAGTTTTCCTTCAAAGGATAACAAAACTAAAGTCTAAGTTACAAACTATGGGAGAAAAGGTAGAAGATAAACTTCTTGTCCAAGTTTCATTAAGAGCACTCCTAAAATATTTCAAAAAATTAGTTGCTTCTCTTTAAGTACTAAAAAAACCATATCCTTTGATGAATTAGTTAATATTCCTCAAAAATATGAACTTTAGAATCTAGTCAAATATGAAATGACTAATAATGCTTTCATATCAAAGAAAAATGTATTAAATAATATTGTTGCATCATCTCAATCTCAACTTGAATGGAGGAGAAGATATTTTCACATATGCAATATGGAAGGTCATACTATAATCTATTGTGAATATAATTCTCTTAATCAAAGAAATCGAATGAATAAATATTTTCAAATATTTTAGCCAAAACAATATCAACCTTGATATTTGCCTATATAACAATGATGACGAAAAGAAAAAAATAAAAAAGAAACTTATTTCAAGAAGTTCAAGAAACGAAAAATAAGGATGAAAATGAAATAAGACCTCTTATGGGAATAATTATAGGCAATGAAGGTAACAATCATATTGAGGAAGAATGTGACAAGAATGATAACACAAATTATTCAAAAATTTCTAAAGGTACTAATGTTTCTAACAAAAAATTAATTTTTTTGAAAAGAGAAACGATAAACAAAAGAAAGACATGGATTAAAATTAAGAACATTTATCCGCTCATGTAGAGGAGTTGGAAAGCAAGTGGGTAGTTAAAACTCTCTAGTTGAAATTGAGAGGCCCTAGGTTCAAATATCTCCCGTCACATGTTGTGGATATGGTATGTACAAGGGGTTACAAATAAAAAAAAAAAATTAAGAACGTTTAAAATTGTAATATTTGTAAGAAGACCAAACAAAAAATATGTCACAAAGAGAAAGTTGAGTTACATTATGGATGTATAAGTAAATCAAAATGGAATAAGATCATGAATATGTTACAATGCTTTTATGGAAATAAAGAAAGTTTGAAGAAATGCATGAAATGGTTCAATATAACAATATCAAAATTTCAAGCAATATGAGAGCCAAAGTTGAAGAATGAAGAAAAAAATTAGAGATTGAAGATAAATGTCTTCACACAAAATAATGTAATACAAGGGGGTGTTTGCAATATTACATTATTTGGTACCTTGAGTACCATTGTAAATATTTATATTAGGAGTGTGTTTATTATTTATGTCAAAAGTATGTGTCAAAGTGTGAAGTGTGTGAAAGGTGTCAAGTGTGCAAGTGTGAGTTATGTGTGCAAGTGAAGAGTTATGAGTGTCAGGTGTCATGTGTGTTAGTGAAGAGTCATGTGATATGTATCAAGAATAGAAGTAGGAATTTATGTAATCATGAGAATATTTATCATAATGTAAGAAAGATATGTGAAAGGTTGTATCTCCCATGAGTTAGAGGAGAACAAAAGTTAGGAGTATTGAAGAGTATTTTGTAAGGTCATATATTGGAGATAAATATCTATGCACTGTAATTATTTTGAACAAGTTTTGTAATAGGTGTTGAAGATTTATTTATTATCAATATGGATTGTATTTTGTGTAATATTTATGTTATAGTGATTGAATGAGATCTTGGAAATATTGGACCTATGATTTTTGGGCCCACTTGCTAACACAAAGATCTTTGAGCTAATTATAAAGTTGTAAAATAGTTTGGAAATATTTCTATTGCATATGTATGAGAGGATGTTCTGAATGGTTATGTTTGGAAAAAGGGGTGTGTAGGGTAAGTTGTGATAGATAGAAACCAATTTTAATACAATCAAAAATAGAAGGGCAACTCTCAGAGCACAAAAATTCACTCAATCAAGTTTTATTTGGAGTGTTTTTATAATGCTAAATCACTTTAAGATGTGATGTTGAACACTCTCTTTTCTAATCTAACCTACCTAACTATTGGGTGCATAGAGGAAAAGGGAAATAAAAACCATAGAAAATAATAATAACAAAAAGGAAAAAATATTCCTAATCTAACTAAGTTAATTGGGGATGATTCACCAAGATTAGAAGATTATCTTGCATAATAATGGCATGCATGAACATGTGAATCATTCATTGAAAGTACATAAGGAAAAATTTTTCTTCTTGACACTATATTTAATAAAAAATAATACATAAGAAATGAGATAAAGATAAAGTAGTCATGACCTCTTATACATGTGCATATACATAAATACAAATAAAAATAAGAGAGAAAACACCCAATAGTCATGCAGGATTTTGGGTGAAATGCCCTAGTGGAAGAAGGCCAAGAATTACATAGCCCTCAAATGAGTGAATCATGGCCATGCTATGTGCTCCATCCTCTCCTATGGGAGCATAGCTTGATGGTGGTGAGTGTGGGTTTCTATCCATTTGTGGTTTCTATTGGCTGATATACCTTGTTGACCCCATGTTAGCTCTAGGGTCCATTCTTCATTCCTCTCGTACTTCCTAGTCTCATACTTTCATAAATAATTTTTTTAAAAGTACCTTGAGAAACGTTGTGATAATTATTGATAACTTATCCTACATGTATCCCACAATGGCTCTCATGGTGGTTTATAAAGCACAAAACCCACATAGATCTTTGCACACACCCACATAGAGCTTTGCAAATTAGGAAGTAGGCTTTTGGGTGAAATGCCCTAGTGGAATCAGATCAACCATGACCCAACCCTTCAAACGAGTCAATCATATCCAAGTTATATGCTCCATACTCTCTTGAAGGTGCATTTCTTGATGGTGGTGAGTGTGGATTTATCCCCATGTATGGTTTTCATTGGTTTATTTCCCTTGTGGACTCTATGTTGGCTCTAGGGTCCATTATTCACTCCTCTTGTAATACCCAGTCTCGTACTTTCATAAATAAAAATTTCTAAAAATACCTTAAGCAACACTATGATATATCTTGAGCCATTATCCCACATGTTTCACATGATGGCCCTCATGGTGGTTTATAAATCACAACATCCACATAGAGCTTTAAAAATTAGGAAGCAGGCTCTTGGGTGAAATGACCTAGTGGAAGTAGGCCATCCATGACCTAGCCCTTCCAATGACCAAATAATGGCCATGCTATATGCTTCATCCTCTCTTGTAAGTGTATCACTCAAATGTGATGAGTGTGGATTTCTCCCCATGTGTTTTTTTAATTGGTTTATTTCCTTTGTGGAACTCATGTTAGTTCTAGGGTCCATTATTTGCTCCTCTTGTACTACCCAATCTTGTACTTCCATAAATATATATTTTTTAAAATGCCTTGAGCAACACTACAAGAAGTCTTCAGCCACTATACCACATGTATCCCATGATAGCCCTGATGATGGTTTAAAAAGCACAACACCCACATAGAGCTTTGCAAATTATAAAGCAATATTTTTGATGAAATGCCCTAGTGGAAGTAGGTCAACCATGACCCAACCCCTAAAATGTGCAAATTATGGCTATGCTATATGCTACATCCTCTCCTATGGGAGCATTGCTCGATGGTGGTGAGTGTGCATTTCTATCTATGTGTGGTTTTTGATAGTTTATTTCTCTTGTGGACCCCATGTTAGCTCTATGGTCTATTCTTTGCTCCTCTCATACTACCCATCTCATACTTTCATAAATAAAAAAAAATTAAAACACCTTGAGCAACACTAGGAGAAGTCTTGAGACATTATTCAACATGTATCCCATGATGGCCCTCATTGTGGTTTATAAAACACAACATCCACATAGATATTTGCAAATCAGGAAGTAGGATTTTGGGTGAAATTTCCTAGTGGAAGCATGCCAACCATGGTCTAGCCCCTCAAATGAGTGAATAATGGCCATGCTATATGCTCCATCCTCTCCTATGGGAGCATCACTCGATGATGGTGAGTATGGAATTCTCTCCATGTGTGGTTTTATTTGTTTTATTTATCTTTTGGTCCCCAAGTTAGTCCTAAGGTCCATTATTCATGCTTCCCATATTACCCAATATTGTACTTTCATAAATAAAAAAATCTAAAAATACCATGAGCAACGCTACAAGAAATCTTGATCCATTGTCCCACATGTATCCCATGATGGTTCTCATGGTGTTTTAAAATATACGACACCCACATAGAGCTTTTCAAACACCCAAATATATATTTGCAAATTAGGAAGTAGGATTTTGGGTGAAATACCTTAGTGGAAGTAGGTCAACCATGATCCAACCCCTTAAACAAGTGAATCATGGCCATGCTATATGCTCCATCCTATATTATGGGTGCATTGCTCAATGGTGGTGAGAGTGGATTTATCCTCATGTGTGGTTTCTATTGTTTGATTTCCCTTTTGGGCCCCATGTTAGCTTTAGGGTCCATTCTTCACTCCTCTCATACTATCCAGTCTCATACTTTCATAAAACAATTTCTAAAAATACCTTGAGAAATGTTGCTAGAAGTCTTAAGCCATTATCCCACATGTATCCCATGATGGCCCTGATGATGGTTTATAAAGCACAACATCCACATAGAGCTTTGCAAATTAGGAAGTAGGATTTTGGGTGAAATTCCCTAGTGGAATAAGGTCAACCATGACCCAACCCCTCAAACATGTGAATCATGGCTATGCTATATGCTCCATCCTCTCCTGTGGGAGTATCGCTCAATGGTGGTGAGTGTGGATTTCTATCTATGTGTAGTTTTTGATAGTTGATTTCTCTTGTGGGCCCCATGTTAGCTATAGGGTCCATTCTTTACTCCTATCGTACTACCCAATCTTGAACTTTCATAAATAAAAAATTATTAAAACACATTGAGCGACAGTAGGAGAAATCTTAAGCCATTATTCAAAATGTATTCCATGATGGCCCTCATGGTGGTTTATAAATCACGACATCCATATAGAGCTTTGCAAATTAGAAAATAGGCTTTTGTGTGAAATTTCCTAGTGGAAGCAAGTCAACCATGACGTAGCCCCTCAAATGAGGGAATCATGGCCATGCTAGATGCTCTATCCTCTCCTTTGGGAGCATCACTCTATGGTGGTGAGTATGTATTTCTCTCTATGTGTGGTTTTATTTGGTTTATTTCTCTTGTGGGCCCCATGTTAGCTCTAGGATCCATTCTTAGCTCCTCCTATACTACCCAGTGTCGTACTTTCTATAGACACCAAATCGCAGCCACTAAACCTCCATCCTAACCATCCCACCACCGACTTGTCTTCCATTCCACCTTCCTACCAATTATTTGGCCCAAATCCACCTTCTCGCAATTTCCTAGCCTAATTGGGGTTATTTTAATATTATTTTATAATATTTTATATTTTATTTACTATTTTATTATATTTTAATATATTTATTAAAAAATATATATAAATAAAATCAATTAACCTTAGCCGTATGATTTAATTTAATCTCCACCGTCCATTTTCATTAATCCATGTCACATTCAAAAAGTAATCTCAACCCTAGGATATGACTTAATATTAGCCACACGATCAAAAGTGCAAGGCTAAAACCTTAAGAAAACCCTAGGTTGGATTATAAATAGGGTATTTTGCAAATGCCCAAACCTTGGAACATGGAGATTAATAGATATACTTGGAGAAGCATTTGTTGATGCCCTAGTGAAGTGGAGATAGATAAAATTGAAGATCTAATTCCATAGCTAATCCAACAATACTTCTGTCATTCCAGCCATCGTCCATCCATCCTCGCTCACCTCCATAGCCATATTCCATCCACCGCCTCTGTCGCCATCCTTTCCAATTTGTTTTTACAGATCTGCCCTACCCTAGGAGAACTATGTCGAGATTGTGAAGCTCACTATAAAGCTTTCCAAGTGCCCACCAAAGCTTTCCCTATCTACACGTGCACACCATAGCTTGACAAGCTCATTGCAGAGCCTACCTAGCACCTTCCAGAGCCTACGATAGTCCTAGGTGTGAACCAAAGCTTATGAAGCTTGCATCAGAGCTTGTTGCGACACTGAAATGAAGATCTGAATCTGCTACACCATGAAATCTACAACAATGAAGCAAGGTATATTTAGTATTGTTTTGTTTCATTTATTCGTTGGTTTGGCATGCATTTTAAATTTATTCTTAAGCTAGGGTTTTGTTAATGTCTGAGGGTATCACACTGTGGAGCCCTCATAGGTATTACTCATGCTCTTGTGTTTTGGTTTGCATGCAGATCTACGAATTCAACATATTCTTTGATGGATGTTGAAGCTGGAGTGGCCCCACATTGGATATTCAAAGCCCACTCAACCTATAGGGATCAAGGACAAACTCAGATCTGAAGACACTTCTGTTATATCTAACTAGGGTTTCAAAGAACCCTAGTTTCGTTGTAAATTATTGTATCAAATATCTGCATTGGTTACTGATTGTAACAAAGGAGTCTATTGGCCCCCCCATTGAATACATATTTCTTTTGTGCAATTTATTTTGTCTCATTGCTTTATTTTATTCTACTATTTTATTTTCAAGTGTCATGTCTTTGCATCCATAAATGGCGATCACGGTAGTACCCCACAAGGGTTTCATAATTTGATAGATCTACCTTGATAATTTTTTGTTGTTGTTGTTGTTGCATGTTTTTTAGAAAGCCTAAAAACTACCATATTCATTGCTAGGGTTTCTGAAGCATTCTACAACAGTTCCATGGATCGTACAGGTACCCTTCCATGCTTCACAGATGCTCTCCTCTGCCTAAGTAGATGCACAGGTACGCTGGCATTAATTTGAAGTAGATTTGAGGCTTCCAAGTGAGTTACGTAACCCTAGTTTGCCATTCAATCATTTACGTATTTTGTTTATTGCTACTTTTTTTCATTATTTTTGTGTTCACATTAAGAAATCAAGGAAAGAATTAGTAGTAAGTTACATCTAGGGTTTTTGTGTGATTTAGGATATAAAATATACTTCTTATTCTGAAATTGTAAGTCTAGGTGATTTGTTTGCATTTTAAGTGCATATAAAATGCAAAAGCATATTAGAGTTGCATTTTAGGGTTAAAAATTATTTCAAACTTGCATATCTAAATAGGAACAACATTTAGAAGCATAAAGCAATCCTGCCCTAGGCTGGCCCATTTGGCAAAGAGGTGGACGAACCCTCCATTTCTCTTATGATTTTTATCACTCGTAGGTAGGGGTTTTAAGGGTGTACTTTGCACTCTATCGATGAAATTTGCATCTTTATGTTGGATTCTGATTTAGATTAGTGAGGTTGGTAATTTTTAATATTGTTTTCACACTATAAATAATAAGGAACATAAAATTAATCAATCACACACTTGCACGCTACACTTTTTAATAGTAATAGTTGGATTTCATCACCAACTATTGCTTGAGGTTTGGTGATGGTGGCTTTCATCTTCATCCATAAAATATCTACCCCTAGACACCATAGGAATATCCTCGAGCAAAATTGTTGGAGGTCATTACCAATAAGAATCTCGTTGCCTTGGCCAACCATAGTTTTTATCTTTGTTTTTCATTAAACAAGATTAGGCTACACCGAAACACACAAACCCAACAATTTTAAAAGGAACTTCACATTAAAGGAAGAAAATAATTAATGAACCTGAGGTAAGCCACACAAGGTGAAACCTAGGATTGGTTGTTTTCTTTGCTTTATTTCTTTAGAAAGGAAATTGTTAATTTGTGTGATCTAGATTAATATTGAATTATTGGTTTAATTACTTTATGGTGTTAACACGTCAACAAAAGAAGGTAATGAGCCAAAATAATTTAATGGAAAATAATTACCATGAGCCTACTACTTTGGTATCCCCATCCACTATGATTCAGAATACTTTTTTTGGATCAACCCATCCATCCCGTTCTCAAGAGGAGTCATATCCACTTAATGTGGAAGCCACCACCACCTACATAGACATGGATAGAGTGCAGACCATCTACAAGGTCTCTAACTATTTCATGGAGCCCCTTAGCCAAGATGATTTTAAATAACCTGAATTGGCTACCACCTACCTTACCCAAAGATATCCTAATTCAAGATATGAATATGGTATGCCTTCCATTGCAAGACAACCATCGTAAAGCCCAAATGTTCAAAACACTTACTTCACATCCACATAAACCAACCCCTTGTATGAGGAGCATGTCAATACCGCCTCGCAAGTCCCCAACCTTCAAGTTGTAACATCAAATGCAACTTGCACCATATCCATGACCTCTCATCTATTATCCACACCTCCATCATCATATTTATCCAACATGACCATGTCATCCACACCTCCATCATCACATTTAGCCAACATGACCATGTCATCCACACCTCCATCATCACATTTAGCCAACATGACCATGTCATCTACACCTCCATCATATCATTTAGCCAACATGAACATGCCATCCATCCCTCCATCATATCACTTAGCCAACATGACCATGCCTAATCTTCCATTATCATCAGCCCAACCATCATCTCATCCAAACTCAATCCCATCATTCGATACATGGTCAAATTAGGAACTCACGAATACATTAGGGCTCATCAATGGATTGCTTTCACAATGAACAAAAGGAAAGCAACCGGTTAACACAAACCCTATGACTCAAGGAGTTCCGAATAAACCTTCACTTGTCAATAAAAATTCCTCATGGGTCCCTCAATCCTCCATAGTGACCATCCCTAACCCACCACCACTCCACACATCCACCATACCAATAAACATTACCACCAATCAAAAATCCAATCCTTTCCTCCATCATCATCATCAATCATCCCCATCCTTCAATCATCCATATTATCCACACACCCAACCCAATCCATTACACAACACCATGTTTGTCACACTCCAACATCCATAATCAAGCCCATCAACCAACCACCACCTAATATAGGGTCCTCACATTCCAGCAAAAGACCTTAGACTTCAAGCAATACAAAATCAAATCGATCAGTTGATGCAAAATTCATCAAGAACAACAAGCCAAAATGTCACATTAAGCCAACTAATCCATAAACCAATTCATCCATCGGTACCATCACCACCATATCTGGCAAATTTTATAGTACCAAAATTCGAGAAGTTCAGGAGAACTGAGGATATCAAAGAGCATGTGAGCTCATTTGTCCACGTATGTTTTTGGATTAGTGATGATAATGCTCTCATGCTCTGAAAGTTTTCTCAAACGCTAAGGGGGATGCCATAGAATGGTAAAATCAATTGAGCACACATAGTATATACATTTTTGATCAATTGATAGATCTCTTCTTAGAGTGATTTGCCCTAAATATTAAAAAGAAGGTATCCTTATCAGATATTTATTATTTGAAACAATGGGATGAGGAACCTATCTATGACTTTAAAAAATGGTTAGATGGTAGTCATAACTAAATTGCCATTCTCCCTACCAATAGAAGATATTATAAATGCACCATACCAATGACCTCTCATCTATCATCCACACCTCCATCATCACATTTAGCCAACATGACCATGTCATCCACACCTCCATCATCACATTTAGCCAACATGACCATGTCATCCACACCTCCATCATCACATTTAGCCAACATGACCATGTCATCCACACCTCCATCATCTCATTTAGCCAACATGACCATGTCATCCATCCCTCCATCATATCACTTAGCCAATATGACCATGCCTAATCTTCCATTATCATCAGCCCAACCATTATCTCATCCAACCTCAACCCCATAATTCTGTTGTGGGCAAAACAAGGTTAAATTATTTCCTATTTTTGTCACTTGCTCGTGCATTAATTATCAACATGGAGCTTCGTAAACTTGTAAAGGGTCTCACACAGGATCACTTACAATACCACTTTGAGATGAGTCTGCTAGCTCTACTATTGGGGGGTGTTTCAAAGGTTGTCAATCATTCATTCACTCCTCAATAAATTACATATAAATAATTAAATATTTAGAAAGAAAAAATTCATACGTGCATACTAATGAAAAACCTATTGCAATCATAAAATAACAGTGCAAAAATAAACCTATGAAAGTAGTAAGATAATCTAGAAAATACAAATAAAGGGAAGAAATACTGGCTTGGCATGGGCCCAGGCTCCAACAGCTTCCTCCTAGCTAAACACATGCTTAGGAACTCTTAGAAATTTATTATAATCACCAAGGAATTACAATGCTTCTTAACCTCTGTACTCCTCTCTATATTCTGTATTCTATCTTCGATATTTTGATGATCTTATCAGATAGGTCTGCGTGTGTTTATATATCACACCCACAGATATTTTTTTACAAGGTGGTTACAACAGTCAATTCATTCCAGAATAAACTAAGATAGTCTGATAAATGTAATCGATTGCTAAAACTAGCATTCATTCCTAATGGTGGCATGTTTTCTCATCCTGGCCGCTATTGGGGGTGGTATTGTCAATGTGGTTGCTATTGCTTGAAACGTCACTTTTGCAGCCTACTATAGGTCAGCTTTAAGGGGCCTAACAACTGCAAGAGGGATATCTAAGTTATCCCTCTTGATATGAACCACCTAGACCTTGTGTAATCAGGTTGCTTCAGGAGTAAGCCCTGTATTTTCCCTCGCAATGGCAGCAACTTCCAATTTAGGGCCATATACCCCCCATATTTCAAAATACCTTCGTATATTGGAGGGCCATCTTCGGGATGACCCATAAATCTCCCAAAATTGGCTATCCTCTATTAGATTAATGCAGATACCAGGGTTTATCCAAACCCTCAAGGTTGACTCCCTGGCCTCCTTGGCTATTGTCATTTCTTTGAGTAGTCGTTCGAACTACTTTCGCCTTTCTACGAATGGCTACATGTCCCATTCATCTTCTTCTATTTTGGTGAAAGTCACCTTCACCTTTTTTTGAGCCATCCTGGGCCCTTTTCCTTTTACCTTCCTAGAAACTATGATGACTCGAATGGAAGGTTTCTCTTCCTTCTCAAAAGTTGTTTCCTCATCATGGGGGACTTATTCATTCTGAGGGACTTGCCCTGACGTCCCTGGAGCTCTCTCCATCCTCCTGTATGTTTGGTGTCATCCCCATTGGTCCTTCTCTCTCTTCATCTTTAGGTCTAAGGATTCCTCTTTAACCCCTGATCTTGTCTGCAACTGCTGGATTCCACCCGATTCTACATCACTTAGGTCTATGATTAGGGGATTTTTGGGTCTTCTTCTCTCCTCACTTTCAAAAATAGAGGAATTCTCCCCTACCTCTAGGTTGTTCTATCAGGAATTCAATCGGAATTATCTTGAAGAGAATACTCGTTCTACTGATGTGGAAGAATTCATTGGGACCTCAATCACCCAGTCATTTTAGGTTGATGCGTCCCTTTTCTTTGTCCCCTTGGTCTGGAGTTATCGATTCTCTTCCCGTAACTGCTATACCAACTGCTCGAGCTGAGTGATCCTTTTTTCTCACTCTTTTAGCTCTTATCTGTGCTTTATCTGGCATTCTTCTAGAATTTTTTGGGCCATCCAATAGTTGTTTTACCATTCCAAGGCCTCCTTTAGGGATGCATCGATTTGATTACTAACCCTGGAAGTCCCTACATCCTGTGGACTCTAGATTGCCAACTCTTGGAGGGTTTGGGCTACAATACCAAACTTTGAGTCATATTCCTCCTACTATGAGGAGAGGATGATTCATCATAGGCATTTCCTCTTAGGGGCTGGTTCTAGTGGCCAAAATTTGGCCTCGCCGCTAGCAAGCCACGCCTATTTTTCTTTGTACTCGGGCACTGGGGAATGCCCTCTTTCTTTTGTAAAATTGGGTAGTGCTAATTTCCTGATTTCCTCTACTTGATTTGTCCCAGGGCTATCCTCTACTCACCTTACCTCAGCAACAAAATACTCCCACCTTTCTTGGTCATCGTCTCCTTCTACGTTGGAACTATGCCTTTGTGCTTCTACATGATGGACCAACACTGATATCATCCCATGGTGGGGTAAGGCGGAAGGTGCCCTCTTCTAGTATTTAGCCACTTCCTCCTTCAGGGTATTTTCCATGTATAAGGGCACGTTCATTTTCCTCCCATGCACTAGGTGATTCAATTATTGCACATGATTAGTGTGCAGATGGGTATATTTCCCAGTGCATGTAAAGAATCGAGTAACCTGCTTGAATATATTCTACAAATTCATAGGAAGGCTGATTTTTGGTAGCCCTTCCTTGTCTATCTGCATGTTCTCCCCTAGAAATAGTAATTTGGTGTATGGCCTCAACATTCTGCCCTTGTATGTACACTTGCCTGTGAGAGGCAAGCCAGTCACCTGTGAGATATGTTCGAGGGTGAATGGAATATTCATCCCTCATACTTGAGCTACGTCTTCCCCCAAGGAGGCAAAAAATTCCCTAGCTACCTCCATATCCTGGCTCTGACTAACCAAGATGTAGTACTCGAGCCATCCCTCAACTTCAAACTGCGTCCTGACCACCCCCTGATTCCTTCTGTATCACTCGGTTCATTTTTCTTCATCGCGTGATTTCTCGATCGTCCTCCCATGGTGCCTTCCCTTAGGCTATTTTGTTTTTCTCCTTGCCTTCTTAGGAAGGTGCCTTCTTATAAGGAAGGCACCAAACCCTAGCTTTTAATTTTGGCAAGGTACGCCTCACAAGCTACATTGTTGGCACGATCGGCCATGGGGGGTGCATGATTTTTATGGTGGCAATATTTTTTGGTACTACATAATTTATGAACAATTACATAAAAATTTGAGTAGAGTATGCATGTACCTTATTGGATGTCTCGTGCATCGTAGAGAGTGTCGATTCGTTGATCTATGACACAGGGGATGGGTACTTCATTTGTACGGATTACACCGGATTTTGCTGTTGAGTTGTTTTAATGGTTGATGTCGAAGACAAATTCCTAATAGGCTTACAAACCGTTTGTATAACATTTTTGGAACATGTACGCTGATATCGCCTCATAATTCTATGAGATTTTTTATTGGAGTGGTTCCCTATCATACGAGCGATGGTAGTAATCTGATGTCACCTACTCATGTGATGATCTTGTTCCAATCAAGGTGCACGTGAAACTTTAAGTGTTGGCTGTATATGAAAGGTGCTCTTTGGTACCTTCCCGATGTGGAAGGCACTTGATATGGTGCCAAACCAATGTGGAAGGTGCTTGATATGGTGCCTTCTCGATGGTGGAAGGCACTCTTTTTGATGATGGTGCCTTCTTACTACAAAAGGCGCTTCTGAATGGGTGTGCCTTCCTAGAGTGGAAGGCGCATTTGAATGGGTGTGCCTTCCTGGAGTGGAAGACGCCTTTGCTATAATTTTTTTTATCAAGGATGGATACGCCTTACTAATGTGGAAGGTGCCTCAGTCCTCAATTTTTTGGTTTTTTTTTTTGGAAACGTGCGCCTTCTTTATAAGGAAGGCACCTTATTTCAGCAGGGCACCTTATTTCAACAGGGTGCCTTATTTATAAGGAAGGTGCCTTATTTCAGTGGGGTGCCTTATTTTAGTGGGGCACCTTATTTATAAGGAAGGAACCTTATTTTAGTGGGATGCCTTCTTTATAAGGAAGGTGCCTCACCTCTTACTCGAAACCTCCATCACAATGGAAAACATCAACCTTCGTCAGGAGCCTTCTTCTAGGAGGAAGACATCATACCTCAAGTGGATAGTCTTATTTGACGATGAAGGCTTTCTACAAGGCTCTTTCTTGGTAGCCATGTCATGATTGACCATGAAAGGGAGATCAAGCCTCCTCAGACTTGCTTCATGTTGCCTTAACATCTTCCTGCAAGGGTTGGTGTCTGAATTTCCTCTTGGGGAAGAGTTTGTTACCCACCCCCGTGCTTGAATAGATGCTACTTATACCCTACGAGTGTCGAAGTTGATATGCTAAGATGAATTAGGATTGGTTTTCAAAATACCTATTCTTCATGTTGTCAGGTCCTCCACCTGCAAAAAGAAAACAAAAAGAAAGAAAAATATAGGCAGTTAGACACATTTCGTGCCTATTAGACCCTGAACCTAGGATGCCTGCAGCTTGCATGCAGGCATCATCCCTACAAAATACACCATAAGAAATAATCAAAACCTAAACTAACTAATTTTTGTGAGCACATCCATGCCCACCATTTTGCCTACCGAGAGTTTGGTCCAGATTCACAAGGATGGGGTCTCCCCCATTCCTGCTCTGGATTCCACCAGTAGATTCTCGGACATGCTGTAGGGCCACAGTCGATTAATAAAAAATTGATGTTGTCAATGATTATAACATGCACAAAACCATTCTTGATGAGCTCTACCAGCTCATACGATCCCATCCATATATGCATTAATTTGCCCTTCCTTTCCTAGAACTAAGAATCGTACAACACCCATTCTCCTTCTTGGAATTGCTTTAGTTTAATGTGGTGATAATGCCACCATTTATTTTGCTTTTGTATGATCTTTGTTCTTTGTAAAGCATTCATTCAAATTTCATCTAGCTAATTCAGCTGTCGAATCCTTTATTTTTGAGCATCATCCAGGCTCAAATTTAGTTCTAAAGCTATTCTTAGTGTTTTGATCTCAAACTCGATGGGCATCATTGCACTCTTCCCATAGACCAATTGGAAGGGTGTAAAGCTTGTGGTGGATTTCCATGTGGTTTTGCATGCCAATACTACCTCTGATAATCATGTATCCCAATATTTTCTATGTTGCTGCATGATTTTTGTCAGGATGTTCTCTATTTCCCTGTTTGTCACCAACACTTGCCCATTTTCCTGTAGATGGTAGGGTGTAGTTTTGTTGTGCTAAAATATGTATTACTTCATCAATTCCTTGATCAACTTGGAGGTGAACTGAGGGCCTTGGTTAGTTGTTATTTCTCTGGGGACCCCAAATCATGTAAATATGTGAGCAAATAAGAAATCAACAACCATTATTTCTTTTGAATCCCTCAATGCCTGAACTTAAACCCATTTGGTGACGTAGTCTGTATAGACTAAAATAAACCTCCTACCTATTGAAGGTGGGTTAATTAGACCAACAAAATCCATACCCCACTTATCGAAGGGTTCCAGGTGTACCTGAGGTTGGAGGGGCATTTCATCATGATGGGTTGGTCTGCCCATTCTTTGGCATTCATCACACTTGTTGGCATATGCGGCTACATATTTGAATAGAGTGGGCCAAAAGTACCCATCCTGTAGGATTTTATAGGAAATCCATTTCCACATAAAGTGTCCTCTACATGGTTCATGACCTCTACATGGTTCATCATGACAATATTTGAGTATTTTTTAGAACTCTTGTTCTGCTATGCATCTCCTTATGATATGGTCATGTCCTGTTTTGAATAGAAGGCCATCAATCCATA
Source organism: Wollemia nobilis (assembly GCA_028583015.1). Classification (NCBI taxonomy): domain Eukaryota; kingdom Viridiplantae; phylum Streptophyta; class Pinopsida; order Araucariales; family Araucariaceae; genus Wollemia; species Wollemia nobilis. Next base: position 10,238,396 of record JAQPPZ010001353.1, read on the forward strand.
GGAAAGATGCACTTTTATCTTTTACCACCTACTTTTATCGAAAGGATATAGTAGGTGAGGTTATTCCAGTGGTCAAGTAATTGGCTATATATAAGTACCATGCTATTTTTTCACTAATGGTGAACAAATGCTCATCTAGAAACTGGTCTTCCACTACTATATGGTCCGCTGGTATCAATTTGGATAGAAAATCTGCTACAACGTTGTCCTTGTCTAGTTTGTCGACTATTTTTATGTTGAATTCCTACAATAGTAGGAGCCACTTGATAATTCTTCCACAAATATCTGGCTTGCTCATTAAATATCTGATGGTTGCATGGTCCATGTGGACAAACACCTTATATCCGATGATATAATGGTTGAATTTGTTTATGGCATGCACAACTGCAAGGAACTCCTTATTTGTCATTGTGTAGTTGAGCTCGGCTCCTACCAAGTTTTTGTTGACATAATAGATGACATAAAATTCCTCACCATCCTTCTGTCCAAGGACTTCTCCAATTGCATTTTTGAATGCATCACAATAGATATGAAAGGGTATGGTCCAATCTAGTCCTCTAAAAACTAGTGCAGATATCAGTTTCTTCTTGAGCAACTAAAATGATTCTTCGTAGTCTTCCATCCAATTGAACTCCACATCTTTAGATAATAGAGTGTGCAGTTGTTTTTCAATCTTACTAAATTCAGTGATAAATCATCGGTAGTACCTAGTATATCTGAGGAAAATTCTCACCTCTCTCTGCATTTTTAGGATGGGTAGGTCCCTGATGATCTCGATCTTTCTTTTGTCAACCTTTATTCCTTCTATGGAGAGATGGTGTCCCAATATGATGCCCTCTTGCATCATCATAAAGCATTTCTCATTACTCAAGGATAGATTATTTCCCTCACTTCTTTCAAGCACTCTTTCCAAGTTCATCATTACTTCATCAAAGGTTTCTCCATAAGCGGTGAAGTCGTCCATGTACACTTCAATCACATCTCCCATCATGTCTAAGAATATGCTAAGCACCACTCTTTGAAAGGTGGCTGGTGTGTTGCATAACCCAAAAGGTAATACCCTATAAGCAAATGTTCCCCATGGGCAGGTGAACGTTGTCTTATCCTAGACTTCTTCTCCTATCTGGATCTGATTATATCCACTAAATTCATCTAGGAAGGAGAAATACTTTCACCCTGAAAGTGTGTCCAAGACCTGATCAATGAATGGGATTGGGAAGTGGTCCTTCTTGGTTGATTTTTTTAACGCTCTATAGTCTACACAGATTCGTCACTTCCAATTCTTATTGGGGACCACCACCAGTCGTGACACCCACCCACTATCAAAAATTGGATAGATGAATCTGGCAAACAAGAGTTTTTGTAGCTCTGATTTGACAATGTCTTTCATTGCCAAATTTATTCTTATTTGTGGTTGTCTGCTCGAAGTTGCTTGTTCATCGAGGTATATTCAATGGGTATAGATATCTGGGCTGATTTCCTTTATATTCGAGTAATCCCATGCAAATGGCCACTGGTTTCTTACCAGGAGCTCTTCTACTTTTGTTAGTTGTGTGGGAGTCAACCCACTGCTGACGTTTAACATCCTTCCTGGCCCAATGTTTATCTACTGAACGTGGTGATCTTGGGCACCAGCCAATGGTGATCCAGTGCAGTGATGGAGGATTCTCCATGGAGGAACTCTACAATAGCACCATCCTCATCTTCTTCTTCCACCAACTCATCCAATGCCATCATCGGTTGGATTATGGATAGCTCATGATCTTCATGCTTGGTCAACGTAGGTTCTCCCAATGAGTTGATAGACTACGTAGGGGGTGAAATGGTCAATATTTTGATGTTTTGTCCATCGAAGATGGTCATTAGCCCTTCACAACATCTGATGTAAGCGTCGATTGTTTCCAGCCATGGCCTTCCCAAGATGAGCAGGTAGCCACCCAACCGATTTTTAGACTACAAAACTAAGAAGTCGACTGGGTATTCTTATGCATTGACTGTCACTATTACATCCTCAAGCATTCCTTTCGGTGCCACAGTCGATGGATCGGCCAGCTACAACACTGTCATGGTGGGTCTCAGGTTTGTGATCTCTAGCCTTTGCATGGTCTCCTAAGGCATTACATTGATGTCTACTCTGAGATCAACCAACGTATTGGACAAGGAATGTCCTTAAATTTTTATAGTCAACACTAGGCTACCCAGATCCATGTACTTGGGATGACACATCTTACCCATAATCAAATCTACTAATTTAACCATGAAATTGATGGTCTGGGTTACTTTCCATCCTAGTCTTCTCAGTCACATATCCCTTATCACCTTGGTATATATCAAGACATCTCAGATAGCTTAAAATAGTGGAATTGTCATTATGAGGTTCTTCAAGCTAGACAAGATATCAAACTCCAACTGTGTTAGTTTCTTCTATTCTTGCAACTGGTAAGGAAATGGAGCCTTTGCTCTCTCAGCTACTTCTTCTACCACCTCTTCTATAAGAGGTGTTTATACTACATCTTCCTCCTCTTCTATTAGTGGAGGTGTTTATACTTCTAGCTATCTACCAGACCTAACCTAAATATGATACATCGGATACATCTCGTCTTCCACATTGTATGCTGGCTGATTCACTCTATTATTTAGATTTGTCATCGATTGTCCAGGTAGCTATGCAGGTCTCACTACTGGTAAGGCCATCAATTTTTTATGAGGGTGAGCTGATGCTACGTTCTATGGGACCATATTCTATGGAGTGTGGCCTCTCCACTGTTGCCCCAAATATTGGTATGTCATCTAGGGATATTGATTTGGGAATGTTGTTCCTGGGGTGCGTTAGACCAAGGTGATGGCCCCCATGACCCCATGTTAGGTGGTTGAGGTGGGCCTTGTGACATGTATGGTCCTCCCCCATATGATGGCATTCCAGTTGGCATATTCCCCATAGGGGGTTGTGGCCAACTCTTCTGATTGCCTATGAAATAGGCTTTCATGGCTTCAACATCCTCCTTATTTCTAGGAAATTTTGGGCATAATCAGGTCTTATGGTTCAGCCTAGAAACTGTGCATACTCTGAATTTGTTCTTCAAGCATGCATTCTTTACATGCTTTCGTCTACATTTTGGGCAGAAATAAGCCAATGCTGTGTCATTTTATTGCTTCTTTTTCTATAACAATAGTGTATCCACGTGCAATGCCAGATACAAAAGCATTTCACTTTTCAAACCCTTTAGCATGTTGCCTATTTCTATTTTCGTGACTGAAGTAGTTGCTTTCATGGTTCTAGAAGTGGTCTTGCCTCTCCTTCTTAAGTAATTTCAGCATAGTTGTGGGATGTCTTCCATAGCATGCTGGTAGACATCACCTCCATAATTCATGTTGAGAGCCTCCAACGATTCATTGTTAAGCCCTCTCAAAAATATGCTTTTGAGAGATTTATCAGATATCTTCACGTGAGGAGACCATTGAAGATTGAAATTGAATCCCTCCCAATACTTTTTGAGAGACTCATCCTCTTTCTACGCCATGCTCTAGACTTCCTCTCTAGAGTCTCTTGCTCTCTCAAAGTCTTGATATTGCTATAGAAAGAGATTCTTCATTTGATCCCATGTGGCAATGTGTTTCTCCCTTATATCGATGAACAACCACAAAGCTGCATCATCCAATTTGAAAGAAAAGAGCTTCAGCTTCTATGTATCATATTTGTAGTCCATAAACCTACATAAAATATTGAACTTAAATAAGAACAAGTCAGGGTCCTCGGTTGGGTATCCTCTGAAGGTAGGAAGGTGAGCAAGGGATATGTTTTTCATTTTGGTATATTCTACTCCTTCATCAATCAGGAAGCTAAATCCAGATGAAACTTCTTCTACATCAGCCATTTTTTTAGGAAATGTGGTCTCTAATGTAGTACTTATGGCCTTAAGGTTGTTCAAAAAAATTTGAGTCAAGGCTCTAAGGTTATCTGGTGTTATCGTCTGATATTATACAGCTTTCCACAATAGGGCTTACTTTAAAGGTGTCCTTTTAAATAGGAGGTTTATGATGGTTCGTTCTTCCCTAATTTGAAAGGATGAGGAAGCACTTTGCACAAAGTACAAATCCTCACTCCAGTGGAGTGTTGGCTGTGAGTCAGGCAAATCTAGTTTGAGCTCAAAGTGTTTGGCCGACTCAAGTTTTGGAGAACTTTGTTTTACAAATTTACCGTTAGGTCCTCTTCTTCTCGAAGAACTCATACAAGGTCATATGGAAGGTTTCAGATATTGCAATTGATCTAGTAGAGGTGCTTCCCTGAAAACAACGCCAAAATGTTGCAATCTAAACAAGGTTAAATTCTTTCCTATTTTTGTCACTTGCCCATGCATTAATTATCAACCTAGGGAGCTTCATAAACTTGCAAAGGGTCTCACACAGGATCACTTACAATATCACTTTGATATGAGTCCGCTAGATCTACTATTGGGGGTTGTTTCAAAGGTTGTCAATAATTCATTCACTCCTCAATACATTACGTATGAATAATTAAATATTTAGAAAGAAAATATTCATACGTGCATACTAATAACAAACCAATTGCGATCATAAAATAATAGTGTAGAAATAAACCTATGAAATTAGTAAGCTAATCTAGAAAACACAAAGAAAGGGAAGAAATACTGGCTTAGAGTGGACCCAGGCTCTAGCAGCTTCCTACCAGCTGAACACACACTTAGGAACTCTTAGATATTTATTAAAATCACCAAGGAATTACAATGATTCTTGACCTCTATACTCCTCTCTATATTATGTATTCTATCTTCGATATTTTGATGATCTTATTGGAGAGGTCTGCATGTGTTTATATAGCACACCCATAGATCTTCTATTACAAGGTGGTTACAATAGTCGATTCATTCCAGACTAAACTAAGATATTCTGGTAAATGTAATCAATGTCTGCTAAAATTAGCATTCATTCCTAATGGCGGCATGTTCTCTGATTGGTTCATGCTTCACCTGAAATAGGTAGGACGTTCTTATATGTTAGTGCAACTCCCAAATTAACTTACATGATGTAGAGTTGGAACTACACCAGTCAATGTTGCCCACGTCCCGTTATCTAGTCAACGGGTATAAAATAGAGGCACCTTCTCTATGAGGAAGGTGCCTAAGTATATCGAGTGCCTTATTTATACAGAAGATGCCTATCTTCTGTTAGCACTTTCCTAGAAGAGGAAGGCACTTGCATTTTTTTGGTACCTTCCTGAAAGAGGAAGGCACTTGCCTTCTGTTGGCACCTTCCTAGGAGAGGAAGGCACTTGCCTTCTGTTGGTGCCTTCCTGGAAGAGGAAGGCGCATACCTTCTGTTGGCACCTTCCTGGAAGAGGAAGGCACTTATCTCCTATTGGAACCTTCCTGGAAGAGGAAGGCACCTACATTTTTTGGCACCTTCTTTTAAGAGGAAGGCATCTACTTACCATGCATTAATTTTGAAATAAACAAAGTGCCAGGTCCATGAAAAGACCTCGACTAATCCAAATTTCACTAAATCAACTACAATCCCACAAAAACACACTAAAACATAAAAATTAGATAACACACATAATATTATCAAATAATTACATAACCATTCATAAAAATATACAATTCATATTATATAGCCACATAATGATTAATGAAACTCATACAAAATATGAGCATTTCCGAGGCTCATCACATTCGACACATGGTCAAATCAGGAACTCACGAATACATTAGGGCTCATCAATAGATTGCTTTCACAATGAACAAAAGGAAAGCAACCGGTTAACACAAACCCTATGACTCAAGGAGTTCCAACTCAACCTCCACTCATCAATAAAAATTCCTCATGGGTCCCTCAATCCCCCATAGTGACCATCCCTAACCCACCACCACTCCACACATCCACCATACCAATCAACATTGCCACCAATCAACAATCCAATCCTTTCCTCCATCATCCTCATCAATCATCCCCATCCTTCAATCATCCATCTTCTCCACACACCCAACCCAATCCATTCCACAACACCATGTTGGTCACACCCCAACATCCATCATCAAGCCCATCAACCAACCACCACCTAATCCAGGGTCCTCACATTCTAGTAGAAGACCTTAGACTTCAAGCAATGCAAAAGCAAATCGATCAGTTGATGCAAAATTCATCAAGAACAACGAGCCAAAAGCTCACATTAAGCCAACTGATCCATCAACCAATTCATCCATCGGTACCATCACCACCATATCCGACAGATTTTATGGTACCAAAATTTGACAAGTTCAGGGGAACTGAGGATCCCAAAGAGCATGTGAGCTCATTTGTCCATGTATGTTTTTAGATTAGCGATGATAACGCTCTCATGCTCCGAACATTTCCTCAAACGCTAGGGGGGATGCCATAGAATGGTACAATCAATTGACCACACATAGTATATACACTTTTGATCAATTGATAGATCTATTCTTAGAGCGCTTCACCCTAAATATTAAAAAGAAGGTATCCTTATCGAGATATTTATTATTTGAAACAATGGGATGAGGAACCTATCTATGACTTTGGAAACCATTGGAGGGCAGTCATAACTAAATTGCCATTCTCCCTACCAATGGAAGAGATTATAAAGCTTTTTACCAAGAGTTGCTTAAAACCCATCTCTTGGATGCTACAACTAAACACTTATAGAACATTTGAAGAAGCTTTAGCACAGGCTAGTGTCATTGAGGAGATCAAAATCCAAGAGGGTGTCATTAAGCCTAAAAGGAAAGAATGGCAAAATAAGGGCCAATACCAAAATAACCAATCTGGCCAAAACAAATCCACACAAGCCTCAATGGCTAACACAACAAACCAAGTTAATCAAGTGGTGATGAGCCAGCCCGTAGTGGCTCAAAAATTGGTGCAACAACAAATTTCATATCATGTGGTCCCATCAGTTACCCAAGCACCAATGGTTCAAAACACAACGCCAACTATGGAACAACCTATCCACCACCAATTCAATCGCCCCCAAAGACAATACACTCCATTAAATGAGTCGTATTCATCCCTGTTTAGAAGGTTGTATGAAACCAACAAATTAGCCTTACCAGACATTAGGCCCCTTGATCCCACCAAAAGGCCTAGGACTTATAGAGAGCACTTGTTTTGTCCATACCATCGACAAAATGGGCATGATATCAATTCATGTAATGTGTTCAAAAATGTAGTGCAAGACCTCATAGACTTAGGGGCCATCAACGTGGATAACCCCTTAGCTCCACAAAATCAAAATTTGGGCATATATCAGACACCTCTACCTAACCATGGGGAGGTTCAACACAATGAAGGAGGTAACAATCAACAACAACCTCCTAATCAAGTAAATCATGTCCAACAATATCAAAACTTTGTCGGAGCAGTCAATGTGGTCACTAGAGGGCAAAGGCAAAATCAACAACATGATCAACAACCTTCAAACAGACCACCCATCCAAACATCACCAAATCCATCTCCTCCCATCAATCTATCCAACCCATCCCATCCACCTATCCTTCATTCGATTAGGCCAGTGGTAACCTTAACCAACCGGTTAACCACTAGTTTGAAGATGGCATCGACCAAACTTTCTATCTATGAGCTCATTCAACAATCCCCTAGGCATAGAGAAGCTTTTATGGAAATACTCAAGTCAATTGAGTTAGAATCCCAAGACTCCAATGCCTTCAAAAATTTTGTAGGGAGTGTTAGAACATGCATGGACCCATCAATCACCTTTTATGACTTTGAGATAAAACCAATGAGTTTAGAATCGGTGGACCCTCCATTGCATATAATGGCCTTAATAGACAGAAAGCCCTTCAAAAGAGTGTTAATCGATATCGGCTCATCAATCAACATCATTACTACCATTGCCCTTATCCATCTCAACTTACCGCCATCCCACATTACCAAGTCATCACTCACCCTCAAAGCATTTAATGATGCTTTGTGTACCACAGTTGGCACTATCATTTTACCTATAGAAGTAGGGGCCAAAATGTTGCACACCATGTTTCACATCTTGGAAGGTGCCATGGCGTATAATATACTCCTTGGTAGACCTTGGATGAGGGAAATGAAATGTGTCCCATCAATTCTTCATCAATGCTTAAAATATGTTCATGATGGACAAGTCCATTGCATCCCCGTGGATGTTGAACCCTTTAAGTATTGTAACTTCATTTCAAATCCCTATGAATCCATGTTACCTTCCACACATTTGTTCTTGGCGCCATCATCAGATCCATCAACGTCATCTTCCAATCTATCTTCTTCCTCTAATCCACCTTCATCTTCTTCTAAGGCTCCCATCATAGAGGAGCTACCCATCACATCATCTTCTCAATCATCCATTTCTTCTTGTACATGTAATTGTGGATAAGCTTCCGTTAGCACATCGTACATCGTAAAAAATTCTTCCACTACAACCACTTCTTCTAGGCCATCTCATCATTCCACACCACCATCTCATCATGCCCTGCCACCATCCAATCCAACTCCATCAGTCGATGTGTCACAAGTCAAACTTTTTGATTGCGACATATTTAATTCCCCGCCATCCACAACCAATCCAGAGCCATCCGAGCCTTCACCATCCACCTCATCAACCCAAGTCGAAGTCCACATCACCAATCCTGGTATAGGTGAGTATGTGGTCCAAGACGTCACCATCACCCCCTTAGCCATTCCAATAGCCAAGGATTTTGGATGTCCCAAAGACCGTTCTCTATCCATAGGTTTTGTCTACGACATGAGTACCACTCCAAATAGCATTAAATTTGTTTATGGAGGGTTGGATTGCTCAACTGGGGCAAACCCACCCGAAGAACTAAAAGAGCCTAGGTGCACCAATATACCTCACGTGGAAGAGTTTCCAGCTAGATACTTCAACATGTTCCATTGGCAAGGTCAAGGTTTAGGTTCCCATGAACAAGGAATGCATGATATCCTAGATGTCCCATATAGAGGTGCTCATGATCATTTCAGATTAGGTTATACCCCATTGTCCTCCATCGCTTCTCTTGAGCAAGCCTTCAAAAAGCTTAGCCTCAATGATGAAGAGCCCTCCATGCATCCATTGCCATCAACATCCTCTCTTGAACAGGCCCTTCAAGAACTTCGCATTGATGAAGTAGACGAGGATGATCCCATCAATTTCTCCTATCCGATCTTTGATTCCGATGATGAAAGTTATGAAGAATTTGAAGTCATGTCAAATGCTTCTGACGATTCTGAAGAGGAATCACTCCCCATTGTCCCCATCACCCAACAGGAAGAGTTTTACCTCCAAATGTTTCCCATCCAACATCCCATTTTCCGCTTGCTTCTTCCACAAGAGCAAGATGATCCACCTGGAAATCCACCTTGAGCCCCACATAAGCCAAGAATTGTAACATATGTACATACAAAAAAACAACAAAAAAAAACATACAAAAAAAACAAAACAAAACAAACAAATTGCATGCTCTTACATAGGCATTTCCACATTGCATACATTTCATTTGCATTTAGGCATTTACATTCAATCATACATATTCTGTTACATTGTACAATTTCCATTTGCATATTAACGAGTCATTACACTAGGCATACACATTTGCATTCATCCCATCCCATGCTCAATGATCTGGCATAGTAATGATGATATGGCCACAAACAAAAAGTCAAAGTTATAGAAATTGGGGGTACCTAGTTTGAAACAATCATGCAACTTTCATAAGCCAACAACATCACATGTCAAAATCACAAAAGCCTAAAATTTTCAGTCACTCAGCCATTACTAGTGTCGAAAGCAACCTCCAAGTGGATGTCCAATTTTCTTTAGGACCAAAAGCACAATTTACACACTAAGAAAGTCTTGAGCGATGTCAATTGATTCCAAATGCAATCTTGAACCAATCACATTCCATCACATCTTAAAAACATTATGAGTCAAGGAGGGTTAGTGCCATACTTGGGTAGTACCTTGAAGCGAAAAGGGATAATCCTCGCTTGTCCCATCATGCAACATAGTCCAAAGCAAAAATAGTGGTTTTCACCACTACCTCAATTACTCTTCAAACATAAGCATAAAAACATAGAGTAGTAAGGATAGGGTCACAATTCTCATCACACTTCGGTTGAGAATCCGATTCCCCAAAGCTCTATACAAAATTAACAAATAAAACTCCCAAATACCCTTGATCCCTAAAGTCGTAAGGATTCGTACTACACGCCCCTGACAAGGATGGGTAGTCATCCCCAAGGCCTAAAAGATCAAATCCCATTGGACTATGGAGTGAATCTTCACCGGGGCTATAGATGCCTGACTGGCAGTGGAGTAAGCTCATGCGGGGTGACATGTCTCCTTGGAAAACAAGAAGACCTCTGACCGCACATAAGGGCAAGCTAGCTTTAGGTAATCTTCATAACAGGTCATGCCCAATTTACTCATAGTGGGTCAATGAACTTCACATTCACACACACTGGTTCTTGATTGATAGGGTCATTGTCACACTCAAAGATTTGGTAATTGAACCTCACTTGCACACACATTGGTCCTAAAGAAAGTTAGACAACCCAAGTGAGTTTGGTTGATAACACTAGTATGTTTGAGTCTTTGAAAATTCTGCCATACTCATTCCATATCAACATCCATATCTTCTTCCGTGTCAAATTCCATATTTTCTTCCACATCAACGTCCATATTTTTTGACATGTCCACATTCATGTCTTCATGGTAAGTCGAGTTGCAAAACATAACAAAACTGGGTACTCCCGATTGTCAAACAATGGACAACAAAAATGGCCAATAGTATTTCTGAACTATAATAGATCATATGAACAACATGCATTCCTATCATGTAAGTCTGCATTCATTTAGCATTAACTTGCATTAATCATATCAAATTCTCATAAGATTGCATATAGTTTACAGTCGTCATGCATTTACTTACAATAATAACTCATCATTAGCTTGCATACATCAAATCAAATAAACATTAGGCATATACATCATAGTCATTAGCTTGCATACATCATCATAAACATTAAATAAAGCATTGCATAACACATAAAAACATCCACACAAAAAGACAACATGCATATATGAAAAGGCCATGTATATATATAAGCGTCCAATATACAATAGAGTGCCAAGAAGGCTACAAAAGGGAGCACCAAGGCTCACATGTACAAAAGAGTGCATATAAGCACTACATCAACTATCCATGAGAAGACCCCTGAGACCCGGTAGGAGCCCTCGGCCTAGTACTCTGCCTCGACTCTGTCTGCCTCGATGGCTCGGCCATAGATGAAGAAGGAGGATCTGGCAAGGTGATGTGATGCTGCATACACACATCCTCCAAGGAATGTGCGTATGCCTCACTAGCTCAAAGTCACCGTAAGTCCTTCTGATGTCATCGCTCCTTCACCAAAATCTCTACTTGTAGCCTCGTAACTGTCTCCTGCTCTTGAGCTATAGTCACCCTGGCCTCCCTCTGAGACTCTAGCATAGTCTCTCGCTCCTCCCGTAGCTGCTCAAGCTCAGCCCATAGCCTAGCCACCTCGAATATCTCGCCCATCTCCTCATCATCCTCCCTCTCCCCTATCACCAAACCCACCTTCGAAGCCTACTGGGCCGCTACCCTCGACCGTCTCCATCCCATCGACCACTGAGGCCTCGTCCTCTTCGGAGTCGACCTTGACCCCGCCGTTGTCGCATCCTCACCTGCCACATTTGGTACCCATACTGGCTGGGCACCAAACCACTCCGCATACTCTGGAGTCACACCGACATCATCCACATCAGCCACCTCTAGCTGCTCATCATCCTCCAATGGCACCCACCATGGTTCGGGACAAGGTAGTGTCACCTCATCCTTCACCCATCGATACAACATCGGCTCATCAGGAACTCCTTGAGGTAAACCAAACTGCCTCAGCACCCGTGAGTACTGGAAGTACTCCACCTCCTCATCCCTCCGCCCAACTATCCATCGACCCTACCGCACCCACCGTAGTTGTCTCCCATCTCCATCCCACCTAGCTCCTCACCATGGCCTCCACCGCACGTCCGCTCGAGCCAAGCCTGACCACATGTCTCGGTACCACTGCCCAGTGTGTACCTCTCGACTAGGTTGAACCTCCTTAGCCATAGCCCATCGCCTCGCATACGGCTCATCCATCCGCCATGACTCACATGGCAACCCCTCGGGCCGAGCTACCACAAAATTCTCCCAAGCCCAGCACTGAAGGAGAAAGCTGCACCCAATCCCCTTTCTCCCCCTCCATGCCACCTCATATAGCTCCCGGTATAGCTGCACCAATAAAGCAGGTGCCCATGCGTACTCCCGAGGATCCATCAGTAGATCACTCACTAAGCCCAATAGGTTCCAAGGGAACCTACACCCAATGCTATTAGGTAGCACTATGTTGGCCAACACGAACATGATCAAGGTGGGGAGTGCATCTAACTCCTTCACCTTGTACATGCTCAGGTACAGTATCCCTCCATCCCCTATCCGGGCCTCCCACCATTGATCCCCAAGCATCTTCTCCATCTCCGCCTTCTTATCCCTCCCCACCATCACCTTCTCTCCCTCTACTGGCACCTTGAGAATGCGATAAACATCCTCAAGAGTGACAGTAACCTCTCCAGTCGGCAGCTAGAAAGTCCCTCTATCCGGGTCCCACCTCTTGATCAAAGCCGAGAGGTAGCCCTCATTAGCCCTCACCACATCCAATCGGGCCACACCATCTAGGCCTACCCTACTCAGCAACCCCCAATCCTCCTCTGAAAGCTTCTTCCTCATCCCCAAAATGAGAGGAGAGAAGCGATGTCGAGGCTCAATATCCCTCAACTGCAACAAACAAAAACACTTTGTTAGTTTTAAAAATTCAAAAAAATCAAAAAAATCAAAAATAAACTAAAAATAAATTTTTGCACAAAGGAAACAAAGGGTATTACCGGGATAAATGTCGCCTTCGCTCCACCAATAGCACCAAGGCCCTCCATCGCCATCGCCTCCGCACACTTGCAAGCCTCACTTAGCTCACTAAGTCACTTCCCTCCTCAGACGTAGCTTCTCAAAGTTTACAGTGCACAAATGAGCCTAAAAATTCCTCAAAAAGCTTTTTATAGCTTTAACTAGCGCATTCAGGCACAGAGCTGCGCCTGAACATTGCGGGCGCATGCAGGCGCACGCGGGCACCTATAGAACATGCCAGGCACAGGTGCACGCCTGGAAGCAAAAGAGAATGAGGACAAAAACTCCTAAAATGGTAGCTCCCATCATCAAATCTGAACCAAAATTCATCCATACATCATGTACATCATAAAAGTTGATTTTGTGAAATTACAAATAGTTTTGCATGCATATTTTTTGAGAAAAAGCAAAATTCTTCACAAATACATATTGCATTGCAGAAACATGCCAACCAAGGTCACATTTTCACAAAATCAACATCCCACAATTCTTCATCATCTACGTCATCACATTCTTCCATCATCATTATGCATATATCATTCATCATTTTTATTTTGTCCAGGCCATCCAAGCGAACCTCGTATCTAGTATGTTATTCTATAAACTTGGCGATTGCAGTGATGATAATCCATGCAATTTGGTAAGATGAATAATGTACAATAAGGACACTTGCTCATGATCATAATCAATTATCTCGTCATCAAAAATCACAATCACATTTGGCACCTCACATTTTGAATGCAACCTTGCCAAGAACAATTTGCTCACAATCAATCATTGATGTCCTTGTCTGTGGGGCAAGAAAACATAGATAAATCAAAATCTCAAACACTCATTCATTCGACAACAGTCAAAGTATAGGACATGTCGGTAGGTTGATTGGTTCCATGATGGAATTGATGAAGAAATTTCTACAGTCACTACCCCACCCCTACGATTGACTTAGTCATCATGCATCTTTCATACATTGCATACTCAATGACGCCATTGTGGCAGCTTATTCAACAAGCATCGAATCATCCCAAAATTTGGGGCAACCATGTTACATTATGATTTTCCCATGATGGGATACATCTCACGTGATCATAACATCTACACTGGACAAATACCCCTCTCAACCGTTGGGGCAAAAATGGTATCACATTTTACATCATTCATATCATCTACATTCACATGGTATCATACACCAACCCCCTTCCCACCGTTGGGGCAAAAACGGTATCACATTTTACATCATTCATATCATCCACAATCATTTGCATTTCACATCATTCATTCATCAATTGCACAAATTCACTACATCATTCATTTTCAATTGGCTTGTGAGATACATTCGTAACTCATTCGCCAATTGAGGGGGTAAGCTACAAAAACTCCAAAAAAATTTCTTTATTCTTTTGTCTTCAACATCAATGCGCAAATCCAACAATAGAGAGAAGTTGCTTCTGTGCCCATAGCCCAAGCAGGTGTCTCGTATTTTTGCACCACATTGTGTTTCACACAACATGGTACAAAAAGGGGCATCTGTAGACACCAAATCATAGCCACTAAACCTCCATCCTAACCATCCCACCACCCACTTGTCTTCCATTCCACCTTCCCGCCAATTATTTGGCCCAAATCCACCTTCCCGCCATTTCCTAGCCTAATTGGGGTTATTTTAATATTATTTTATAATATTTTATATTTTATATAATATTTTATTATATTTTAATATATTTATTATAAAATATATATAAATAAACTCAATTAACCTTAGCCATCCGATTTCATTTAATCTCCACCATCCATTTTCATTAATCCATGTCACATTCAAAAAGTAATCTCAACCCTAGGATATGACTTAATCTTAGCCACACGATCAAAAGTGCAAGGCTAAAACCCTAAGAAAACCCTAGGTTGGATTATAAATAGGGTATTTTGCAAATGCCCAAACCCCGGAACCTGGAGATTAAGAGATATACTTGGAGAAGCATTTGTTGATGCCCTAGTGAAGCGGAGATAGAGAGAATTGAAGATCTGATGCCCTAGCTAAGCCAACAATACTTCTACCATTCTAGCCATCGTCCATCCATCCTCGCTCACCGCCATAGCCGTATTCCATCCACCGCCTCCGTCGCCATCCTTCTTGATCTATTTTTGCAGATCTGCCCTACCCTACGAGCGTTGTGTCGAGCTTGCGAAGCTCGCTACAGAGCTTGCCAAGCACCCACCAGAGCTTGCCCTATCTGCAAGTGCACACCAGAGCTTGCCAAGCTCATTGCAGAGCCTGCCTAGCGCCTTCCAGAGCCTACGATAGTCCCAGGTGTGAACCAGAGCTTGTGAAGCTCACGTTAGAGCTTGTTGTGACATTGAAACGAAGATCTGAATCTGCTACACCATGAAATCTGCAACAATGAAGCAAGGTATATTTAGTATTGTTTTATTTCATTTATTCGTTGGTTTGGCATGCATTTTAAATTGATTCTTAAGCTAGGGTTTTGTTAATGTCTGAGGGTCTCACATTGTGGAGCCCTCACAGGTATTACTGATGCTCTTGTGTTTTGTTTTGCATGCAGATCTATGAATTCAACATATTCTTTGATGGTTGTTGAAGCTGGAGTGGCCCCACATTGGATATTCAAAGCCCACTCAACTTGTTGGGATCAAGGACACACTCAGATCTGAAGACACTTATGTTATATCTAACTAGGGTTTCGGAGAACCCTAGTTCCATTGTAAATTATTGTATCAAATATCCGCATTGGATACTGATTGTAACAAAGGAGTCTATTGCCCCCCCATTGAATACATATTTCTTTTGTGCAATCTATTTTGTCTCATTGCTTTATTTGATTCTACCATTTTATTTTCAAGTGTCGTGTCTTTGCATCCACACTTTCATAAATAAAAAATTCTAAAAAATACATTGAACAACGCTACGAGAAATATTGATCCATTATCCCACATGTATCCCATGATGGCTCTCATGTTTTTTTATAAATCACAACATCCACATAGAGCTTTACAAACACCAACATAGATATTTGCAAATTAAGAAGTAGGCTTTTGGGTGAAATACCCTAGTGGAAGTAGGTCAACCATAACCCAACCCCTCAAATGAGTGAATCATGACCATGTTATATGCTCCATCCTCTCTTATGGGTGCACTGCTCAATGGTGGTGAGTTTGTATTTCTACCCATGTGTGGTTTCCATTGGTTTATTTCCCATGTGGGACCCATATTATCTCTCGGGTCCATTCTTCACTCCTCTCATACTGCACAATCTCATACTTTCTTAAATAAAAAATTCAAAAGATACCTTGAGCAACACTGTGAGAAGTATTAAGCCATTATACCACATGTATCCCATGATGGTCCTCATGATGGTTTATAAAGCACAACATCCACATAGACATTTGTAAATAAGGATGCAGGATTTTGGGTGAAATGCCCTAGTGGAAGCAGACCATCCATGACCCAACCCCTCCTACAAGCAAATCATGACCATGCTATATGCTCCATCCTCTCTTGTAGGTGTATCGCTCGATGGTGGTGAGTGTGTATTTCTTACCATGTGTGGTTTTAATTGGTTTATTTCCCTTGTGAGACCTATGTTATATCTAGGGTCCATTCTTTGCTCCTCTCATACTGCCCAATATTGTACTTTCATAAATAAAAATTTCTAAAAATACCTTGAGCAAAGTTGTGAGAAGTCTTGAGCCACTATCCCAGATGTATCCCATGATAATATTGATGGTGCTTTATAAAACACAATAACCACATAGAGCTTTGCAAATAAGGAAGTAGGCATTTGGATGAAATGCCCTAGTGTAAGCAGGCCAACCATGACACAATCCCTCAAATGTGTGAATGACGGCTATGCTATATGATCCATCCTCTTCTATGTGAACATCGCTCGATGGTGGTGAGTGTTGATTTCCATTTGTGTGGTTTTAATTTTTTTATTTCCCTTGTAGACCCCATGTTAGCTCTAGGGTCCATTATTCGTTCCTCTCAAACTACCTAGTCTTGTACCTTCATGAATAAAAAATTCTTAAAACACCTTGAGCAACACTGTGAGAAGTCTTGAGCCATTATCCCACATGTATCCCCATGATGGACTGTATGATGGTTTATAAACCACAACACCCACATAGATATCTACAAATAAGTAGGCTTTTGGGTGAAATGCCTTAGTGGAAGCAGACCAATCTTAACCCATCCCCTCAAATGAGTGAATCATGGCCATCTATATGCTTCACCCTATCTTGTGAGAGCATCACTCGATGGTGGTGACTATGTATTTCTCCCCATGTGTGGTTTCCATTAGTTGATTTCCCTTGTCGGCCCCATGTTAGCTTTAGGGTCCATTATTCACCCCTCTCATACTGCCTAGTCTCGTACTTTCATAAATAAAAAATTCTAAAAATACCTTGAGGAATGCTGCAAGGAATTTTGATCCATTATCCCACATGTATCCTATGATGACCCTCATGGTGTTCTATAAATAACAACACCCACATACAACTTTGCTAATCAAGAAGTACACTTTTGAGTGAAAATCCTTAGTGGAAGCAGGTCAACCATGATCCAGTCCCTCAAATGAGTTAATCACAGCCATGCTATATGCTCCATCCTCTCTTTTGAGAGCATTTCTAGATAGTGGTGAGTGTGGATTTCTTTCCATGTGTGGTTTCCATTGGTTTATTTCTCTTTTGGGCCCCATGTTAGCTCTAGGGTCCATTCTTCGATCCTCTCATACTACCTAGTCTCATACTTTCATAAATAAAAATTTCTAAAAATTCATTGAGCAATGTTGCAAGAAGTCTTGAGCCATTATCCCATATGTATCCCATTATGGATCTCATGGTGGTTTATAAAGCACAACACCCACATATATATTTGAAAAAACCCACATAGACCTATGTAAATTAGAATGTAGGCTTTTGGTAGAAATGCCCCAGTGGAAGCAGGTCAACCAAGACCCAACCCCTCAAATGAGCAAATCATGGTCATGTTATATGATCCATCCTATATTGTGGGTGCATTGCTCGATGGTGGTGAGTGTGTATTTCTCCCCATGTGTGGTTTCTATTAGTTTATTTACCTTGTGGACCCCATGTTATCTCTAGGGTCCATTCTTTGCTCCTCTTGTACTACCCAATCTTATACTTTCATAAATAAAAAATTCTAAAAATACCTTGAGAAACTCTATGAGAAGTCTTGAGCCATTATCCCACATGTATCCCATGATGACCCTCATGGTGAATTATAAAGCACAACATCCACATAGATCTTTGCAAATTAGGAAGTAGGATTTTGGGTGAAATGCCTTAGTGGAAGTAGGACAACCATGACCTAATCTCTCAAACAAGAGAATCATGGCCATACTATATGCTCCATCCTATTTTGTGGGTGTATCACTCAATTGTGATGAGTGTGTATTTATCTCCATGTGTAGTTTTTACTGGTTTATTTCATTTGGGGGACACATGTTAGCTTTAGGGTCCATTCTTTGCTCCTCTTGTACTACCCAATATCGTACTTTCATAAATAAAACATTCTAAAAATACCTTGAGAAACATTGCGAGAAGTCTTGAGCCAATATACCACATGTATTCCATGATGGCCCTGATGGTGGTTTATAAAGCACAACATCCACATTGATATTTGTAAACTAGGAAGCATTCTTCTAGGTGAAATACCCTAATGGAAGGAGGCCAACTGTGACTCAGCCCCTCAAATGTATGAATGATGGATATTTTGTATGCTCCATCCTCTCCTGTGGGAGTATCACTAGATGGTGATGAGTGTGAATTTATCTCTTTGTTTTTTTTGCATTGGTTGATTTCCCTTGTGGTACTCATGTTAGATCTAGGGTCCATTCTTTGCTCCTCTTGTACTGCCCAATCTCATATTTTTACAAATAAAAAATCTATAAATACCTTGAGCAACACTTGGAGAAGTCTTGAGCCATTATACCACATATATCCCATGATGAATCTCATGGTCATTTATAAATTACAACAGCCACATAGATCTTTGCAAATTAGGAAACAGACTTTTGGGTGAAATTTCCTAGTGGAAGCAGGCCAACCATGAAACAACCCCTCAAACAAGCGAACCATGGTCATTATATATGCTCCATCCTCTCTTGTGGGTGTATCACTTGATGGTGGTGAGTGTGAATTTCTTCCCATGTGTGGTTTTCATTAGTTTATTTCCCTTGTGGGACCCATGTTACCTCTAGGGCCTATTCTACGCTCCTCTCATACTTCCCAATATCATACTTTCATAAATTAAAATTTCTAAAAATACCTTGAGGAACACTGTGAGAAGTCTTTAGCCATTATCCCAAATGTATCCCATGATGGCCTTCATGGTGGATTATAAAGCACAACATCCACATAAATATTTACAAATTAGGAAGCAGGATTTTGGGTGAAATGCCCTAGTGGAATTAGGTCAACCATGAACTAACCCTTCAAACAAGAAAATCATGGCCATGCTATATGCTCCATCCTCTCTTGTGGGTGTATCACTTGATTGTGGTGAGTGTGGATTTCTCCCCATGTGTGGTTTTCACTGGTTTATTTCCCTTGTGAGACATATGTTAACTCTAGGGTCCATTCTTCACTCCTCTCATATTACCCAATCTCGTACTTTCATAAATAAAAATTTATAAAAATACCTTGTGCAACACTGTGAGAAGTCTTGAGACACTATACTGCATGTATTCCATGATGCACCTGATGGTGGTTTATAAAGCACAACATCCACATTGAGATTTTTAAATTAGGAAGCATTCTTCTGGGTGAAATTCCCTAGTGGAAGGAGACCAACCATGACCCAACACCTCAAATATGTGAATGATGGTTATTCTGTATGCTTCATCCTCTCCTATGGGAGCATATCTTGATGGTGATGAGTGTGTATTTCACTCTATGTGTGTTTTTCATTTGTTGATTTCCCTTGTGATCTGCATGTTAACTCTAGAGCCCATTCTTTTCTCCTCTTGTACAGTCCAATCTCGTATTTTTACAAATAAAAATTTAATAAATACCTTGAGCAACACTTGGAGAAGTCTTGAGACATTATACCACATATATCCCATGATGAATCTCATGGTGGCTTATAAATTACAACACCCACATAGATATTTGCAAATTAGGAAACAAGCTTTTGGGTGAAATGTCCTAGTAGAAGCAGGTCAACCATGACTCAACCCCTCAAATAAGCAAATCATGGCCATGCTATATGCTCCATCCTTTCTTGTGGGTGTATCGCTAAATGGTGGTGAGTGTGGATTTCTCCCCATGTGTGGTTTTTATTGGTTGATTTTCCTTGTGGGACCCATGTTACCTCTAGTGTCCATTCTTCGTGCCTCTCATACTATCCAATCTCATACTTTCATAAATTAAAAAGTCTAAAAATACCTTGAGAAAAACTATGAGAAGTCTTGAGCCATTATCCCACATGTATCCCATGATGATCCTTGTGGTTATTTATAAAGCACAACACCCACATAGAGCTTTGCAAATCAGGAAGTAGGCTATTGGGTAAAATTTGAAAGTGGAAGTAGGTCAAGCATGATCTAGACCATCAAACGTGTAAATCATGGCTATGATATATGCTCCATCCTCTCCTATAGTAGAATTGCTCAAGGGTGGTGAGTGTGGATTTATATCTATGTGTGGTTTTTATTGGTTGATTTCCCTTGTGGGCCCTGTGTTACCTCTAGGGTCCATTCTTTGCTCCTCTCATACTACCCAATCTCATACATTTATAAATTAAAAATTCTAAATATACCTTGAGAAACACTAGGATAGGTCTTGATCCATTATCCCATATGTATCCCATGATGGCCCTCATTATGGTTTATAAAGCACAACACCCATATAGAGCTTTTCAAATCAGGAAGCACACTTTTGGCTGAAATACCCTAGTGGAAGCATGCCAACAATGACCTAGCCCCTCAAATGAGCGAATCATGGTCATGCTATATGATCCATCCTCTCCTATGGGAACATCACTCTATGGTGGTGAGTGTGGATTTCTCCCCATTTATGGTTTTCATTGGTTGATTTTCCTTGTGGGCCCTATGTTAGATCTAGGGTCCATTCTTCACTCCTTTCACACTACCTAGTCCCATAATTTCATAAATAAAAATTTCTAAAAATATCTTGAGCAACGTTTCTAGGTGTCTTGAGCCATTATCCCACATGTATCCCATGATGGCTCTCATAGTGGTTCATAAAGCACAAAACCCACATAAAGATTCATAAATTAGGAATTAGGCTTTGGATGAAATGCCCTAGTGGAAGCATTTCAACCATGATCCAACTCCTCAAACGAGTGAATCATGGCCATGCTATATGCTACATCCTTTCTTTTGGGTGCATTGATCGATGGTGGTGAGTGTGGATTTATCCCCATGTGTATTTTTTGTTGCTTGATTTCCCTTGTGGATCCCATGTTAGATCTAGGGTCCATTATTCGCTCCTCTCATACTGCCCAGCATCATACTTTCATAAATAAAAATTCTAAAATTACCTTGAGCAACACTGTGATAATTATTGATCTATTATCCCACATGTATACCATGATGGCCTTGATTATGGTTTATAAAGCACAACATCCACATAGAGATTTGCAAATTAGAAAGCAGGCTTTTGGGTGAAATACCCTAGTGGAAGCAAGTCATCCATGACCTAGAACCTCCAACAAGAAAATCATGGCCATGATATATGCTCCATCCTCTCTTGTGGGTGTATCACTCAATGGTGATGAGTGAGGATTTCTCTCCATATGTGATTTTTGTTGGTTTTATTTTTCTTGTGGGATCCATGTTAGTTCTAGGATCAATTCTTTGATCCTCTTGTATTGCCCAATATCATACTTTCATAAACTAAAATTTTGAAAAATACCTTGAGAAACGCTACAATATTTCATGAGCCACTATCCCACATGTATCCCATGTTGGCATTGATAGTTTTTTATAAAGCATAACACTCATATAGAGCTTTGCAAACAAGGAAGCAGGATTTTGGGTGAAATGCCCTAGTGGAAGCACGCCAACCATGATACAACTCCTCAAATATGTGAATCATTATTTTATTGTGGTGAGTGATTAATAAAAAAACATGGCGAAGCAGTACTCTAAAAATGTAAACTAGTTTTTGATTAACCAGATCATAGATGTACAAGTGAAGAGCATACTCCTAGTGCTGCAAGATTTTTGATTCACCAAATTGCATTACACAAAATGTGAAGAGCATAATATCGACAATAAATATATTTTAGAAAATAGAAAAAAATGTTAACATGAGTTAGGAAAGGAACAAAAGACATGAAATTGAATTTTATTTTGAAAATAAAAAGTAATACAATATCAAAACTTCAAACGTATTTCGACCTATGGGTCTCATCAGTGGAGTGTGAGTTTACAAGAAGTACAACACTTTCTTATAAAATCCTAAGTCTAGTGGGGAAGCCATAATGTATTACATGTGGGATAAAATAAAATTTATTTTTAAACCCATAAAAAGCAATAAAGACCACAGGTTTATAGACCAAATGGTAAACCTAGGCTTCTGAAACAATTTGGTGCAAAGAATCCCAGTTTCAGCAAAATCAGGTCCCTTAAAAAATGTAGTATATAGAAGTGTTACTTCAAAATAAGAAATAAATGAAGTAATTTTAATACATTAATAGAAGTAACCATATACAGCAAGAAAACCATTAAGATACTCCTTAGGGCCATGCCAAACTCCAATGGCATCATCAATGTATCTTTTATAAAATAAATTATTTTCCATAGAAACATTATTAAATACGTGTTCCTCTAGATGACAAAGAAATAAGCATGTATAAACCACAGTAAAATTAATTTCCATGGTTGTTCCTCTTATCTACCAATATTTTTTCCCTTTGAATTCCAAGTAGTGTTGTGTTAACACTATCTCTGCAAGCCTTACCATAAAATTTATCTTGACCGAATCAAATTCTTTCCTCAAAAAATAATGGATGGTTGCAAATCCTTGAAAGGTGGGGATGATGGGATAGAGGCTTTCAACATTAAAAGAGAAAAGAATGATATCTTGAGGAAAGGTATGACCATGCAAATATTTAATTAGAAATATGGAATCCAAAAGAAAAAAAAATTGCATCAACAAAATTGACAAGAGTAGATGATGAAGCCATTTGGAGGCGGGTTCAATCATGAAACCATAATAGGAACAGATGGGTCAATTGCAAATCCTAACCTTGTGGGTTTTTAGGATCAGGTAAAAGACACATATTCTTGTAGATGATGGTGTTACCTGGAGCATAAATTTCCTATATTTTTTTGAAAGCAAATTCCTCCTAAAAGCCCAATCAAGAAAGTCCTAGAGCGGATAAAAAATATACTACCAGTGGACTTTGTTCACTTTAGAGTAAACATTTTGATATGAAATTTCGTAAGAGCCTTCTAAAATGTACCAGTCCATGGATAAAACACAAACACCCAAGTTTTTATCTGTAGGACTAATGACAATGGATTTGTCATTGGAAAGGGAACATATGACAAACCATATGTGAGATGGAAAAGCACATTGGTGGGTGGAATTAGCAAAAAATAATTTGTTATTGAGGAATATTTCACCCATGACAATAATTTCTTCCAAAGGCTTATAAAACTATGAGGGATTAAAACTTGGGTTGGAAACATGAAAAGGATCAATGGGCTTAAGTAGTTTTGGAGGGCCACCTCTCGGTCCAAAGAACCATTCAAGACAAATATATCTACAAAATGTTGAAAACTCCTATTTTAGAACCTCTTTGGCTATAAGAGGAGGAACAAGGAGGAACTTTAAACCCAAGTTGAGGGTATGAATTTCATTTTGGGTAAGTTATTTGGAGAAAAAATTATGGACAACAAGATTTGTGATTTTTTCATCCATAGCCCAAAAAAGACTCCGGTAAAAATACCGATGGCCAAATTCTTCTAGGCTGAAAATTGTATACCAAGAGGTTATTTTTGGTTTTCGTCACCATTTTGTTGATAGAATAACCCCTACCCTTGTTTTTTCTAAACATATAGAGAAAACCCTTTCTCGGATTCTTGAAACCAGAGTTGTGGAAATTTCTTCCATTGTCCTATTGTAATTGCTACTGCACATAGGAAGTGCGGTTCTGGAAGTTTCTCCTCTTATTTTGTATTCTTACATAAGGGTCCCAAAATTTTTAATTATACCCCTATTGTTGTTGTTGCCTTTGTTATGTTGTTTTTTAGTTGTTTATTAATTTGTTGTGGATGTCATTGTTGTTTATTTCTATATTGTGGATGTTAATGTGATTGCCTTTTCTGTTTAGTAGAGGCTCTTTGGTTTGTCCATTTATTATGACTTCTATTCTTGTTGTCTTGTGCTAGAAATTTATTTTATGCACCTATGATTATGCTCCATCATGTCCTATGGAAGCATCACTCTATGCTATGTGCTCCATCCTCTCTTGTGGGAGCATCACTCGATTGTGGTGAGTGTGGATTTCTCTCTATGTGTGGTTTTTAATGGTTGATTTCCCTTGTGGGACAAATGTTATCTATAGGGTCCATTATTCGCTTCTCTCATATTACCTAGTCTCATACTTTCATAAATAAAAAATTATTAAAACACCTTGAGAAACACTAGGAGAAGTCTTGAGCCATTATCCCACATGTATCCCATGATGGCCCTCATGGTGGTTTATAAAGCACAAAATCCACATAAAGCTTTGCAAATTAAGAAGAAATTTTTTATATGAAATGTCCTAGTGGAAGCATGTCAACCATTATCCAATCCCTCAAATGAGCGAATTATGGCCATTCTATATGCTTCATCCTCTCCTATGGGATCATCGCTCGATGGTGGTGAGTATGGATTTCTCCCCATGTGTGGTTATTTTTGGTTAATTTTACTTTTGGTCTGCATGTTAGCTATAGTCTCCATTTTTTGATCCTCACGTACTGTGCAATATTATACTTTCATAAAAAAAAAATTCTAAAAATACCTTGAGCAACGTTGCAAGAAGTCTTGAGTTGTTATCCCACATGTATCCCATGATAGCCCTCATGGTGATTTATAAAGCACAACATCCACGTAGATCTTTGCAAATTATTAAGTAGGCTTTTGGGTGAAATGCCCTAGTGGAAGCATGTCATCCATGATCTAGCCCCTCCAACGATCAAAGCATGGCCATGCTATATTCTGCATCCACTCTTGTGGGTGTATCACTCGATGGTGGTGAGTGTGGATTTCTTCCCATGTGTTGTTTTCATTTGTTTATTTCCCTTGTGGAGCCCATGTTAGCTATAGAATACATTATTTTCTCCCCTCGTATTTCCCAATATCATACTTTTGTAACCACCAAAAAGGCTCACACCCGATCTAACTATTGCAATTGAAGAAAGATACACAAATAGGCATGCATAAATTGATAACAAGAAATAACATGAATACAAGGAATCCTTTATTAATTTCAATGGAGTCAAATTACAGATTCATCCCTCTTAGGGATACCCATTTGATACATCAATTACAATAGTGTCTAATCCCTATCAAGGGTAGGTGTGATCAAAATGCCCCTCAGGGTGACACGAACTGCTCTAGGGTGTCGATGACCCTCTTCTTCGCATTGAGGAAGGAATTGGATGCTTTATCTCTCCTTCAAATCCTGTTCCCTATGATCAAGAAACAACAAGAAGCAATTAGTAACAAAGGAGGCCTCTCTTGATGAGGCTTTTGGAGGAATCTTGCATAAAGAATAGCATGAAATCAAGAAAGCATTTAAAACTATCAATCTATGCAAGAAATGAGGAAATTGTAATATAGCATGTAAAGAAGCATGAATCTAGCTAAGAAACATCCTAATTAACCATTAGAAAACTTGAATTGCATGAAACTAATCTAGATTAACAAATGCAAGGAAAGGTGAAGCAAATCTACCTCTAATTCCTAAATTAATCGGTCAAATGTCTGCTAAAATGTAGATCTATGCTAGATTAAGCTATTTGCATCACTGAAAATGGAAATCTACTGCTAAAATGGAGGAAGGAGAGCATCAAACCCTAGCCGTAGGTCTGAGGTGTGGTTGGCACTATTAACTATGGCTGATAGCTGTGGTTAAGATGAAAGTATCCTTTCTCTTGAAACCAGGGCCAAAAACTCTTAAATCCTCCAAGGAATTGATGGTCAAGGGTCGCCTGTGTTTTCTGGAATAGATTGGTGGTTGAATTCAATGGAATTAACAATGGAGGTGTGTCAATTGTCAAGCTTGCTCCTCAAGCTCTTGAGATCTCCATTGTTGCATGCACAGTTGTCATCGATCAATTGGACAACACTTCGTTACTCCTCAAGGGGATATGAAATTGCTCTCCAATCCGACAGGGCTCCGCTATGTGCAATTGAGCTATTCTTCAGGATGGTTGCTCTCTGAAATTGGGGTCTTAAGTAGACTCCCAAAATCCTTGCTCTAGCTTCATGGAGAAGCCAAGAACAAGAATTGGCAGTTGGGAGGAAGCTTCTGGATGCTTCCCAGCCCAAACCGCTTTGAAAACCATTGCAATTCGGTTGTTGCAACTGATTTGACTCGGCTCTGGTCACCTCGAGTTTGTTACAGTGCTAACCGTAGGTGTCAGCCATGGTTAGCATGTAGGATTTTTCTAACCGTAGGTGTCAGCCATGGTTAGCATGCAGGATTTTGCTAACCGTAGGTGTCAGTCGTAGTTAGCACTGAATAGGCCAAGGAGCCCAAATTGAGTGGTTAAAACCACTGCTTGGTCTTGGAAAGGTCCAAGGTCATTCATATGGTCTGCAAAGGTGCCCATATGAGTAGTCTCCATCGACATGACGCATTTTAGGTGTCTACAGATGCCCCTTTTGTGATGCGTTGTGAGATCGAACAACGCGTGAGCAAAAATAGACCTCCTAAAATGATGTCGAAGGTTGCATGATGATCATTAGTCTGATCAACATTAGATGCCCCAATCATGAAAAGAGCATGCATCATTGAATCATTACCTTCGATGAGTTGAAGAACTTGATTCTGGAAAGCTTAAGTCAAAATCCTAGCCTTGACGACAATTAGGAGACAAGCTTAAGTCCAATCCTAGCCTTGACGACAATTAGGAGACAAGCTTAAGTCAAATCCTAGCCTTGGCAGCAATTAGGAGATAAGCTTAAGTCAAATCCTAGCCTTAATGGCAATTAGGAGACAAGCTTAAGTCCAATCCTAAATTAGGAGACTAGCTACCTAGTTTGCTTGAATTTGATCTTGATATCTTGTTTATTTACCCCAAGCAAGGAGGGTGCATGATTGTCTTTGACAATGATTCTTGAATGAATGCACTTAGCAATGATTAAGCATTTAAATGTTGATTTTGATTATGAATGTTGTTATGACTACCCCCTCAAGCGACGAGTCGATGAGGGTAATGACAATTAAATGAAGCGACGAGGTCGCTTGACCAACATGAATAATTTGAACAATTGAAGACTTTAGCACTTGAATTTTTGGCAAGGCCTAATCAGCTATGATTGCAACTGTTAATAGTAATTGTATATTTCTATCCCATGGAGCGGTCCAGCCATGAAGGCCTTCTTAAGGAATCAAAATGATAACAATGTCAATTATGCTTGTGTTGAATCATATTGTCGATGATTCGCTGAAAATGTCAAAGGGGAATTATGATGAATATCTCATTCCCTTGGAGCAGTCCGACCATCTGGGCCTTCTTAGGGATTGAAAAGAAGCATATCAATTCCACGATGATGAATTTTACCCCAAATATCCTTATGGTAATTTACTCATCTTGTCGGATTGCATGGAGTGCAAGTCGCTGCAACCGCCAAGTGTATAGAATAAATGACTGAATACGAGGCACATTTGAATTTTGAATTATTTAATTTTTTTGTTAATTTTGAAATTTTTGAAATTTTGGACCTGTAGATTTGCTTAATTGTCCATTTTAAAACTCCTTATTGTGAGTAAATGTTTGCGTTTATGACTTGAATGAAAAGACCAAAGATTTAGACTTCTTTGGAGCATTTGGGGATCGATACTGATAATGCCCCAATTGATACTTAAAAATATTTTTTTGTTTATTTTGATTTTATGTTTATGAGATGCACGTGGATGCAATGCTCATATGTTATGTTGATTTGATGCTATATGATGTGATGTATGGATAACATGCACTAGCTAGATGATGGATGTATGACTAGATATTGTGATCTAGATATGTAGATGGACTAATATGATGTATGCATATGGATGCACTATTTAATTTGCTTTACTTGTATGCATCTAATTTATGATGTTATGACATGGTGAATGCAATGTATGGTAATGCATTATTTACATGATAGTAATCTAATGTAAATGAACCTGTATGCTTTAATCACTTAAAACACAAGGAATGAATGTGATACGTGTTTATAAATATAATGGATGACACCACAAAATGTATAACAAATCATGAATGTAATTGGAAATCCTCATTACAAGAATTTACTCAATTAAACACCCACATATGAGATGCAATGATATGAACTGGTATGAAATGGGTGATATCATATGTCACTCTATACTTCTTTTGCAATTTTTGCAATTTTATGCATGATATAGTCAGTGGTCATCTAAATATCATTTCTGATATCCATCCGGTATCTATCCTATATCTTGAAAACTTTTGCTTTATGTAATGATGTATCACGGATTTGATACTTTGCAGTTTGATGATTGAATGACTTATTTTTGGATGGTTTGTGATATTTGGTATGTTGTTGCTATTAGAGAACTTTTTGAGGTTTTCCATGAGACTCAAACACCCTAGTAGACTTCTCAAATGTCACATACTAACTGTACAAGGCTTTTGTTGGACAAGGCTTTCACCGTGAAAGACCCAACTATTCATTACCCTTGTGTGTGCATGTGAGTATTTTTAGATAGACCATAGGCATACCCCAGATGTCAATCAGGACTCTTTCAACCCATATGTGAGATCGGGTTCCTCATATGTTCGTATCATCCTTGTTTCAAATTTGATTGGACTATAATGCTAGGCAACCCTAGGCACCTAGAGCTAGCTCATATTGCAAATTGATCAGGACTACCCCTCTAAAAGCAAGCGGGACTCTTTCAACCCATTGTTGCGATTAGGGATCACCCAATAGAACTACTACTCTAGAATCATGTGGGACTCTTTCAACCCATTACTGTGATCGGGGTTCACTCTATGGCTTTTGAATGGTGAACAATCCAGGGATTCAAGTTCTCACCCTATTTTTTGATACTTGCTCATATGTAGTGATTTTCTCACTATTTTTTACGTTTCATTTATGATTTAATTTGAGCAAGGGATTTGTATAGTGCTTTTGATTCACTATATTACTTTGATATTTGAGAGCTTTGAACTTTCAACTTTGAACTTTGAACTTATGATATTTCATTTGAGATTTAAACTTTTATCTTATCTATGTAGAGTTAGGGGAAATTCTTGTCCTTTTGCCAAGGTTCACCACTCTAGACCGAACTATTTGCAAGACAAGCAGGTAATAAAACCCATCTCTCTAGAGAACCTAGGACCACTTTCGTAGCTTTCATCCTCCCTTATCTTAGCAGGATTTTATATGTTTTGCTTAGTGACGAGATCCTGATATGTCAAGTACTATCCCAACTACTGACCTCATCTACAAAAGCAAAGCAAACTTTTTATGACATCTGAGAAACCCACTAGGTATGGCTGAGTGACTAGAAAACTTTTGGATACTTACGTATTTTATAGCAACAAGCGTTGTGTATGAATGCAATGGATTATGATAAATGCAGAGGTGCATGATTTAGACACAAACGTGGTGTCGTTTGTAATACTGACAAACACGATCCATTCTACTATAGAATGCAATGGATGAAGAATGCCTATATGCAATGTAATGCAGCGAATGCATGTGTGAATGCAAATGAAAATGCAAAATGCAAATGCATATGTTTTTGGATTTTATGCTTTACCAATTTTTTTGGATTTTTGGTTATTTTAATTTTTTTGAATTTTGATCTCTTATATTTGACCAAACAATGAGTACATGTTGTTGGAGCCTTTGGATTGACCAAGCAGTTTTTCAGAACACACCTGTAGCTTTTGGTTTGACCAAAGGGATCATAGGCACCTTTGGAGCTTTTAGAGATGACCGAGCGATTTTCAAATCAAACCCTCGGAGCCTTTGAAAATCAGTTTTATTTTAGGCAAACCCTCGGGGCCTTTGACTGACACGACCAAGCAGTTTTTCAGGAACCCTTGGAGCCTTTTGATGGGGTGACCAAAGGGCTTACAAATGCCTTTGGGGCCTTTTGTGAATTGACCAAAGGGCTTATGATGCCTTTGGAGCTTTTTGTGCATGTGTATGGATTTTGACGTTTTCCATATTTTTGATGTTTTGATATTTGAATTTTTTATTTTTCAATTGTTTTTGAAATTTTAAATGTTTTATTTGAATATTTTTGAAATTTGAAAATTTTCAATTGTTTTTAAAATTTTGAATGTTTTGAATGTTTTTGTATTTTGATATTTTATGATTTTTTTCTTATTTTTATGTTTTTAAAGGGGAAAGTATGCTACCTTAAGTACCCCCCAGTGTGTGTGCCACTCAATGAAAGTGAGGAAGGTGTGATACCTTTAGAAGTCTCACTTTGCCTCATTGATCGTGATGTGGATGATGGGGAAGGTGTGACACCTTGAAGACCCCCAATGTGCATTGTGTTTGATGTGCCATGATTGGCTTGACTAGGAGGAGTAGTAGAAACTGATTCCCCCTGCTGTGATGTGCAATTTTATGCAGTGCCAGTGTCCCACTGAGACGAGACAAGCGAAGGTGAAACATTGGAAGATGCCACCGATTGCGAAGATCGATTTTGACAATCCTGTTTCTCTGTTACAACACTAGTCATTCCCACAAACTCTTGGGGAGGCATATTAATGTGCACCTGATTAGATTGTTCAACTTGATTGATAGGTGCTATGTTTACTTTGTGTGCATGCAAGGGGTCTTGGAAGACTCCTATCTGAAGCTCTTGCCTCTCGATCATATCCTGCACTACATCTCTAAAGGGATAACATGTCTGTATGTCATGACCTCTTTGTCGATGGTAAACA
Source organism: Wollemia nobilis (assembly GCA_028583015.1). Lineage (NCBI taxonomy): Eukaryota > Viridiplantae > Streptophyta > Pinopsida > Araucariales > Araucariaceae > Wollemia > Wollemia nobilis. The sequence goes on from JAQPPZ010001353.1 coordinate 10,269,528, forward strand.
CAATATAGATTTTCTCTATGCGCCTTTGATCTACGCTTATTAGGTTTCAAAGGACGTAACTCTGGAAGATTGATCCTTCCTGCCTCATATAATCGATCAAAGAGCGATGCTAATGTCTCTGGAAAATCAGTATATTGTCATTGTGGCCGACATTGTTGGCCCTGTATCTGATTCTTTTGCATATGATTTTGGACCAGAGGAGGCTGAGCTTGGTAATTATGCTGCACTGGTGGAGGCGGTGCACCCTGGTTTGAGGATCTGGGGATACTCAAAACAACTTGATTGATTGGGGTCACCTTTCGTTGCACACTGCCACCTATAATATTCTTGTTTGGCCATTCCTTTTTATGGAGTTGAATATCACCCTCCTGTATCTTGATGTCTTCAATGACCTGGGCCTGTGCTAAGGCCTCCTCGAATGTTCGATACTATTGTAATTGCAAGAGAAGTGAGATATGTTTCGAACAACTTCTCGTAAACATTCGAATGAGCTCTATTGTGGGTAAAGTGAAAGGTAACTTTGACATCACCTTCCTCCATTTATTGCCATACTCAATGACTGGCTCATCATCAAGTTGATGCAAGCTAACCAAGTCAATCAAGTTTATCATTTCCTTAGCACTAAAGGCAAAATATTGCAAGAATGCATCAGCCAATTGCTCAAAGGTGTATATGCTATGATGTGGTAAATGATTATACCATTCTAAAGCATCCCCAACTAATGTTGTCATGAAGGTTCTCAACATCAAGGGGTCATTGTCTTGAAAATAAAAGCACATATGGATGAAGCTTGTCATGTGCTCTTCTGCATCTTCATCATCTTTGAACTTTTCAAGTGTAGGCATCTTGAAATTCGTTGGGTACATCGATGATGACATTGAGGGATGCAAAGGTTGATTTCTAAGTTGTTTTAGCGTGGGTTTTTGATAAACCAATCTTTGATTTTGCTTTTCGCATGCATTTATCTGATCAACTAGCATTTTGTATGCCCTTGATGAAATGATATGATCTTCATCTCGTTGCCCTCGATTAGGCAGAGGAGGTCGCTTTTGATGTTGAGGTGGACGATAAGTATAATCATTAGGCACCTCATCATAATTGGATTCAGGGTAAGCATCCACTTCATCCTGATGTTCCCATTGGGACTTTACATATGATTCCTCATCGTATTGATCTTGGTACTATTGAGGAGTATGAGGTTCATGATGATAATCAGATACCAACCTATGATGTTGAACGTGATTTTTGCATGGCCTCAGTGAAATATTCTGAGATTGCATTGGGCGTCTTATGCATTGTTGCATCCTCTGGTTGCTAGGCATAAGTGCCACTTTACGTAATGTATTTTGCACTTGCTCTTGTTGTATCTCTTGTTGTTCTTGTATATTTTGTTGATACAACTTTTGTAGGTGTGCTCGTGGTGAGTCCACCCATTGTTGATTTAGTTGTTTTTGATCCAACAGGATTTGATCCGTTCGTTGTTGGTCAAGTTGTGGTCTCAGTGCCTGATGTGTATGATCCCATTGTTCAGTTGTATGGGGGCTATGTACCCTCGTATTTGAATTATGGATGGGTTTATCATGTCTTTTCCCCCTAGTAGGATCTATTACTTGTTTTCCATACTCCTTAAAGGTTGCATTGACCTGATATTTTGAGTCATGAGTGGGCTCTGTATAGTTTGACGATGTAGAGCCACAACGTGGTTGCCCCACGTACTCTTCACAAGGAATAAGAGGATGACTTGGGTCCTCTTCCTCATCTATGAGAAATGATGCATACTCAAGCTCAGATGTAATCTCTGTATATTCAGGTTGCACAGAAGGCTCCCTATGAGGAGTAGGGGGTGGCTTGCTCGACTAGATGGGGTGGTTTGATCACCCAAGCTAGGCCATGGTGTATGTTCATGATCACTTTCTGATTGATGTATAGAGCAAGCTAGGATGTGAACCTATGGGATTGAACTACTAGGCTCCTCAGTGGGTGGATTATTCCTTATATAGAATTCTAGCAAGGTATTCCAGTCAGGAAGGTTTCCTGTAGGACCTATGGGTGCTTCCCTAATGGGGATATCACGAAGGTTTGACCCCCTATGGATGGTATTGATGCTATGATAAGACCTGGGATGCCATTCAGGGATGGCCATGTCCTCTAGACTGATTTGAATATGTTCAGTGGTTATGGAACCTGATTCCCTCTCTAGATTGGAGGTCTTGCTCACCATGGGAGGTCCCCCGACCATATAAATTTTTTTGGCTTCCAAAAAAAGGTTAAAAGTGTTATATATCAAAATTATCAATGCGATGAGCTGATCACAATGAGCTATAACTCAAAAATATGATTTTCGGGTCAAAATTTTGTATTTTTGAAATAATTGGCCAACCGGGGCTCATGGAGAAATTCTCACTTTTAGGAATTTTTGGGATATTTTGAACCATGAAGATTTAGGACCCAAAATTTCTGTGAGAGGTGCACAAGGGTACAACTAAGACAACAAAACAAATTTGGCAATTTTTGGAGTTGTCTAGACCATTTTATGACCGTTTTAGTGCAGTTTTTCTCAGTTTTCGGGGTCGAAAATAGAGTAATCATAAAACCAAAATAAAATCTTCGTTATAGCTCCGATTTGCATGATTCTTGAACCGTTGGATGCAGAATCAAAAAGTAGATTTTTACTTAAAAAATATTATTATTATTAGGGTTAGGGTTTGGCCCCAGATCAAGGATCTTATGTTAATTACCCTAACAATAATGCAACACACAAAGTAGACAATATGATTATCTCTTTTAAGGATTAAATGTGTGTCCTAAAACTGGTTTAGTGCATTTTATTTGTTGTGAATATACTCTGAACTCTTATCGTGTTTTTCATAAGTTGATGTTATACTCAATTTGTTCAAAGGTTTTCACCTATATACTCGCACAAGCCGAATATGGTAGTGAAGTCCATACTCAACGAGGTAGCATAGGTACTACCAACCCTCACCCAACACACCGTGCATAGTGATACACCCTTTCGAAGAAGAGTGCATGCTATTTTGCATGGATAGGATAGTTCTTGGGTCGGCCTTGGCCACGAGCGGGTCCCGATAATACAATTTCAAATGAGCCAACCAAGTGGTAATGACATCCACTGTTGGTCTCAATCAAATGGGTTGGATGTGAGAGCCCAACTCCACTGATGTTTAAATGAAACGTGGTGTGTGGGGTTCTTTTTACTTTGCATGAAAATAAAATGCATAAAACAACATTCACATGATTTTCCTACATGCTTTTCAAAAGAACATTTGCTTTTAAGAGAATGCACGACTATGCTAGATGATATTCAGAGAATGCAACTATCTATGATGAAAATGGCCACTAATTGGGCCTCATGCATGCAAAATCTAAACAATCAATATCCTAGACCGCTGGAGACTAGGGCGGACTACAATCAGAGATCCGCTATTCCTAGCAGCGACTAGTGGAAAACTAAAAAAACATCTAGGATTTTCCCATTTACTTTTTGCTATGTTTTTTTATTAGCATCCATCTATTGCATTATGCTTCTGTAAAAACATAGACAAAAAAATACAGAGAGGAGAAAATGACCCTACCTCAGGTCCAAGTCTGCTGGTGATGTCTGATTTTGTTATTTTTTTGTTCTCTGTTGACCGCGTCTGTCAGGCGTGGCTATGACTGTGAACCGTAGGTGTCAACCGTGGTTAGCACTATGAACCGTAGGTGTAAACCATGGTTAGCACTATGAACCATAGGTGTGAATCGCGGTTAGCACCTACAACAAAAAATAGAGAAAAACATCAGTGATCACAAAATTTTTGGGGTTTCCATCGTGATCGCCTTCTGTAACCACCAAAAAGGCTCACACCCGATCTAACTATTGCAATTGAAGAAAGATACACAAATAGGCATGCATAAATTGATAACAAGAAATAACATGAATACAAGGAATCCTTTATTAATTTCAATGGAGTCAAATTACAGATTCGTCCCTCTTAGGGATACCCATTTGATACATCAATTACAATAGTGTCTAATCCCTATCAAGGGTAGGTGTGATCAAAATGCCCCTCAGGGTGACATGAACTGCTCTAGGGTGTCGATGACCCTCTTCTTCACATTGAGGAAGGAATTGGATGCTTTATCTCTCCTTCAAATCCTGTTCCCTATGATCAAGAAACAACAAGAAGCAATTAGTAACAAAGGAGGCCTCTCTTGATGAGGCTTTTGGAGGAATCTTGCATAAAGAATAGCATGAAATCAAGAAAGCATTTAAAACTATCAATCTATGCAAGAAATGAGGAAATTGTAATATAGCATGTAAAGAAGCATGAATCTAGCTAAGAAACATCCTAATTAACCATTAGAAAACTTGAATTGCATGAAACTAATCTAGATTAACAAATGCAAGGAAAGGTGAAGCAAATCTACCTCTAATTCCTAAATTAACCGGTCAAATGTCTGCTAAAATGTAGATCTATGCTAGATTAAGCTATTTGCATCACTAAAAATGGAAATCTAATGCTAAAATGGAGGAAGGAGAGCATCAAACCCTAGCCATAGTTCTGAGGTGCGGTTGGCACTGTTAACCATGGCCAAAAACTCTTAAATCCTCCAAGGAATTGATGGTCAAGGGTCGCCTATGTTTTTTGGAATAGATTGGCGGTTGAATTCAATGGAATTAACAATGGAGGTGTGTCAATTGTCAAGCTTGCTCCTCAAGCTCTTGAGATCTCCATTGTTGCATGCATAGTTGTCATTGATCAATTGGACAACACTTCGTTACTCCTCAAGGGGATATGAAATTGCTCTCCAATCCGATAGGGCTCCGCTATGTGCAATTGAGCTATTCTTCAGGATGGTTGCTCTCTGAAATTGGGGTCTTAAGTAGACTCCCAAAATCCTTGCTCTAGCTTCATGGAGAAGCCAAGAACAAGAATTGGCAGTTGGGAGGAAGCTTCTGGATGCTTCCCAGCCCAAACCACTTTGAAAACCATTGCAATTCGGTTGTTGCAACTGATTTGACTCGGCTCTGGTCGCTCGAGTTTGTTACAGTGCTAACCGTAGGTGTCAGCCATGGTTAGCATGCAGGATTTTGCTAACCGTAGGTGTCAGCCACGGTTAGCACTGAATAGGCCAAGGAGCCCAAATTGAGTGGTTAAAACCACTGCTTGGTCTTGGAAAGGTCCAAGGTCATTCATATGGTCTGCAAAGGTGCCCATATGAGTAGTCTCCATCGACATGATGCGTTTTAGGTGTCTACACTTTCATAAGTAAAAAAATGTGTTGACCAACACTATGAGAAGTCTTGAGCCACTATAAACATGTATTCCATGATGGTCATGATGGTGGTTTATGAAGTACAACACCCACATAGAGCTTTACAAATCAAGAAGTAGGATTTTGGATGAAATTCCCTAGTGGAAGCAGGTCAAGCATGACCCAAACTCTAAAATTTATGAATCATGGCTATGCTATATGCTCTATCCTCTCCTATGGGAGCATCACTCGATGGTGGTGAGTGTGGATTTCTCTCTATGTCTGGTTTATGTCGTAAGTATTGAGACATTATCCCACATGTATCCCATTATGATCCTCATGGTGTTTTATAAAGTACAACATTCATATAGAGCTTTGCAAATCAGGACTCAAGATTTTGGGGGAAATGTCCTAGTGGAAGCAGACAAACCATGACCTAGCCTCTCAAATGAGTGAATCATGGTCATGTTATATGCTCCATCCTCTCTTGTGGGAGCATCACTTGATGGTGGTGAGTATGGATTTCTCCCCATGTGTGGTTTCCTTTGGTTGATTTCTCTTATGGGTCTCATGTTAGCTCCAGGGTCCATTCTTTGCTCCTCTTGTACTATGTAGTCTTGTACTTTCATAAATAAAAAATTCTAAAAATACCTTGAGTAACACTGTGAGAAGTCTTGAGCCAGTATCCCATATGTATCCCATGATGGCCCTCATGGTGGTTTATAAAGAAAGACATCCACATAAATATTTATAAATTAGAAAGCAGAATTTTGGGTGAAATACCCTAGTTGAAGCAGTCTAACCATGACCCAACCTCTCAAATGAGTGAATAATGGCCATCTATATGCTCCATCCTATCTTGTGAGAGCATCACTAGATGATGGTGAGTGTGTATTTATCTCCATGTGTGGTTTATGTTAGATGATTTTCTTTGTGGGGCCCATATTAGCTTTAGGGTCCATTATTTGCTCCTCTCGTACTGCCCAGTCTTGTACATTCGTAAATGAAATTTTTTAAAAATACCTTGAGGAACATTGTGATAAATCTTATGTTAGGATTAATTAATAAAATATAAGCAATAATTTAATGCAAAAATAAAACACATAAGAAATAATGCAATACACAATAGATAGATATTTAATGTGGTTCACCCAATATGGTCTACTGCATGGAGAAAATAACTAGGCCCCTTTTGTTCCATCCAAAAACTCTTCTACACATAGCCACGCACCAAAAATTCCAATTAGCCATCATACAACATCCTCTTATAAAAGTGCATTACAATTTTAGGATAAAAACCCACATAAAATCTACTGTCTGATCTGTGACCTAATAACAAACCCCCTGGACCCCTTGGTGGACACTAGTAGGGGGGCTAATTCCCCCATACATTCCCCTCCTTCATGGAGTGGGTCCCAGTGTGGATAAAAATAGGACCTCTAAATTAATCAGGATCCACAACAAACAATCTCCCACTTGGATACTGATCACAATAACTCCACCGCTACTACACTTGCTGGACTATGCTTCAACTTTAGCCTAGGAAATTTTCTTACCTTTTAATTTCATGCTTAAATACCAACTAAAACTGAGCAGGAACTCAATTTCTCCTTGGTTACTACCTTTGTGAACATATCTGCAAGATTCTGGCTAGTGTGTATCTTCTCAAATTTTAACTGTCCATCTTCCAACATTGAGCACATGAAGTGGTACATGGTATGTAGGTGTTTAGTCCTAGAATGGAAAGTTGAATTCTTTGCATAATTAATGGCACTCTGACTATCACTATAAAATGTGCTATTATCTTGCTTATTTCCCAACTCATCCATAAACCTTTGTAACAAAATCATCTCGTTACTAGCATCTCTAACAACAACATACTCTACTTCACCTTGGGACTCCTTTTAGGACACTAGTAGTTGGGCTAATGCCCCCCCTACACCCCCCTCCTTCATGGAGGGGGTCCAAGTGTGGCTGAAAATAGGACCTCTAAATTAATTAGGCTCCACAACCAACATCTTGAGCCATTATCCCACATGTATCCCATGATGGCCCTCATGATGACCCTCATGATGGCCCTCATGGTGGTTGATTTTACTTTTTGGACACACAGAGCTTTGCAAATTAGGAAGTAGGATTTTGGGTGAAATTCCCTAGTGGAAGCTGGTCAACCATGACCCAACCTCTCAAACGAGTGAATCATGGTCATGATATATGCTCCATCCTCTCCTATTGGAGCATTGCTCGATGGTGGTGAGTGTGTATTTCTCTCCATGTGTGGTTTCCATTGGTTTATTTCCCATGTGGGACCCATGTTAGCTCTAGTGTCCATTCTTCAATCCTCTTGTATTACCTAGTCTTGTACTTTCATAAATAAAAAATTCTAAAAATTCATTAAGCAACGCTACGAGAAGTCTTGAGCCATTATCCCACATGTATCCCATGATGGCTCTCATTGTGGTTTATAAATCACAACACCCATATAGATATTTGCAAATACCCACATAGACCTTAGTAAATTAGGAAGCAAACTTTTGGGTGAAATTCCCTAGTGGAAGTAGGTCAATGATAATCTAGCCCATCAAACGAGTGAATCATGGCCATGCTATATGTTCCATCCTTTCTTGTGGGTGCATTGCTTGATGGTGGTGAGTATGAATTTCTCCCCATGTGTGGTTTTCATTGGTTGATTTCCCTTGTGGGCCCCATGTTAGCTCTAGGGTCCATTCTTCACTCCTCTTGTACTGCCTAGTCTCATACTTAAAAAAAAAAAAATTCTAAAAAAACATTGAGCAACACTGTGAGATTTCTTGAGCCATTATCTCACATGTATCCCATGATGGTCCACATGGTGATTTATAAAGCAAAAAATCTACATAGAGCTTTGTAAATCAAGAAGCAGGCTTTTGGGTGAAATACCCTAGTGGAAGAAGGTCAACCATGACCCAACCCCTCCAACATGCAAATCATGGCCATGCTATATTCTCCATCCTATCTTATGGTTGTATCGCCCAATTGTGGTGAGCGTGGAGTTTTCCCCATGTGTGGTTTGCATTTATTGATGCCCTTTGTTGGATCCATGTTAGCTCTAGGGTCCATTATTCACTCCTCTTGTACTACCCAATCATGTACTTTTCATAAATAAACAATTCTAAAAATACCTTGAGAAATGCTACGAGAATTCTTGAGCCACTACCCCATATGTATTTCAAGATGTCCTAGATGGTGGTTTATAAAGCACAACATCCACATAGAGCTTTGCAAATCAGGAAGCAAGATTTAGGTGAAATACCCTAGCAGAAGTGGGCTAAAATGACCTAGCCCCTCAAATATGTGAATCATGGCTATTCTGTATACTCCATCCTCTCCTATGGGAGCATTTCTCAATGGCGGTGAGTGTGGATTTATCTTTATGTGTGGTTTCTATTCATTGATTTCCCTTGTGGTATCCATGTTAGCTCTAGGATCCATTCTTCGCTCCTCTCATACTTCCAAATCTCATACTTTTATAAATAAAAATTCTATAAATACCTTAAGAAACACTAGGAGAAGTCTTGAGCCATTATCCCACATGTATCCCATGATGGACCTCATGGTGGTTTATAAACCACAACATGCACATAGATCTTTGCAAATCAGGGAGCAAGATTTTGTGTGAAATTTCCTAGTGGAAGTAGGTCAACCATGACCTAGCCCCTCAAATGAGTGAATCATGGCCATTCTATATGCTCCATTATCTCCTATGGGAGCATCGCTTGATGGTGGTGAGTATGGATTTATCTCTATGGGTGGTTTCCTTTGGTTGATTTCCCTTGTGGGCCCCATGTTATCTCTAAGGTCCATTCTTTGTTTCTCTTGTATTGCCTAGTCTTGTACTTTTATAAAAAAAAAATTCCAAAAATACCTTTAGAAACACTGCAAGAAGTCTTGATCCATTATCCCAAATTTATCCCATGATGGACCTCATGGTGGTTTATAAATAACAACACCCACATAGAGCTTTGCAAATCAAGAAGTAGGATTTTGGGTGAAATTCCCTAGTGGAAGCAAGCCAACCATGACCTAACCCCTCAAACGAGCGAATCATGGCCATCTATATGCTCCATCCTCTCTTGTGGAAGGATCGCTCTATGGTGATGATTGTGGATTTCTCCCAATGTGTGTTTTCTATTAGTTGATTTCCCTTATGGGACCCATGTTAGCTCTAGGATCCATTCTTCACTTTTCTCATACTGCCCAATCTCGTACTTTCATAAATAACAAATTCTAATATCTTGAACAATACTAGGAGAAGCCTTGATCAATTATCTCACATGTATCCCATGATGACCCTCATGGTGGTTTATAAATCACAACACCCACATAAATATTTGCAAATCATGAAGTAGACTTTTGGGTGAAATGCCCTCGTGGAAGAAGGTCAACCATGACCCAACCCCTCAAATGAGAAAATCATGGCCATCTATATGCTCCATACTCTCTTATGGGAGCATTGATTGATGGTGATTATTGTAAAATCCTACACATATGTGTTTTATATTAGTTAATTTCCCTTTTGCACCCCATGTTAGCTCTAGGGTCTATTCTTCGCTCCTCTCATCCTGCCCAGTCTCATACTTTCATAAATAAAAAATTCTATAAATACCTTGAGCAATGCTATGAGAAGTCTTGAGCCATTATCCCACATGTATCCCATGATAGCCCTCATTATTATTTATAAAGTACAACATCCACATAGAGATTTACAAATTAGGAAGAAGGCTTTTGGATGAAATGCCCTAGCGAAAGCAGGTCATCCATGACCCAGTCCCTCCAATGATAAAATTATGGCCATGCTATATTCTCCATCCTCTCTTGTGGGTGTATTGCTCGATGGTGATGAGTGTGGATTTCTTACTATGAGTGGTTTTCATTGGTTGATTTCTATTGTGGAACCCATGTTAGCTCTAGGATCCATTCTTCGCTCCTCTCATACTTTCATAAATAAAAATTTCTAAAAATACCTTGAGAAACATTGCAAGAAGTCTTGAGCCACTATCAAAATGTATCCCATGATGACCGTGATGGAGTTTTATGAAGCATAACTCCCACATAGACATTTGTAAATTAGAAAGTAAGATTTTGAATGAAATACCCTAGTGGAAGTAGGCCAACCATGACCCAAGCCCTTAAACATATGAATCATGACTATGCTATATGATTCATCCTCTCCTATAAAATCATTTCTCGATGGTGGTGAGTGTGGATTTATATCTATGTGTGCTTTATGTTGGTTTATTTCCCATGTGGCCCCCATGTTAGCTCTAGGGTCCATTCTTCGCTCCTCTCATACTACCAAATCTCATACTTTCATATATAAAAAATTCTTAAAATACCTTTAGCAACACTAGGTTAAGTCTTGATCCATTATCCCATATGTGTACCATGATGGCCCTCATGGAGGTTTATAAAGTACAACATCCATGTAGACCTTTAGAAATTAGGAAGAAGGCTTTTGGGTGAAATGTCCTAGTAGAAGCAGGCCAATCATGATCCAACCCCTCAAATGAATGAATCATGGCCATCTATATGCTCCATCGTATCTTGTGAGAGCATCAATTGATGGTGGTGAGTGTGTATTTTTCCTCATGTGTATTTCTATTAGGTCATTTCCATTGTGGGCCCTATGTTAGCTCTAGGGTCCATTATTTGCTTCTCTCATACTGCCCAGTCTTGTACATTCTTAAATAAAAAATTCTAAAAATACCTTGAGGAATGTTGTGAGAAGTCTTGAGACATTATCCCACATGTATCCCATGATGGCCCTCATGGTGGTTTATAAATTATAATACCCACATAGATCTTTTCAAATAAGGAAGTAGGATTTTGCGTGAAATGCCCTAGTGGAAGGAGGTCAACCACGACCTAACTCCTCGAATGAGAAAATCATGGCCATGCTATATTCTCCATCCTCTCATGTGGGAGCATCACTCGATGGTGGTGAGTGTGGATTTCTCCCCATGTGTGGTTTCCATTTGTTGGTTTCCCTTTTGGGACCCATGTTAGCTCTAGGGTCCATTCTTTGCTCCTCTCATACTGCCTAGTCTCGTACTTTTGTAAATAAAAAATTCTAAAAATTCATTGAGCAACGCTATGAAATATCTTCAACCATTATCCCACATGTATCCCATCATGGATATCATGGAGGTTTTTAAAGCACAAAATTCACAAAGAGCTTTGCAATCACCTACATAGACCTTTGCAAATTAGGAAGCTTGATTTTGGGTAAAATACCCTAGTGGAACCAGGTCAACGATGATCCAACCCCTCAAATGAGAGAATAATGGCCATGCTATATGCTCCATTATCTCCTATGGGAGAATCACTCTATTGTGGTGAGTATGGATTTAGTCCCATGTTTGGTTTAATTTGTTGATTTACCTTTTGGGCCCCATGTTAGATCTAGGGTTCATTCTTCTCTCCTCTTATATTGCCCAATATTGTACTTTCACAAATAAAAATTTCTAAAAATACCTTGAGCAACATTATGAGAAGTCTTGAGCCATTATCTCAAATTTATCCCATGATGGCCCTCATGATGGTTTATAAAGAACAAAACCCACATAGAGCTTTGCAAATCAGGAAGTAGGATTTTTGGTGCAATGCCCTAGTGGAAGAAAGCCAACCATGGTCTAGCCCCTCAAACGAACGAATAATGGCCATCTATATGCTCCATCATCTCTTGAGGGATCATCACTCGATGGTGGTGATTGTGGATTTCTCCCAATGTGTGGTTTCTATTATTTTATTTCCCTTGTGTACCCCATGTTAGCTCTAGGGTCCATTATTCGCTCCTCTCATACTATCCAGTCTCGTACTTTCATAAATAAAAATTTCTAAAAATACCTTGAGCAATGTTGGTAGAAGCCTTAAGCCATTATCACACATGTATCACATGAATACCCTCATGGTGGTTTATAAATAGCAACACCCACATAGATATTTGCAAATTAGGAAGTCAGCTGTTGGGTGAAATTCCCTAGTGGAAGCAGGTCAACCATGACCCAACCCCTCAAACAAGAAAATCATGGTTATCTATATGCTACATACTCTCTTGTGGGAGCATCACTCGATGGTGATGATTGTATATTCTTCTCCATGTGTAGTTTCTATTAGTTTATTACCCTTGTGGGCCCCATGTTAGCTCTAGGTTCCATTCTTTGCTCCTCTCCTACTGCCCAATATTGTACTTTCATAAATACAAAATTCTAAAAATACCTTGAGCATTTTTGCAAGAAGTCTTGACCCATTATCCCACATGTATCCCATGCTAGCCCTCATGGTTTTTTATAAAGAACAACATCCACATAGAGCTTTGTAAATTAGGAAGTAGGCTTTTGGGTGAAATTCCCTAGTGGAAGTAGGTCATCCATGATCCAACCCCTCCAATGATCAAATAATGACCATGCTATATTCTCCATCCTCTCTTGTGGGTGTATCACTTGATGGTGGTGAATGTGGATTTCTCCCCATGTATGGTTTTTATTGGTTTATTTATATTGTGGAACCCATGTTAGCTCTAGGATTAGTTCTTCACTTTTCTCGTAGTGCCCAATCTCATAGTTTCATAAATAAAAAATTCCAAAAATACCTTGAGAAAAATTGTGAGAAGTCTTGAGCCACTATTAAAATGTATCCCATGATGGCAATGGTGGTGGCTTATGAAGCACAGTCCCCACATAGAGCTTTGCAAATTAGAAAGTAAGATTTTGGATGAAATTCCCTAGTGGAAGCAGGCTAACAATGACCCAACCCTTTAAATGTATGAATCATGGCTATGCTATATGCTTCATCCTCTCCTATGGGATCATCGCTCAATGGTGGTGATTATGGATTTCTCTCTATGTGTGGTTTATGTTGATTTATTTCCCTTGTAGACCCCATGTTAGCTCTAGGGTCCATTCTTCACTCCTCTTGTACTACCTAGTACCACACTTTCATAAATAAAAATTCTTAAAACACCTTGAGAAACACTAGAATAAGTCTTGACCCATTATCCCAAATGTATCCCAGGATGGCCCTCATGGTGGTTTATAAATCACAACATCCACATAGAGCTTTTCAAATCAAGAAGCAAGCTCTTGGGTGAAATTTCCTAGTGGAAGTAGACCAACCATGAACTAGCCCATCAAATGAATGAATCATTGCCATGCTATATGCTCCATCCTCTCTTTTGGGAGCATCACTTGATGGTGGTGAGTATGGATTTATCCCCATGTGTCATTTCCTTTGGTTGATTTTCCTTGTGGACCCCATGTCAACTCTAGGGTCCATTCTTAACTCCTCTCGTACTACCCAATATCATACTTTCATAAATAAAAAATTCTAAAAATACCTTGAGCAACACTAAAAGAAGTCTTGAGTCATTATCCCACATGTATCCCATGATAGCACTCATGGTTATTTATAAAGCACAACATCGAAATAGAGCTTTGTAAATTAGGAAGAAATATTTTGGATGAAATGCCCTAGTGGAAACAGCTCATTCATGATCTAGCCCCTCCAACGATTAAATCATGACCATGCTATATTATCCACCCTCTCTTGTGGATGTATCACTTGATGGTGGTGAGTGTGGATTTCTACCCGTGTGTGGTTTTCTTTTGTTGATTTCTATTGTGGAAACCATGTTAGCTCTAGGATCCATTCTTTGCTCCTCTCATACTACCCATTCTTGTACTTTCATAAATAAAAAATTGTAAAAATATCTTGAGCAATGTTGTGAGAAATCTTGAGACACTATCAACATGTATCCCCACAATGGCACTGATTGTGGTTTATGAAGCTCAATGCCCACATAGAGCTTTGCAAATGAGGAAGTAATATTTTGGATGAAATTCCCTAGTGGAAGCAGGCCAACAATGACCTAACCCCTCAAAAGTATGTATCATGGCTATGTTATATGCTTCATCCTCTTCTATGGGAGCATCGCTCAATGGTGGTGAGTGTGGATTTCTCTCTATGTTTGGTTTATATTGGTTTATTTACCTTGTATACCCCATGTTATCTCTAGGGTCCATTCTTCGCTCCTCTCATACTACCCAGTATTGCACCTTCATAAATAAAAATTTCTTAAAACACCTTGAGAAACACTAGGAGAAGTCTTGAGCCATTATACCACACGTATCCCAGGATGGCCCTCATGGTGGTTTATAATGCACAACATCGATATAGATATTTTCAAATTAGGAAGCACGCTTTTGGGTGAAATTTTTTAGTGGAAGTAGACCAACCACGACCCAACCCCTTAAATGAACGAATCATTGCCATGCTACTCCATCCTCTCTTATGGGAGCATCACTTTATGGTTGTGAGTTTTTATTTCTCCACATGTGTTGTTTCCTTTGGTTGATTTTACTTGGAGGCCCCATGTTAGCTCTAGGGTCCATTCTTTGCTCCTCTTGTACTATCTAGTCTCGTACTTTTATATCTAAAAACACCTTGATTAGCACTGTGAGAAGTATTGAGCGATTATACCACATGTATCTTATGATGGACCTCATGGTGGTTTATAAAGCACAACACCCACATAGATATTTGTAAATTAGGAGCATCGCTCTATGGTGGTGCTTGTGGATTTCTCCCAATGTGTGGTTTCTATTAGTTGATTTCCCTTTTGGGCCCTATGTTAGCTCTAGGGTCCATTATTTGCTCCTCTCGTACTTCCAAATCTTGTACTTTCATAAATAAAAAGATTTTAAAATACCTTGAGCAATGCTAGGAGAAGCCTTGAGCCATCATACCACATGTATCCCATGATGACTCTCATGGTGGTTTATAAAGCACAACATACAAATAGAGCTTTACAAATTAGGAAGTAAGCTTTTGGGTGAAATATCCTAGTGGAAGCAAATCAACCATGACCTAGCCCCTAAAATGAATGAATCATTTCCATGCTATATACTCCATCCTCTCTTATAGGAGAATCACTTAATGGTGGTAAGTATAGATTTCTCTCCATGTGTGGTTTCCTTTGGTTGATTTCCCTTGTGGGACTCATGTTAGCTATAGGGTCCATTATTTGATCGTCTTGTACTACCTAGCCTTATGCTTTTATAAATAAAAAAATCTAAAAACACAATGAGTAACATTGTGAGAAGTCTTGGACCATTATACCACATATATCCCATGATGGCCCTCATGGTGTTTTATAAAACACAACACCCTCATAGAGCTTTGCAAATTAGGAAGCAAGCTTTTGGGTGAAATGCCCTAGTGGAAACAGGTCAACCATTACTCAACTCCTTAAATGAGCAAATCATATCCATATATATGCTTCATCCTCTCCTATGGAAGCATCGCTCAATGGTGGTGATTATGGATTTCTCCCAATGTGTGCTTTCTATTAGTTGGTTTCCCTTGTGGGCCCCATGTTAGCTCTAGGATCCATTCTTCACTCGTCTCGTATTGCCCAGTCTTGTAGTTTCATAAATGAAAAATTCTAAAAATACCTTGATAAATGTTGGGAGAAGCCTTGAGCTATTATCCCGCATGTAACACATGATTATCCTCTTGGTTGTTTATAAATCACAACACCCATAGAGAGCTTTGCAAATCAGGAAGTAGGTTTTTGGATGAAATGTCCTAGTGGAAGTAGGCCAACCATGACCAAGCCTCTCAAATGAGCAAATCATGGCTATCTATATGCTCCATCCTCTATTGTGGGAGCATCACTCAATTGTGGTGATTGTGAATTACTCTCCATGTGTGGTTTCTATTAGTTAATTTCCCTTGTGGATCCCATGTTAGATCTAGGATCCATTCTTCGCTCCTCTCGTACTACCCAATCTCATACTTTCATAACTAAAAAATTATAAAAATACCTTGAGCAAAGCTATGATAATTCTTGAGCCATTATCCCACATGTATACCATGATAGCCCTCATGGTGATTTATATAGCACAACATCCACATAGAGCTTTGCAAATGAAGAATAAGGCTTTTAGGTGAAATGCCCTAGTGGAAGCAACCCATCCATGATCCAACCCCTCCAACGATCAAATCATGGCCTTGCTATGTTCTCCATCCTCTCTTGTGGATGTATCACTCGATGGTGGTGAGTGTGTATTTCTACCTATGTTTGGTTTTCATTGGTTGATTTCCATTTTGGAACCCATGTTAGCTCTAGGATCCATTCTTTGCTTCTCTCGTACTACCCAATATCATACTTTCATAAATAAAAATTTCTAAAAATACCTTTAGCAATGCTACAAGAATTCTTGATCCATTATCCCACATCTATCCCATGATGGACCTCATGGTGGTTTATTAAGAACAACATCCACATAGATCTTTGTAAATTAGGAAGCATGCTTTTAAGTGTAATGTCCTAGTGGAAGCAAATCAACCATGATCTAGCCCCTTAAATGAATGAATCACTGCCATGCTATATGCTCCATCCTATCTAGTGGGGGCAACACTTGATGGTGGTAAGTATGTATTTATCTCCATGTATGGTTTCCTTTGGTTTATTTCCCTTATGGACCCCATGTTAGCTCTAGGATCCATTTGCTGCTCTTCTTGTACTACCCAGTTTTTTACATTCATAAATAAAAAATTCTAAAAACACCTTGAGTAACATTGTGAGAAGTCTTGATCCATTATACCATATGTATCCCATTATGGCCATCATGGTGGTTTATAAAACACAACACCCACATAGATCTTTGTAAATTAGGAACTAGGCTTTTGGGTGAAATGCCCTAGTGGAAGCAGGTCAACCATGACCCAACCCCTCAAATGGATGAATCATGGCTATTTATATGCTCCATCCTAACTTGTGAGAGAATCACTCGATGGTTGTGAGTGTGTATTTATCCCCATGTGTTGTTTCCATTAGTTTATTTTCCTTATGGGTCGCATGTTAGCTCTAGGATCTATTATTTGTTCCTCTCGTACTGCCTAGTATCGTACATTTGTAATTTTTTTTTCTAAAAATACCTTGAGGAATGATGTGAGAAGTCTTAAGCCATTATACCACATGTAGCCCATGATGGAACTCATGATGGTTTATAAAGTACAATACCCACATAGATCTTTGGAAATTAGGAAGTAGGATTTTGGGTGAAATGCCCTAGTGGAATCAGGTCAACTATTATCCAGCCCATCAAATGATTGAATCATGGCTATGCTATATGATCTATCTTATATTGTGGTGCATTTATCAATGGTGGTGAGTGTGGATTTCTCCCCATGTGTAATTTTTGTTTGTTGATTTTCCTTGTGGGTCCCATGTTAGCTCTAGGGTGCATTCTTCACTCCTCTTGTACTATACAATCTCGTACTTTCAAAAATAAAAAATTCTTAAAATATCTTGAGCAATGCTATGAGAAGTCTTGAGACATTATCCCACATGGATCCCATTATGGCCCTCATGGTTTTTTATAAATGATATCCACATATAGCTTTGCAAATTAGGAAGCAGGCTTTTGGGTGAAATACCCTAGTGGAAGTAGGTCAAGCATGACCCAACCCCTTCAACACGAAAATCATGGCCATGCTATATGCTACATCCTCTCTTCTGGGTGTATCACTCGATGGTGGTGAGTGTGTATTTTCCCCATTTGTGGTTTTCTTTGGTTGATTTTCTTTTTTGGATCCATATTAGCTCTAGGGTCCATTCTTTGCTCCTATCGTACTAACCAATCTCATACTTTCATAAATAAAAATTTCTAAAAATACCTTAAGAAAAATTGTGAGAAGTCTTGAGACACTATCCCACATGTATTCCATGATGGACCTGAAGGTGGTTTATAAAGCACAACACCCACATAGAGATTTGCAAATAAAGAAGTAATATTTTGGATGAAATTCCCTAGTGGAAGCAGGTTAACCATGAGCTAGCACATCAAACATGTGAATCATGGATATTATGTATGATCCATCCTCTCCTGTTGGAGCATCACTTGATGGTGGTGAGTGTGAATTTCTCTCTATGTGTGGTTTCCATTGGTTGATTTACCTTATGGTCCCCATGTTAGATCTAGGGTCCATTATTCACTCCTCTCGTACTTCCTAGTCTCGTACTTTTATAAATAAATTTTTTTATAAATACCTTGAGCAACACTAGGAGAATTCTTGAGCCATTATCCCACATGTATCCTAGGATGTCCCTCATGGTGGTTTAAAATGCACAACACTCACATAGAGCTTTGCAAATTAGGAAGCAAGCTTTTGGGTCAAATGTCCTAGTTGAAGTCCATGCTATATGCTATATTCTCCATTCTCTCATATGGGAGCATCGCTCGATGGTGGTGAGTATGTATTTATCCCCATGGGTGATTTTCTTTGGTTGATTTCCCTTGTGGGCCTCACGTTAGCTCGAGGGTCCATTATTCACTCCTCTTGTACTGCATAGTCTTATACTTTCATAAATAAAAAAATCTAAAAATACATTGATCAACATTGTTTGAAGTCTTGAGACATTATCCCAGATTTATCCCATCATGGCCATCATGGTGGTTTATAAAACACAACATCCATATAAAGCTTTGTAGATTAGAAAGTAGGATTTTGGGTGCAATACCCTAGTGGAATCAATCCAACCATGACCCAACCCCTCAAACGAGTGAATCATGGCCATCTATATGCTCCATCCTCTCTTATGGGAGCATCGCTCATGGTGGTGATTGTGGATTTCTACCAATGTGTGGTTTCTTTTAGTTGGTTTCCCTTGTGGACCCCACATTAGCTCTAGGATCTATTATTCACTCCTCTCATACTAACCAATCTTGTAGTTTCATAAATAAAATTTTCTAAAAATACCTTGAGCAATTTTAGGAGAAGCCTTGAGCCATTATCCCACATGTGTCACATGATGACCCTCTTGGTTGTTTATAAAGCACAACATCCATAGAGAGCTTTGTAAATTAAGAAGTAGGTTTTGGGGTGAAATACCCTAGTGGAAGTAGGCCAACCATGACCAAGCCCCTCAAATGAGCAAATCATGGCCATCTATATGCTCCATCCTCTCTTGTGGGAGCATCGATTAATGGTGGTTATTGTGAATTCCTCTCCGTGTGTGATTTCTATTATTTTATTTCTCATGTGGGATCAAGAAGCAGGCTAAAAAATACCTGCCCAGTATCATACTTTCATAACTAAAAAATTATAAAAATACCTTGAGCAACATTGTGAGTAGTATTAAGCCATTATCCCATATGTATACCATGATATCCCTGACGGTGATTTATAAAGCACAACATCCACATAGAGCTTTGAAAATCAAGAAGCAGGATTTTGGATGAAATACCCTAGTGGAAGCATGCCATCCATGACCCAACACCTATAATAATCAAATCATGGCCATGCTATATTCTCCATCCTCTCTTGCAGGTGTATCCCTCGATGGTGGTGTGTGGATTT
This sequence comes from Wollemia nobilis, assembly GCA_028583015.1. NCBI lineage: Eukaryota > Viridiplantae > Streptophyta > Pinopsida > Araucariales > Araucariaceae > Wollemia > Wollemia nobilis. Next base: position 10,289,187 of record JAQPPZ010001353.1, read on the forward strand.
ATCCCCATGTTTGGTTTTCATTGGTTGATTTCCATTGTGGGACCCATGTTAGCTCTAGGATTCATTCTTTGCTCCTCTTGTACTTCCCAATATTGTACTTTCATAAATAAAATATCTAAAAATACCTTTAGCAATGCTATGAGAATTCTTGAGCCATTATCCCACATGTATCCCATTATGGACCTCATGGTGGTTTATAAAGCACAACATCCACATAGAGCTTTGCGAATCAAGAAGCAAGCTTTTGGGTGTAATGTCCTAGTGGAAGTAGATCAACCATGACCTAGCCCCTCAAATGAATGAATCATTTCCATGCTATATGCTCCATCCTTTCTTGTGGGAGTATCACTTGATGGTGGTAAGTATGTATTTCTCCCCATGTGTGGTTTCCTTTGGTTTATTTCCCTTGTGGGTCCCATGTTAGCTCTAGGATCCATTATTTTCTCCTCTTGTACTACCCAATCTTGTACTTTCATAAATAAAAAATTCTAAAAACACCTTGAGTAACATTGTGAGAATTCTTGAGCCATTATACCACATGTATCCCATGATGGCCCTCACAGTGGTTTATAAAACACAACATCCACATAGAGCTTCACAAATTAGGAAGCAGGCTTTTAGGTGAAATACCCTAGTGGAAGTAGGTCAAACATGACCCAACACCTTAAATGAGTGAATAATGGCCATATTCCCATGGTGGTGAGTGTATTTCTCCCCATGTATCATTTCGATTAGTTTATTTCTCTTGTGAGCTCCATGTTATCTCTAGGGTCCATTCTTTGCTCCTCTAGTACTCCCTAGTCTCGTACATTCATAAATAAAAAATTCTAAAAATACCTTGAGGAACATTATGAGAAGTATTGAGCCATTATCCTAGATGTATCCCATGATGTCCCTCATGGTGGTTTATAAAGTAAAACATCCACATAGAGCTTTGCAACACAAGAAGTAGGCTTTTCAATGAAATGCCCTAGTGGAAGCAAGTAAACCATGATCCATCCCATAAAATGAGCAAATCATGGCCATGCTATATGCTCCATCCTATCTTATGGGTGCATTCCTTGATGATGGTGAGTATGGATTTCTACCCATGTATGATTTTCATTGGTTTATTTCATTTGTGGGACCCATGTTAGCTCTAGGGTCCATTCTTCACTCCTCTCATACTACCCAATATTGTACTTTCATAAATAAAAAATTGTAAAAATACCTTGAAAAATGTTGCGATATGTCTTGATCCATTATCCCACATGTATCCCATGATGGCCCTCATGGTGGTTTGTAAATCACGATATCTACATAGAAATTTGCAAATTAGGAAGCAGGCTTTTGGGTGAAATGCCTTAGTGGAAGTAGGCCATCCATGATCCAACCTCTCCAAAGATCAAATCATAGCCATGCTATATTCTCCATCCTCTCTTTTGGATGTATCGCTTGATGGTGGTGAGTGTGTATTTCTACCCATGTGTGGTTTTCATTGGTTTATTTCCATTTTGGGACCCATGTTAGCTCTAGGATCCATTATTTGCTCATCTCATACTACCCAGTCTTGTACATTCGTAAATAAAAAATTATAAAAATACCTTGAGGAATGCTACAAGAAGTCTTGAGCCATTATCCCACATGTATCCCATGATGGCCCTTATGGTGGTTTATAAAGCACAACATACACATAGAGCTTTGCAAATAAATATGTAGGCTTTAGGGTGCAATGCCCTAGTGGAAGCAAGCCAAACATGAACCAACCCCTCAAATGTGCGAATCATGGCCATCTATATGCTCCATCCTCTCTTTTGGGAGCATCATTCGATGGTGGTGCTTGTGGATTTTTCCCAATATATGATTTCTATTATTTGATTTCCCTTGTGGGACCTATGTTAGCTCTAGGGTCTATTATTTGCTCCTCTTGTACTACCTAGTCTCGTACTTTCATAAATAATTTTTTTTTTAAATATATTAAGCAATGCTCGGAGAATTTCATGACCCTCCCTAGCTGAATTTATGGCACAAAGAAACAATGTATTCACCTATGGTGTGGTGATACTTAGTTTGAAAAATTGAACCAACTATATGATGTTTAGTTTATTTATAAGGGTATGTTATCACTAGGATATTGCCAAGTATGAAGGATCATGTACACTCATAGATGGAGAAGGCAGAAGCACCCACCAAAAAATAGGGTACCTAAGATAAGGGGAAATGATGATTAAGGTACTCGGAGGTAACATGGATAGATACATTCATATAGGCATGCATTGTTAGAAGGGATAATCATTGATGACTGATCACCTTGAGCCTTAGTTGATAGCCTAGAAGCTATCATAAAATATCTAGCTAAGATAAGTGATTGGATTGATGGAAATATTCCCTCTTTGTTGTTTTATATTTTTTTTTTCTCTCTGCTACATCATGGTTTGAATAGCATAAGGTTAAAACTTCTATAGGAAAACAACAACAAAAATGTATGTGGATTCATAAAGCAAATTGTTTTGTTGAAGTAAAGAGAGAGCATAATTTTATGAAGAAAAGAAAATTAATATATGCTAAGTGAAAATCTATTTTAAATAATTAATGAAGTTTTGATTAATAATGATTGATTTAATTGAGCTTACTAGTAAACTTCATATTATTTAATAAATGAGAGTTCATTTAAATTAATTAAAGGTGTTCATTTTAATGATAATGGAAAAAGTCATTAAAATAATTTAATTAATTGAATAAACAAAAAAAACCCATTTAAGAAATATATGTATTTTATTTAAAAGAAATTTAAATTAGGAAATTGATTAAATAAAGGAAGTGTATTTTAATAGTGATAAATCACATAAATGATATTTTTTAAAAAGGGTACCATGCTTATTTTTAAAATAAATAGGATAGTATAAATATATAAATATCACATTCCCTATGGAACGTAAGCTATGAAAATAATCTAGGGTGACTACTAGGTTTTTGAATATGGAAATTATAGGAAGAAGGATTCCTTGCTGCAAGAGAAAGGAATGAAGCATTGAAGGTTGAGGGTGCTCAAGGTAGAGCTCAAGGTTGGAGGAAGAATGGTGGAAAGGCCACCTGGAGCAAGAAAGCATGTAAGGTGCTAGAGAGAAAAATGAACTAATGGAGAGGAAGAAAAGGAGGATGCTGAGAGGATGAAGGAAGACGAAGGAGGACACAGACCAGGGACCAGCAAAGGAATAACGAAGCACCTTAAGCAAGGGAGAGGCAACCAATATGTCACCAAATTCCAGTTCGCAGGACGATTAAGGTTGGGGTATTTTATGCTTTAAACTATTTAATTGCATGTGTTGGTATGATGAAAATCGTAGTTCAAATCCTGGTTATACCCCCTGCAGCGTGAGAAGCCATTGGTAAGGGTTGAAACCACCCACATCTATATTTTTAGATAACTATTGGTTTTTTGAAAGATATTGTATGTGTTTTGAGAATGCCATGCTTTGTAGAACCTATTGGTTTTTTGAAAGAGACTGCATGTGTTTTGAGAACACCATGCTTTGTAGAACCTGTTGGTGTTTTGAAAGAGACTGCGTGTGTTTTGAGAATGCCATGCTTTGTAGAACCTGTTGGTGTTTTGAAATATACTACGTATATTTTGGCAACACCATGCTTTGTAGAACCCGTTGGTGTTTTGAAATATATTACGTATTGTAGACACCCAAACGTTGCACACTGTTATACTTATGTACTTGTAGATCCTTCTGGACACTTATAGGTTTACATAGACCATCCTAGGTACCCCTAGGCTATCGTAGACTAGTGTAGACTATTGTAGATCCTCCTAGACATGCGTAGATTATTGTAGTCATGCATAGTCATATGTAGACAACCATAGTCATGAGTAGTCATGTGTAGATTGCCATAGATTGTCATAGCATCGTGTAGACTCCCGTATACTACCTCACTAGATTTTAGGTCCTAAACCCTCATAAGCCTTCAATATTGCATCCCATGCATTGGGATATCATCTAACAACCAATTTACACTCAATTGAGGCCCCCACGGGGTATTAATTGACCAAAATAATTAATAAGTCAATACCTAAATTCTAATTTAATGTTGACTTCACTTAAGTCACTTTTTAGGGTAAATTTGATTAAAAGAACCTTTAATATTGATTATCCTTAATCAAATCCTCCCACACGTGTGAAATTAGGGTTTGTTGAGATATTTCTTTAATCATGTTTAAATGGGCTTAAGCACCTCCTAATCAGGATTAGCCCTAATCCATCCTCACACATGTGTGAGGATGAGATATTTCTCATAAGGAATGTGATGTTGCCACATAACATTTCTTAGTCTAACCCTAGTCAGAATCAAACCTAGGTTTAGTCTATCTAACCCCACCCCCTGCACCTTGCCTTTGCCTATAAATAATGGGTCCCAAACCTCTAATTAAGTATGATTCCCAAATTCAAAAAAGTACACTTACTCTGCTAAAATGGAAAGCCAACATTGAATAGTCACTTCTCGGTGCACATAGTCAAATTTTGATAGCATATAGAGGCACTCTAGCTGCCTTAGGACTAATCTACCAAATAGATCTTACTAGAGAAGCATCACAACTCAATTCGCAACCTAACCTATGAATCCGACCTCAATTAGTGACATGGGTCATGAAGTGTGTCTACAGACCCCAAATCACTCTAGATTTTGGAGGTAAGCTCTATTTTGGCATATTATTACCTTCTACACATTTTATTTTAGTTTTTATTATGTTTTTATGGTCATTTCATCTTCATAGATATGGGACCTGACTAAGGCAAGCCCCCCAAAGTATTGACCCCTCCTTGCAAGTTTCTTTTAGGTTATTCAATAGATCTGAAGGAGAAGAACACCAAAAAATAGCAACCCAATGGTGGCCCGCATACAAGGAAGCCCACCTACACTTAGGGACATCAGAAGAAGGCATCAGGCCCGTATATTTTATTCGTGAAAATAAAAGGTGAAACTCTCCCTATTTGTAACCTATACAAAATTGATAATGAATAAAGCATATGTTTCTAAATGACTTGTGTTATTACTTGTTGTTAGATCAAATGTCAACTTCTAGTCATTTCATTTTGGGAACACCATGCTTTGTAGAACCTGTTGGTGTTTTGAAAGATATTACGTATATTTTGGGAACGCCATACTTGTAGAACCTGTTGGTGTTTTAAAAGAGATTTTGTGTATTTTGAGAATGCCATTCTTGTAGAACCTATTTGTATTTTGAAAGAGACTTCATATGTTTTGGGAACGCTATGCTTTGTAGAAACTGTTGGTGTTTTGAAAGAGATTACGTTTATTTTAGGAATGCCATGCTTTTTAGAACCTGTTGGTGTTTTGAAAGAGCCTACGTGTGTCTTGAGAATGCTATGCTTTGTAGATCTGGTTAAATTTTCCAATAACCTAAGAGTGTATAGGACGTTACGTTTATAGAAACCCTATAAGTTCTTGAAACCACTGTAATTTTGAGAACATGGGTGTGTCTAAAGAACAGTGTGGGAATTCGAAGGCACTGTGTGCCAAATACTTCCACTTACAAAAAGGAAAGAGAGCACCCTGTTTAAAATGTCTGCTATGTTGGGAAAGCTATCAGATCTTCAAGAGGAAGTGTCATGAATGGAAGTACCACTAGTAGGGAAAACCACACGTAGGGTTTAAGAGATGGTTGTGTGTAAAAAGTGCTTCTTAGCATAACTCCATCTGCATGTGTGGGGAACTTCGATGTTATGTGAGTTCGGTCCCACTTGGGATAGTTAGTTGTAACAATGGTGAAAGCCTAGTGTCTATTTATGATTAAAAGTAGAACCTTTGATTTATGATTAATTATATTAGGGTTTTTAATTAAAAGGAGAACCTTTGATTTATGATTAATTATATTAGGGTTTTTAATTAAAAGGAGAACCTTTGATTTATGATTAATTATCTTAGGGGTTTTAATTAAAAGGAGAGCCTTTGATTATTGTTGATTATCTTAGGGGGTTTTAATTGAAAAGGATGTAGATTTATTTTATTTTTTTATGGAAAACATCCCAAAAGGGATTCAACTTTCGGGTAAGACCCAAGGAGGTAGGGGTATCCATTTTACAAAAATCACCTAGGGCATGATCCTAGCCTACCACATTTGACATACTAAAGGAGCTAACAAACACATAATAATATATAAAATAAATAAATAGAAATAAGAATAAAAAATAAAAAAATAAAAAAACATACTCCTTGAGTGTGTCAAAAAGATAAAGCACAACCAAGCACATAAAAAATAAGATAAAAAAAACACAAAACGAACCACATAGAAAAAACACAAGAACAACATAACAAAACACAAACATGACAAAAACAACAGAACACTACAAAGACATAACCAACAGAAACATGAAAAACACAAACAACCAAAAACTACAAAATTAACAAATAAAAATAAAAATAGAAAAACAACCAACAACAAATAGGGAACAAAAACAAAAAACATAGAAAGCACTCACACACAAAAAAAATGAAATAACACAAACATACATAAACACAAGAACAAGAACAACAAAAACACAAGAACAAAAAGAAAAAATACAAAACAACAAAAACACAAGAACAACAAAAAACAAAATGATACAAAAAAACATACACACCTCAAAAAATAAAATTGAACATAACAATGACCTTTCTAGACCAAAAGACTTTTAAGGTAAGAATTAACAGAGAAAACAAAAGAAATAATAGTTTGAACTAGGGAACTAAAATACCCTGACCGAACCAAAGAGAAGCAAAAATAAAGCAAGAAGAAACTAGGTACCTTCAAAACTGGAGCCATCCAAAGAAATGATAGAAATAAGAGCTTCCCTTATTTGTGAAGCCCACCATCTAGGAGGGTGGCCATAAGAAATAAGATCACCTTTGTCCAAAGCCCAATTAGCTAAAGAATCAACACTCTTGTTTTTATTTCTGACCACATGATTGTAATCAACTTTGAAAAATCCCCTTTGGATTAAGTGAATCTTCTCAATAATTTGTTTTATTCTCCAATCAACCTTATGATTATTAGAAGGATTCTTCAAAAGATTAATCATGATTTGAGAGTCAAAATCCACTAACATCATTTCCCATCCGATTGTAGTAGCCTCTTGAAGGCCTCTAACGATACCATACCCCTCAGAAAGGTTATTGGAAAGAATACCCAAATTCTTAGCAAAAGTAAAAACCAAGGAGCCATCTGAAAGTCTACAAATTCCTCCTACACCAGCTTTTCTAGGGTTCCCTCTAGAGGCTCCATCAATATTTACTTTACCAAAATCCTTTGGATGAGGTTGCTAATTTATTGTCTTATCCATCTTACAAATACTCATATTCCCTTTAATATGGTTGCTCTTAGCATATTTAATCTTCAATATTTCATCACTTGATCCCATTTTTGGTGAAATTTTTGGGGGTGATTAACAAGTTGATGTATTGATTCAACTAAGTTGGCTATGGTCTTCTACCAAATATAATGAATATCCTTCACAGGGTTATGCATAAGCACGAAATATCATAAATTGGCTCTATTTAGGATTTTCAATATTTTAAATTGTCTAATTTTGGATCCTTTCACTGGGGCCCATTTTCCAAAAAATTATGAGGTGGAAATTTTTTTGGGGTAAATTCACCTGTAATTTATAATCATTAAACTAATTTTATTTTAATTCACCAACCTCAAATTATAAATGATTTTAATTTTCTCACCTAATTCGCCTTTAAATTATAAATGATTTTATTTTTCCCTTCCAAATCGCCTTCAAATTATAAATGATTTTATTTTTTCTGTTCAAATTGCCTCATATACTACCCATATATATACTTTAGTGGGTACCAATAAACATAAATCTAAAATACTCCAACTCAAAATAGCTCTAAAACAACGAAAAACTTGACAAGGTTGTAGGGGAGTGTTTGTCAAAATAAGTCGATCAATTGCAGAGGAGTGTCGATTGGTGCAAGATGATCGGTTGCAGAGCTGTATCTATCGGCATAAGTTAATTGGTTTTAGAGCCATGTTTTTCAATATAAGATGATTGGTTATAGAGGTGTCAATCAACATTCGTATATTGGTTGCAAGTACATGTCGATCGTTATTAGTTGATCAATTATAGATGTGTTGATCGAAATTAGCCTATCGATTGTAGGGATTATTGATTGGCATTTTTATATCAGTTGTAGAGGTGTCTATTAATATTAGTATATCAGTTGTAGGGATGTGTCAATAAAAATTAGTTTATTGGTTATAGATGTATCGATCGGTATTCATCTATCAGTTGCAGGGACTATCAATTGATATTTATTTATCGATTGCAAAGACATGTTGATCAGTTGTAGATGTTTCAATTGAAATAAGCTGATCAATTGTAGGGACTATCGATCAAAATTTATCTATCGGTTTTAGAGATGTCAATCAACATTAGTCTATCATTTGCAAGGAATTTTCGATCGATAATTTGTTTGTCAGTTACAAGGATGTGTTGATCAACATTTTTCTATAAGTTGTAGGTGCAGGTCGACATAAGTAAATAGATTGTAGGGACATGCCAATCAATATAATTCAATTTATTATAGAGAAGTATCTCTCGATATAAGCTGATAAATTGTAAAGCAGTTCCTATCGACACAAGGTTGTAGAGATGCATTAATCTACAATCGATCATCATATTTACAGCCAATCATCATGCTTGTAGTCGATCGTCATGCCTACAACTGATTGATATTCCTGTAGTTAATCATCATACCTATAGCTGATCATCATGCTTGTAATAGATAGTCATACCTACAATCAATATTCATACCTACAACTGATTGACATTGTTGCAATCGATCGTCATACCTATAATTGATCGTCATGCTTGAAACTGATCGTCATGCCTACAACCAATCATCATGCATGCCATCAATCATCATGTCAGCCTAAAGTCTTTTATGTTGACCTAAAGTTTTTAAGTTTGCCATACAATTTAAGATTTTATAAACTGATATTCATAGATCCCAACACAAAAAATTTGCCACGATTTGAAAATTTTTGGAGATAAATTAATGCAATTTGCCACGGTTTGAAAATTTTTGGAGATAAATAAATGCAATTTTCCATGTATACTTCTACATAATTCATCGGGATTCCAAGACAATTTGTCTTGATTTTATAAATAGATTTTGGGGTCGACCCCTTATGCATAATCATGATCCTTCCTATCTTGATTAAAAATTTGGTTGTTCTTGTCATTCTAGATATTCCAAAGAAGAATGGTAGAACCCATCCAAACTAAATACCTAATAAAATTATCAACACCATCTTGTTTAGGCTAATCCTTCCAAATATGTTCAAAAGTTAAAAATTGGACCACTATAAGCCAATTAAAATGGCCATTCTCCTCCATAGCTCAGAGGCTAAAGTACACTCAATAAAAATATGGTTGAGGTTTTCTACATTCTCTCCAAAAAATTCACATCTAAAAGGGCCATAAAACCATGCTTCTTAAATTGCTCACCAGTAAGCACCCTACGATGCAATAAAAGCCAAATAAAGAACCTCACCTTCGACCAAATATTTTGAGCCCAAAACTGAGAAAATATGTTAGAAGATTGGTTGGGATTATTATGGCATAAGGTCAAATAACCTTGAGCAACTGAATACTCACCCTTAGTAGTGATGTTCCATCCAAAACAATATTTTTCATGGGACCAAGAGAGAGATATCATATGAAGGATGCCTTGGATATCTTGTATTTGCCTTTCTAGGATTTGAATAGGCCAATCCTCAATAGAGATCCAATATCTACCAACCTTTGAATTATCAGTATGGTACCAATAGTAATTAGCCACCTTTATCCAGTTAGCTTAGTGAAGCTCTTCCATCCAAGGCCTCCAATCGAAAAACTGAGTTATCAAAGGCTTATGACCATTCCAAGAATCTATCCAAAAATTTACCTGTTGACCATTATGAATGATCCAAGATAAATTTTTCTTTATCAAATACTCACCAGTCTTAAGAACTACTAAAATAGGAGAACCTTTGGTAGAAATATGATATCAAACAAGGTCTTTAGGACTTTTTTTCTTAGCATATTTAGCATGGAGATTATTTTCCCAAAGAGCATTGGGGTTATGCAACATTATCCAATATAATTTAGTAGTTAAAGCTTTGTTGTTATTGATATAAGAACAAAAACCTAACCCCCCTTCATTCTTAGGAAGACATAAAGTGTCCCATTTCACCAAGGCCCATTTTATTTTTTTCTTAATACTACTCAAGAGGAATTAATGACTGATTTGATCTAGATCTCGAAGAACGGCCTTTGGGATATTCAACATGGAATAAACATAAATAGGAATATCTTGAAGGACTAATTTTACCAAGGTGCTTCTACCCCCTGAAGAAAGCCACCTATTGGTCCACTTTCTAATTTTCCTCTTGACTTTGTCTAACAACCAATTCCAATATTTTTTTTCCACCTTTGAATATTTATGGGAATACCTAAATAATTGATTGAAAGGGAGGACTTATTATATCTTAATTTATCCAAGACCATGGATTCATGTCTGGCAGAGCAGTGAAAGAAAATAACTTTAGTTTTGTCTTCATTGATCAACTACCTAGTAGCCTTACAAAAACAACTAATGATTTTCTTAATGTTAGAAGCTTCCTTAATAGTAGATTTACCTAAAAGAGTAGAGTCATCAACAAATTTAATATGAGAGATAGGTATAGGTCCATGAGCAATGGTAACTACCTCAAGGGTTTTGTTATCCCTCTTCTTGGTTATAGTCCTACCCAAACTTTCAGCAAGAATGATGAATAAATAATGGGAAAGTGGGTCACATTTCCTAATATCTTTGGAAGCCAGGAACAACTGAGAAGGCCTACTATTGATAAGAACTAAGTAGGAAAATAAATAGATACATCCCATAATCCAATCTATCCAATTCTTAGAGAAACCAAATTTCCTCAAAACTTTGATAAGGAAATGTCAATCCACTTGGTCATAAGCTTTGGATAAGTCTAACCAAATTAACATGGAAGGAGATTTTTGTATATTCATGGAATGGATAGCTTCTTAAGCCAGAACTATCTCATATACTATTTGATGCCCTTCCACATATCCCCCTTGTTCAAGGGAAATAATATTATACAAAAGAGGCTTCAACCTTTCTACCATGATCTTAGTAATGATTTTGAGGAGAACATTACATAAAGTTGTAGGTCTAAAAGCTGAGATGTGGTCAACCTCTTGAGCTTTTAGAACAAGAGTAATATAATTTTTATTTATAACCTTCAAAATATCTTTGGATTTCCTGGATTCTTCCACCACCTCTAATAAATTAGCATGAATGATATCCCAGAACTCTTGGTATAACTCAATGGGAAAACCATCAAGACCTGGGGTTTTCTCATTTTACATTTTAAAAACTACATGTTGAAGTTCATTGATAGTAATAGGAGTAGTTAAAATAGAGTTCTCCTTGGAAGTGATAATAGAAGGGATAGCTTGAAGAACATTTTGTTGAGAAGTTGAGTCAAGAGGATTAGTAGCAAAAATATTAGAAAAGTAATCGACAACAATAGAGCTCATGCTATCCCAAGTATAGACGACCTCTCCAGAATATAATTTTAAGGAAGAAATAAATTAGTGAGATATACGAGCTAGAATATATTTGTGGAAGAAATTTGTGTTTCGATCTCCTTCTTTGAGCCATTGAATTCTATATTTCTGCTTCCATAATATTTTTTCTATTTTTTTCCATTCCTCTAACTGAGTTGTTAGCTTAATTTCATTTGCACTTCTATTCTCTATGAGGCCATCTAAAAATATTTTCTTATTCAAGTTTTCAAGTTGAGTAATAACTTCGTATTTTTTTTATGAACATCCCCAAACTTCTTCTAGTTCCAAGTTTTAATTTTGGATTTAATGTATTGTAATATTTTGGCAAAACAGAACATCTTAGTCCCATACCTAGGCTTACCTTCCTTCCACCATTGTTGCACATGAGGTCTAAATGAACTGTCTCTTAGCCACATTAATTGAAAGTGAAAAGAAGAGAAACTCACATTGGTTTTCCAAATTTCCACCATGACTGGCCAGTGATCCGAACCAACATTGTTAAGAGTCTTCAATTTAGGAATGTGACCTTGAATTAAGAAATTTTCAGAGAGAAAAAAACTATCCAATCTCTCCATTATACATGCTAAGGCTTACCTTATGTTAGACCAAGTTATAAGGCCATTATCTAGTTGGATGTCCACAAGATGGAGGTTTGAAATATATTCGCTCAATTTTTTTTTGTGGAAAACTTCCCAAAAGGGATGCCACTTTAGGGTAAGACCCAAGGAGGTAGGGGTATCCATTCCATAAAAAATACCCAGTACTCAGACCTGGCCTACCACCTTTGACATACTCAAGGAGCAAACAAACACACAAAATCAATTAAATATATTCGCTCATGAGGTCAGTGTTTTTGTCCAAATTTCTATTTCCTCCCATTTTATCATCCAAAGATAGGATGGTATTGAAATATCCTCAAATAAAGATCCAATATTCAAGGAAATGAGAGATAATATGAGTAATATTCTTCCACTAACTTCTTTTTTCCTCCAAAGCAATTAGAGCATAAATAGTAATGTAGAGCATAATTTGGTTGGAATGTCTACTTTGAATAGCTATAGCTAAAATACCCCAACTGCCAACCATATGGTGAATAATTATCTCTTTTGGATACCAAAGATAAGCAATGCCACCAGAAGTCCCCTGGGAACTGAGGAAAATCACTTTTCCAACTGGCTAAATTTTACTAGCAAGAGTCCATATCCTCCATTGACATCTTCATTTCTTGAAGGAAAACAAGATGTGGATGATTTTTCTGAATCATTCTTCTAATTTCATTTTGTTTTGAAAGACTCCCTTTGAGTCCTCTAATATTCCAAGTGATAATACTCATTAATACCAGTGCTAAAAAAGTTGGAAAGGGCATTAATATGACCTTCCTCTATAAGTTTTTCACCTTATTTTACCATATGATATTGATTGGTATTGCAACCTGCCTTTTGATTAAAGTCCATATTCAGTTTTTTTTCCCTATTTCTTGACTTACTCCAATTGAATCTGAGATGGATTTTAACCTTGAAGAATGCTCGTACATAGCCAGAATTTTACTAGAGGGTTAAATAGAGTCTATATTGGGACCTATATTATTTGAAGTTTTGACATTTAAAAGATTATTTTTCTCGCGTAAATTTTCTCCATTTTTTTCTATTGAAAACCTTTGATTTGTAGGTTTATCTTTGAGTTTTTCCCTTCATATTTAAATTGTGTTTTTAAGATTTATGTTTCTACTATTTCCCCTTACTCACTTGGGACATAATTTGTGGAAAGGATTTAAAACATATTAGCAGATGAATTTTATTGATCTTTCATAACTGGTTTTTTCTGAGTGTTCTTCTTCTTAGGTAGTTGGAAACCTACTAAGTTTATATCTTCTTTCTTTTGATCAGGAATTTTATTACTAGCCAAATGACAATATTCATGGAAAATTCTACAACGAAAAGGAATTTTCTCATAGTCCACTATGCTCCCAAGTGTCTTACCCAAATTGTAATGTGATATTTTTAAGTAGGGGTTTGTCAAAATCCATTAAAACACAAATTCAAGCATAAATAATATTTTCAGAGTTTTGAGTACAATTAGCAGTCATCATAAAAGTTCCTAAATATTTCCCAATTGAAGAAAAAATAGTAGGATTCTCAAATTCAATAGGGAGTTCAAAGAGTCTAACCCACACGGGAGCTATAGAAGGCATATCTTCTTTGAATTTAAATTTAGTATGCCATAACTTCATGAAAAGCCCTGCCCTTCCAAAAAACCAAGGACCCCCTTGACAAGTTTTCTCTTGATCTTCATTATTTGCAAATAAAACAAGAAAATAACCATTTGGATAGATAGATATTTGTAACTCACCTTTAGTTTTCTAGTTTTTTGTAACCCAAAATTTGAAAGTAGGTAGGCTCAGACGAAAACCCATGAACTAAAAAATTAGTCCTCTTTTTTCTAGATCTTCAATGCTAGTTTGAATGTTACCCATATCAAGCTTAACAATAGGAGTTCCATCAACTGCTTTAAGACATCATGAATTCATTTGATTGGGATCAATCTTGGGCATTCTTAGAGGTTTATGGGAAGCCCTAAGATTAATATTAGTATTGGTCTAAGGCTATCCACCATGGAGGGCATCCCTAAAATTCATTTTTGGGACTGAGTCTTCAAAATTCTTACACTTGATAGGGGTTTGCACAGTATAATTATTTTGTGGGTGCACCTTAAAACCAAATTTACTTGAGATCTGAGCCATTTTTTTATCAGTTGCTTGAAACTTATTTCATGATCTCTTTAATCCTTGCCCTATATTCCATGGAAAGGTATGGGTTTCACTTTTATTTTGTGCAGCAAATGGGAAGTTGTTGTCACTCAAGTTCACAACATGATCTATTGGAAGATAGATTTATAACCCATATTGGATCCCTTGCAACATATCCTATTAAAACATTGAGTATAAACCACAAAATTATTGTTTTCTATGTCTTGAAGGCTCTAAAAGCCAACCTTTGGATTTGCTTGCACTCAATCCAAAATTTGCCAAAACCCTCACCAAATTTAGCGAAATTACTTGAAACCCTCATCGAATTTTCCAAAATTATTTGAAACCCTCACTGAATTTGCTAAAATTATTTTAAACCCTTGCAAAATTGCAAAAACCCTCACTGAATCTTAAAATAATTTGAATCCCTCATAAAATCCTTGAAAGTTCAATACTAGATATCTGAAAGCGGGACCCTGGTATTTAGAAGACCGTAAAGAATAAAGTGATTCATGGAAGGAAACATGATCAATTATAATGCCATTCTTGTAACCTTGAGAGAAGTAATAAAACTAAAAAATCAAATTGACGAGAGCCTTTGTAATGCATAATTTGATGAAAATTGTTCTTGTATAATTTTTGTGTCGTCGAACTCTCCGGCTCCACTTTCAGTGCCCTCGATATCCAAATGCTTGTAGATTTATTCTTTGAATTAAAGTTATGGGGCTTTGATTTTGGGAATGAATGAATGATTGGTTTAAAGGTTAAAGGTATGGGACTTTAATGCTTTAAACAGTAATTGATTTGATTGGAATTTGTGAATTAAAAAGGATGTAGATTTATTCTTTGAATTGAAGTTATGGGGCTTTGATTTAGGGAATGAAAGGAAAGGAATGTTTTAGAGGTTAAAGGTATGGGACTTTAATGCTTTAAGACATGAATGGATTTGATTAAAGTTAGACCTTGATCTAAGTAGTACATGTTGGATGACTCTCTAAGGGAACTTGAGAGGTGAAGATAAAAGTAAAGGATCTTTTATAATATCCATTATGCATTAGATGGTTGGAAACTTAATTGAATTTTGTATAGTTGCAATTTGGCAAAGTAAATGAATAGATGCATTTAGAGGTATGCCTATCCTGAACCATGAGTACCCTGATCCCCTACTACCCTCAAAGAATCAATGGGAAGGGAAAAGCAAGGAGTTCAAAGGAAGCAAAGTATAGGTAATTGTACTTTATGTTGCTTCACTTATGCTCAAATAGACTAGAATTGTGGGGAGATATCCCCAATATAGTTACTGTAATATTCTTTAAAGTAAGAAGGATTTACCATGCTAATTCTAATGCATTAACTATTTATTGGTTTAGAGAAGGTATTTTTACTTTATTTCTGTATTTGGTTATATCATGTAGTTGATTCTCTTCTAGTGTTAATCTTTCTTCATTTTTTGGATGTTTAGTGATTGCTTTTTGGTGTTGTAATATCTAGATGTATTCTTGTTTGATTGCTTGATGATAGAGATCTAAGTGTAGAGTTCTAGGGTGAACTCAGAGGTGACCTAAGGGAATTGAGAACCCCTTAGGGTGAACATAGGTGACCTAAGGGAATTGAGGACCCCTTAGGGTGAACATAGGAGACCTAAGGGAATTGAGACCCCTTAGGGAGATAAAGGACTAAGTTGTGGAGAGATTACATCTGAGTTAAGATAGCTCATCATGGAGATGAGATAGATAGCTTAACTCGCAATACTCATAGCATACCTACACATAATGATTTGTGTATGGTATGGAGATGCGTGTATACCTTCGATGGATGGAGGGTGATAAGTCTAGCTCATCAAGAATGATGGGATAGATGGGCTTATTTGTAGTAACACATGATACACCTACACAGATGGACTTGTGTTAGGGTACCTCATGAGATGTAGCTTTCAGGAAAACTTAGGGGATTGAAACTTTAGGCAAATAGTAGTTTGGTTAGGGGTCCATGAAGGGTTCATGTACCTCTCTCCATAGTAAAAAAAAAAACTTGTTCTATTTTTTTATTTTTTATTGTGTGTTTTTGGGTCATTACATTTGGTATCAGAGCTCTAGGTATGAGGGTATAGAGCTTCTATGTGTGCTAAAGGGAAATTAGATGTATCCAATGAAGGCTTGCTTAAGGTAAAGGCTAAAGTTGGGATGATCTAGGATACCCTATTTTCTAGGATCTGATGGGAATTAACCCCAAGGGAGCATGGATGTTAGGATACCTTAGTATGGGCTTTGGTATCAGTGATACATCCTAGCCTGGGATATTACCCTAGTTAGATTGTTAATGCATATAGCAAGAGAACTCTGTATTATGGCTTGAATTAGAGATACAACTTAAGATGAAACTATAATCTAATCTCCTTTCTTGGATGGAATCAGGTTAAGATGCCACCTAAGACCAGAAGAGGGAGGCCTACACCTAGAAAAACTTGACAAAGTAATATCGAAGAGGAAGACCAGGATGGGGAACCAACAAACCCCAATAGGGAGGTAGAAGACCTCACCGCTATGGTCATTGCTATGCAGGATCAGATAAGACAATTGCTAGAAATGGCTACAAATCAAAATTCACAAGTTCGAGGTTCAGATATTGGTCTAGATAGTGGACTAACTATAGAACAAGTACAATCTAGAGCCTTAGAAAAAAGGAAATAGCTAGGGACATGAAAAACATCAGTATCTCTAAGTTTTATGGAGAGGGTGATGGAGATGCAGTGGAAGCATGGTTGAGAGAAGCAGAGGTTCACTTTATGATAAAAGGCTACTCATCAGGAACCCAAACACTTTGGGCTACGATTAACTTAGAAGGGGCTCCTATGGAGTGGTGGGAAACCCACTATGAGGAAACTAATATTGAACCTATTGATACTCCATGGGAAGAATTTATAAACATATTTAAGAAGAGATTCCTAATAGAGCATTTCTATACCTTAAATTTTGAGGAATTTGCTAGTCTAAAGCAAGGAACCAACATAGTAGAGGTATACTATAAGAAGCTAGTAAGATTGTTTAAATATGTACCTATTTATAATGAGAAAATATGGGTTCATAAGTTTACTATGGGATTGGAGTCTAGGTTAAAGCATGATGTGGACATGCAAGAACCTAAAACACTACAAAAGGCATATGACTTAGCAAAGAAAGTAGAGTCACATTTTTATTATAAATATGACACTCTACCCGAGCAAGCTCGGTAGGAGCTAAAGAAGAGGAATAGTGTTGGGTTTGTAAAATGGGAGTCTGATCAAGAGCGAAAAGCTAAGAACCCCCAAAACCCTGAGAAGAAACCTAATGGAAATCAGAAGAAGTTCAAGAAGAACTTTTGTAAGAAGGATAACAAACCCAATAACATGAAACCTCAACTACAGAAGTCGCAAGCTCCAACTCCAATAGTTAAAAGTGGGAATGAGAAACTTACAAAATAGCAAGGACCCAAGGAAGGGTGCTACAATTATTAGGGATCTCATTACTACAATCAGTGTCCATATCGAGTAGGGACTAGCACAACTAATGCAAAAGGGAAGGAACCAGAACATCGGATTTATGCCACAATCGGGAAGCAGAAGCTAGAGGGACAAGCCACCCCATTACTTGTGAAAGGTAAGGTTTTCAATAAGCAAGTAAACATTTTGATAGATAGTGGAGCCACTGATAGTTTTATTTCATCTAGTCTAGCAAGGACGTTGTGTCGAAAAGGATATTTGGCTCAAGGGTGGAAGGTTGAGTATGGTTCTGGGTAGACCTACTCGATGAACCAGTGTTATCCTATGGCAGAAATCACTCTATCTAGTGGGACTACGGAAGGTTATTTATATGTAGCTCCCTTACACGCCTTTGATGTGATCCTAGGGATGGATTGGCTACAGGCTCATAAAGCCTTAGTCAATTTTCAAGATCGATGGATTGAGTATTTGGAAGAAGGTGGAAGGAGACTAAGAGTTCATAGTGAGCAAGGGGCATTTGAACCATAGATGTTGTCCGCTATGCAATTGAAAAAGGCCCTAAAGAAGGGAGGAATAGTGTATGTAGTAAAACTTAATGAAGTGGAAGACTACGAGAAAGGAGAAATACTAAGACAACATCTGATTTTACAGGATTTCCAGGATGTATTTCCAGAGGACTTACCTGGGTTACCTCCTGTACAAGAATTTGACTTCACAATTGAACTCATGATGGGAGTCGAGCCTATTCATAGATCCCCATATAGGATGAACCCTATTGAAATGCAAGAACTGAAGGTTCAATTGCAAGGATTGTTGGAGAAGGGTTTGATAAAACCAAGTGTGTCACCATGGGGTGCACCGGTATTGTTTATGAAAAAGAAGGATGGTTCGCTAAGATTGTGTATTGATTACAGGATGCTAAATAAAGCTACAATCAAGAATCGATATCCTTTACCTAGGATTGAAGATTTATTTGATCAATTAAAATATGCCAAGGTGTTTACTAAGATCGATTTGAGGTCAGGGTATCACCAGTTAAGGATTCATGAGGAAGACACTCACAAGACGACATTTAAGACTAGGTATGGGCATTATGAGTTTACGGTTCTACCCTTTGGACTGACTAATGCCCTAGCTGCTTTCATGAACTTAATGAACAGTGTGTTCAGAAGACACTTGGACCAATTTGTCTTGGTATTCCTAGATGATATCCTTATATACTCTCAAGATAAATAAGAACACGATAAACATCTTAGGATCATGTTAGAATTGTTAAGGAAGAATCAACTTTATGGAAATCTGGCTAAGAGTGAATTCTATGTTCCAGAGGTACGATATCTTGGGCATGTCATATCAGAAAAGGGGATTGTTGTGGATCCAGAGAAGATAGAGGCTATTCTAAATTGGCCACCCCCTACTAATGTGATTGAAGTGCAAAGTTTCATGGGATTAACGGGCTACTATAGATGTTATATAAAGGACTACTCCAAGATTGTTGGACCCATAACTAACCTTCAGAAGAAGGGAAAGGAATTCAAGTGGTCAGAAAAGTGTGAGGTTGCCTTTGCACTACTAAAGCTTAAGCTTACTACGACACCAATACTAAAGGTTCCCGATCCTCAAGGGGAATTTTTAGTGTGCACTGATGCATCAATAGAGGGGTTGGGTGGGGTACTCTCACAAGAGGATTCAGTAGTGGCATATACTTCAAGGAAGCTCAAGAAGCATGAAGTTAATTATGCTATGCATGATTTAGAGCTAGCTGTAGTGGTGCATGCTTTAAAGGTTTGGTGCCACTACTTGGTGGGAAGGCCCTTTGAATTAAAGACAGACCATCAAAGTCTATGATATATATTCACCCAACCAATACTCAATGCAAGACAGAGAATATGGGTGGAATTTCTCACTGAGTATGATTTCGAGATTGAATACATAAAAGGAAAAGAGAATAAAGTGGTTGATGCTTTAAGTAGAAGAAGATATATAGCAGCCATAACTAAAATCCACATGGACCTGATGGATCGAGTAAGACAGGAGCAATCTCAAGATGAGTATTGCCAAGGAATTCGAGTTAAGATGAACAGAGATCCTGAAGGAAATAAGGAATTTAGTGTAAAAGATGAATTTTTATGTTATAAGGGAAGGGTCATCATACCAAATATGGGTGATTTAAGGAACTTGATAATGCAAGAAGCCCATAGATCTCCTTATTCTACTCATCCGAGAGGAGCCAAAATGTGAGAAAACATGAAAAGAACCTTCTTTTGGGTAGGAATGAAGAAGGACATCATGGATTTTGTTGCTCGATGCCTCAAATGTCAGAAAGTTAAGGCAGAATGCCAGCATCCCATAGGAAAACTATATCTGCATGATATACCTACGCAAAAATGGTAGGTTATATCCATGGATTTTATAGTGGGTTTACCCAAGACTCGGTACCAACATGATGCCATATTTGTAGTGGTCAAAAAATTGACTAAGGTTGCTCATTTCATACCGGGAAATACTAAGGATGATGCTCAGGTAGTGGCTAGAAGATTCGTCAAAGAGGTATTCCGATTGCATGGATTTCTTGAGGTAATTATCTCAGATAGAGACTCCAAATTCACTTCTGAATTTTAGAAATCACTTCATAGTGTGGTTGGTACGAAATTGAATATGAGTTCAGCATACCACCCTAAAATAGATGGCCAAACGGAGTGGGTAAACCAAGTTTTGGAAGACATGCTCTGCATGTACTGCATGGATCACAAATCTCAATGGGAAGATTGTCTACCTTTGGTAGAGTTTGCCTACAATAATGGACATCACTCCTCACTAGGAATGGCACCTTTCGATGCCTTGTATGGGTGAAAGTGTAGAACACCATTGTCTTGGGATAACCTAGAAGATCAAGTTGTGATTGGGCCAGAAATGGTCAGGGTAATGGAAGATCAGCTAAAGGAAATTAGGCAAAGGCTTAAAGAAGTTGTGGATAGGCAAAAGAGTTATGCAGATCTAAAAAGGACTCCAAGAGAGTATTCTATTGGAGATAAGGTGTTCTTAAGGGTTAAGCCAAAGAAGAGTGCTATCAAATCCATGAAGTTGGATCCACATTTTGTGGGACCCTTTGAGATCATGGAAAATATCAGTCTAGTTGCATACCGACTTGCATTACCACCTAATCTATCCAAAATCCATGACACCTTCCACATATCCTTGCTTAGGAAATATGTTGCTAACCCTGAACATGTGTGGGATGTTTCTAATTTGTAGATGGTAAATCTGGAGGCCATTGAAGTACTACCGATGAATATTCTTGAGTTTCATTCTAAAACTCTATGGAATCGGACTCTTGAATAGTGTAAGGTCCAGTGGGACCAGTTCTCTGAGAAAAATGCCACTTGGGAGAAAGTGGAGGTTATGCAAAAATATTTTCCCTTTTTGTTTGAAGCTATATGATGTAATAATTTTTTTACTTTCTGTTAAAAACAAAGGAAACTGGAAACACCGAGGATGATGTTTAATTCTAGTGGGGGAGGATGTCATGACCCTCCCTAGCTGACTTTATGGCACAAAGAAACAATGTATTAACCTATGGTGTGGTGATACTTAGTTTGAACAATTGAACCAACTATATGATGTTTAGTTGATTTAGAAGGGCATGTTATCGCTAACATATTGCCAAGTGTGCAGGATCAGGTACACTCGTAGGTGGAGAAGGCAGAAGCACCCACCAGAAATGAGGGTACCTAAGATCAGGGGAAATGATGATTAAGGTACTCGGAGGTAACATGGATAGATACCTTCATATAGGCATGCATTATCGGAAGGGATAATCATCGATGACTGATCACCTTGAGCCTTAGTTGATAGCCTAGTAGCTATCATAAAATCTCTGGCTAAGATAGGTGATTGGGTTGATGGAAAGATTCCCTCTTTGTTGTTTTATAAATTTGTTTGCTCTCTGCTGCATCATGGTTTGAATAGCATAATGTTGGAACTTCTATAGGAAAATAACTGCAAAAATGTATGTGGATGCATAAAGCAAACTGTCTTGTTGAAGTAAAGATAGAGCATCATTTTTATGAAGAAAAGCAAATTAAATATATATGCTAAATGAAGATTCATTTTAAATAATTAATGAAGTTTTGATTAAATAATGATTGATTTAATTGAGCTTATTAGTAAACTTCATTTTATTTAATAAATGAGAGTTCATTTAAATTAATTAAAGGTGTTCATTTTAATGATAATGGAAAAAGTCATTAAAAGACTTTAATTAATTGAAATAAAAAAAAAAATCCATTTAAGAAATAGATGTCTTTTATTTCAAAGAAAGATCAATTATGAAATTGATTAAATAAAGGAAGTGTATTTTAATGGTGATAAATATCACATAAATGATATTTGTTTAAAAGGGTACCATGCTTATTTTTAAAAGAAATGGGATAATATAAAATATATAAATATCCCATTCCCCTATAGAATGTAAGCTACGAAAATAATCTAGGGTGGCTACTAAGTTTCCGAAGATGGAAATTATAGGAAGAAGGATTCCTTGCCGCCAGAGGAAGGGATGAAGCATTGAAGGGAGAGGGGGCTCAAGGTAGGGCTCAAGGTTTGAGGAAGGATGACGGATGGGCCACCTGGAGCAAGGAAGCATGTAAGGTGCTAGAGAGGAAAAGGAAGGAAGGGGAAGGAAGAAAGGAGGATGCTGAGAGGACGAAGGAAGACAAAGGAGGACGTAGACCAGGGACCGAGAAAGGGAGAAAGAAGCAACAAGCAAGGGAGAGGCAACCGAGATGCCACCAAATTCCAGTCCGTAGGAGGATTAAGGTTGGGGTGTTTTATGGTTTAAACTATTTAATTGCATGCATTGGTATGATGAAAATCATAGTTTGAAGCCTGGTTATACTCCCTATAGCATGAGAAGCCATTGGTAAGGGTTGAAACCACCTTGTTTTAGAGCACTATTGGTGTTTTGAAAGAGACTACATGTGTTTTGAGAATGCCATGCTTGTAGAACCTATTGGTTTTTTGAAAGAGATTGTGTGTTTTAAGAATGCCATGCTTGTAGAACCTATTGGTGTTTTAAATAAAATCTTGCATGTGTTTTGAGAATGCCATGCTTGTAGAACCTGTTGGTGTTTTGAAAGAGACTATGTGTGTTTTGAGAACACCATGCTTTGTAGAACCTATTGGTGTTTTGAAAGAGACTGCATATTTTTTGGAAACACCATGCTTTGTAGAACCTGTTGGTGTTTTGAAAGAGCCTATGTGTGTCTTGAGAATGCTATGCTCTGTAGAGATGGTTAAAGTTTCCAAGAGCCTAAGAGTGTAGAGGACACTACATTTAGAGAAACCCTATAAGTGCTTGAAACCACTGTAAGTTCGAGAGCGTGGGTGTGTCTAAAGAACGTTGTGGGAATTTGAATGCACTGTGTGCCAAAGACTTCCACATCCAAAAAGGAAAGAGAGCACCCTATTTAAAAATATCTGCTATACTAGGAAAGCCACCAAGTTTCAAGAGGAAGTGTCACGATTGGGAGCACCACCAGTAGGGAAAACCACCCGTAGGGTTTAAGAGATGGTTGTGTGTAAAAAGTGTTGCTTAGCATAACTCCATATGTGTGTGTGGGGAACTCTAATGTTACGTGAGTTCGGTCCCACTAGGGATAGTTAGTGGTGACAATGGTGAAAGCCTAGCACCTGTTTACCATGTCTTACCTTGTAGATCTCTCAACTTGATAGTCCCTTAATCGCTCTGTAGAGGTCGTCAATATCCGCCATGAAGGGCGTTAGCCTTTGGTTATAAATTTTGTATTAGAAAGGTTCACTATGCAATTTAAATTAAATAGAACATTTAATTAAATAGAGACTTTGATTATGTTACATTAATTTAATTAAATATAGACCTTTGATTTATGTGGAATACATTGAAGGATTTAAATTAAATATAGACCTTTGATTTATGTGGAATACATTGAAGGATTTTAATTAAATATAGACCTTTGATTTATGTGGAATACATTGAAGGATTTAATTAAATATAGACCTTTGATTTATGTGGAATACATTGAAGGATTTAAATTAAATAGAGACCTTTGATTTATGTGGAATACATTGAAGGATTTAAATTAAATAGAGACCTTTGATTATGTGGAATACATTGAAGGATTTAATTAAATATAGACCTTTGATTTAAGTGGAATACATTGAAGGATTTAAATTAAATAAAGAACTTATTAATAAACCTTTGATTTATGTTGAATACATTGAAGGTTTTAATTAAATAGAGACCTTTGATTTATGTGGAATACATTGAAGGATTTTAATTAAATAGAGACCTTTGATTTATGTGGATTATCGTAGGAAAAAAATTTTTTTTATAAGAACCTTTGATTTATGTTAATTATCTTAGGGTTTTAATTAAAAGGAGAACCTTTGATTAATGTTGATTATCTTAGGGGATTTTAATTAAAAAGGATGTAGATTTATTCTTTGAATTAAAGTTATGGGGCTTTGATTTAGGGAATGAATGAATGATTGGTTTAAAGGTTAAAGGTATGTGACTTTAATGCTTTAAACAATAATTGATTTGATTGGAATTTGTGAATTAAAAAGGATGTAGATTTATTCTTTGAATTGAAGTTATGGGGCTTTGATTTAGGGAATGAAAAGAAAGGATTGTTTTAGAGGTTAAAGGTATGGGACTTTAATGCTTTAAGACATGAATGGATTTGATTAAAGTTAGACCTTGATCTAAGTAGTACATGTTGGATGACTCTCTAAGGGAACTTGAGAGGTGAAGATAAAAGTAAAGGATCTTTTATAATATCCATTATGCATTAGATGGTTGGAAACTTAATTGAATTTTGTATAGTTGCAATTTGGCAAAGTAAATGAATAGATGCATTTAGAGGCATGCCTATCCTGAACCATGAGTATCCTGATCCCCTACTACCCTCAAAGAATCAATGGGAAGCGAGGAGAAGCAAGGAGTTCAAAGGAAGCAAAGTATAGGTAATTGTACTTTATGTTGCTTCACTTATGCTCAAATAGACTAGAATTGTGGGGAGATATCCCCAATGCAGTTACTGTAATATTCTTTAAAGTAAGAAGGATTTACCATGCTAATTCTAATGCATTAACTATTTATTGGTTTAGAGAAGGTACTTTTACTTTATTTATGTATTTGGTTATATCATGTAGTTGATTCTCTTCTAGTGTTAATATTTCTTCATTTTTTGGATGTTTAGTGATTGCTTTCTGGTGTTGTAATATCTATATGTATTTGTGTTTGGTTGCTTGATGATAGAGATCTAAGTGTAGAGTTCTAGGGTGAACTCAGAGGTGACCTAAGGGAATTGAGAACCCCTTAGGGTGAACATAGGAGACCTAAGGGAATTGAGACCCCCTTAGGGAGATAAAGGACTAAGTTGTGAAGAGATTACATCTGAGTTAAGATAGCTCATCGTGGAGATGAGATAGATAGCTTAACTCGCAATACTCATAGCATACCTACACATAATGATTTGTGTATGGTATGGAGATGCGTGTATACCTTCGATGGATGAAGGGTGATAAGTCTAGCTCATCAAGAGTGATGGGATAGATGGGCTTATTTGCAGTAACACATGATACGCCCACACAGACGGACTTGTGTTAGGGTACCTCGTGAGATGTAGCTTCCAGGAAAACTTAGGGAATCGAAACTTTAGGCAAATAGTAGTTTGGTTAGGGGTCCATGAAGGGTTCATGTACCTCTCTCCATAGTAAAAAAAAAAAACTTGTTCTATTTTTGTATTTTTCTGTTTGTGTGTTTTTGGGTCATTACAGAGAAGCCTGGAGACATTATACCACATGTATCCCATGATGATACTTATGGTGGTTTATAAAGCACAACACCCAAATAGAGCTTTGCAAATTAGAATGTAGGCTTTTGGGTGAAATGCCTTAGTTGAAGTAGGGCAACCATAACCCAACTCCTCAAATGAGTAAATCATGGCCATCTAGATGGTTCATCCTCTCTTGTGGAAGCATCGCTCGATGGTGGTGATTGTAAATTCCTATACATGTATGGTTTTAATAGTTGATTTTCCTTTTGAGCCTCATTTTAGCTCTAGGTTCCATTATTCACTCCTCTCATACTGTCCATTCTCATAATTTCATAAATAAAAAATTCTAAAATACCTTGAGCAATGCTAGGAGAATTCTTGAGCTATTACCCCACATGTATCCCATGATGGCCCTCATGGTGGTTTATAAAACATAAAACCCACATAGATATTTGAAAACTAGGAAGGAGGCTTTTGGGTGAAATGCCCTAGTGGAAGCAGGTCACCCATGACCTAGCCCCTCAAATGAGTGAATTATGACTATGCTATATGCTACATCCTCTCCTATGGAAGCATCACTTGATGGTGGTGAGTGTGGATTTTCCCCCATGTTTGGTTTCCATTGGTTGATTTCCCTTGTAGACCCTATGTTAGCTCTAGGGTCCATTCTTTACTTCTCTCGTACTACCTAGTGTCGTACTTTCATAAATAATTTTTTTAAAATATCTTGAGCAACGTTGTGAGAAGTCTTGATACATTATACCACACGTATCCCATGATAAATCTCAGGGTGGTTTATAAAACATAACACCCACATAAAACTTTGCAAATTATGAAGCAAGCTTTTGGATGAAATTTCCTAGTGGAAGCAGGTCAACGATGACCCATATGAAAGAAGTGAATCATGGCAATGTTATATGCTCCATCCTCTCTTATGGATGTATCGCTCAATGGTGACGAGTATGGATTTCTCCCCACGTATGGTTTTTGTTTGTTGATTTCCCTTGTGGGACCCATGTTAGCTCTAGTATCTATTATTTGCTCCTCTTGTACTACCCAATATCGTACTTTCATAAATAAAAAATTATAAAAATACCTTAAGTAATGCTACAAGAAGGCTTGAGCTACTATCCCACATGTGTCTCATTATGGTGCTGCTGGTGGTTTATAAAGCCAAACATCCACATAGAGCTTTGCAAATTAGGAAGCATGCTTTTGGGTGAAATTCCCTAGTGGAAGTAGGCCAACCATGGCCTAGCCCCTCAAACATGTAAATCATGGCTATGTTGTATGCTCCATCCTCTCCTATGGGAGCATATCTCAAAGGTGGTGAGTTTGTATTTATCCATGTGTGGTTTCCATTGGTTTATTTACCTTGTGGACCTCATGTTGGCTCTAGGGTTCATTATTTGCTCCTCTCTTATTGCCCAATCTCGTAATTTCATAAATAAAAAATTATAAAAATACCTTGAGCAACATTGGGAGAAGTCTTGAGCCATTATCCCACATGTATCCCATGATATCTCTCATTGTATTTTATAAAGCACAACATCCACATAGATATTTGCAAATCAAGAAGTAGGCTTTTGGGTGAAATACCCTAGTGGAAAAAAGCTAGCCATGACCTAGCCCCTTAAACGAGCAAATCATGGCCATTCTACATGCTCCATCCTCTCCTTTGGGATCATAGCTTAATGGTGTTGAGTGTGGATTTCTTCCAATGTGTGGTTTCCATTGGTTGATTTACCTTGTGGGACCCATGTTAGCTCTAGGTTCCATTCTTCACTCCTTCTATACTGCCTAGTCTTGTACTTTCATAAATAAAAATTTATAAAAATACTTTAAGGAACATTATGATAAGTCTCAAGCCATTATCCCACATGTATCCCATGATAGTCCTCATGGTGTTTTATAAAGCACAACATCCAGAGAGAGCTTTGCAAATCAGGAAGTAATATTTTGGATGAAATGTCCTAGTGGAAGCAGGCCAACCATCCATCCCCTCAATCGAGAAAATCATGGACATGCTATATGCTCCATCCTTTCCTATGGGAACATTGCTCGATGCTGGTGAGCATGGATTTCTCCCCATGTGTGGTTTTTGTTCATTTATTTCCCTTCTGGGTCCCATGTTAGCTCTAGGGTCCATTCTTTGCTCCTCTCATACTGCCTAGTCTCATACTTTCATAAATAAAAAATTCAAAAAATACCTTAAGCAAACTATGAGAAGTCTTTAGCCATTATCCCACATGTATCCCACAATAGCCCTCATAGTGTTTTATAAATCACAATACCCACATAGAGCTTTGCAAATTAGGAATCAAGACTTTGGATGAAATACACTAGTGGAAGCAGGCCAGCCATGATCCAACCCCTCAAATGAGCAAATCATGACCATGTTATATACTCTATCCTCTCCTGTGAGAGCATCGCTCGATTATGGTGAGTGTGTATTTATCTCCATGTGTGGTTTCCATTGGTTGATTTCTCTTGTGGACCCCATGTTATCTCTAGGATCCATTCTTCACTCCTCTCATACTGCCCAGTATCGTACTTTCATATATAAAATATTTTACTATTATGTTATTTTCAAAATTTACAAAGCAACAAAATCCATATTATGTACCATAATATTCTTTTACCATTGGCCTCAATCAAGTTCTTATCTACTAATAGACTAACCATCAAAGATTATATGATTACCAAGACAACCAAGAAATTACTCCATAACTCAACTCTTATGCATATTAACATGCAACCTTGAACCATAGATGAGGGTGAAGAAATATTGAGAGGAAAAATAAAAAAAATCCACACACTATCATAGCACATCCTTTCATGCAGGTTGTATTGTATTTCTATAAGCATTTCAAATGGAAAATTAAAACCTTCAGCTATTTGTATTTTCAATAGTTAAAGCACTGCCTCGTCTCAAATAGAAAATGATGCATGCTAGACAAATGGTGCAGTAAAAAAAATCAGAAATGACTTTAAATAAGATTTTACCTATGGATGAGCACAAATTTATCCCTACCATAGAGAATTTGAGTAAATAAAAATATTGATTTTCAGCCATTGTTTGGGTCGCAATTATCAAATGTATTCATTGAATTTTAAATTTCAGCATGCTACAAACTCCATGGAAGATATTAGAAAAAAAAATGTATATTTTTCTTATTTTTATAATTTTGAAAAAATGCAAATATCTTTAAAATATGAGGAAAATTATCCCATACTGAATAAAAGTTGTTTGGACCAACAAAAATGTCTAGATCAAACTAGAACTAGGTTAAATATGTTAACTATATATTTTTATTAGTGAAAGTAAATTTATCTTTTATTGATAAAATATACCATGAATCATATTCATAGAATCATAAAGAAGTAAAACATTCACCAATCCAACACCTAGTTTATGAATAGTTTTTCCTACTACCCTGATAGGTGTATGATTAGCCTTCCTGTATTATGAAAAGAAGTCTCTCTTATAGGTCATATGTTTTATCATTTCTATTCTCAAACACCAAACATATACGAAGTAGTCCTTGAAATAATAATATCAAAAGCACAAGCAACCCTTTTTTATTATTGTGAAAACTTTTGCAATAATCATTATTCTCAATAGTACAAGGTGATTCTTCATCATTATCATCCTTATGCAATGCATATTGTGTTGCTTGTACTTATTCAAAAGACACTACATTTAGAAGCATAATATCCATTTTTTTAACATCTAAAGCATTTTATATCATTTTTTCTTCCATATATTCTATGATCTTAACCCCTTGGTCCAAGGAATGTTTATATTTATCTTCTTTACCATGTCCTATTCTACCTCTTTCTCTACTAGAAAATGAACAATATATGAATTTGTCACCTTGGTCTTGTTGGTCACAAATCTGCCACAAGAAAGGATTTTATATGTATATGTGCCCTAGACTTGGCCAACATTGAAAGGCCGAGAGAAAGAGATGTCTCCCGGGCCAATCTCCAGAGAGGGTTGGCTCCCACACTAATCTAAACTGGTTTCAAGACTAGAGATGCAGGAAAGAAATGGGAAAATGTGGAAAGAAATGGGAAATAACTGAAAGGGATGTAAATATGGCCGAAGCCGATCGTTAATGGGGAGAACAATCTCGAACAACAATAACTTCAACTAGATCCTAAAGCAAAACAACAACTGACTCTTAGAATACGTATACAGAAATTGGATCACGCATTAGCCATGAGTTCGCTTCCAAATAAACTTCAAACATTCAAATGCCAATACAACCAAATTCAACACAGCAAAATTTAACTGATATTACCCTGGACTACACAGAAGTAAATCACACAGAAAGAAAAACATACACAACAAATTAGATCACCAACTCTGGAAGACACTAAGAATGGAAGCAATTGCATCTAGGATTTCTATTTTAATTTCTGCAACAAGATCCTCCTCCTTTTGCTTGAGTTTTACATTGGTATTTATAGAGGTCTGTCCTCTTCCTTTCATATTACAACATTTAATAAATGAAACAGATTTTGAAGAAACAATCCCCTTAATCTGCCTCGGAGAAATGATAGTCCCTATTTTTTAAATGGATTACAATCAAAAACAAAATAGGAACAAGGGCCCATATTTCTTCACTAAATGACCATTATCAAGGGAAGCTGGAAGTTGTTAAGAGATCACGAACAGGAGCTTTGAATATTGGAGGCATCTTTAATTCTGGCGGCATCGAAAACTGCCTCAGGTTCTTCCATCTTGCGCACATCGGTAATCAGCAGCATTTAATCTTGGAACCGCTTCTTTGACCACGATCAGAAAATCAGTTGGAAAGCTTTTACTTGATCCTTATCTCTTCTGCACGTTCTCCTATGCAATCCTGAAGAAAAATGCAAACTGAACTGTATCGGGCCTTTGTTGTTGCCTTGGTCGCAAAAATGTGACAGGTCAGGAAAATGTGACATGTCGCGAAATCGTGACACTTTTACCTTGTTGCCTTCTCTCTCTGCCACCAGTCGCGAAAATGTGACATGTCACGAAATCACGACATCTTCTACTCGTTCAGCTTCATCGCCATGACATGTCATGAAATCGCGACATTCTCCTTCATTTGGGCTTCTTTCCTCAACATGTCATGAAATCACGACATTTTCCTTCACCTGCCTTCTTCGCTACTCCAAGTCACGAAAACTTCACCATGTCGCAAAATCGCGACATCTTCTTCCTTCTGTGTCCTTTTCTTCTGTATACTCACGAAACTGAAACATCCCCTCCTCATCTTCTTGCAAGTAGCAAAATGGAACATGTCGCGAAATCACAACATTCCGTACCATTTTGTTCTTTTCACGCTTTCACATCGCAAAAACAAGACATGTCACGAAATCGCGACATCTTTCTCCTTGCGCTGTCTTTTTCGCCTTCTTACCCGTGAAAACGTGACAGGTCACGAAAACGTGACATGTCGCGATATCGCGATGTTTTTTCCATTTGGCTCTTTCATCTTCAACATGTCGCGAAATCGCGACATTTTTTGTCTTCTTGCACTTTGATGTTTTTAGGCCATGAAAATTTGACATGTCACGAAATCGTGACATTCCGTACAATCTGGCCACCTCCTTGCTTCCGCCTCGTGAAAACGCGACATGTCATGAAATCGTGACAATTCTCCGCACTTTGCCCTTCCTGTCCAATATGTCACGAAATCGTGACATTTTCCTGCCTTTGCCTTCGTTCTCGCTTCCTATCGTGATATCATGACATCTTTCTTGCCTTGTGTTTTTATTTTAGCTCTTTTCGTGATAACGCGACATGTCGCGATATCGCGATAGTCCGTACCGTTTGCGCCTTCCTCGCTTCTATGTCGTGATATCGCGACATCTTTCTTGGACATTGCCCTCTGCTGCTTTATGTCACGATATCATGAGATTTTCTATTGTTCTGCTCTGTAGCCATTGCAAGTCACGAAAGCGCGACATGTCGCGATATCGCGACAACTTTCGATTTAGTTCTCCCTCATCGCAACAAGTCATGAAACTCCAACATGTCGCGATATCGCGACAGTTTGGCTTCCCTACTTCGTTGACTGTTTTGACCGCAAAAACGTGACAGGTCACGAAAATGTGACATGTCGTGATATCGCGACACTTTCTTTACTTAGCTCTTTTCTACATTTGGCATCGCAAAACTGTGACAGGTCGCGATATCGTGACAGGTCGCGATATCGTGACAGTTTCACTTTTGCACAAACTTGGTTATTTTGCATGAACAACAACAACAAAAAACAATGTGGCAAAAATGCCAACATTCTTGGTGGCTCACGGGGTATACAGTTATGCTGTATGCATGAACCTCAGGCCTTTATCCATTGGGCAACAGAGTCAAGCAACTGGAGGAGCAGAAAGAACTAGTGCTGGTTGATGCTGGATGTCTGTGTAGGCTACTGCAACAAGCTCTTGCTGGTTCTCGGCTCTAAAAATAGGACCTTCAACAAAACATAACTTCCTTTATTTCTTTAGAACTACTGCACTTTGCCTAGCTCGGATGAGCTGGGTAATCACCAGGTGCTATGAAAGGATCTCCATGGCAGTAGTGAAAAGCACCTGAGTTACAAAAATGGAAATGAATGGAGGGATGACCCGCGGATGCGTAGGCCATGGAACGGGAATGGTGAATGGAGAAATATGGAGGAATGGAAGCGGTAGATACAGCAACGGGGTGCTACTGTGCTACCAGCTACGGGGATTCTATGAAAACAGAGAATGAAATAGAAGTGGATGAAATGGAGAAGGTGGTATGAACTGTGGAGAAATGCTTAAAAGACAAAAAATTAGAAGAAAGGGGAAGTGAAGAAAAGGGAACATCAGAGAGGGGAGTAGAAACAATAGTAGTGGCTTGAATATTTGCAGAAGGAGTAGGAGAAGAAGGGAATGAAGTAAGGAAGTGGAAGAAAGAAGTAGAAGAAAGCCACTATCTACTGGGAAGGGAAAGAAAAAGGAAAAGAAATAAACGTACCTATGGGCTCGCATGCAAAAAGAGCCGAAGTTCACGAATATTTTTTTTTATATTTTTTTTTCCTTTTGCTTTTTTTTTTCTATGTACAAGGTAACCCTGAGTTTTCCATCAAGAAATGTAGGCTTTCAAATGAAAGTCGTTCACTGAAATAGGAAGTGGATTACCCTCCAAGTCTTCAAGGTAAAACGAATTGGCCGAACCTGCACTGACAATCTGGAACGGACCCTCCCACAGAGCGTCAAATTTCTGGTGCATCCCTGGCTTGGCCTTCTTTTCATTCCACTTTAAGACTAAGTCACCCACTTTGAGTATGCGATCCGTAGAACCTTTGTGAAACCATTTGGATACCGCCTGTGAATGCTTAGCAAACTCATCATAGGCCAAGGAACGTTGCTCTTCCAGCTGCAACAACTGAGCCAATCGTATGTTCATGGGATCCATATTTTCCTCATCATCTGGGAATTCTTTCAATTGTTGCAAGGCAGACAGTTCTAGATGAATAGGCAATCTTGCCTCTTTCCCATATACCAGGGCATATGGTGAAGTCTTGATAGACTTCTTGATTGAAATTCTATCTGCCCATAATTCCTGATTTAGCAGAAGGTGCCAAGATCTCTTATTCTCCCCCAAGGATCTCTTTAAAATCCTCAACAAGTTCTTGTTTGTGGACTCTGCCAAGCCATTACCCTGAGGGTAATAATTGGAGGATGTCTTCAGAACAATATCGTACTTGTTTGCAAATTCACCTAGCTTGGCTCCAATGAATGGAGTTTCGTTGTCTATGATAATGGCATCAGGAATGCCAAAACGCGTGATCAGCCCTTCAATGAAAGTGATTACCACATCTTGATTTGCAGCCCTGGTTGGAATAGCCTCAGACCATCTTGTGAAGTAATCAGTAGCTGTCAAGATGTACCTGTGTCCATCTGAGGAATTTGGATCAATGATCCCAATAAAGTCTAGCCCCCACTACTGAAAAGGTGCTTCTACTTGAATTGGATGTAGGGGTAATGGTGCATTTCTGATCCATCCCGTATACCTTTGGCATTTGTCGCATGCTTGAGCAATCTTGAAAGTATCCACAAACAAAGTTGGCCAATAGTAACCAGCCCAAATAATCCTTAAGGCCATAGGCCTACCAGCGTAATGTCCTCCCGACATGCCAGAATGAAACTCCTCCAAGAGTCTAGCCTTCTCAGGTTCCTTAACACATCTTAGGAGAACTCCATCTATGTTTTTGAAGAACAACCCCTCGGGCAACAATACATACCTAAGAGCTTGTAGGCGAAACCTTCTCCTTTGCGAAGCATTTAATTGTGGGGGACATCTACCCATAGAAAAATAGTCAATAAGGTCGTCTGCCCAATCTTGGCCCTGTGCAAAGACATTCACTAAATTCCTTTCATTAGCAGGATTGTTCACTTGATGATCAACTATCTGAGAGGCCGCAGTTTTTGCTAATTGCTGACATAAGGCCTTACCTCGCACCAACTTGGTTGGATGAATCTCAACATCAAACTCTTGAATCTTGGTGATCCAACCAGCACGCTTATCACCCATCTCGCCCTGAATGATGAAATTCCTTACATCGGGGTGGATGACATAGATGATCGTCTTGCTCTGGGATACGAAGTGCCTGAACTTTTTGAGAGACTTCATAATGGCATAAACCTGCTTCTCAATGAAATTGTATCTCTCCTCGTGGGGTAAGATAACCTGGCTAAGGAAAGCAATAGGTCTTTCATCCCCATCGTCTCCCTTTTGGGTAAGCACTAACAACGTAGCTTTCATCCTCTCCAACTGCGTACAGAATGAAGTCTTTAGAATAATCTGGATTGATCAATATAGGGGGGGGGAATTTTTTTTTTTCCTCTAATAAAAATCTTTCCTCCGAGTTGTCCACTTGAAATCTGCATCTTTCTTTAATAGCTCAGTCATGGGCTTGACTACTCGAGCAAAGTCAAAAATAATTTTTTTGACAAAATTGATCTGCCCGAAGAAAGATTGCAACTCTTTCTTATTGGTCGGGAGTGATAGTTTCTTCAAAGCTTCAGCTCTCGATGGATCAATTGCCAAACCATTCTCTGAGATGACATGTCCCAATAGCTTACCTTCCTTTACTGCAAAAATGGACTTCTTTGGGTTGATGGAGATGCCAAACTCTCGACATTTCTCAAATATTTGTCTTAAGTGAGAACAATGTTCCTCTCGTTTGTGCGAAAAGATAGTCATATCATCCAGATATATGACAATGATCTTATTTAAAAGCTCCCCAAATGCGATGTCCATGGCCCTTTGAAACGTAGCCCCAACATTGGACAATCCAAAAGGCATGCACTGATAGGCAAAGGTGCCCCACTTGGTTGTGAATGCAGTTTTGTGCTGATCCTCATCCCTGACCCAAATTTGGTTGTATCCAGAGAATCCGTCTAGCAGTGAAAAGCGCTGAGCCCCAGCAACAACGTGCAGGATATGATCAATGCGAGGCAATGGGTAGTGGTCCTTCAAAGATGCTCGGTTCAAGTTTTGAAAATCCACACACAACCGTATATCTCCATTTTTCTTACGGACCGAAACCAAATTGGCAACCCAAGTCGAGTGCTTAATCGGATATATAATCTGAGCCTGCAACATTTTTGCAAGTTCCACCTTCATGAGGACTTCAATATTTGGGTTCATCGGTCTCTGCTTCTGCCTGAAGGGTTTGACTCCTTCTTCCAGCTCAATGGTGTGCTGAATGATCTCTTTATCATATCCCCTCAGATCGTCATAGCTCCAGGCCACGATGTTAGAAAACTCTTGACACAATTGTCTGATTTCTTGCAATTCAGCAGGAGTAGAATCAGTCCCAACTTTGATGACCTTATCATCCTCCAACTGAAGCTCCATGTATTCTTTCTCATCGACCTCAATCCGGTGCTTCTTGGACCGATCATTCTTGCAACTGAATCAGGCCTTCGACTTCTTCATGCTCCAAGGTCCTTCCCTTGATGGTGGCAGCTTCTTGAACCAAAAAATTGACAATTTGTTCATCGCTATCGAAGACTTGCCAAAAGGTGTCCTTATCTGGGACAGAGGGCCTATACACCATTCTCACTATTTTTGGCCTTCGGACTACCTGCTCAGTTGGTGAAAAATTTGCTCCCAAGGAAGCTAGAATATCAACATGCTTATTCAGCTCTCGTGAAATAGATTGAATATTCAATGCTGTGAAAGCCTCAAATAGGTCCCAAAATTTGTTGCGATACGCCTTTAAATAATGCTGCTTGGAGATGCACTTGTTTGTTACTTGATTCACAATCAATTCAGAGTCACCAAAAATCTGCAATTGTTCAATCCCCAATTTTTTTGCCTTCTTCAACCCTAGGCACAATGCTTCGTATTCAGTAGCATTGTTATTACAACTCTAGGTCAGTCGATAGGAATATGTTTTTTGCAGGCCAGAGGGAGAAATAAGAACAATTATTGCTCCCGCACCATTTTTGCATCGTGCTCCATCAAAATACAACTTCCATAATTGATCGGGCACGGAGTCTTGACCAACTTGAGCAAGAGGCAGTTTTATTGCACCCTCTGCAGGCTTTGTAATGGAGTAGCAACCAATCTCAGTTTCCACCATGGCATTAAAATCGAGCATTGAAAACTCATCCTCTAAGTGAAGCTCATTCAGGACTTCATCCATCAAATCAGGATCCTTCAATTCTTCAGTGATCATGTGAACAGAATGTGTGGGCTTCTCTTCCTCTTCCATATTCTCTATATGAAAAGTAGAAGGCTTCTGATTATAGATCCGGACTCTTCTTCCTTTGAAAGGAATCTCCAAGTGAGAATAATCCAGAGAAAGGTAGCCTCCCAGCTTGGCAGTGAATTCTCTCGACAAACACATACTGAAATATGGTTCCAAATCAACCACAACTATCTCCTGAATTCATCGTAATCTGAGGCATACTATGCAGAGCAATAGGAACATCCTTAATTACACCCACTATTTTTATGGGAGTCCCATCCAACTGCAAGACACCAGGGCTACTTCTTGTGTACTCCATACCCATGACTTCACAAACTGCCTTTGGCATGACAGTTGTCGCAACACCTAAATCAATCATGCAGTTGTGCACAATCCAACCCTCCATTCTGAGTGACAAGTAAAATGGGGGTGGTCTATTTTTCCCAGTGGCTGAAGAAGTTAACATTTGAGCAAAAATCATCTGGGTAGGATTCTTCTCATTATCTTTCATAGACTTCAATGATTCTTGTAACAGATCAACTTGCCTAGGTAATTGTAATGCATCATAGAGACTAACCTTGGCCAGAACCTTCTTCAATTCTTCAACAATGTTGTAAGCAGATGCACCAGACTCCCTCTTTTCACTAGTGTCCTCATATTTGCTCCGATATTGCTGGGTAGCTTCTACCCTCAGTCTCTTAGTCAAATATGGGTACTTGAGCTTTTCTTTGGCTCGTTCCTCTGTTTCAGCTCTCGCCTACGAAGCTGATGCTTTTTCTTGCAACTTTTCCTTTGCTCGTGGTGGCAAAAGGTCTTTTAACAGAATAGGTGGATCTAGCTTCGGTACTGAAATAGGAGCTTTCACTTGTACTTGTTTTCTTTCATTTTGCATCTTCGGATCAGCCGGTACTCTTAATGGTTCCATTTCTATTGGATCTACAATGACTGGCTTCTTCCTAGTTCTCGTGAGAACTGAGACTTGTTCTTCAGATGGAACCATAAAATTATGACCCACCTCAGTAATCATATTAACTTGTCCTCCGAAAGAGCTTGCAACCAATGTTTGTAGATAGTTCAAATGAACCATACAAGTCTCCTCACCATGTGGATCATTACATGTAGAGCACCAATATGTTCTTTTTGCAAGGCCAGCTTCCTCATTCGTCAACACAGTCGGGTTCTTTTCTGGCACCTTGCTTGTTGAAGCCACTTGTTCTCTAGTGATCGATGGAGGTTGAAATCTCCTGGGTTGGAAATCTCTCTCGACCTGCTTTCTTTCAATGATTGTAATCTTATTTCCCATCGCTCTTATAGCTGAATTAGCAGATTGTACCTCTTGTAATAGGATTGTGAAGGGATCAAGATTTGAGGGCGCAAGAGGTGTCGATAGAGGTAGAGGTGCTAGCGGTGCAGGTAATGCTGGGAATGAAGTGGGAGCTGGTAATTGTGGAATGCTTGGTGCAAGCAATTGTGGAATAGTTGGAGCAAGGAGTTGGGGAACCGGAATGGGTGCGGTCTGAGGCGCACTTGAGCTCCATGATGGAATAGGATACATGGGAGGCATAGGCTGTGAAAATGAACCAGAATACAAATGTTTAGGAAGATCAGGTAAGATAGGCATTGTTACCTTTGGAGGAAGCCTACCTATGGCAATCAAGTCAGCTTTCACCTTTTGCGCTTGTTCAAACAACTCTGGAAATGTAGTTACGTTGGACTACCGGACAGCCAAGCCGATGTCTGTGTTAAAAGCTCTGAGATAATAAAATGCAGCTAGCTCATGAGTGGGCCGAAGACCATCAAGAATTCTCTGCCAGCTTCTGGTAAATCTGACATTGAAGTCGCCTATCTCCTCCTGCGGGTGCCTTTGAATTGCATGAAATTGGTGCAACAAGGAGTATGGATCAGCTTGTTCATGAAAATTTTTAACTAACAGTTCTCCTAATTCATCCCATGATGTAATAGTGCCTGGTTGCAATGATCGGTACCAATATAACAATTTCCCTCTTAATGACAACACCAACAATTTTATCATTACATCTTCGTCCGTTATGTCATGAATGGCCACCAAAGAGGCTACATCATTAATATGCTCATAAGCAGTCTTACCAATACCATCATAGGTCGGCAAAGCTTTCAAAGCAGCTTGAGGAACTGGATTTTGTGCCGGTAAATTCAAGGCTCCCGAACCATTCCATGCTGAGAACTTCCTTGGTGGGGGATGCTGGGCCATTTGGACTGATGGATCTGGATGTAGCAAGCTCGTAGCAGTACTGGGAGGAGTCGGGGATGGCACAAACTAACCTACAGCCTATGATGAGATAACAAATGATGGGTTCACAGGACTTACCAATCTTGAGCGCTCCCTCCAGTTCTGAACATCAATCTCGAAGAATTCGACTGGATCTTTCGAATCTTTGGCACTTGATCTCGTGATCATGAAGCAAAGATTTTCACCAGCTTCACAATTAGAAACCTTGGTACATCACCTTCAGCAGAGTCACCAGATGAACTTACAATCGCCGCTTTGAGGTCAAGACAGTTCATCAAAATCTTGATTCCTCCGGGTGTCAAAATATGGAACTTGTGAGAATAATGCTTATCCCACCGATTGTGGATCTTTTGGAGACAGAAATAGTCTGTCCCATCGGGCGTGCCAAAAATGTTGGTCACAAATCTGCCACAGGAAAGGATTTTATATGTATATGCGCCCTAGACTTGGCCAACATTGAAAGGCCGAGAGAAAGAGATGTCTCCCGGGCCAATATCCAGAGAGGGCTGGCTCCCACACTAATCTAAACTAGTTTCAAGACTAGAGATGCAGGAAAGAAATGGGAAAATGCGAAAAGAAATGGGAAATAATTGAAAGGGATGTAAATATGGCCAAAGCCGATCGTTAATGGGGAGAACAATCTCGAACAACAATAACTTCAACTAGATCCTAAAGCTAAGCAGCAACTGACTCTTAGAATACGTATACAGAAATTGGATCACGCATTAGCCATGAGTTCGCTTCCAAATAAACTTCAAACATTCAAATGCCAATATAGCCAAATTCAACACAACAAAATTTAACTGATATTACCCTGGACTACATAGAAGTAAATCACATAGAAAGCAAAACATACACAACAAATTAGATCACCAACTCTGGAAGACACTAAGAATGGAAGCAATTGCATCTAGGATTTCTATTTTAATTTCTGCAACAAGATCCTCCTCTCTTTGCTTGAGTTTTACATTGGTATTTATAGAGGTCCGTCCTCTTCCTTTCATATTACAACATTTAATAAATGAAATAGATTTCGAAGAAACAATCCCCTTAATCTGCCTCGGAGAAATGACAGTCCCTATTTTTAATGGATTACAACCAAAAATGAAACAGAAACAAGGGCCCATATTTCTTCATTAAATGACCATTATCAAGGGAAGCTGGAAGTTGTTAAGAGATCACGAACAAGAGCTTTGAATATTGGAGGCATCTTTAATTCTGGCGGCATCAAAAACTGCCTCAGGTTCTTCCATCTTGCGCACATCGATAATCAGCAACATTTAATCTTGGAACCGCTTCTTTGACCACGATCAAAAAATTAGTTGGAGAGCTTTTACTTGATCCTTATCTCTTTCGCACGTTCTCCTATGCAATCTTGAAGAAAAATGCAAACTGAACTGTATCGGGCCTTTGTTGTTGCCTTGGTCGCGAAAATGTGACAGGTCACGAAATCGTGACATGTCACGAAATCGTGACACTTTTACCTTGCTACCTTCTCTCTCCGCCACCAGTCGTGAAAATGCGACATGTCACGAAATCGTGACATCTTCTACTCGTTCAGCTTCATCGCCATGACATGTCGCGATATTGCGACATTCTCCTTTGTTTGGGCTTCTTTCCTCAACATGTCGTGAAATCGTGACATTTTCCTTCACCTGCCTTCTTCGCTACTCCAAGTCATGAAAACTTCACCATGTCGCGAAATCGCGACATCTTCTTCCTTCTGTGTCCTTTTCTTCTGTATACTCGTGAAACTGCAACATGTCGCGAAATCACGATAGTTTTCTCTTCCCTGGCCTTCATCTTCTTGCAAGTAGCGAAAATGGAACATGTCACGAAATCGTGACATTTCGTACCATTTTGTTCTTTTCGGGTTTTCACATCGTGAAAATAAGACATGTCACGAAATCGTGACATCTTTCTCCTTGCGCTGTCTTTTCTGCCTTCTTACCCACGAAAACGTGACAGGTCGTGAAAACGTGACATGTCGTGATATCGTGACGTTTTTTCCATTTGGCTCTTTCATCTTCAACATGTCGTGAAATCGTGACATTTTCTGTCTTCTTGCACTTTGATGTTTTTAGGCCATGAAAATTTGACATGTCGCGAAATCGCAACATTTCGTTCAATCTGGCCACCTCCTTGCTTTCGCCTCGTGAAAACGTGACATGTCATGAAATCGTGACAATTCTTCGCACTTTGCCCTTCCTATCCAAATATGTCATGAAATCGTGACATTTTCCTACCTTTGCCTTCGTTCTCGCTTCCTATCGTGATATCGCGACATCTTTCTTGCCTTGTGTTTTTTTGTTAGTCCTTCCGTGATAACACGACATGTCACGATATCATGACAATTCTTACCGTTTGTGCCTTCCTCGCTTCTATGTCATGATATCATGACCTATTTCTTGGACATGGCCCTCTGCTGCTTTATGTCGTGATGTCGCGACATTTTCTATTGTTCTGCTCTATAGCCACTACAAGTCACGAAAGCGCGACATGTCGCGATATCGCGACAAATTTCGATTTAGTTCTCCCTCATCGCAACAAGTCATGAAACTCCAACATGTCGCGATATCATGACAGTTTGGCTTCCTTGCTTTTGTTGACTGTTTTGACCGCGAAAACATGACAGGTCACGAAAATGCGACATGTCGCGATATCACGACACTTTCTTGACTTAGCTCTTTTCTGCATTTGGCATCACAAAAATATGACAGGTCGCGATATCGTGACATGTCGCGATATCATGACAGTTTCACTTTTGCACAAACTTGGTTATTTTGCATGAACAACAACAACAAAAAACAATGTGGCAAAAATGCCAACAGGTCTCTACTATGAGAAAATTTATTTAACCTATGATAAAAATTCAAAACTACCAAGATGGAAAGAACTTGCTCTTGATGTTTGTTTCCATTTTCATTTATCTAAATGACTTCTACAGAAA
The DNA here is from genome assembly GCA_028583015.1 of Wollemia nobilis. Classification (NCBI taxonomy): domain Eukaryota; kingdom Viridiplantae; phylum Streptophyta; class Pinopsida; order Araucariales; family Araucariaceae; genus Wollemia; species Wollemia nobilis. The sequence continues at coordinate 10,330,798 of JAQPPZ010001353.1, forward strand.
AATTACTACAAACCCTCTTCCCTTGATGAAATCTTCATTTTACAATATTTTTATCATGTTAAACTAGACATTTTACCATTCCATAAATGAAGGTCCTATAAAAATGTGGGGAAAATACAACACCTCCATAAAATCATTGAATGAACATGGCAATTTATTCATAAGTGATCACGATATCATCATTTAGTTTCACAAAACTAGATTGTTCATGCTTTTATATGTTCCATGACATGTATAGGATGGCGGGATATTGGAACGCGTCTCTTAAACTATAGATATATTACCCAAAATCAAGGATGATAGTAAGACAGGTCAAGGATGGAATTTATAAATATATATTAAAAATATACATCCACATATATTTTAGAATTTAATATATATATATAATACCTAAATTTGGATTTATAGATATATAACATAATGAACATCAAACAATGAAACTTCCATCAAACAATAAAATTAAGACCATATCAGGATACTAAATTCAGTAATTATTTCAAATTCCAATTGCATCAACAAAATGCCAAGGCTAAAAAAGAGTAACACTAAATGTCTAATGAGTCTAATAATTGACATCCTTATTTGTTGTATCATGTATAATATTTCCATAGGTGCCCTCATCATCATTATTATTTGAACTAAAGGACTTATATGAGAGAGCCCAAACAATCCTCCTTTCTCCTCCCCTTTATCAAATTGTCTTGCATCCTCAAGGTCAATATTCCATTATTCTACAAGATTCCCTCAATATTCAAGTATATACTAGTCCTCAAGATGGAAGAAACTATGTATTGTAACTAGCTTCTCCACTTACCTAGAGTTAATCTCTTCCTCTTGATAGAGTGGATGAAACTATAGGTTCACCAAATCCTCTAAGCAACATAGGAGCTAAAAACATGTGAAAGGAGATGCTTGTAAAGTCTTCCTAGCAAGGGATATGATCTTAATATAAATCCCACCATCAATAGGATTCTTCTATGCAAGGGTGAATATATCCTCTCTAGCCTTCCATGTTGCTACAATCCAAACATACCATCGACTATGTTTCTCAAGAAGAAATTTTAATATATATATGATTTAATTTTAGTTGATTTGGATATCCTTTTCATCATTGGTTTATAACTTCATTTGTGCTATTCGCATTTGCCCTTACGCAACGGGGATCTGCACTCCCAAAGTGGTAAAATAAGTTTGATTATATTCCTTCAAAATTATATTATTCGTTCATTTGAAATCTTATTAATAGTCCACTATGTATGCATGAATTGTATTGATTGATAGAGGATCATTTAGTAATTTATAGACAGACCCGTAGTGGTCTATTCCAAGTGGTATCACAAGACAAGTGATTTTGGAGAGGAAAATTGATTATTTTTTGTCCACCCAATGTACTCCGTAGTAGATGAACACTACAGGCCACAAATATACTAACAAGGAATATGAAGAAATAGAGGAACACAACTCACCTAAGGATCCCCAAATCGAAGACCAGAGTGACCACGATGAGGTTGTAGCTGAAGATGATACCATGAATATTTCAGTACATGCTCTCATGGGGTTATTATCTCACCATATAATCAAGGTGGCAGGGTTCATTCAAAAAAAGAAGTTAATAGTATTAACTGAATTAGGAACTATGCACAACTTTATTGATGCAAAACTTGTAAGGGTATTTGCACACCTACTCTTCTAGTCAAGATATATTTCAAGTTAGAATGGCAAGAAGGGAAACTTATCAATGCCTAGGTAAGACACCTTCAATCTCATTACAAATGGGTACTTATATTTGGCAAGGTCCTCTATTTGTTATGGAATTAGGAAATTCAAAAGTCATTTTAGGTGTTGCATGGATGGAACAATTGGAAACCACATTTGGTTTCAATCACAAGCACCACTATGTGAAATGACAAGATAATGGGAAGACCATTCATCTTCAAGGAATTCCCACACCTCCATAAAAAATTGTAATTTCACATAGCATGGAAAAGATACTAAGAAAATATTTTTGGGGATTCATAGCCTGAATCAATTACATGGAAAAATTAGAATAATATATGTAAAAAATCCAAGCATAAGATCTCCAAAATATTGTTGCTAACTATGAGGAGGTTTTTCAAGAAGCAAAAGGACTACCGCCCCAAAGACACCATGACCATGCCATACACCTGGTTCCTAGAATTCTTCCACCTAATGGTCGTCCTTATCGATATCCCCAACCCCCAAAAATAGAAATTGAGAATATTGTCTAAGAACTATTAGAACATGGTGTCATCCACCATAGTACTAGCCCTTATTCCTCACCAATAGTTTTGGCTCATCGAAAAGACAATTCTTGGTGTATGTGTCCAAATTTTTGTCCTCTCAACAAAATCACCATCAAAGATAAATTTCCTATTCCTGTCATTGATGACTTACTAGATGAACTACATGGTGCAAAATTCTTTACAAAATTAGATTTACGTTCAGGATTTCACCAAATCCAAGTTAGGGAGGAGGATACTCCCAAAATAGCTTTTCGAACTCATGAAGGTCATTATGAATTCTTGGTCATGCCCTTTGGTCTCACTAATGCCCCATATACATTCCAAAGTCTCATGAACCATGTGTTTCATCCATTCCTCTGCAAATTTGTACTAGTCTTCTTTGATGACATACTCATCTATAGTAAATCATGGAAGGATCATTTATCACATGTGGGAAGAGTTCTTCATATCCTACACAGGGAAAATTTGTTTGTCAAACGATCTAAATGCTCCTTTGGTGTTCAATAAGTTGAGTACCTAAGTCATATAGTATCTCAAGAAGGTTTTAAAGTGGATCCCAATAATATTAAGGTAATTTAGGATTGGCCTTTACCTAAAACCATCAAGAAACTTCATGGTTTTTTGGGTCTCATGAGCTATTATCGCAAATTTATGCATAACTAAGGTAAAATTGCAGGTCCTCTCACAACAATCATAAAGAAGGATGCTTTCCATTTGTTCGAGGTAGCTACTCAAGCCTTCGAAGCTCTCAAATAAGTAATGTGTACTACTCCAAATTTTGCAACTCCGGATTTTCACAAATCATTCGTCATTGAATGTGATTCTTCAGGAACAGGCATTGGGACGATATTAATACAAGAAGGTCATCCCTTGGCATTGAAAAGTAAAAAAATTTTAGGAAAGAATTTGGGTAGATCCACATATGAAAACTAAATGTTGGCTATTCTACATGCAATGGATAAATGGAGACACTACTTAATCAATAACCGTTTTATTAAAAAAATAGATCACAGTAGTCTCAAGCATTTTTTAGAGCAAAGGTTTTCTTATCCCGAAAAAAACAAGTGGTTGACTAAATTTTTGGGATATGATTTTGTGATTGAGTATAATAAAGGAAAATAAAACATGGCAGCTGATGCATTATCCAAAAAATATGAAGTTGAAGTGGTCATTAATGCCATTTCAGGATTGTGTTCTCAATAAGTGTCTCAATTACAGGAAGAATGGTTGTCCAATAGTGAAACAACTCAAATAATTCAAGAATTGTTAGTGGGTTCATCCAAGCACCCTCTTTTCTCCTATTATGAAAAAATATTATGCAAGAAGAATCACATTTACATTCCACACAATTAAATAATAAAATCATAGATTCTAGATGAGTCACATGCTTCCCCATCAGTAGGACATTCAATTTTTTTGAAAAATTATATGAGGATCAAAAAATCCTTTTGTTGGAAAGGGTTAAAAGCAGAGGTCAAGCAATGGGTAGCTAAATGTGAAGTGTGAAGGGAGAAAAAATCAAATCACCAGGGTTGCTTAAAATGTTACCTATTCCATATCATCAGTGGGAACATATTTCCAAGGATTTTATTGAAGGTATTCCTAAGTTAGAAGGTAAAATAATAATTTTCATGGTGGTTGATCGCCTTTCTAAATATTCTCACTTTCAGGCCTTACAACATCCATTTTTAGCAAGCAAAGTGGCTAAGGTATTTATGGATTCAAATTTTAAATTGCATGGAATGCCCAAAATATTGTAAGTGATCGATATCCCATATTTACTAGCAATTTTTGGAGATAATTATTTCGACTTAGTGGTACCAAATTAAATATGTCTTCTGCATATCATCCACAAGCAGATGGTCAAACAGAGGTAGTTAACAAATATTTGGGTACCTGCCTTGTTTTGTTCAGGATAAACAATATCAATGGAGTCAGTGGATATCATTGGCAGAATGGTGGTACAACACTTCTTATCATTATTCAATCAAGATGTCTCCTTTTGAAGCATTATATGGAACTAAGCCACCAACAGTAGCAGATTATGTACTAGGATCCTCCAAAGTGGCCCAAGTAGATGACCTTGTAATAGATCTGACCATTGTTTGACTTCCATCCACCCCACCTATTTGTCCACCTTCTTTCATTTATTCAAAGAAAAAAATAGCACCTTGATTCAAACTAAAAGCTATATTTATTATTTTGTTTTAAAAACAATAATACAAATATTTAATTTTTTTAAAATGATTCATTGTTCAAATTTCAAGTCCTAATACTTGTAAGGAAGCTATTGCATTGTATAATATAGTTAGGGTTAGATATTTAGGAGTTGCAACTGAATAGGTGGTTCATAGTTCATTATCCAAACAAGCCATCTTAACTTAATTGTATATATTTATATTTTTTATTGATGAAACTTTGACCAACATCCTATTGGTTCAATATGTGGTATCAAAGATTTCATAGTTATTACAACATTAAAAAAAATATCAAGTTTATGAGGTGTCTTTTGGAGCAAGATCAAGTTGAGGCATAGAAAATCCATCATGGTTGAAGGTATTGAATAAAGAAAAAGAATTACCAAGCATTCTAATTGAGAGGAGTTACCAACTCACAAGATTGATAGAAGTTGCAAAGAGTGTTATAGCCTATGGAGAAGAGAAGAGTGCATTTTATAGGATTGCATTTTTAAGGATTAACGATAATAATTATCATCCAAAAGAAATATAAATGCAAAATAAGCTGCAAGTTTTTTATTTTGTTTATATTTTTTGGTTTTGCAAGAGAAATTGGATTTCCACTTTGATATTGTTGTGAGTCATTGTAGTGGAAAGAATTTTTGCAAACATCCTCTTCGTACCTTGTTACTCATTATTGTGCTAAAGATGCACAAGAGTGGAGTAAGATTAATTGTATGTAATTGCTTCATCTGAAGATTGTGTTATCATAAAATATGGTCATTTAAAAAAGTTTTTTTGTTGATGATATTGTTATCATTTGATTGTATTGTCATACAATTAGGTCATGTAGAGAAGATCTTCCTTGTGGTGAAGATTTATCATCTAGAAACATTACCTAGAGTTGTCATCTAGATTTATCGTCTAGAGTTGCAGCCTAGAGTTGTTGTCTAGAGAAGAACTATTGTCTGGAGCTGCCATATAGATAAAAGTTGTAATATAAATAATAACTACCATCTAGATTTGGATCTACCGATTAGAGAAAAGATACTATCTAAATTTATCATCTAGAGAAGAGTTGTCATATGAAGAAGATTTATTGTTTGGAGTTATCATTGGAAAAGAGCTACTTTCACACATAACTTATCATCTAGAACAACCATCTAAAATTGTTATTACAAGATATTGTTGTCCAAGGTGAACTTAATATCATAGTTCAAAAAATGGTTATTTAAAGATGCATGAGGGTTGTTTATTGTGAAGTTTTAGTTTTATCAATGCATGAGCGTTTGACATCTCATAGTGAATGTTAATTGCTTGACATAAAAACCCTCATGGTAGGGATTAGTTTGGGTTCCATGTACTCTATGGTCACATGGTTATGTTGTGTCATGATGGGTTGAAGAATATTTTTGGAAGAACATCTCTAATACCCACATTCTTCATAAAAAGAGATATTTGGCCCTTTATATGATACTTTAGCAAAGGATTGAGTCTAGTATGGTCAATCTTATTGAGGTGACTCGTTGATTTTGTATCTATTTACAATGATGTAAATCATGGACTAATGCATGTTATTGAGGTTGATGGTTTGTTATTCAAACCAATTGGCTTACCTTTATCATACATATTTAAATTTTTTATTAATGAAACTCTATCATGTTGGTCCATTAATACTAACCCTTCATAAGTACTAAATAGAAAGAGATTTATAAATTATTATTTTTTTTTTCAAAATAAATTTTAATTTATAAAACTGAATACAATACTTTTGTAATGAAATATTTAGATCCCTAACCCTCCTATGCAATGATAACCCTCCTATACAATGATAATTTTCATTGCAAAAATAAATCCACCTCAATATTTAAAACCTTAATCTTGAAGGTTTGAAAATTCAAACCCTAACCCTTTCAAGTTACCAATTTCCATATAAATTTATAATACAAAATTTGGAGGAGAGGAAAAAGAACTTTTGCAATCCAATGAAATTCATTTAAAAAAATTTCAAAGGTGAAAAATACTATATATATATATATATATATATATATATATATATATATATATATATATATATATATATATATATATATAAAAATAAATGGATAGATGAAAAATCTTCCTTGAAGACTTGCAAATTTCCTCTCCCATGACTCTTGCTCATGCCTCTTGTTAGTGATGCACTTATTCTTAGGTGATTCTTCTTGAGAGATAGGGGAATAGATAAGAGGTTGATTTTTTTCTTAAATACGTTTATGGGGTTGTTTGTGATTCTAGGATGTTTTCGTGGGTATCATAGGAAATTCACTCGTCCATAGACATCATGGAGGTGTCTTAGACATCTCCATCACATCTCATAGTAGCATGTATAAATGACAACAACAGATCCTAGGAACATCTCCAACCCATCTAAACCAGATTTGGAGGATGGCATGGGTCACTAAGATGCATCCTCATGTTCATTGATGCTTTGCTTAATTATTTGTAAGGCCAGATGCTTTGCTCAAATGTTTGTAAGGCTAAATATTTTAAGATGCATCCTCATGTTCATTGATGCTTTGCTTAATTGTTTGTAAGAATAGATGCTTTGCTAAAATGTTTATAAGGCTAAAAATTTTGATTGATTATTTTCTTTAAATGTTTGTAATCCTAGAGATATAATAATTCACATCTCTACCATATTTTAATTTTATGGTTTGTAAACCTAGAGATATAACCATTCACATATCTACCCTCTTCTAGTTTGGTTTTAAATAGTTATATTTTCAAGTTAATTATTTTGAACATGAAATTTTATCATACAAATCATGTAACTTCCTACGTAGTTGGGTGCATATGTATCAATATGCAATAGATAATCTCTCATATAACAAATTGATGATAGGTTTAGGGCTTTGACATTTTTTATTCAAATGCAGCTCTTATATCTACATTACTAGGCACTACAGGAGTAGAAGTTTTTAACTTCTATGTTTCATTGATTTCAAAAATACTACCCCTTAGTCTCTTACATTCTACAAAATTTTACAGGATTCAAAAAGCAAATCGTTAAACTTACAACATAATTACAACCATCAATCCATATTGATTTAATTTTTATTAGATATTTCTTATCATAAATCCATTATTTCTTCTATTCTTATTCAATAAAATATTAGCTCCTAAAGTATGGCATGACACTTCTAGCTAACCTTTTTGGTTGCTACTTATAAAAAAATACATTTGTCTCTCATCACTATAGAAGACTTTAATTTATAATGATGTTATGATTTCGTTTGTATTATTTATTAAATTTAATTTATCTAATAGGAATAAACATAAATCCATTTAATTTTTATTGTATTTAGTTTGATATCTTAATTAAACCAATAACCATTTTATGAATTGCTCTTATATAAGTGTATGAAATATTTATATACAAATAAATATTGTTATTATTATTTGTGATATCTAAATAAACTTAATAGATATGTTAAAATTAACTAATAAAATTTGAATAAAAATGATTGTAAAGTGGTAAGAACTCAAGTGATTAAATGTATCTATTTTGAAGGTAAAAACATATCTTCTCAACTAATATTTAGATGATTGCGAAAATATGTTTGGTTTACTAAAATATCATGGCAAGGTTATGCATAAGGGGTCAGCACAAAAATTTATTTATAAAATCAAGGCGAATTGTCTTGGAATTTCGGTGAAATTTGTAGAAGTATACATGGCGAATTGCATTTATTTGTCTCCAAAAATTTTCAAACCATGGCGAATTTCATTAATTTATCTCCAAAAATTTTCAAATCGTGGCAAATTTTTCTGTGTTGGGGGCTATGAATATCGGTTTGCAAAATCTAAAAATGTATGACATACTTAAAAACTTTAGGCCGATATGAAATACTTTAGGCTGACATGACGATCGATTGTAGGTATGACGATTGACTATAGGAATACCAATCAGTTGCAGGCATGATGATCGGATGCAGGCATAACGATTGGTTGCAGGTATGACAATTGGCTGCAGGTATGTCGATCAGTTATAGGAATACTGATTGGTTACAGACATGATGATCGACTATAGGTATGATGATTAGTTGCAGGTATGATGATTGATTGAAGGTATAATGATCAGCTACAAAAATATTGATCAATTACATGTATGATGATCGACTGTAGACATGATGATCGGTTGTGAGAATATTGATCAGTTATAAGAATACTAATCGATTGCAGGTATGACGATCAACTATAAGCATGACAATCGGCTATAGGAATGACGATCGACTACAAGTATAAAGATTGGTTGTAGGAATATCGATCGATTATAGGTATGATGATCGGTTGCAAGCATGATGATTGGTTGCAAGTATGAAAATTGACTGCAAGAATACCAATCAATTGTAGGAATGCTAATTGGTTATAAGTATGATGATCAACTATAGGAATCATGATCTACTATAAGCATGACGATCGACTTGAGACATGATGATCGATTGCTGTAATGTCGATCAGATGTAGGTATGACTAACTAATGTCGATTGGTACCTCTACAACCGATAGAAAAATGCTGATCGACAATCCTTGCAATCAATAGGTTGATGTCGATCGACACATCTACAATCGATAAAGACAGCTCTATAACTGATCAGTTTATACTGACAGAGACGACTCTATAATCATCGACTTATATTGATAGACATGGCTCTGCAACTAATCGACTTATATCGATAGACACAACTCTGCAACCGATCGGCTTATATCTATCATCTTGCACCGATCGACACTCATCTGCAACCAATTGGATTATTTTAACATACACTCCTCTGCAACCTTGTCAATTTTTTCATTTTTTTAGAGCTATTTTTGAGTTAAAGTATTTTTTATGTATGTTTATCAGTACCTAGTACAATATATATGGGTAGTATATGAGGTGATTTGGGTGGGAAAAATAAAATCATTTATAATTTGAAGGTGATTTGGGTAGGAAATATAAAATTATTTATAATTTGAAGGCGAATTGGGTGGAAAAATAAAAATCATATGTAATTTGAGGTCGGCGAATTAAAATAAAATTAGGTTCATGATTATCAACGACGGGTGAATTTACCCCAAAAAAACTTCCACCCCATAAATTTTGAGAGAATGGACCCTAGTAAAAGTATCCAAAATTAACCAATTTAAAATCTTGAAAATCCTCAATAGAACCAATTTATTATATTTCGTGCTTATGCATAACCCTATATAATGGTAGCATGGTCATAATATAGTACAATAAGAAACAATTCAATCATATATAACTAGTTTTGATCATCAAAGATAATTCAATATATATTTAGTAATAACATTTTATAGCAAAATTAAAATATAGAAAATAAAATAGATTTGTTTAAAACATTTTTAAAGAGGATATATTCCTTAGGTGTTATAAAAAAAATACTTTTAAACCAAAGATAACTTCAAACCATTAGATTTTGATACTTATTATAAAATTATTTAATTTTATAATTTAAAATCACTTTGCAATTAGTAAATATGTATTAAGTTTAGAAATTTAAGTTCATAATATATAATCTTGTTTTAAGAAAAGGAATTTGAAATTTTAATGTACTACTCATGTTTTTAAAGCAAAATTAAAATATTAATATAAATCATAGTTTATTTATTTATAATAAAATCATTATATCAAATAAACATAATGAATATATAAATTTTAATAAAAATTTTAAACATACGAAATATATTAATAAAAAGTTACAAAATATTAAGGAGTTAGTAATAAAATCATTTAAGAAAAGAGAGATCTTACATAGAAAGATCCTCTGTCATCGTATATATTCATTATTATTATGGTAGAAGTTTTGAATATGTATTTGAAAAAAATCAAACAAGAATTTATAAGTAAACTTAAGGCTAGTAATAACATCAAAAATACGAACTTCTCATTATGCAAGCTTCTCATTAAACCTCATTCGGACCCAACAACAGTCTCTCAAAGTATGCAAGCCTCCCATTAAAAAAGAGCACATCTGGCATTGTTGCTTCATCCTTATCTTCATGTGACCTTGTGAGTTGAACTTTCTCCTTGAGATATGTAGTTCCCATAAATGTGAATTGCTTCTCACAAGCACGACACTTATACCTAGGTTGTAGCACTGTAGATGTACCTGCGTTGTTGAAGTATCGAAAGGAGGTTTTATGTTCTTCCCCTTCCTTTAACCTCAGACACGCTGGACTTAAATCTTTGAAGATATCTTTAAGCTTTTTCTGTCTTTCAACGGGAAGCTCATTAAAGGTGCAATTTAAATCCTTTAAATGTATGAAAAAAGACTCCGGATCAAAGCTGATATCGTCGTTGAAAACTAACTCTGGATCAAAGCTTGTATCGTCATTGAAAACTAACTCTGGATCAAAGCTTGTATCGTCGTTGAAAACTAACTCTGGATCAAAGCTTATATCCTCGTCAAAAACCCCCACGTAAGAAACGGGCTCCATCATACATAAAAACAATAGAAGCCAAGCTATCTGCGGGACGAACAAAATACAGAAGTTGTTGCTTAAATAGAAATAGGGATAGGGGACACAATCCAAGTTCTACGCTTAAACTAGGGGACACAATCCAGGTTCTCCGCTTAACGCCTTAAAATAGATAAGACAAATTTTCAGTATAGTATTTTTTATTGATTTGCTTTATTATTTTATTAGTTTTTTCATTATTGATGGATTATTTTTTATTTTGTTTTATTAATGATGCACGTTGGAATGGTGAATTGAAATAGATTTGTTTTTTATTACTTTTATTATTATTTTATATTTTTATTTTTTTTGACATTCTCCATATGATACGGTTTTACTCTTATTATTTTCCTTCATGAGCTTCTTAACTCTCTAAATAGATATAGAAATAGAAATAAAATAAGCAACGTCAACGTCAACGAACGTTGGAAGGGTTGCATGCATCAACAAAATTATTTGGCCAATTATTAATTTAACATAAGAAAAAATAAAATGTTGCTAGAAGTAATTATTTTAAGTTTATTTTAACATATTAGCCACCTTTAAACGTATTTTAAATTTAGATATTTAAAATTTTATTTTATTTTTGCTTTTATTATGGTACACGTGGTGTCATGAGCTTCTTAACTCTCTAAATAGAAATAAAATAAGCAACGTCAACTTCAACGAACGTTGGAAGGGTTGCATGCATCAACAAACTTATTTCACCAATTATTATTTTAACATAAAAAAATAAAATGTTGCCGGAAGTAATTATTTTAGGTTTATTTCAACATATTAGCCACGTTTAAACGTATTTTAAATTTAGATATTTAAAATTTTGTTTAAACGTATTTTAAATTTAGATATTTAAAATTTTATTTTATTTTTGCTTTTATTGTGGTACACGTGGCGTGGTGATACGTACAGTTGTTTCTCCTTAAAATAAGTAATATCAACCCTCTTGCATGCGTGGGATAACCTTATTTGACCAATTATTTATTAAAAAAAAAAAAACTCCTACTTTCTCGCAGGCTATGTGAAGTATTTATTTTAAGTTTATTTATTTATTTTATTTATTATGAATATATAGAGGAATTGGCAACTACCTTGGTCAAATCACATTGTCTCTTATTGTAGCGTCAAATCATGGTGCTACCACTATAATCCCTACCTCACCTCGGTAAACATGATTCGGAGTGAGGGAGACCCCGATTTTCCGGGGGTTGGTACCGCCATCATCAAGCTAGCGCACACTGAGCGAACCTAGGTCAAACTACTACCTTTGTCCAGATTGGGCATGCCCACGAAGTTTGAACCTAAGTCTCCTCATAAGTGCCCAACTTCTTACCACATTTGGAAAGATACTTTTCACATCCATCCAATACATATTCCACCCATAATTGATCTTTGCTAATCTCTACTAATCTATATGACTCAACCACCTATGAAAAGATCATATTGATTATAACATATTTATATTATAAAAAATAAAAAGTAAAAAAGATATAACAAATATGCTAATAATTATGTTTTCATATTAAGATAAAAATATTCAAAATATGGGAAAACAACAAATTCAAATCTTAGGTTGGCTAATAATTAATTAAATGCCATGATATAAAGTGATTTAATACCTTATCTCCCAAAGAATAGACCTAGGTTACATTCTTATGAAAAGTTAACCTCAAGTATGCTTAACTATATATCCTCAACATAGGTTTCTATTAGTTTTTATCATGACAAACCCCACATACAAATAGTATAAGAACAAAAAATATTATATTTTGAATGGAAAAACATAAATAGCACACATTGATAGAAGTGCATAAAGTGTGATTTTAAATAATTTGAAAATAGACATGAGATACTACAATAATAAATTTTAAACGAAGAAATTATTTTTAGTAACATCCTTTTTGTTAAAAATAGCCAAACTCCCACATCAATAGCACACCAATGCAAGGTTATGCATAATGGGTAGATCCCAAAATCTATTTATAAAAATAAAATAAATCGATTTTGAAATACAGGAAAATAATGTCCAAAATCATGTAGGAGACATGGCGAATTGCATTTATATTTTAAAAAAATTAAAAACTATGGTCAATCTTTTTGTGTTGACAATCGATGCCATATTCTAGTTGATAGACTAACTATAAACAGTATTGATGATAGTATATTGACTATCAATTGTACCAATAATGATTGGTTAGATCTATGATGATCAGTTGCAATAAAGGATTCAAAAGGTAAATGATGATCGGTTGCAGTCATGATGATCAGTTGCAACATATTGATGATAGAGGTGATCGATTGTAGTATTGATGATCAATATAGAAATGATGATTGAATGCAATAATACTGATTGGTTGCAAAAATATCAATAGGTTGCAATAGAGAGACCATAAATGATCGATTACATCAAATGGACTATACCAATAGGTTGCAGCAAATGGTCAAATACCGATAGGTTGCTAGAAAAGAGGTAAATATCAATCGATTGCAACAAAAACCATTGATGATAGGTTGTAGCATTACCGATAGGATGCAATAATGGGGTAAATATTAAGAGGTTGTATCAAAATGACAAATGCTTATCGATTGCAACAAAAGGACCATTATCAATAGGTTGTAGCAATATCAATAGTTTGCATAATAGGGCATATATTGATAGGTTGCATTAGGAAGAACATAATCGATCAATTGTAGCAAATGATTCCATTATCGATGGGTTGTAGTTGTACCACATGTCAAATGCTTAGATGTCATGTGTCAACTATGCATTAAATGTTTACATGCAAAAAGTTTGCATAAAGGTATAAACAATCATTTTTTACCTTTTTCTAACACAGAGCATATCACATACCTTCCTTTTCACCTTTTTTTGATGTAGTCATTTTTTAAGCTTTTCTCATTGTACATCAGTAAATTTTTCCACCTTTTCCTCTTACAGAGTCAATTTTCAACCTTTTCTCACTATACCTCAAATTTTTTTTAGTCATTTTCTCACCTTATGTTGTTGACCATACTACCTTCCACTCTACACCCTAATTTCAAGTCTCTCATACCTTAACCTATGAAATAAATTAATGATGTCCCCTTAAATCCCTATTTCATCCAAAATTAATTACAGAAACCTTGTTTACCTCCTTCTTTTCAAAAAATTAACACCAAGTTATGACATATTATGGGTTGTCAACTTTGGTCTTATGGATTTAGTGTTGATGTTGCAGTTGACACAAACACCCAACTATTGCTAAATATTGTTACATCTTATGATAATGATTCGATCATTTTCAATCTTAATTTTTACAACAAGAATGTAAGATTTTATGTCACAACCTCAAGCATCTCCAAATTGACAACATTACCTCACAACGGTTGTAATCCTATCACATCGAAGTTCATATTAATTGATGAAAATAAAGACTACCTTGAAATCAACTTCATTGTTCCCTTAGATTTTTAATAGGTATATCTCTGCATATTTTTATATTTATTTAAAGTTGAAAACTAAGAAATATTGTTTTTTTTGCAGTTTCCTCTACTAAGTCTAGAAGGGACTTGACTATAGCAATTATTCCTAATGAATTCTTCCTAGCCAAACTCGTTCTATAAGAAAGATCGATGGACATTCCATTCTAGGTGTTGGCATGTTTGATTCATTATATTACACCAAAAATTTTACTGGTACACCTATGTTTCACATCGGATCAAAATGGATCTCCATAGCATTTAAATCAATAGTACTTCAACACTCAACACAAGAAATTATGTTATTTTCTTCTTTTATAAATCTTATTATAATTTTTAGAATTCTATAGCGTTGACCTCGCTACACCCAGACCTAGCCAATGTTGTTATGATAGTACAATAGGTGTAGGTAAATTTAACTTTATATGAAACTAACAATTTTTATATTGAGTTATGTTTTTTTTTTTTTACAATTTATACATAAATATAGAAAAGAGCATCCTCTTCCTCTTCAATATGTGACGGGGCACCGGAAAACACCCTTCTACACAAACCCTGCCTTTTCATTAAAAACAATTAAAAAAAATATATACATGCAGAAAAATATTAGCCCGCAGGCTTACAATCACCGGCCCTTGGCTCGGTTCTCTGCTTCCTCACTCCTAGGCTCTAAGGGTATTCTCGGGTCCACCGTCCCGACTAAAACATTTCACTGAGTTTTTATAGAGGCCCCCGACCCTCTTAAACATGCAATCCCGCCTAAACGGGTTCAACCACCCGATTAATTACATTTTTGAAAATGGGTTCACCAACCCGAAATTAATTCCCGCTCGGTCTCTGTCACTGTAGAATCCGTCAGAAATCCCTACGTGGCCCATCTTTCTTGTCTTCTGTGCTTCTGGTCATTTCCCGCTTTCATTTCAGCTTCTGCCACGTGTCGAATCTGTACGGTCCTCGAAAACACCGTTCCCGCCATCTTTTTCTCTTCCTCCCACGCCATTTTCTCTCTCCGCCGCGATATCGTGACATGTCACGATATCGCGACGTTTCTGGCTCCTTGTGCTTTTCTGCCATTTTGGTATCGCGACCATTTTTTCCTCCACACCCGCTTGTCCAATTTGCGTCGCGATTTCAAGATGTCGCGATATCGCGACCGTTTTGTCGCTCTCTCCTCTGCTCCGAAACCTGTCACGATTTCGTGACATGTAGCAAAATCGTGGGTCACGATTTCACGACATGTCATGAAATCGTGCCCCCTTCTGCGCCTTCGTCCCTCTCTGGAAAACTATCACGATTTTGCGACACGTCGTGAAATCGCGGCCCCTTCTGCTACACTTCCTCGCCAATTTCTGTCACGATTTCGCGACACGTCGCGAAATCGCGACGGTTTTCAGACTTGGCCATTTTTTCTTCCTCCTTGCTTCTTGCTTCTTCTTCTCCCGACTCTTCAGCACGATTTTTCCCAAACTTTGCTGCTTCTGCTGCTGGTGCTGCCGAATGCTCCTGCATCAGATAGTCGGGGTAAGTGAAGAAGTGATCTTCACTTCTGTTGGGTCTGGTTGCTGCCTCTCGCAACACTTCCGAACCCTTCTCGGTCTCTGCAAACTGCTTCGACCTAGGCTTCGGGCCCACACTTCTGTCTTCAATCGGACAGATTTCTCCACTGCTGCAAACTTCTGCTACAGCCGACTTTAACTCTTCCTCTTGCATAGAATAATCTGTGCTTTCTTTCGGGCAGGTCCCGGTACTGCTGCTCTCTTCCTCTACAGCCTCCATATTTTCTTCCTTTTTTCTCCGTCTCTCTTCCCGCCTTTTCTGCCGTTCTTCTTTCTCCCGTAATTTCATTGTGGACCATTCCTTTTGCAAGGCTTTTAATTGTCGTTGCAAAGCCAAATATTCCTCTTTCGTAACCACATTGTCCCGTCTCCTTCGGGAATGCATTCTTCTTGCTTGCTTTTCTCACAAATGTTAACTGATCCCGGTGTAGCTGCCTCACGTCCGGCGGTCTGCTAACACGCCCGGGAATCTCAACTCTCTCTCAAACCCTTCCGCAGGTCCTGGTGCAACTGCCTCACCTTCGGCGGATCTGCTGCACACTCAGGAACTACTGCTCTGATACCACTGACGGGGCATCGGAAAACACCCTTCTACACAAACCCTGCCTTTTCATTAAAAACAACTAAAAAAAAATATACATGCAGAAAAATTACAGCCCGCAGGCTTACAATCATCGGCCCTCGGCTCGGTTCTCCGCTTCCTCACTCCTAGGCTCTAAGGGTATTCTCGGGTCCACCGTCCCGACTAAAACATTTCACTGAGTTTTTATAGAGGCCCCCGACCCTCTTAAACATGCAATCCCGCCTAAACGGGTTCAACCACCCGATTAATTACATTTTTGAAAATGGGTTCACCAACCCGAAATTAATTCCCACTCGGTCTCTGTCACTGCAGAATCCGTCAAAAATCCCTACGTGGCCCATATTTCTTGTCTTCTGTGCTTCTGGTCATTTCCCGCTTTCACTTCAGCTTCTGCCACGTGTCGAATCTATACGGTCCTCAAAAACACCGTTCCCGCCATCTTTTTCTCTTTCTCCCGTGCCATTTTCTCTCTTCGTCGCGATATCGTGACATGTCGCGATATCACGACATTTCTGGATCCTTGTGCTTTTCTGCCATTTTGGTTGTGATATCGCGACATGTCGCGATATCACGACCATTTTTCCTCCACACCCGCTTGTCCAATTTGCGTCGCGATTTCGTGACGTCGCGATTTCGTGACGTCGCGATATCGTGACGTCGCGATTTCGTGACCGTTTTGTCGCTCTCTCCTCTGCTCCGAAACCTGTCACGATTTCGCGACATGTAGCAAAATCGCGGGTCACGATTTCGCGACATGTCACGAAATCGTGCCCCCTTCTGCGCCTTCGTCCCTCTCCGACAAACTGTCACGATTTCGCGACACGTCGCAAAATCGCGGGTCACGATTTCGCGACAAGTCGCGAAATCGCGGCCCCTTCTGCTGCACTTCCTCCTTGCCAATTTTTGTCGCGATTTTGTGACACGTCGTGAAATCGTGACGGTTTTCAGACTTGGCCATTTTTTCTTCCTCCTTGCTTCCTGCTTCTTCTTCTCCCGACTCTTCAGCACGGTTTTTCTCAAACTTTGCTCTTCTGCTCTGTGGTGCTGCCGGATGCTCCTGCATCAATATGGGATGCTACTATCAGAGGTCATAATATAAAAGAATCAAGAGATTTGAAAACACCTTTGTAATTGAACCCACTACTAAGAAGATCTATAAAATGCTTAAGGTCTTCTAATTCTCCCAATCCTTGACAACCTCCACCTGCATGTCCACTGCCAACTAGTGTTGTTGATATCAGTGAGCCCTCACCCACTACACATTAGCTTTCTATTTCAATATTGGGTTCATGTATTCATTTACATAAAATTATAATCTATATTTTTATGAACTTTTTAATATGTTTTCAGATGTACGGTGCACCAACATGTCATTAGCAGGTGTAGTTGTGCAAGAGATCTCATCTTTGGCTAGTAAGTCTAATACATTTATATTAAATTTTACATTTTGCCTTCACAAAATTTATAACCAAATTTTATTGTGTTTTTATTAAATTTTAAATTATATTTTTAGATATACGATGCACCAACATGCCACTACCAGGTGTAGCTACACAAGAGATCCCATCTTTGGTCAGTAAGTCTAATACATTTATATTAAATTTTACAGTCAACCTTCACAAAATTTATAACAAAATTTTATTATATTTTTTTAAGCTACTTCACAACAATATACTCAAAGAAGTTAACAAGTGATTTTGCCCCTTCTCCACCATGCCAACAACGAATTCAAGGTCAAAAATGTATGGGTGGAAAAAAATTTCTTCCATCAATGCCATGGGGAGGAGGAACCAAGGAATTTTTAGGATTCAAGAATATGTCTTTTGGTAATTTTACAAATGTATAGGAAGTTCAACTATGGGGTTATCTATATATATATATATATATATATATATATATATATATATATATATATATATATATATATATATATGGATAGATGAAAAATCTTCCTTGAAGACTTGCAACTTTCCTCTCCCTTGACTCTTGCTCATGCCTCTTGTTAGTGCTGTACTTATTCTTAGGTGATTCTTCTTTAGAGATAGGGGAATAGATAAGAGGTTGATTTTTGTCTTAAATACGTTTATGGGGTTGTTTGTGATTCTAGGATGTTTTCATGGGTATCCTAGGAAATCCACTCGTCCATGAGACATCGTGGAGGTGTCTTAGACATTTCCATGACATCTCATAGTAGCATGTATAAATGACAACACCAGATCCTAGGAACATCTCCAACCCATCTAAACCAGATTTGTAGGATGGCATGAGTCACTAAGATGCATCCTCATATTCATTGATGCTTTGCTTGATTATTTGTAAGGCCAGATGCTTTACTCAAATTTTTGTAAGGCTAAATATTTTAAGATGCATCCTCAGGTTCATTGATGCTTTGCTTAATTGTTTGTAAGAATAGATGCTTTGCTAAAATGTTTATAAGGCTAAATTTTTTTATTGATTCTTTTCTTTAAATGTTTGTAATCCTAGAGATATAATAATTCACATCTCTACCATATTTTAATTTTATGGTTTGTAAACCTAGAGATCTAACCATTCACATATCTACCCTCTTCTAGTTTGGTTTTAAATAGTTACATTTTCAAGTTAATTCTTTTGAACATGAAATTTTATCATACAAATCATGTAACTTCGTACGTAGTTGGGTGCATATGTATCAATATGCAATAGATAATCTCTCATATAACAAATTGATGATAGGTTTAGGGCTTTGACATTTTTTATTCAAAGGTAGATCTTATATCTGCAATACTAGGCACTATAGGAGTAGAAGTTTTTAACTTCTATGTTTCATTGATTTCAAAAATACTACCCCTTAGTCTCTTACATTCTACAAAATTTTACAGGATTCAAAAAGTAAATCGTTAAACTTACAACATAATTACAACCATCAATCCATATTGATTTAATTTTTATTAGATATTGATTATCATAAATCCATTATTTCTTCTATTCTTATTCAACAAAATATTAGCTCCTAAACCCATGTCATGTCACTTCTAGCTAACCTTTTTGGTTGCTACATATAAAAAAATATATTTGTCTCTCATCACTATAGAAGACTTTAATTTATAATGATCTTTTGATTTCGCTTGTATTATTTATTAAATTTAATTTATCTAATAAGAATAAACATAAATATATTTAATTTTTATTTAATTTAGTTTGATAACTTAATTAAATCAATAACCATTTTATGAAGTGTTCTTATATAAGTATATGAAATATTTATATACAAATAAATATTGTTATTATTATTTGTGATATCTAAATAAATTTAATAGATATGTTAAAATTAATTAATAAAATTTGAATAAAAATGATGGTAAACTGGTAAGAACTCAAGTGATTGAATATGTCTATTTTGAAGGTAAATTGATATATCTTCTCAACTAATATTTAGATGATTGCGAAAATATGTTTGGTTTACTAAAATATCATGGCAGGGTTATGCATAAGGGGTCGACCATGAAATCTATTTATAAAATCAAGGCAAATTGTCTTGGAATCTCGATGAAATTTGTAGAAGTATACATGGTGAATTGCATTTATTTGTATCCAAAAATTTTCAAACCGTGGCGAATTTCATTAATTTATCTCCAAAAAATTTCAAATCGTGGCAAATTTTTTTGTGTTGGGGGCTATGAATATCGGTTTGCAAAATCTAAAAGTGTATGACATACTTAAAAACTTTATGCCGATATGAAATACTTTAGGCCAACATGATGATCGATGATATGACGATCGGTTATAGGCATGATGATTGGCTGTAGGAATACCGATCAGTTGCAGGCATGATGATTGGATGCAGGCATGACGATCAGTTGCAGGTATGACAATCAGCTACAGGTATGTCAATCAGCTGTAGGAATACCGATCGGTTACAGACATGATGATCGATTGTAGGTATGATGATTGGTTGCAAGTATGACGATCGGTTGAAGGCATGACGATCAACTACAAAAATATTGATCAGTTACAGGTATGATGATCGACTGTAGACATGATGATCGGTTGTAAGAATACTAATCGGTTGCAGGTATGGCGATTGACTGTAAGCATGACGATCGACTGCAGGAATGATGATCGACTATAGGAATGACAATTGACTACAAGTATAATCATTGGTTGTAGGAATATCAATCGATTGTAGGTATGATGATCGAATGCAAGCATGATGATTGGCTGCAGGTATGATAATCGACTGCAGGAATGCCAATCGGCTATAGGAATGCTAATCGATTGCAAGCATGAATATCAACTATAGGAATCACGATCGACTGCAAGCATGATGATCGACTTGAGACATGACGATCGGTTGCAATACTGTCGATCAGATGTAGGTATGACCGACTAATGTCGATTGGTACCTCTACAACCGATAGACAAATGTTGATCGACAATCCCTGCAATCGATAGGTTGATGTCGATCAACACCTCTACAATCGATAGAGACAACTCTACAACCGATCGATTTATACCGACAGAGACGACTCTGTAATCATTGACTTATATCGATAGACATGGCTCTGTAGCCAATTGACTTATATCGATAAACACAACTCTGCAACCGATCGACTTATATCGATCGTCTTGCACCGATCGACACTCCTCTGCAACCAATTGGATTATTTTGACAGACACTCCTCTGCAAACTTGTCAATTTTTTCATTGTTTTCGAGCTATTTTTGAGTTAGAGTATTTTTTATGTATGTTTATCGGTACCTAGTATAGTATATATATAGGTAGTATATGAGGCAATTTGGGCGAGAAAAATAAAATCATTTATAATTTGAAGATGATTTGGGTAGGAAATATAAAATTATTTATAATTTGAAGGCGAATTAGGTGGTAAAATCAAAATCATATGTAATTTGAGGTTGGCGAATTAAAATAAAATTAGGTTCATGATTATCAACGACGAGCGAATTTACCCCAAAAAAACTTCCACCCCATAAATTTCGAGCGAATGGACCCTAGTCAAAGTATCCAAAATTAACCAATTTAAAATCTTGAAAATCCTAAATAGAGCCAATTTATGATATTTCGTGCTTATGCATAACCCTATATCATGGTAGCATGCTCATAATATAGTACAATAAAAAACAATTCAATCATATATAACTAGTTTTGATCATCAAAGATAATTCAATATATATTTAGTAATAACATTTTATAGAAAAATTAAAATATAAAAAATAAAATAGATTTGTTTAAAACACTTTTAAAGAGGACATATTCCTTAGGTATTATAAAAAAATCCCTTTTGAACCAAAGATAACTTCAAACCATTAGATTTTGATACTTATTATAAAGTTATTTAATTTTATAATTTAAAATCACTTTGTAATTAGTAAATATGTATTAAGTTTAGAAATTTAAGTTCATAATCTATAATCTTGTTTTAAGAAAAGGAATTTGAAATTTTAACTTACTACTCATGTTTTTAAAGCAAAATTAACATAAATCATAGTCTATTTATTTATAATAAAATCATTATATCAAATAAACATAATGAATATATAAATTTTAATAAAAATTTTAAACATACGAAATATATTAATAAAAAGTTACAAAATATTAAGGAGTTAGTAATAAAATCATTTAAGAAAAGAGAGGTGGAGATCCTCTATCATCTTATATTTATTATTATTATGGTAGAAGTTTTGAATATGTATTTGAAAAAAAATCAAACAAGAATTTATAAGTAAACTTAAGGCTAGTAATAACATCAAAAATACGAGCTTCTCATTATGCAAGCTTCTCATTAAACCTCATTCGGACCCAACAACAGTCTCTCAAAGTATGCAAGCCTCCCATTAAAAAAGAGCACATCTGGCGTTGTTGCTTCATCCTTATCTTCATGTGACCTTGTGAGTTGAACTTTCTCCTTGAGATATGTAGTTCCCATAAATGTCAATTGCTTCTCACAAGCACGACACTTATACCTAGGTTGTAGCACTTTAGGTTTTATGTTCTTCCCATTCCTTTAACCTCGGACACGCAGGACTTAAATCTTTGAAGATATCTTTAAGCTTTTTCTGTCTTTCAACGGGAAGCTCATTAAAGGTGCAATTTAAATCCTTTAAATGTATGAAAAAAGACTCTGGATCAAAGTTGATATCGTCGTTGAAAACTAACTCTGGATCAAAGCTTGTATCATCATTGAAAACTAACTCTGGATCAAAGCTTGTATCGTCGTTGAAAACTAACTCTGGATCAAAGCTTATATCCTCGTCAAAAACCCCCACGTAAGAAACGTGCTCCATCATACATAAAAACAATAGAAGCCAAGCTATCTGCAGGACGAACAAAATACAGAAGTTGTTGCTTAAATAGAAATAGGGATAGGGGACACAATCCAAGTTCTACGCTTAAACTAGGGGACACAATCCAGGTTCTCCGCTTAACCTTAAAATAGATAAGACACATTTTCAGTATAGTATTTTTTATTATTTTTTATTGATTTGCTTTATTATTTTATTTGTTTTTTCATTATTGATGGATTATTTTTTATTTTGTTTTATTAATGATGCACGTTGGAATGGGGAATTGAAATAGATTTGTTTTTTATTACTTTTATTATTATTTTATATTTTTATTTTTTTTGACATTCTCCATATGATACGGTTTTACTCTTATTATTTTCATTCATGAGCTTCTTAACTCTCTAAATAGATATAGAAATAGAAATAAAATAAGCAACGTCAACGTCAACGAACGTTGGAAGGGTTGCATGCATCAACAAACTTATTTGGCCAATTATTAATTTAACATAAGAAAAAATAAAATGTTGCTGGAAGTAATTATTTTAAGTTTATTTTAACATATTAGCCACCTTTAAACGTATTTTAAATTTAGATATTTAAAATTTTGTTTAAAAGTATTTTAAATTTAGATATTTAAAATTTTATTTTATTTTTGCTTTTATTATGGTACACGTGGCGTCATGAGCTTCTTAACTCTCTAAATAGAAATAGAAATAGAAATAAAATAAGCAACGTCAACGACAACGTCAACGAACGTTGGAAGGGTTGCATGCATCAACAAACTTATTTGGCCAATTATTAATTTAACATAAAAAAATAAAATGTTGCCGGAAGTAATTATTTTAACATATTAGCCACGTTTAAACGTATTTTAAATTTAGATATTTAAAATTTTATTTTATTTTTGCTTTTATTGTGGTACACGTGGCGTGGTGATACGTACAGTTGTTTCTCCTTAAAATAAGTAATATCAACCCTCTTGCATGCGTGGGATAAACTTATTTGACCAATTATTTATTAAAAAAAAAAAACTCCTACTTTATGGCAGGCTATCTGAAGTATTTATTTTAAGTTTATTTATTTATTTTATTTATTATGAATATATAGAGGAATTGGCAACTACCTTGGTCAAATCACATTGTCTCTTATTGTAGCATCAAATCATGGTCCTACCACTATAATCCCTACCTCACCTCGGTAAACATGATTCGGAGTGAGGGAGACCCCAATTGGCCGGGGGTTGGTACCGCCATCATCAAGCTAGCGCACACTGAGCGAACCTAGGTCAAACTACTACCTTTGTCCAGATTGGGCATGCCCACGAAGTTTGAACCCAAGTCTCCTCATAAGTGCCCAACTTCTTACCACATTTGGAAAGATACTTTTCACATCCATCCAATATATATTCCATCCATAATTGATCTTTGCTAATCTCTACTAATCTATATGACTCAACCACCTATGAAAAGATCATATTGATTATAACATATTTATATTATAAAAAATAAAAAGTAAAAAAGATATAACAAATATGCTAATAATTATGTTTTCATATTAAGATAAAAATATTCAAAATATGGGAAAACAACAAATTCAAATCTTAGGTTGTCTAATAATTAATTAAATGCCATGATATAAAGTGATTTAATACCTTATCTCCCAAAGCATAGACCTAGGTTACATTCTTATGAAAAGTTAACCTCAAGTATGCTTAACTATATATGATCAACATAGGTTTCTATTAGTTTTTATCATGACAAACCCCACATACAAATAGTATAAGAACAAAAAATATTATATTTTGAATGGAAAAACATAAATAGCACACATGGATAGAAGTGCATAAAGTGTGATTTGAAATGATTTGAAAATAGACATGAGATACTACAATAATAAATTTTAAACGAAGAAATTATTTTTAGTAACATTCTTTTTGTTAAAAATAGCTAAACTCCCACATCAATAGCACACCAATGCAAGGTTATGCATAATGGGTAGATCCCAAAATCTATTTATAAAAATAAAATAAATCAATTTTGAAATACAGGAAAATAATGTCCAAACTCATGTAGGAGACATGGCGAATTGCATTTATATTTAAAAAAAATTAAAAACTATGGTCAATATTTTTGTGTTGACAATCGATGCCATATTCTAGTTGATAGACTAACTATAAATAGTATTGATGATAGTATATTGACTATCAATTGTATCAATAATGATTGGTTAGATCTATGATGATCAGTTGCAATAAAGGATTCAAAAGGTAAATGATGATCGGTTGCAGTCATGATAATCAGTTGCAACATATTGATGATAGAGCTGATAGATTGTAGTATTGATGATCAATATAGAAATGATGATTGAATGCAATAATACTGATTGGTTGCAAAAATATCAATAGTTTGCAATAGAGAGACCATAAATGATCGATTACATCAAAGGGACTATACCAATAGGTTGCAACAAATGGTCAAATACCGATAGGTTGCTAGAAAAGAGGTAAATATCAATCGATTGCAACAAATGAACCATTGATGATAGGTTGTAGCATTACCGATAGGATGCAATAATGGGGTAAATATTAAGAGGTTGTATCAAAATGACAAATGCTTATCGATTGCAAAAAAAGGACCATTATCAATAGGTTGTAGCAATATCAATAGTTTGCAGAATAGGGCATATATCGATAGGTTGCATTAGGAAGAACATAATCGATCAATTGTAGCAAATGATTCCATTATCGATGGGTTGTAGTTGTACCACATGTCAAATTCTTAGATGTCATGTGTCAACTATGCATTAAATGTTTACATGCAAAAAGTTTGCATAAAGGTATAAACAATCATTTTTTACCTTTTTCTAACACAGAGCATATCACATACCTTCCTTTTCACCTTTTTTTGATGTAGTCATTCTTTAAGCTTTTCTCATTGTACATCAGTAAATTTTTCCACCTTTTCCTCTTACAGAGTCAATTTTCAACCTTTTCTCACTATACCTCAAATGTTTTTTAGTCATTTTCTCACCTTATGTTGTTGACCATACTACCTTCCACTCTACACCCTATTTTCAAGTCTCTCATACCTTACCCTATGAAATAAATTAATGATGTCCCCTTAAATCCCTATTTCATCCAAAATTAATTACAAAAACCTTGTTTACCTCCTTCTTTTCAAAAAATTAACACCAAGTTATGACATATTATGGGTTGTCAACTTTGGTCTTATGGATTTAGTGTTGATGTTGCAGTTGACACAAACACCCAAATATTGGTAAATATTGTTACATCTTATGATAATGATTCGATCATTTGCAATCTTAATATTGACAACAAGAATGTAAGATTTTATGTCACAACCTCAAGCATCTCCAAATTGACAACATTACCTCACAACGGTTGTAATCCTATCACATCGAAGTTCATATTAATTGATGACAATAAAGACTACCTTTAGATCAACTTCATTGTTCCCTTAGATTTTTAATAGGTATATCTCTGCATATTTTTATATTTATTTAAAGTTGAAAACTAAGAAATATTGTTTTTTTTGCAGTTTCCTCTACTAAGTCTAGAAGGGACTTGACTATAGCAATTATATCTCTTCTAGTTTGGTTTTAAATAGCTACATTTTCAAGTTAATTCTTTTGAACATGAAATTTTATCATACAAATCATGTAACTTCGTACGTAGTTGGGTGCATATGTATCAATATGCAATAGATAATCTCTCATATAACAAATTGATGATAGGCTTAGGGCTTTGACATTTTTTATTCAAAGGTAGATCTTATATCTGCAATACTAGGCACTACAGGAGTAGAAGTTTTTAACTTCTATGTTTCATTGATTTCAAAAATACTACCCCTTAGTCTCTTACATTCTACAAAATTTTACAGGATTCAAAAAGTAAATCGTTAAACTTACAACATAATTACAACCATCAATCCATATTGATTTAATTTTTATTAGATATTGATTATCATAAATCCATTATTTCTTCTATTCTTATTCAACAAAATATTAGCTCCTAAACCCATGTCATGTCACTTCTAGCTAACCTTTTTTGTTGCTACATATAAAAAAATATATTTGTCTCTCATCACTATAGAAGACTTTAATTTATAATGATATTTTGATTTCGCTTGTATTATTTATTAAATTTAAGTTATCTAATAAGAATAAACATAAATATATTTAATTTTTATTGTATTTAGTTTGATAACTTAATTAAATCAATAACCATTTTATGAATTGTTCTTATATAAGTATATGAAATATTTATATACAAATAAATATTGTTATTATTATTTGTGATATCTAAATAAATTTAATAGATATGTTAAAATTAATTAATAAAATTTGAATAAAAATGATGGTAAACTGGTAAGAACTCAAGTGATTGAATATGTCTATTTTGAAGGTAAATTGATATATCTTCTCAACTAATATTTAGATGATTGCGAAAATATGTTTGGTTTACTAAAATATCATGGCAGGGTTATGCATAAGGGGTCAGCCCTGAAATCTATTTATAAAATCAAGGCAAATTGTCTTGGAAGCTTAGTGAAATTTTTCGAAGCATACATGGCGAATTGCATTTATTTGTTTCCAAAAATTTTCAAACCGTGGAGAATTTCATTAATTTATCTCCAAAAATTTTCAAATCATGGCAAATTTTTTTGTGTTGAGGGCTATGAATATCGGTTTGCAAAATCTAAAAGTGTATGACATACTTAAAAACTTTATGCCGATATGAAATACTGTAGGCCAACATGACGATCGATGATATGACGATCGGTTATAGGCATGATGATTGGCTGTAGGAATACCGATCAGTTGCAGGCATGATGATTGGATGCAGGCATGACGATCGGTTGCAGGTATGACAATCAGCTACAGGTATGTCAATCAGCTGTAGGAATACCGATCGGTTACAGACATGATGATCGATTGTAGGTATGATGATTGGTTGCAAGTATGACGATCGGTTGAAGGCATGACGATCAGCTGCAAAAATATTGATCAGTTACAGGTATGATGATCGACTGTAGACATGATGATCGGTTGTAAGAATACTAATCGGTTGCAGGTATGGCGATTGACTGTAAGCATGACGATCGACTGCAGGAATGATGATCGACTATAGGAATGACAATTGACTACAAGTATAATCATTGGTTGTAGGAATATCAATCGATTGTAGGTATGATGATCGAATGCAAGCATGATGATTGGCTGTAGGTATGATGATCGACTGCAGGAATGCCAATCGGCTATAGGAATGCTAATCGATTGCAAGCATGACGATCAACTATAGGAATCACGATCGACTGCAAGCATGACGATCGACTTGAGACATGACGATCGGTTGCAATACTGTCGATCAAATGTAGGTATGACCGATTAATGTCGATTGGTACCTCTACAACCGATAGACAAATGTTGATCGACAATCCCTGCAATCGATAGGTTGATGTCAATCAACACCTCTACAATCGATAGAGACAACTCTACAACCGATCGGTTTATACCGACAGAGACGACTCTGTAATCATTGACTTATATCGATAGACATGGCTCTGTAGCCAATTGACTTATATCGATAAACACAACTCTGCAACCGATCGACTTATATCGATCGTCTTGCACCGATCGACACTCCTCTGCAACCAATTGGATTATTTTGACAGACACTCCTCTGCAACCTTGTCAATTTTTTCATTGTTTTAGAGTTATTTTTGAGTTAGAGTATTTTTTATGTATGTTTATCGATACCCAGTATACTATATATATAGGTAGTATATGAGGCAATTTGGGCGAGAAAAATAAAATCATTTATAATTTGAAGATGATTTGGGTAGGAAATATAAAATTATTTATAATTTGAAGGCAAATTAGGTGGTAAAATCAAAATCATATGTAATTTGAGGTTGGCGAATTAAAATAAAATTAGGTTCATGATTATCAACGATGAGTGAATTTACCCCAAAAAAACTTCCACCCCATAAATTTCGAGCGAATGGACCCTAGTGAAAGGATCCAAAATTAGCCAATTTAAAATCTTGAAAATCCTAAATAGAGCCAATTTATGATATTTCATGCTTATGCATAACCCTATATCATGGTAGCATGCTCATAATATAGTACAATAAGAAACAATTCAATCATATATAACTAGTTTTGATCATCAAAGATAATTCAATATATATTTAGTAATAACATTTTATAGAAAAATTAAAATATAAAAAATAAAATAAATTTGTTTAAAACACTTTTAAAGAGGACATATTCCTTAGGTATTATAAAAAAATCCCTTTTGAACCAAAGATAACTTCAAACCATTAGATTTTGATACTTATTATAAAGTTATTTAATTTTATAATTTAAAATCACTTTGTAATTAGTAAATATGTATTAAGTTTAGAAATTTAAGTTCATAATCTATAATCTTGTTTTAAGAAAAGGAATTTGAAATTTTAACTTACTACTCATGTTTTTAAAGAAAAATTAACATAAATCATAGTCTATTTATTTATAATAAAATCATTATATCAAATAAACATAATGAATATATAAATTTTAATAAAAATTTTAAACATACGAAATATATTAATAAAAAGTTACAAAATATTAAGGATTTAGTAATAAAATCATTTAAGAAAAGAGAGGTGGAGATCCTCTATCATCTTATATTTATTATTATTATGGTAGAATTTTTGAATATGTATTTGAAAAAAATCAAACAAGAATTTATAAGTAAACTTAAGGCTAGTAATAACATCAAAAATACGAGCTTCTCATTATGCAAGCTTCTCATTAAACCTCATTCGGACCCAACAACAGTCTCTCAAAGTATGCAAGCCTCCCATTAAAAAAGAGCACATCTGGCGTTGTTGCTTCATCCTTATCTTCATGTGACCTTGTGAGTTGAACTTTCTCCTTGAGATATGTAGTTCCCATAAATGTGAATTGCTTCTCACAAGCACGACACTTATACCTAGGTTGTAGCACTGTAGATGTACCTGCGTTGTTGAAGTATCGAAAGGAGGTTTTATGTTCTTCCCCTACCTTTAACCTCGGACACGCTGGACTTAAATCTTTGAAGATATCTTTAAGCTTTTTCTGTCTTTCAACAGGAAGCTCATTAAAGGTGCAATTTAAATCCTTTAAATGTATGAAAAAAGACTCCGGATCAAAGCTGATATCGTCGTTGAAAACTAACTCTGGATCAAAGCTTGTATCGTCATTGAAAACTAACTCTGGATCAAAGATTGTATCGTCGTTGAAAACTAACTCTGGATCAAAGCTTATATCCTCGTCAAAAACCCCCACGTAAGAAACGAGCTCCATCATACATAAAAACAATAGAAGCCAAGCTATCTGCAGGACGAAAAAAATACAGAAGTTGTTGCTTAAATAGAAATAGGGATAGGGGACACAATCCAAGTTCTACGCTTAAACTAGGGGACACAATCCGGGTTCTCCGCTTAACGCCTTAAAATAGATAAGACACATTTTCAGTATAGTATTTTTTATTATTTTTTATTGATTTGCTTTATTATTTTATTTGTTTTTTCATTATTGATGGATTATTTTTTATTTTGTTTTATTAATGATGCACGTTGGAATGGTGAATTGAAATAGATTTGTTTTTTATTACTTTTATTATTATTTTATATTTTTATTTTTTTTGACATTCTCCATATGATACGGTTTTACTCTTATTATTTTCCTTCATGAGATTCTTAACTCTCTAAATAGATATAGAAATAGAAATAAAATAAGCAACGTCAACGTCAACGAACGTTGGAAGTGTTGCATTCATCAACAAACTTATTTGGCCAATTATTAATTTAACATAAGAAAAAATAAAATGTTGCTGGAAGTAATTATTTTAAGTTTATTTTAACATATTAGCCACCTTTAAACGTATTTTAAATTTAGATATTTAAAATTTTGTTTAAAAGTATTTTAAATTTAGATATTTAAAATTTTATTTTATTTTTGCTTTTATTATGGTACACGTGGCGTCATGAGCTTCTTAACTCTCTAAATAGAAATAGAAATAGAAATAAAATAAGCAACGTCAACGAAAGTTGGAAGGGTTGCATGCATCAACAAACTTATTTGGCCAATTATTAATTTAACATAAAAAAATAAAATGTTGCCGGAAGTAATTATTTTAACATATTAGCCACGTTTAAACGTATTTTAAATTTAGATATTTAAAATTTTATTTTATTTTTGCTTTTATTGTGGTACACGTGGCGTGGTGATACGTACAGTTGTTTCTCCTTAAAATAAGTAATATCAACCCTCTTGCATGCGTGGGATAAACTTATTTGACCAATTATTTATTAAAAAAAAAAAACTCCTACTTTATGGCAGGCTATCTGAAGTATTTATTTTAAGTTTATTTATTTATTTTATTTATTATGAATATATAGAGGAATTGGCAACTACCTTGGTCAAATCACATTGTCTCTTATTGTAGCATCAAATCATGGTCCTACCACTATAATCCCTACCTCACCTCGGTAAACATGATTCGGAGTGAGGGAGACCCCAATTGGCCGGGGGTTGGTACCGCCATCATCAAGCTAGCGCACACTGAGCGAACCTAGGTCAAACTACTACCTTTTTCCAGATTGGGCATGCCCATGAAGTTTGAACCTAAGTCTCCTCATAAGTGCCCAACTTCTTACCACATTTGGAAAGATACTTTTCACATCCATCCAATATATATTCCATCCATAATTGATCTTTGCTAATCTCTACTAATCTATATGACTCAACCACCTGTGAAAAGATCATATTGATTATAACATATTTATATTATAAAAAATAAAAAGTAAAAAAGATATAACAAATATGCTAATAATTATGTTTTCATATTAAGATAAAAATATTCAAAATATGGGAAAACAACAAATTCAAATCTTAGGTTGGCTAATAATTAATTAAATGCCATGATATAAAGTGATTTAATACCTTATCTCCCAAAGCATAGACCTAGGTTACATTCTTATGAAAAGTTAACCTCAAGTATGCTTAACTATACATGCTCAACATAGGTTTCTATTAGTTTTTATCATGACAAACCCCACATACAAATAGTATAAGAACAAAAAATATTATATTTTGAATGGAAAAACATAAATAGCACACATGGATAGAAGTGCATAAAGTGTGATTTGAAATGATTTGAAAATAGACATGAGATACTACAATAATAAATTTTAAACGAAGAAATTATTTTTAGTAACATTCTTTTTGTTAAAAATAGCTAAACTCCCACATCAATAGCACACCAATGCAAGGTTATGCATAATGGGTAGATCCCAAAATCTATTTACAAAAATAAAATAAATCGATTTTGAAATACAGGAAAATAATGTCCAAACTCATGTAGGAGACATGGCGAATTGCATTTATATTTAAAAAAAATTAAAAACTATGGTCAATCTTTTTGTGTTGACAATCGATGCCATATTCTAGTTGATAGACTAACTATAAATAGTATTGATGATAGTATATTGACTATCAATTGTATCAATAATGATTGGTTAGATCTATGATGATCAGTTGCAATAAAGGATTCAAAAGGTAAATGATGATCGGTTGTAGTCATGATGATCAGTTGCAACATATTGATGATAGAGCTGATAGATTGTAGTATTGATGATCAATATAGAAATGATGATTGAATGCAATAATACTGATTGGTTGCAAAAATATCAATAGGTTGCAATAGAGAGACCATAAATGATCGATTACATCAAAGGGACTATACCAATAGGTTGCAACAAATGGTCAAATACCGATAGGTTGCTAGAAAAGAGGTAAATATCAATCGATTGCAACAAATGAACCATTGATGATAGGTTGTAGCATTACCGATAGGATGCAATAATGGGGTAAATATTAAGAGGTTGTATCAAAATGACAAATGCTTATCGATTGCAAAAAAAGGACCATTATCAATAGGTTGTAGCAATATCAATAGTTTGCAGAATAGGGCATATATCGATAGGTTGCATTAGGAAGAACATAATCGATCAATTGTAGCAAATGATTCCATTATCGATGGGTTGTAGTTGTACCACATGTCAAATGCTTAGATGTCATGTGTCAACTATGCATTAAATGTTTACATGCAAAAAGTTTGCATAAAGGTATAAACAATCATTTTTTACCTTTTTCTAACACAGAGCATATCACATACCTTCCTTTTCACCTTTTTTTGATGTAGTCATTCTTTAAGATTTTCTCATTGTACATCAGTAAATTTTTCCACCTTTTCCTCTTACAGAGTCAATTTTCAACCTTTTCTCACTATACCTCAAATGTTTTTTAGTCATTTTCTCACCTTATGTTGTTGACCATACTACCTTCCACTCTACACCCTATTTTCAAGTCTCTCATACCTTACCCTATGCAATAAATTAATGATGTCCCCTTAAATCCCTATTTCATCCAAAATTAATTACAAAAACCTTGTTTACCTCCTTCTTTTCAAAAAATTAACACCAAGTTATGACATATTATGGGTTGTCAACTTTGGTCTTATGGATTTAGTGTTGATGTTGCAGTTGACACAAACACCCAAATATTGGTAAATATTGTTACATCTTATGATAATGATTCGATCATTTTCAATCTTAATATTGACAACAAGAATGTAAGATTTTATGTCACAACCTCAAGCATCTCCAAATTGACAACATTACCTCACAACGGTTGTAATCCTATCACATCGAAGTTCATATTAATTGATGACAATAAAGACTACCTTTAGATCAACTTCATTGTTCCCTTAGATTTTTAATAGGTATATCTCTGCATATTTTTATATTTATTTAAAGTTGAAAACTAAGAAATATTGTTTTTTTTGCAGTTTCCTCTACTAAGTCTAGAAGGGACTTGACTATAGCAATTATTCCTAATGAATTCTTCCTAGCCAAACTCGTTCTATAAGAAAGATCGATGGACATTCCATTCTAGGTGTTGGCATGTTTGATTCATTATCTTACACCAGAAATTTTACTGGTACACCTATGTTTCACATCGGATCAAAACGGATCTCCATAGCATTTAAATCAATAGTACTTCAACACTCAACACAAGAAATTATGTTATTTTCTTCTTTTATAAATCTTATTATAATTTGTAGAATTCTATAGCGTTGACCTCGCTACACCCAGACCTAGCCAATGTTGTTATGATAGTACAATAGGTGTAGGTAAATTTAACTTTATATGAAACTAACAATTTTTATATTGAGTTATGTTTTTATTTTATTTTTATTTTTACAATTTATACATAAATATAGAAAATAGCATCCTCTTCCTCTTCAATATGGGATGCTACTATCAGACGTCATAATATAAAAGAATCAAGAGATTTGAAAACACCTTTGTAATCGAACCCACTACTAAGAAGATCTATAAAATGCTTAAGGTCTTCCAATTCTCCCAATCCTTGACAACCTCCACCTGCATGTCCACTGCCAACTAGTGTTGTTGATATCAGTGAGCCCTCACCCACTACACATTAGCTTTCTATTTCAATATTGGGTTCATGTATTCATTTACATAAAATTATAATCTATATTTTTATGAACTTTTTAATATGTTTTCAGATGTACGGTGCACCAACATGTCATTAGTAGGTGTAGTTGTGCAAGAGATCTCATCTTTGGCCAGTAAGTCTAATACATTTATATTAAATTTTACATTTTGCCTTCACAAAATTTATAACCAAATTTTATTGTGTTTTCATTAAATTTTAAATTATATTTTTAGATATACGATGCACCAACATGCCACTACCAGGTGTAGCTACACAAGAGATCCCATCTTTGGTCAGTAAGTCTAATACATTTATATTAAATTTTACAGTCAACCTTGACAAAATTTATAACAAAATTTTATTATATTTTTTTAAGCTACTTCACAACAATATACTCAAAGAAGTTAACAAGTGATTTTGCCCCTTCTCCACCATGCCAACAACGAATTCAAGGTCAAAAACATATGGGTGGAAAAAAATTTCTTCCATCAATGCCATGGGGAGGAGGAACCAAGGAATTTTTAGGATTCAAGAATATGTCTTTTGGTAATTTTACAAATGTATAGGAAGTTCAACTATGGGGTTATCTATATATATATATGGATAGATGAAAAATATTCCTTGAAGACTTGCAACTTTCCTCTCCCTTGACTCTTGCTCATGCCTCTTGTTAGTGCTGTACTTATTCTTAGGTGATTCTTCTTTAGAGATAGGGGAATAGATAAGAGGTTGATTTTTTTCTTAAATACGTTTATGGGGTTGTTTGTGATTCTAGGATGTTTTCATGGGTATCCTAGGAAATCCACTCGTCCATGAGACATCGTGGAGGTGTCTTAGACATTTCCATGACATCTCATAGTAGCATGTATAAATGACAACACCAG
Source organism: Wollemia nobilis (assembly GCA_028583015.1). Taxonomy (NCBI): domain Eukaryota; kingdom Viridiplantae; phylum Streptophyta; class Pinopsida; order Araucariales; family Araucariaceae; genus Wollemia; species Wollemia nobilis. The sequence goes on from JAQPPZ010001353.1 coordinate 10,366,080, forward strand.
ATCCTAGGAACATCTCCAACCCATCTAAACCAGATTTGTAGGATGGCATGAGTCACTAAGATGCATCCTCATATTCATTGATGCTTTGCTTAATTATTTGTAAGGCCAGATGCTTTACTCAAATTTTTGTAAGGCTAAATATTTTAAGATGCATCCTCAGGTTCATTGATGCTTTGCTTAATTGTTTGTAAGAATAGATGCTTTGCTAAAATGTTTATAAGGCTAAAATTTTTTATTGATTCTTTTCTTTAAATGTTTGTAATCCTAGAGATATAATAATTCACATCTCTACCATATTTTAATTTTATGGTTTGTAAACCTAAAGATCTAACCATTCACATATCTACCCTCTTCTAGTTTGGTTTTAAATAGCTACATTTTCAAGTTAATTCTTTTGAACATGAAATTTTATCATACAAATCATGTAACTTCGTACGTAGTTGGGTGCATATGTATCAATATGCAATAGATAATCTCTCATATAACAAATTGATGATAGGCTTAGGGCTTTGACATTTTTTATTCAAAGGTAGATCTTATATCTGCAATACTAGGCACTACAGGAGTAGAAGTTTTTAACTTCTATGTTTCATTGATTTCAAAAATACTACCCCTTAGTCTCTTACATTCTACAAAATTTTACAGGATTCAAAAAGTAAATCGTTAAACTTACAACATAATTACAACCATCAATCCATATTGATTTAATTTTTATTAGATATTGATTATCATAAATCCATTATTTCTTCTATTCTTATTCAACAAAATATTAGCTCCTAAACCCATGTCATGTCACTTCTAGCTAACCTTTTTTGTTGCTACATATAAAAATATATATTTGTCTCTCATCACTATAGAAGACTTTAATTTATAATGATCTTTTGATTTCGCTTGTATTATTTATTAAATTTAATTCATCTAATAAGAATAAACATAAATATATTTAATTTTTATTGTATTTAGTTTGATAACTTAATTAAATCAATAACCATTTTATGAATTGTTCTTATATAAGTATATGAAATATTTATATACAAATAAATATTGTTATTATTATTTGTGATATCTAAATAAATTTAATAGATATGTTAAAATTAATTAATAAAATTTGAATAAAAATGATGGTAAAGTGGTAAGAACCCAAGTGATTAAATGTATCTATTTTGAAGGTAAAAACATATCTTCTCAACTAATATTTAGATGATTGCGAAAATATGTTTGGTTTACTAAAATATCATGGCAGGGTTATGCATAAGGGGTCAGCCCTGAAATTTATTTATAAAATCAAGGCAAATTGTCTTGGAATCTCAATGAAATTTTTCGAAGCATACATGGCGAATTGCATTTATTTGTATCCAAAAATTTTCAAACCGTGGAGAATTTCATTAATTTATCTCCAAAAATTTTCAAATCGTGGCAAAATTTTTTGTGTTGAGGGCCATGAATATCGGTTTGCAAAATCTAAAAGTGTATGACATACTTAAAAACTTTATGCCGATATGAAATACTTTAGGCCAACATGACGATCGATGATATGACGATCGGTTATAGGCATGATGATTGGCTGTAGGAATACCGATCAGTTGCAGGCATGATGATTGGATGCAAGCATGACGATCGGTTGCAGGTATGACAATCAGCTACAGGTATGTCAATCAGCTGTAGGAATACCGATCGGTTACAGACATGATGATCGATTGTAGGTATGATGATTGGTTGCAAGTATGACGATCGGTTGAAGGCATGACGATCAGCTGCAAAAATATTGATCAGTTACAGGTATGATGATCGACTGTAGACATGATGATCGGTTGTAAGAATACTAATCGGTTGCAGGTATGGCGATTGACTGTAAGCATGACGATCGACTGCAGGAATGATGATCGACTATAGGAATGACAATTGACTACAAGTATAATCATTGGTTGTAGGAATATCAATCGATTGTAGGTATGATGATCGAATGCAAGCATGATGATTGGCTGTAGGTATGATGATCGACTGCAGGAATGCCAATCGGCTATAGGAATGCTAATCGATTGCAAGCATGACGATCAACTATAGGAATCACGATCGACTGCAAGCATGACGATCGACTTGAGACATGACGATCGGTTGCAATACTGTCGATCAAATGTAGGTATGACCGACTAATGTCAATTGGTACCTCTACAACCGATAGAAAAATGTTGATCGACAATCCCTGCAATCGATAGGTTGATGTCGATCAACACCTCTACAATCGATAGAGACAGCTCTACAACCAATCGGTTTATACCGACAGAGACGACTCTGTAATCATTGACTTATATCGATAGACATGGCTCTGTAGCCAATTGACTTATATCGATAAACACAACTCTGCAACCGATCGACTTATATCGATCGTCTTGCACCGATCGACACTCCTCTGCAACCAATTGGATTATTTTGACAGACACTCCTCTGCAACCTTGTCAATTTTTTCATTGTTTTAGAGCTATTTTTGAGTTAGAGTATTTTTTATGTATGTTTATCGGTACCCAGTATAGTATATATATAGGTAGTATATGAGGCAATTTGGGCGAGAAAAATAAAATCATTTATAATTTGAAGATGATTTGGGTAGGAAATATAAAATTATTTATAATTTGAAGGCAAATTAGGTGGTAAAATCAAAATCATATGTAATTTGAGGTTGGCGAATTAAAATAAAATTAGGTTCATGATTATCAATGACAGGCGAATTTACCCCAAAAAAACTTCCACCCCATAAATTTCGAGCGAATAGACCCTAGTGAAAGTATCCAAAATTAACCAATTTAAAATCTTGAAAATCCTAAATAGAGCCAATTTATGATATTTCATGCTTATGCATAACCCTATATCATGGTAGCATGCTCATAATATAGTACAATAAGAAACAATTCAATCATATATAACTAGTTTTGATCATCAAAGATAATTCAATATATATTTAGTAATAACATTTTATAGAAAAATTAAAATATAAAAAATAAAATAAATTTGTTTAAAACACTTTTAAAGAGGACATATTCCTTAGGTATTATAAAAAAATCCCTTTTGAACCAAAGATAACTTCAAACCATTAGATTTTGATACTTATTATAAAGTTATTTAATTTTATAATTTAAAATCACTTTGTAATTAGTAAATATGTATTAAGTTTAGAAATTTAAGTTCATAATCTATAATCTTGTTTTAAGAAAAGGAATTTGAAAATTTAACTTACTACTCATGTTTTTAAAGCAAAATTAACATAAATCATAGTCTATTTATTTATAATAAAATCATTATATCAAATAAACATAATGAATATATAAATTTTAATAAAAATTTTAAACATACGAAATATATTAATAAAAAGTTACAAAATATTAAGGAGTTAGTAATAAAATCATTTAAGAAAAGAGAGGTGGAGATCCTCTATCATCTTATATTTATTATTATTATGGTAGAAGTTTTGAATATGTATTTGAAAAAAATCAAACAAGAATTTATAAGTAAACTTAAGGCTAGTAATAACATCAAAAATGCGAGCTTCTCATTATGCAAGCTTCTCATTAAACCTCATTCGGACCCAACAACAGTCTCTCAAAGTATGCAAGCCTCCCATTAAAAAAGAGCACATCTGGCGTTGTTGCTTCATCCTTATCTTCATGTGACCTTGTGAGTTGAACTTTCTCCTTGAGATATGTAGTTCCCATAAATGTGAATTGCTTCTCACAAGCACGACACTTATACCTAGGTTGTAGCACTGTAGATGTACCTGCGTTGTTGAAGTATCGAAAGGAGGTTTTATGTTTTTCCCCTACCTTTAACCTCGGACATGCTGGACTTAAATCTTTGAAGATATCTTTAAGATTTTTCTGTCTTTCAACGGGAAGCTCATTAAAGGTGCAATTTAAATCCTTTAAATGTATGAAAAAAGACTCCGGATCAAAGCTGATATCGTCGTTGAAAACTAACTCTGGATCAAAGCTTGTATCGTCATTGAAAACTAACTCTGGATCAAAGCTTGTATCGTCGTTGAAAACTAACTCTGGATCAGAGCTTATATCCTCGTCAAAAACCCCCACGTAAGAAACGGGCTCCATCATACATAAAAACAATAGAAGCCAAGCTATCTCACGGGACGAACAAAATACGGAAGTTGTTGCTTAAATAGAAATAGGGATAGGGGACACAATCCAAGTTCTACGCTTAAACTAGGGGACACAATCCAGGTTCTCCGCTTAACGCCTTAAAATAGATAAGACACATTTTCAGTATAGTATTTTTTATTATTTTTTATTGATTTGCTTTATTATTTTATTTGTTTTTTCATTATTGATGGATTATTTTTTATTTTGTTTTATTAATGATGCACGTTGGAATGGTGAATTGAAATAGATTTGTTTTTTATTACTTTTATTATTATTTTATATTTTTATTTTTTTTGACATTCTCCATATGATACGGTTTTACTCTTATTATTTTCCTTCATGAGCTTCTTAACTCTCTAAATAGATATAGAAATAGAAATAAAATAAGCAACGTCAACGTCAACGAACGTTGGAAGGGTTGCATGCATCAACAAACTTATTTGGCCAATTATTAATTTAACATAAGAAAAAATATAATGTTGCTGGAAGTAATTATTTTAAGTTTATTTTAACATATTAGCCACCTTTAAACGTATTTTAAATTTAGATATTTAAAATTTTGTTTAAAAGTATTTTAAATTTAGATATTTAAAATTTTATTTTATTTTTGCTTTTATTATGGTACACGTGGCATCATGAGCTTCTTAACTCTCTAAATAGAAATAGAAATAGAAATAAAATAAGCAACGTCAACGTCAACGTCAACGAACGTTGGAAGGGTTGCATGCATCAACAAACGTATTTGGCCAATTATTAATTTAACATAAAAAAATAAAATGTTGCCGGAAGTAATTATTTTAACATATTAGCCACGTTTAAACGTATTTTAAATTTAGATATTTAAAATTTTATTTTATTTTTGCTTTTATTGTGGTACACGTGGCGTGGTGATACGTACAGTTGTTTCTCCTTAAAATAAGTAATATCAACCCTCTTGCATGCATGGGATAAACTTATTTGACCAATTATTTATTAAAAAAAAAAAAACTCCTACTTTATGGCAGGCTATCTGAAGTATTTATTTTAAGTTTATTTATTTATTTTATTTATTATGAATATATAGAGGAATTGGCAACTACCTTGGTCAAATCACATTGTCTCTTATTGTAGCATCAAATCATGGTCCTACCACTATAATCCCTACCTCACCTCGGTAAACATGATTCGGAGTGAGGGAGACCCCAATTGGCCGGGGGTTGGTACCGCCATCATCAAGCTAGCGCACACTGAGCGAACCTAGGTCAAACTACTACCTTTGTCCAGATTGGGCATGCCCACGAAGTTTGAACCTAAGTCTCCTCATAAGTGCCCAACTTCTTACCACATTTGGAAAGATACTTTTCACATCCATCCAATATATATTCCATCCATAATTGATCTTTGCTAATCTCTACTAATCTATATGACTCAACCACCTGTGAAAAGATCATATTGATTATAACATATTTATATTATAAAAAATAAAAAGTAAAAAAGATATAACAAATATGCTAATAATTATGTTTTCATATTAAGATAAAAATATTCAAAATATGGGAAAACAACAAATATTAAGAAATTATTTTTAGTAACATTCTTTTTGTTAAAAATAGCTAAACTCCCACATCAATAGCACACCAATGCAAGGTTATGCATAATGGGTAGATCCCAAAATCTATTTATAAAAATAAAATAAATCGATTTTGAAATACAGGAAAATAATGTCCAAACTCATGTAGGAGACATGGCGAATTGCATTTATATTTAAAAAAAATTAAAAACTATGGTCAATCTTTTTGTGTTGACAATCGATGCCATATTCTAGTTGATAGACTAACTATAAATAGTATTGATGATAGTATATTGAATATCAATTGTATCAATAATGATTGGTTAGATCTATGATGATCAGTTGCAATAAATGATTCAAAAGGTAAATGATGATCAGTTGCAATAAAGGATTCAAAAGGTAAATGATGATCGGTTGCAGTCATGATGATCAGTTGCAACATATTGATGATAGAGCTGATAGATTGTAGTATTGATGATCAATATAGAAATGATGATTGAATGCAATAATACTGATTGGTTGCAAAAATATTAATAGGTTGCAATAGAGAGACCATAAATGATCGATTACATCAAAGGGACTATACCAATAGGTTGCAACAAATGGTCAAATACCGATAGGTTGCTAGAAAAGAGGTAAATATCAATCGATTGCAACAAATGAACCATTGATGATAGGTTGTAGCATTACCGATAGGATGCAATAATGGGGTAAATATTAAGAGGTTGTATCAAAATGACAAATGCTTATCGATTGCAAAAAAAGGACCATTATCAATAGGTTGTAGCAATATCAATAGTTTGCAGAATAGGGCATATATCGATAGGTTGCATTAGGAAGAACATAATCGATCAATTGTAGCAAATGATTCCATTATCGATGGTTTGTAGTTGTACCACATGTCAAATGCTTAGATGTCATGTGTCAACTATGCATTAAATGTTTACATGCAAAAAGTTTGCATAAAGGTATAAACAATCATTTTTTTACCTTTTTCTAACACAGAGCATATCACATACCTTCCTTTTCACCTTTTTTTGATGTAGTCATTCTTTAAGCTTTTCTCATTGTACATCAGTAAATTTTTCCACCTTTTCCTCTTACAGAGTCAATTTTCAACCTTTTCTCACTATACCTCAAATGTTTTTTAGTCATTTTCTCACCTTATGTTGTTGACCATACTACCTTCCACTCTACACCCTATTTTCAAGTCTCTCACACCTTACCCTATGAAATAAATTAATGATGTCCCCTTAAATCCCTATTTCATCCAAAATTAATTACAAAAACCTTGTTTACCTCCTTCTTTTCAAAAAATTAACACCAAGTTATGACATATTATGGGTTGTCAACTTTGGTCTTATGGATTTAGTGTTGATGTTGTAGTTGACACAAACACCCAAATATTGGTAAATATTGTTACATCTTATGATAATGATTCGATCATTTTCAATCTTAATATTGACAACAAGAATGTAAGATTTTATGTCACAACCTCAAGCATCTCCAAATTGACAACATTACCTCACAACGGTTGTAATCCTATCACATCGAAGTTCATATTAATTGATGACAATAAAGACTACCTTTAGATCAACTTCATTGTTCCCTTAGATTTTTAATAGGTATATCTCTGCATATTTTTATATTTATTTAAAGTTGAAAACTAAGAAATATTGTTTTTTTTGCAGTTTCCTCTACTAAGTCTAGAAGGGACTTGACTATAGCAATTATTCCTAATGAATTCTTCCTAGCCAAACTCGTTCTATAAGAAAGATCGATGGACATTCCATTCTAGGTGTTGGCATGTTTGATTCATTATCTTACACCAAAAATTTTACTGGTACACCTATGTTTCACATCGGATCAAAACGGATCTCCATAGCATTTAAATCAATAGTACTTCAACACTCAACACAAGAAATTATGTTATTTTCTTCTTTTATAAATCTTATTATAATTTGTAGAATTCTATAGCGTTGACCTCGCTACACCCAGACCTAGCCAATGTTGTTATGATAGTACAATAGGTGTAGGTAAATTTAACTTTATATGAAACTAACAATTTTTATATTGAGTTATGTTTTTATTTTATTTTTATTTTTACAATTTATACATAAATATAGAAAAGAGCATCCTCTTCCTCTTCAATATGGGATGCTACTATCAGACGTCATAATATAAAAGAATCAAGAGATTTGAAAACACCTTTGTAATCGAACCCACTACTAAGAAGATCTATAAAATGCTTAAGGTCTTCTAATTCTCCCAATCCTTGACAACCTCCACCTGCATGTCCACTGCCAACTAGTGTTGTTGATATCAGTGAGCCCTCACCCACTATACATTAGCTTTCTATTTCAATATTGGGTTCATGTATTCATTTATATAAAATTATAATCTATATTTTTATGAACTTTTTAATATGTTTTCAGATGTACGGTGCACCAACATGTCATTAGCAGGTGTAGTTGTGCAAGAGATCTCATCTTTGGCCAGTAAGTCTAATACATTTATATTAAATTTTACATTTTGCCTTCACAAAATTTATAACCAAATTTTATTGTGTTTTTATTAAATTTTAAATTATATTTTTAGATATACGATGCACCAACATGCCACTACCAGGTGTAGCTACACAAGAGATCCCATCTTTGGTCAGTAAGTCTAATACATTTATATTAAATTTTACAGTCAACCTTCACAAAATTTATAACAAAATTTTATTATATTTTTTTAAGCTGCTTCACAACAATATACTCAAAGAAGATAACAAGTGATTTTTCCCCTTCTCCACCATGCCAAAAACGAATTCAAGGTCAAAAACATATGGGTGGAAAAAAGTTTCTTCCATCAATGCCATGGGGAGGAACAAGGAATTTTTAGGATTCAAGAATATGTCTTTTGGTAATTTTACAAATGTATAGGATGTTCAACTGTGGGGTTATCTTATATATATATATATATATATATATATATATATATATGGATAGATGAAAAATATTCCTTGAAGACTTGCAACTTTCCTCTCCCTTGACTCTTGCTCATGCCTCTTGTTAGTGCTGCACTTATTCTTAGGTGATTCTTATTTAGAGATAGGGGAATAGATAAGAGGTTGATTTTTTTCTTAAATACGTTTATGGGGTTGTTTTTGATTCTAGGATGTTTTCATGGGTATCCTAGGAAATCCATTCATCCATGAGACATCATGGAGGTGTCTTAGACATTTCCATGACATCTCATAGTAGCATGTATAAATGACAACACCAGATCCTAGGAACATCTCCAACCCATCTAAACCAAATTTGTAGGATGGCATGAGTCACTAAGATGCATCCTCATATTCATTGATGCTTTGCTTAATTATTTGTAAGGATAGATGCTTTACTTAAATTTTTGTAAGGCTAAATATTTTAAGATGCATCCTCATGTTCATTGATGCTTTGCTTAATTGTTTGTAAGAATAGATGCTTTGCTAAAATGTTTATAAGGCTAAATTTTTTTATTGATTCTTTTCTTTAAATGTTTGTAATCCTAGAGATATAATAATTCACATGTCTACCATATTTTAATTTTATGGTTTGTAAACCTAGAGATCTAACCATTCACATATCTACCCTCTTCTAGTTTGGTTTTAAATAGCTACATTTTCAAGTTAATTCTTTTGAACATGAAATTGTATCATACAAATCATGTAACTTCCTACGTAGTTGGGTGCATATGTATCAATATGCAATAGATAATCTCTCATATAACAAATTGATGATAGGTTTAGGGCTTTGACATTTTTTATTCAAAGATAGCTCTTATATCTGCAATACTAGGCACTACAAGAGTAGAAGTTTTTAACTTCTATGTTTCATTGATTTCAAAAATACTACCCCTTAGTCTCTTACATTCTACAAAATTTTACAGGATTCAAAAAGTAAATCGTTAAACTTACAACATAATTACAACCATCAATCCATATTGATTTAATTTTGATTAGATATTGATTATCATAAATCCATTATTTCTTCTATTCTTATTCAACAAAATATTAGCTCCTAAACCATGTCATGTCACTTCTAGCTAACCTTTTTGGTTGCTACATATAAAAAAATATATTTGTCTCTCATCACTATGGAAGACTTTAATTTATAATGATGTTCTGATTTCGCTTGTATTATTTATTAAATTTAATTTATCTAATAAGAATAAACATAAATCTATTTAATTTTTATTGTATTTAGTTTGATAACTTAATTAAATCAATAACCATTTTATGAATTGTTCTTATATAAGTATATGAAATATTTATATACAAATAAATATTGTTATTATTATCTGTGATATCTAAATAAATTTAATAGATATGTTAAAATTAATTAATAAAATTTGAATAAAAATGATGATAAAGTGGTAAGAACCCAAGTGATTAAATGTATCTATTTTGAAGGTAAAAACATATCTTCTCAACTAATATTTAGATGAGTGCAAAAATATGTTTGGTTTACTAAAATATCATGGCAAGGTTATGCATAAGGGGTCAGCCCTGAAATCTATTTATAAAATCAAGGCGAATTTTATTGGAATCTCGGTGAAATTTGTAGAAGCATACATGATGAATTGCATTTATTTGTATCCAAAAATTTTCAAACCATGGCGAATTTCATTAATTTATCTCCAAAAATTTTCAAATCGTGGCAATTTTTTTTGTGTTGGGGGCTATGAATATCGGTTTGCAAAATATAAAAATTTACGACATGCTTAAAAACTTTAGGTCGATATGAAATACTTTAGGCCAACATGACGATCGGTTATAGGCATGACGATTGGCTGTAGGAATACTGATCAGTTGCAGGAATTATGATTGGATGTAGGCATGACGATCAGTTGCAGGTATGACAATCAGCTGCAGGTATGTCAATCAGTTGTAGGAAGACAGATCAGTTACAGACATGATGATCGATTGTAGGTATGACGATTGGTTGCAAGTATGACGATCGATTGAAAGCATGACGATCAGCTACAAAAATATTGATCAGTTGTAGGTATGATGATCGGCTGTAGACATGATGATCAGTTGTAAGAATACTGATCGGTTTGCAGGTATGGCAATCGACTGTAAGCATGACGATCAGTTGCAGGAATGATGATCGACTATAGGAATGACAATTGACTACAAGTATAATGATTGGTTGTAGGAATATCGACCGATTGTAGGTATGATGATCAAATACAAGCATGATGATTGGCTGCAGGTATGACGATCGACTGCAGGAATGCCAATCAACTACAGGAATGCTAATCGATTGCAAGCATGATGATCAACTATAGGAATCACGATCGACTGCAAGCATGACGATCGACTTGAGACATGACGATCGGTTGTAGTAATGTCGATCAGATGTAGGTATGACCGACTAATGTCGATTGGTACCTCTACAACCAATAGACAAATTTTGATCGACAATCCTTGCAATCGATAGGTTGATGTCGATCAACACCTCTATAATCGATAGAGACAGCTCTACAACCGATCGATTTATACCGACAGAGACGACTCTGTAATCATCGACTTATACCGATAGACATGGCTCTGTAGCCAATTGACTTATATCGATAAACACAACTCTACAACTGATCGACTTATATCGATCATCTTGCACCGATCGACACTCCTTTGCAACCAATTGGATTATTTTGACAGACACTCCTCTACAACCTTGTCAATTTTTTCATTATTTTAGAGCTATTTTTGAGTTAGAGTATTTTTTATGTATGTTTATCGGTACCCAGTACAATATATATATGGGTAGTATATGAGGCGATTTGGGTGAGAAAAATAAAATCATTTATAATTTGAAGATGATTTGGGTAGGAAATATAAAATTATTCATAATTTGAAGGCGAATTAGGTGGTAAAATCAAAATCATATGTAATTTGAGGTTGGCGAATTAAAATAAAATTAGGTTCATGATTATCAACGGCAGGTGAATTTACCCCAAAAAAACTTCCACCCCATAAATTTCGAGCGAATGGACCCTAGTGAAAGTATCCAAAATTAACCAGTTTAAAATCTTGAAAATCCTAAATAAAGCCAATTTATGATATTTCGTGCTTATGCATACCCCTGTATCATGGTAGCATGCTCATAATATAGTACAATAAGAAATAATTCAATCATATATAACTAATTTTTATCATCAAAGATAATTCAATATATATTTAGTATCTGCCCATGTAGAGGAGTTGGAAAGCAAGTGGGTAGTTAAACCTCTCTAGTTCTAGTTGCTGAGAGGCCCAGGTTCAAATCTCTCGCCTCACATGTTGCGGATATGTTATGTAATGGTTCCCTCGTGGTCACAGTCTGTTTACCCCTTGTGGCCACCACCAAAAAAAAAAAAAAAAATTCAATATATATTTAGTAATAACATTTTATAGAAAAATTAAAATATAAAAAATAAAATAGATTTGTTTAAAACACTTTTAAAGAGGACATATTCCTTAGGTATTATAAAAAAATCCCTTTTGAACCAAAGATAACTTCAAACCATTATATTTTGATACTTATTATAAAGTTATTTAATTTTATAATTTAAAATCACTTTGTAATTAGTAAATATGTATTAAGTTTAGAAATTTAAGTTCATAATCTATAATCTTGTTTTAAGAAAAGGAATTTGAAATTTTAATTTACTACTCATGTTTTTAAAGCAAAATTAAAACCTTAACATAAATCATAGTCTATTTATTTATAATAAAATCATTATATCAAACAAACATAATGAATATATAAATTTTAATAAAAATTTTAAACGTACGAAATATATTAATAAAAAGTTACAAAATATTAAGGAGTTAGTAATAAAATCATTTAAGAAAAGAGATCTTACATAGGGAGATCCTCTATCTTATATTTATTATTATTATGGTAGAAGTTTTGAATATATATTTGAAAAAAATCTAAACTTAAGGCTAGTAATAACATAAAAAATACGAGCTTCTCATTATGCAAGCTTCTCATTAAACCTCATTCGGACCCAACAACAGTCTCTCAAAGTATGCAAGCCTCCCATTAAAAAAGAGCACATCTGGCATTGTTGCTTCATCCTTATCTTCATGTGACCTTGTGAGTTGAACTTTCTCCTTGAGATATGTAGTTCCCATAAATGTGAATTGCTTCTCGCAATCACTACACTTATACCTAGGTTGTAGCACTGTAGATGTACCTACGTTGTTGAAGTATCGAAAGGAGGTTTTATGTTCTTCCCCTTCCTTTAACCTCGGACACGTTGGTCTTAAATCTTTGAAGATATCTTTAAGCTTTTTCTGTCTTTCAACGGGAAGCTCATTAAAGGTGCAATTTAAATCCTTTAAATGTATGAAAAAAGACTCTGGATCAAAGCTGATATTGTCGTTGAAAACTAACTCTAGATCAAAGCTTGTATCGTCATTGAAAACTAACTCTGGATCAAATCTTATATCCTCATCAAAAACCCCCACGTAAGAAACGGGCTCCATCATACATAAAAACAATAGAAGCCAAGCTATCTGCGGACGAACAAAATACAGAAGTTGTTGCTTAAATAGAAATAGGGATAGGGGACACAATCCAAGTTCTACGCTTAAACTAGGGGACACAATCCAGGTTCTCCGCTTAACGCCTTAAAATAGATAAGACACATTTTCAGTATAGTATTTTTTATTATTTTTTATTGAATTGCTTTATTATTTTATTTGTTTTTTCATTATTGATGGATTATTTTTTATTTTGTTTTATTAATGATGCACGTTGGAATGGTGAATTGAAATAGATTTGTTTTTTATTACTTTTATTATTATTTTATATTTTTATTTTTTTTGACATTCTCCATATGATACGGTTTTACGCTTATTATTTTCCTCCATGAGCTTCTTAACTCTCTAAATAGAAATAGAAATAAAAATAAAATAATCAACGTCAACGTCAACGTCAACGAACATTGGAAGGGTTGCATGCATCAACAAACTTATTTGGCCAATTATTAATTTAACATAAAAAAATAAAATGTTGGCGGAAGTAATTATTTTAAGTTTATTTTAACATATTAGCCACGTTTAAACGTACTTTAAATTTAGATATTTAAAATTTTGTTTAAACGTATTTTAAATTTAGATATTTAAAATCTTATTTTATTTTTGCTTTTATTTTGGTACACGTGGCGTGGTGATACGTACAGTTGTTTCTCCTTAAAATAAGTAATACCAACCCTCTTGCATGCGTGGGATAAACTTATTTGACCAATTATTTATTAAAAAAAAAAAACTCCTTTTTCGCAGGCTATCTGAAGTATTTATTTATTTTATTTATTATGAATATATAGAGGAATTGGCAACTACCTTTTCTTGGTAAAATCGCATTGTCTTTTATTATAGCGTCAAATCATGGTCTTACCACTATAATCCCTACCCCACCTCGGTAAACATGACTCGGAGTGAGGGAGACCCCAGTTGGCCGGGGGTTGGTACCGCCATCATCAAGCTAGCGCACACTCAACAAACCTAAGTCAAACTACTACCTTTTTCCAGATTGGGCATGCCCATGAAGTTTGAACCTAAGTTTCCTCATAAGTGCCCAACTTCTTACCACATTTGGAAAGATACTTTTCACATCCATCCAATATATATTCCATCCATAATTGATCTTTGCTAATCTCCACTAATCTATATGACTCAACCACCTATGAAAAGATCATATTGATTATAACATGTTTATATTATAAAAAATAAAAAATAAAAAAGATATAACAAATATGCTAATAATTATGTTTTCATATTAAGATAAAAATATTCAAAATATGGGAAAACAACAAATCTTAGGTTACCTAATAATTAATTAAATGCCATGATATAAAGTGATTTAATACCTTATCTCCCAAAGCATAGACCTAGGTTACATTCTTATGAAAAGTTAACCTCAAGTATGCTTAACTATATATGCTCAACATAGGTTTCTGATTAGTTTTTATCATGACAAACCCCACATACAAATAGTATAAGAACAAAAAATATTATATATTGAATGGAAAAACATAAATAGCACACATGGATAGAAGTGCATAAAATGTGATTTGAAATGACTTGAAAATAGACATGAGATACTACAATAATAAATTTTAAATGAAGAAATTATTTTTAGTAACATCATTTTTGTTAAAAATAGCCAAATTCCCACATCAATAACACACCAATGCAAGGTTATGCATAATGGGTAGATTCCAAAATCTATTTATAAAAATGAAATAAATCGATTTTGAAATACAGGAAAATAATGTCCAAACTCATGTAGGAGATATGGCGAATTGCATTTATATTTAAAAAAAATTAAAAACTATGGTCAATCTTTTTGTGTTGACAATCGATGTCATATTCTAGTTGATAGACTAACTATAAATAGTATTGATGATAGTATATTGACTATCAGTTGTATAAATAATGATTGGTTAGATCTATGATGATCAGTTGCAATAAAGGATTCAAAAGGTAAATGATGATCGGTTGCAGTCACGATGATCAGTTGCAACATATTGATGGTAGAGCTGATCGATTGTAGTATTGATGATCAATATAGAAATGATGATTGAATGCAGTAATACTGATTGGTTGCAAAAACATCAATAGGTTGCAATAGAGAGACCATAAATGATCTATTACATCAAAGGGACTATACCAATAGGTTGCAACAAATGGTCAAATACCGATAGGTTGCTAGAAAAGAGGTAAATATCAATCGATTGCAGCAAAGGAACCATTGTTGATAGGTTGTAGCAATACTGATAGGTTGCAATAATGGGGTAAATATTGAGAGGTTGTATCAAAATGAGAAATGCTTATCGATTTCAACAAAGGACCGTTATCGATAGGTTGTAGCAATATCTATAGTTTGCATAATATGGCATATATCGATAGGTTGTATTAGGAAGAACATAATCGATCAATTGTAGAAAATGATTCCATTATCGATGGGTTGTAGTTGTACCACATGTCAAATGCTTAGATGTCATGTGTCAACTATGCATTAAATGTTTGCATGCAAAAAGTCTACATAAAGGTATAAACAATTATTTTTTACTTTTTTCTAACACAGAGCTTATCACACACCTTCCTTTTCACCTTTTTTTGATGTAGTCATTTTTTAAGCTTTTCTCATTGTACATCAGTAAATTTTTCCACCTTTTCCTCTTACAGAGTCAATTTTCAACCTTTTCTCACTATACCTCAAATGTTTTTTTAGTCATTTTCTCACATTATGTTGTTGACCATACTACCTTCCACTCTACACCCTATTTTCAAGTCTCTCATACCTTACCCTATGAAATAAATTAATGATGTCCCCTTAAAACCCTATTTCATCCAAAATTAATTACAAAAACCTTGTTTACCCCCTTCTTTTCAAAAAATTAACACCAAGTTATGACATATTATGGGTTGTCAACTTTGGTCTTATGGATTTAGTGTTGATGTTGCAGTTGACACAAACACCCAACTATTGCTAAATATTGTTATAGCTTACGATAATGATTCGATCATTTTCAATCTTAATATTGACAACAAGAATGTAAGATTTTATGTCACAACCTCAAGCATCTCCAAATTGACAACATTACCTCACAACGGTTGTAATCCTATCACATCGAAGTTCATATTAATTGATGACAATAAAGACTACTTGGAGATCAACTTCATTGTTCCCTTAGATTTTTAATAGGTATATCTCTGCATATTTTTATATTTATTTAAAGTTAAAAATTAAGAAATATTATTTTTTTTACAGTTTCCTCTACTAAGTCTAGAAGGGACTTGACTATAGAAATTATTCCTAATGAATTCTTCCTAGCCAAACTCATTCTGTAAGAAAGATCGATGGACATTCCATTCTAGGTGTTGGCATGTTTGATTCATTATCTTACACACCAAAAATCTTACTAGTACACCTATGTTTCACATCGGATCAAAACGGATCTCCATAGCATTTAAATCAACAATGCTTCAACACTCAACACAAGCAATTATATTATTTTCTTCTTTTATAAATCTTATTATAATTTGTAGAATTCTATAGCGTTGACCTCGGTACACCCAGACCTAGCCAATTTGTTATTATAGTACAATAGGTGTAGGTAAATTTAACTTTATATGAAACTAACAATTTTTATATTGAGTTATGTTTTTATTTTTATTTATTTTTTATAATTTATACATAAATATAGAAAAGAGCATCCTCTTCCTCTTCAATATGGGATCCTACTATTAAAGGTCATAATATAAAAGAATCAAGAAATTTGAAAACACCTTTGTAATCGAAACCACTACTAAGAAGATCTATAAAATGCTTAAGGTCTTCTAATTCTCCCAATCTTGACAACCTCCACCTGCACGTCCACTGCCAACTAGTGTTGTTGATATCAGTGAGCCCTCACCCACTACACATTAGCTTTCTATTTCAATATTGGCTTCATGTATTCATTTACTTAAAATTATAATCTATATTTTTATGAACTTTTTAATATGTTTTCAGATGTACAGTGCACAAACATGTCATTAGCAGGTGTAGTTGTGCAAGAGATCTCATCTTTGGCCAATAAGTCTAATACATTTATATTAAATTTTACATTTTGCCTTCACAAAATTTATAACCAAATTTTATTATGTTTTTATTAAATTTTAAATTATATTTTTAGATATACGATGCACCAACATGCCATTACCAGGTGTAGCTACACAAGATATCTCATATTTGTCAGTAATTCTAATACATTTATATTAAATTTTACAGTCAACCTTCACAAAATTTATAACAAAATTTTATTATATTTTTTTAAGCTACTTCACAACAATATACTCAAGGAAGATAACAAGTAATTTTTCCCCTTCTCCACTATGCCAACAATGAATTCAAGGTCAAAAACGTATGGGTGGAAAAAAATTTCTTCCATCAATGCCATGGGGAGGAGGAACCAAGGAATTTTTAGGATTCAAGAATATGTCTTTTGGTAATTTTACAAATGTATAGGAAGTTCAACTGTGGGGTTACCTAATCCTCCACTTGATGAGGATTATTTTTTTATAGGGCAACATGCCCTCTTTTTTTCAAGCAACAAATGTGCTTTGAGATTAACAAAATAAAGCAGAAGCAAAATATTCAAGTGCATCTCCTCAAACATCATCTCCTCCTAAGAAAAGTGAAACCCCTCATTCTCTAACAGAGGATAAGAAATAAAAATTTTCTACAAATATTTTAATATCTAATAATTGTCAATCAATGATCACAAATTTGTTGCTTCCAGATGTAAAAGAAATGAAACAATAGGATTATCGGGCCAAATATTTAGTAAAGGAAATAAATGCTCAATTCAAAAAAATTTCAAAACGGGAAAAATTATTTTCTTTTGTTGAAAATGAATAAAAAAAGCTTGATGCTCTACTACATCAAGCTAAATATGCTACAATGATGGTTACAACTGCTTATAATGATGAAATTTTAAGTCATATGTTGAATAGATTGGAGAACATAAATGTTGAAGCCCAAGCTTATTTTAATCAATGGGTATTTATCAAGAAAAAGGTTGTTGCTATAGCTGCAAAGAATGTTGCTAAGGTTAGACTAATTTCTTCTAAATTTTGTTTGTTCTCTTTTTCTAAATGTAACTATCTACTAACTTTTTTCTTGTTGTTCCTTTTGCAGGTCAACTTTTATAATTTTAAGATGTCAGTTCAAAACCTATAATATTATCTAAAAATAGCAAAGGATTACTTACAAGCTTCTATGACAATGAAAAAGAGCTTAAAAAAAATTTGACCTCCACGCATCACAAAGAACACTTGGAACATCCTACTCATCAGTCAGGGGGCATACAACGTGATTCATCACCAAATCATAGTCTAAAACCAAGCAAATACATGGTGAAAAAATTTGGAAACATAGGTGATGAAAATCAACTAATCAACATCACATATTTAAATCGAAAAAGTGTGATAACATAAGAAAATTGAAGATCAAGGGCTCCTAAGCAAGAAATTCTAAAATGTTCATGAGAAGAACGTGGACCAAAGTATCAAAAGGTCAACTATCAAGTTTCGAGGATCCAATCGAGTAGAGCTCATAATCACCAAGAAGACCTCGTAGAAGAAAAAATACACAAAATTCTTCTTCTCCTTTAGGAATTGTTATCTATAACCCAAGTCATCCTTTGATTACAAAAATGGCATCCAATACCTCCCCAAACTCCTCCCAAGAGAACATCACTCAAGTAGAAACTAGACGTTCCAAGGTCACTAATGAGATGTTACTCCACATAGTAGAAAGTATTAATAACATGACTACCAACTTCAACCAAGTATTCAACAAAAAATCCCAACCAAATACTCCTACTCCCAACCACTGGAGTACCGACATTCATTATGAATACTATATACACCACAAATATCATAATATTTAGTCCCCAAATCTCAAAAGACACAAAAATAATGAGGATAGAGGTAATGAAGAAGTGTTTGAGCAACAAAGGGGTTTTGATAGACCTTACCAAAATTACATCCAACAATAGAGGCATAATGAGGAACAAGATAGGAACAATGTTCACCACCAAACAAGAGGTCCTACTGCAACCAATTATCCATGCGTTGACATGCCCACCTTTGAAGGTCATGATCCATGTGGATGGATAGCCAAAATGGCAGGCATATTGGACTTCTACCAATTTTAGGAGTCGGCAAAAATTTCTTTTGTGGCAATCAAATAAGGCATTGAATATTATCAATGGTTTACATGGTTCAAACATGAGGACAAAAATTACAACCACTGGCAAGAGTTCTCAGATGCCTTTATTTGCAGATTTGAAAAATGTCCCACAGGTTCCTACACAGTACGGTTGTTGTCACTCAAACATATAGGATCGGTAGAGGACTATATCTTAGAATTTACTAGTATGCTTCACTATGGAACAATATTACAGCCAGATGTGGTCGTAGTGGCTTTTAGAAATGGGTTGAAAGCAAATGTTAAATTTGAAATGGACCTACAAAACCCATCTAGGTTAGACGAGTGCACAAGGATTGCCAAGTTGGCAAAAATGAAGATGCAATTGGGTACATCCACATGACGCAAATCATATGGTCAAACTCAATTCCGCAACAACTCTTTTTGTAAAAACGATCAACCATCAAGATACTTCTTCTTTAAATGTCACACTCATCATCCAAAATATCAAGCATGCATACAAAGACAAAACTTTCAAATCAAATATACTGACAAGGAATATGAAGAAATAGAGGAACACAACTCACCTGAGGATCCCTAAATCGAAGACCAAAGTGACCACGAGGAGGTTGTAGCTGAAGGTGATACCATGAATATTTCAGTACATGCTCTCATGGGGTTATTATATCACCATATAATCAAGGTGGAAGGGTTCATTCAAAAAAATAAGTTAATAGTATTAATTGAGTCAGGAACTATGCACAACTTTATTGATGCAAAACTTGTAAGGGTATTAAATTTGCACATCTACTCTTCTAGTCAAGATAGATTTCAAGTTAGAATGGCAAGAAGGGAAACTTATCAATGCCTAGGTAAGACACCTTCAATCTCATTACAAATGGGTACTTATATTTGGCAAGTTCCTCTCTTTGTTATGGAATTAGGAAATTCAAAAGTTATTTTAGGTGTTGCATGGATGGAACAATTGGAAACCAAATTTGGTTTTAATCACAAGAGCCACTATGTGAAATGGCAAGAGAATGGGAAGACCATTCATCTTCAATAAATGCCCACACCTCCATAAAAAATTGTAAGATAACATAGCATGGAAAAGATATTAAGAAAAGATGTTGGGGGATTCATAGCCTGAATCAATTGCATGGAAAAAATAGAACAAGATATGCCAGAAATCCAAGCATAAGATCTCCAAAACATTGTTGCTGACTATGAGGAGGTTTTTCAAGAACCAAAAGGACTACCGTCCCAAAGATACCATGACCATGCCATACACCTGGTTTCTAGAATTCTTCCACCTAATGGTCGTCCTTATCGATATCCCCAACCCCAAAAAATAGAAATTGAGAATATTGTCTAAGAACTATTAGAACATGGTGTCATCCACCATAGTACTAGCCCTTATTCCTCACCAATGGTTTTGTCTCACCGAAAAGACAATTTTTGGCGTATGTGTCCAAATTTTTGTCCTCTCAACAAAATCACCATCAAAGATAAATTTCCTATTCCTGTTATTGATGACTTACTAGATGAACTACATGGTGAAAAATTCTTTACCAAATTAGATTTACGTTTAGGATTTCACCAAATCCAAGTTAGGGAGGAGGATATTCCCAAAATAGCTTTTCAAACTCATGAAGGTCATTATGAATTCTTAGTCATGCCCTTTGGTCTCACTAATGCCCCATATACATTCCAAAGTCTCATGAATCATGTGTTTCGTCCATTCCTCCGCAAATGTGTACTAGTCTTCTTCGATGATATACTCATCTATAGTAAATCATGGAAGGATCATTTATCGCATGTGGGAAGAGTTCTTCATATCCTACACAGGGAAAAGTTATTTGTCAAATGATCTAAATGCTCCTTTGGTGTTCAATAAGTTGAGTACCTAGGTCATATAGTATCTCAAGAAGGTGTTAAAGTGGATCCCAATAATATCAAGGTAATTTAGGATTGGCCTTTACCTAAAACCATAAAAAAACTTCATGGTTTTTTGGGTCTCACGGGCTATTATCACAAATTTATGCGTAACTATGGTAAAATTGTGGGTCCTCTCACAAAACTCACAAATAAGGATGTTTTCCATTGGTTTGAGGTAGCTACTCAAGCCTTAGAGGCTCTCAAATAAGTAATGTGTACTACTCCAATTTTGGTAACTTCGGATTTTCACAAATCATTTGTCATTGAATGTGATTCTTCAGGAACAGGCATTGGGGCAGTATTAATATAGGAAGGTCATCCCTTGGCATTGGAAAGTAAACAAATTTTAGGAAATAATTTGGGTATATCCACATATGAAAAATAAATGTTGGCTATTCTACCTGCAATGGATAAATTGATACACTACTTAATCAATAATCGTTTTATTAAAAAAATAGATCATAGTAGTCTCAAGCATTTTTTAGAGCAAAGGTTTTCTTATCACGAACAAAACAAGTGGTTGACTAAATTTTTGGGATATAATTTTGTGATTGAGTATAAGAAAGGAAAATAAAACATGGCAGCTGATGCATTATCTAGAAAATATGAAGTTGAAGTGGTCATTAATGTCATTTCAGGACTGTGTTCTCAATGAGTGTCTCAATTACAGGAAGAATGGTTGTCCAATAGTGAAACAACTCAAATAATTCAAGAATTGTTAGTGGGTTCATCCAAGTACCCTATTTTCTCCTATTATGATAAAATAATATGCAAGAAGAATCGCATTTACATTCCACACAATTCAAAAATCAAATCACATATTCTAGACAAGTCACATGCTTCCCCTCAGTAGGACATTCAATTTTTTTGAAAAATTATATGAGGATAAAAAAATCCTTTTGTTGGAAAGGGTTAAAAGTAGAGGTCAAGCAATGGGTAGCTAAATGTGAAGTGTGCCAACACAACAAGGAAGAAACAGTCAAATCACCAAGGTTGCTTCAACTGTTACCTATTCCATATCATCAGTGGGAACATATTTCCATGGATTTTATTGAATGTCTTCCTAAGTTAGAAGGTAAAACAATAATTTTCATGGTGGTTGATCCCCTTTCTAAATATTCTCACTTTCAGACCTTACAACATCCATTTTCAGCAAGCAAAGTGGATAAGGTATTTATGAATTCAAATTTTAAATTGCATGGAATGCCCAAAAATATTGTAAGTGATCGAGATCCCATATTTAATAGCAATTTTTGGAGAGAATTATTTCGACTTAGTGGTACCAAATTAAATATGTCTTCTGCATATCATCCACAAACAGATGGTCAAACAGAGGTAGTTAACAAATGTTTGGGTACCTACCTAAGATGTTTTGTTCAGGATAAAAAATATCAATGGAGTCAGTGGATATCATTGGAAGAATGGTGGTACACCACTTCTTACCATTATCCAATCAAGATGTCTCCTTTTGAAGCATTATATGGAACTAAGCCACCAATAGTGGCAGATTATGTACCAGGATCCTCCAAAGTGGCCCAAGTAAATGACCTTGTAATAGAGCTGACCATTGTTTGACTTCCATCCACCCCACCTATTTGTCCACCTTATTTCATTTATTCAAAGAAAAGAATAGCACCTTGATTCAAACTAAAAGCTATATTTATTATTTTGTTTTAAAAACAACAATACAAATATTTAATTTTTTAAAAATGATTCATTGTTCAAATTTCAAGTCCTAATACTTGTAAGGAAGCTATTACATTGTATAATATAGTTAGGGTTAGATATTTAGGAGTTGCAACTAAATAGGTGGTTCATAGTTCATTATCCAAACAAGCCATCTTATCTTAATTGTATATATTTATATTTTTTATTAATGAAACTTTGACCAACATCCTATTGGTTCAATATGTGGTATCAAATATTTCATAGTTCTTACAACATTAAAAAAAATATCAAGTCTATGAGGTGTCTTTTGGAGCAAGATCAAGTTGAGGCATAGAAAATCCATCATGGTTGAAGGTATTGAATAAAGAAAAAGAATTACCAAGCATTCTAATTGAGAGGAGTTACCAACTCACAAGATTGATAGAAGTTGCAAAGAGTGTTATAGCCTATGGAGAAGAGAAGAGTGCATTTAATAGGATTGCATTTTTAAGGATTAACGATAACAATTATCATCCAAAAGAAATATAAATGCAAAAGAAGCTGCAAGTTTTTTATTTTGTTTATATTTTTTGGGATTTCCACTTTGATATTGTTGTGAGTCATTGCAGTGGAAAGAATTTTGGCAAACATCCTCTTTGTACCTTGTTACTCATTATTGTGCTAAATATGCACAAGCGTGGAGTAATATTAATTGTATGTAATTGCTTCATATGAAGATTGTGTTATCATAAAATATGGTCATTTAAAAAGTGTTGTTGTTGATGATGTTGTTATCATTTGATTGTATTGTCATACAATTAGGTCATTTAGAGAAGATCTTCCTTGTGGTGAAGATTTATCATCTAGAAATATTACCTAGAGTTGCCATATAGATTTATCATCTAGAGTTGCAGCCTAGAGTTATTGTCTAGAGAAGAACTATTGTCTGGAGCTGCCATCTAGATAAAAGTTGTAATATAAAGAATAACTACCATCTAGAGTTGGATCTACTGATTAGAGAAAATATACTATCTAAATTTATCATCTAGAGAAGAGTTGTCGTATGAAGAAGAGTTATTGTTTGGAGCTATCATTGGAAAAGATATACTTTCACACATAACTTATCATCTAGAACAACCATCTAAAATTGTTATTACAAGATATTGTTGCCCAAGGTGAACTTAATATCATAGTTCAAACAATGGTTATCTAAAGATGCATGAGAGTTGTTTATTGTGAAGTTGTAGTTTTATCAATGCATGAGCGTTTGACATCTCATAGTGAATGTTAATTGCTTGACATAAAAACCCTCATGGTAGGGATTAGTTTGGGTTCCATGTACTCTATGGTCACATGGTTATGTTGTGTCATGATGGGTTGAAGAATATTTTGGAAGAACATCTCTAATACCCACATTCTCCGTAAAAAGAGATATTTTACCCTTTATATGATACTTTTGCAAAGGATTGAGTCTAGTATGGTCAATCTTATTGAGGTGAGTCGTTGATTTTGTATCTATTTACAATGATGTAAATCATGGACTAATGCATGTTATTGAGGTTGATGGTTTGTTATTCAAACCAATTGGCTTACCTTTATCATACATATTTAATTCTTTTATTAATGAAACTCTGTCATGCTGGTCCATTAATACTGACCCTTTATAAGTACTAAATAGAAAGAGATTTATAAATTATTTTTTTTTTCAAAATATATTTTAATTTATAAAACTGAATACAATACTTTTGCAATGAAATATTTAGATCCCTAACCCTCCTATGCAATGATAACCCTCCTATACAATGATAATTTTCATTGCAAAAATAAATCCACCTCAATATTTAAAACCTTAATCTTGAAGGTTTGAAAATTCAAACCCTAACCCTTTCAAGTTACCAATTTCCATATAAATTTATAATACAAAATTTGGAGGAGAGGAAAAAGAACTTTTGCAATCCAATGAAATTCATTTAAAAAAAATTCAAAGGTGAAAAAAATATATATATATATATAGATAAATGGATAGATGAAAAATCTTCCTTGAAGACTTGCAACTTTCCTCTCCCTTGACTCTTGCTCATGCCTCTTGTTAGTGCTGCACTTATTCATAGGTGATTCTTATTTAGAGATAGGGGAATAGATAAGAGGTTGATTTTTTTCTTAAATACGTTTATGGGGTTGTTTGTGATTCTAGGATGTTTTCATGGGTATCCTAGGAAATCCACTCGTCCATGAGACATCATGGAGGTGTCTTAGACATCTCCATGACATATCATAGTAGCATGTATAAATGACAACACCAGATCCTAGGAACATCTCCAACCCATCTAAACAAGATTTGGAGGATGGCATGGGTCACTAAGATGCATCCTCATATTCATTGATGCTTTGCTTAATTATTTGTAAGGCCAGATGCTTTGCTCAAGTGTTTGTAAGGCTAAATATTTTAAGATGCATCCTCATGTTCATTGATGCTTTGCTTAATTGTTTGTAAGAATAGATGCTTTGCTAAAATGTTTATAAGGCTAAAATTTTTGATTGATTCTTTTCTTTAAATGTTTGTAATCCTAGAGATATAATAATTCACATCTCTACCATATTTTAATTTGATGGTTTGTAAACCTAGAGATCTAACCATTCACATATCTACCCTCTTCTAGTTTGGTTTTAAATAGCTACATTTTCAAGTTAATTATTTTGAACATGAAATTTTATCATACAAATCATGTAACTTCCTACGTAGTTGGGTGCATATGTATCAATATGCAATAGATAATCTCTCATATAACAAATTGATGATAGGTTTAGGGCTTTGACATTTTTCATTCAAAGGTAGCTCTTATATCTGCATTACTAGGCACTACAGGAGTAGAAGTTTTTAACTTCTATGTTTCATTGATTTCAAAAATACTACCTCTTAGTCTCTTACATTCTATAAAATTTTACAGGATTCAAAAAGTAAATCGTTAAACTTAAAACATAATTACAACCATCAATCCATATTGATTTAATTTTGATTAAATATTGATTATCATAAATCCATTATTTCTTCTATTATTATTCAACAAAATATTAGCTCCTAAACCATGTCATGTCACTTCTAGCTAACCTTTTTGGTTGCTACATATAAAAAAATATATTTGTCTCTCATCACTATAGAAGACTTTAATTTATAATGATGTTCTGATTTCGTTTGTATTATTTATTAAATTTAATTTATCTAATAAGAATAAACATAAATCTATTTAATTTTTATTGTATTTAGTTTGATAACTTAATTAAGTCAATAACCATTTTATGAATTGTTCTTATATAAGTGTATGAAATATTTATATACAAATAAATATTGTTATTATTATTTGTGATATCTAATTAAATTTAATAGATATGTTAAAATTAATTAACAAAATTTTAATAAAAATGATGGTAAAGTGGTAAGAACCCAATTGATTAAATGTATCTATTTTGAAGGTAAAAACATATCTTCTCAACTAATATTTAGATGATTGCGAAAATATGTTTGGTTTACTAAAATATCATGGCAGGGTTATGCATAAGGGGTCAACCTTGAAATCTATTTATAAAATCAAGGCGAATTGTCTTGGAATCTCGGTGAAAGTTGTAGAAGTATACATTGTGAATTGCATTTATTTGTATCCAAAAAATTTCAAACCGTGGCGAATTTCATTAATTTATCTCCAAAAAATTTCAAAACGTGGCAAATTTTTTTGTGTTGGGGGCTACGAATATCAGTTTGCAAAATTTAAAAATGTATGACATACTTAAAAACTTTAGGCCGATATGAAATACTTTAGGTCGACATGACGATCGATGATATGACGATTGATTATAGGCATGACGATTGGCTGTAGGAATACCGATCAGTTACAGTCATGATGATCGGATGCAGGCATGACGATCGGTTGTAGGTATGAAAATTGGCTACAGGTATGTCGATCAGTTGTAGGAATATCGATCGGTTACATACATGATGATCGACTATACGTATGACGATCGGTTGTAGGTATGACGATCGGTTGAAGGCATGATGATCATCTGCAAAAATATTGATCAGTTGCAGGTATGATGATTGACTGTAGACATGATGATCGGTTGTAATAATACTGATTGGTTGTAAGAATACTGATCGGTTATAGGTATGACGATCGACTGTAAGCATGATGATCGGCTACAGGAATTACGATAGACTACAGGAATGATGATCGACTGCAAGTATAATGATTGGTTGTAGGAATATCGATATATTGTAGGTATGATGATCGACTACAAGCATGATGATTGGCTACAGGTATGACGATCGACTGCAGGAATGCCAATCGGTTGCAAGAATTCTAATCAATTGCAAGCATGACGATCAACTATAGGAATCACGATCGACTGCAAGCATGACAATCGACTTGAGACATGACGATCGGTTGCAGTAATGTCAATCGAATGTAGGTATGACTGACAAATGTTGATTGGTACCTCTACAACCGATATACAAATGTTTATCGACAATCCCTGCAATCGATAGGTTGATGTCGATCGACACCTATACAATCGATAGAGATAGCTCTACAACTGATCAATTTATATCGATAGAGATGAATCTATAATCATCGACTTATATCGATAGACACGGCTCTGCAACCAATCGACTTATACCGATAGACACAACTCTACAACCGATCGACTTATATCGATCATCTTGCACCGATCGATACTTCTCTGCAACCAATTGGATTATTTTGACAGACACTCCTCTACAACCTTGTCAATTTTTTCATTGTTTTAGAGCTATTTTTGAGTTAGAGTATTTTTTATGTATGTTTATCGGTACCTAGTACAGTATATATATGGGTAGTATATGACGCGATTTGGGCAGGAAAAATAAAATCATTTATAATTTGAAGATGATTTGGGTAGGAAATACAAAATCATTTATAATTTGAAGGCGAATTAGGTGGGAAAATAAAAATCATACGTAATTTGAGGTCGACGAATTAAAATAAAATTAGGTTCATGATTATCAACGATAGGCGAATTTACCCCAAAAAAACTTCCACCCCATAAATTTCGAGCGAATGGACCCTAGTGAAAGTATCCAAAATTAACCAATTTAAAATCTTGAAAATCCTAAATAGAGCCAATTTACGATATTTCATGCTTATGCATAACCCTGTATCATGGTAGCATGCTCATAATATAGTACAATAAGAAAGAATTCAATCATATATAACTAGTTTTGATCATCAAAGATAATTCAATATATATTTAGTAATAACATTTTATAGCAAAATTAAAATATAGAAAATAAAATAGATTTGTTTAAAACACTTTTAAAGAGGACATATTCCTTAGGTATAATAAAAAAATCCCTTTTGAACCAAAGATAACTTCAAACCATTAGATTTTGATACTTATTATAAAGTTATTTAATTTTATAATTTAAAATCACTTTGTAATTAGTAAATATGTATTAAGTTTAGAAATTTAAGTTCATAATCTATAATCTTGTTTTAAGAAAAGGAATTTGAAATTTTAACGTACTCATGTTTTTAAAGCAAAATTAAAACCTTAACATAAATCATAGTCTATTTATTTATAATAAAATCATTATATCAAATAAACATAATGAATATATAAATTTTAATAAAAAATTTAAACATACGAAATATATTAATAAAAAGTTACAAAATATTGAGTTAGTAATAAAATCATTTAAGAAAAATAGGGAGATCCTCTATCATCGTATATATTCATTGTTATTATGGTAAAAGTTTTGAATATGTATTTGAAAAAAATCAAACAAGAATTTATAAGTAAACTTAAGACTAGTAATAACATCAAAAATACGAGCTTCTCATTATGCGAGCTTCTCATTAAACCTCATTCGGACCCAACAACAGTCTCTCAAAGTATGCAAGCTTCCCATTAAAAAAGAGCACATCTAGTGTTGTTGCTTCATCCTTATCTTCATGTGACCTTGTAAGTTGAACTTGCTCCTTGAGATATGTAGTTCCCATAAATGTGAATTGCTTCTCGCAAGCACTACACTTATACCTTGGTTGTAGCACTGTAGATGTACCTGCGTTGTTGAAGTATCGAAAGGAGGTTTTATGTTCTTCCCCTTCCTTTAACATTGGACACGCTGGACTTAAATCTTTGAAGATATCTTTAAACTTTTTCTGTCTTTCAATGGGAAGCTCATTAAAGGTGCAATTTAAATCCTTTAAATGTATGAAAAAAGACTCTGGATCAAAGCTGATATCGTCTTTGAAAAGTAACTCTGGATCAAAGCTTGTATCGTCATTGAAAACTAACTCTGGATCAAAGCTTATATCCTCGTCAAAAAACCCCACGTAAGAAATGGGCTCCATCATACATAAAAACAATAAAAGCCAAGCTATTTGCGGACAAACAAAATACAGAAGTTGTTGCTTAAATAGAAATAGGGATAGGGGACACAATCCAAGTTCTACGCTTAAACTAAGGGACACAATCCAGGTTCTCCGCTTAACGCCTTAAATTAGATAAGACACATTTTCAGTATAGTATTTTTTATTATTTTTTATTGATTTGCTTTATTATTTTATTTGTTTTTTTATTATCGATGGATTATTTTTTATTTTGTTTTATTAATTATGCATGTTGGAATGGTGAATTGAAATAGATTTGTTTTTTATTATTTTATTATTATTATTATTATTATTATTTTACGGTTTTACGCTTATTATTTTACTCCATGAGCTTCTTAACTCTCTAAATAGAAATAGAAATGGAAATAAAATAAGAAACGTCAACGTCAACGAACGTTGGAAGGGTTGCATGCATCAACAAACTTATTTGGCCAATTATTAATTTAACATAAAAAAATAAAATGTTGTCGGAAGTAATTATTTTAAGTTTATTTTAACATATTAGCCACTTTTAACCGTATTTTACATTTAGATATTTAAAATTTGTTTAAACATATTTTAAATTTAGATATTTAAAATTTTATTTTATTTTTGCTTTTATTGTGGTACACGTGGCGTGGTGATACGTACGGTTGTTTCTCCTTAAAATAAGTAATATCAACCCTCTTGCATGCGTGGGATAAACTTATTTGACCAATTATTTATTAAAAAAAAAAAAAACTCCTACTTTCTCGCAGGTTATATGAAGTATTTATTTTAAGTTTATTTATTTATTTTATTTATTATGAATATATAGAGGAATTGGCAACTACCTTTCCTTGGTCAAATCACATTGTCTCTTATTGTAGTGTCAAATCATGGTCCTACCACTATAACCCCTACCTCGCCTCGGTAAACATAACTAGGAGTGAGGGAGACCCCAGTTGGCCGGGGTTGGTACTGCCATCATCAAGCTAGCGCACACTCAGCGAACCTAGGTCAAACTACTACCTTTGTCCAGATTGGACATGCCCACGAGGTTTGAACCTAAGTCTCCTCATAAGTGCCCAACTTCTTATCACATTTGGAAAGATACTTTTCACATCCATCCAATATATATTCCATCCATAATTGATCTTTGCTAATCTCTACTAATCTATATAACTCAACCACCTGTGAAAATATCATATTGATTATAACATGTTTATATTATAAAAAATAAAAAAGATATAACAAATATGCTAATAATTATGTTTTCATATTAAGATAAAAATATTCAAAATATGGGAAAACAAAAAATTCAAATCTTTAGGTTGGTTAATAATTAATTAAATGCCATGATATAAAGTGATTTAATACCTTATATGCCAAAGCATAGACCTAGGTTAAATAGATTTGTTTTTATTTTATATTTTATTATTATTTTTATATATATATATATATATATATATATATATATATTTATGATACGGTTTTACGCTTATTATTTTACTCCATGAGCTTCTTAACTCTCTAAATAGAAATAGAAATAAAAATAAAATAAGCAACGTCAACGTCAACGAACGTTGGAAGGGTTGCATGCATCAACAAACTTATTTGGCCAATTATTAATTTAACATAAAAAGATAAAATGTTGTCGGAAGTAATTATTTTAAGTTTATTTTAACATATTAGCCACGTTTAACCGTATTTTAAATTTAGATATTTAAAATACGTTTAAACATATTTTAAATTTAGATATTTAAAATTTTATTTTATTTTTGCTTTTATTGTAGTACACATGGCGTGGTGATACGTACGGTTGTTTCTCCTTAAAATAAGATATCAACCCTCTTGCATGCATGGGATAAACGTATTTGACCAATTATTTATTTAAAAAAAAAAAACTCCTACTTTCTCGCAGGCTATGTGAAGTATTTATTTTAAGTTTATTTATTTATTTTATTTATTATGAATATATAGAGGAATTGGCAACTACCTTTCTATTTATAAAATCAAGGCGAATTGTCTTGAAATTTCAATGAAATTTGTAGAAGTATACATGGCGAATTGCATTTATTTTTCTCCAAAAAATTTTAAACCGTGGCAAATTTCATTATTTTATCTCCAAAAATTTTCAAATCGTAGCAAAATTTTCTGTGTTGGGGGCTATGAATATCGGTTTGCAAAATCTAAAAATATACGACATACTTAAAAACTTTAGGCCGACATGACGATCGATGATATGACGATCGGTTGTAAGCATGATGATTAGCTATAGAAATACCGATCATTTGCAGGCATGATGATCTGATGCAGGCATAACGATCGGTTGCAGGTATGACAATCGACTACAGGTATGTCGATCAGTTGTAGGAATACTGATCAGTTATAGACATGATGATCGACTATAGGTATGACGATTGGTTGCAGGTATGACGATCGGTTGAAGGCATAACGATCAGCTACAAAAATATTGATCAATTACAGGTATGATGATCGACTGTAGACATGATGATCGGTTGTAAGAATATTGATCAGTTGTAAGAATACTGATTGATTGCAGGTATGACGATCGACTGTAAGCATGACGATCAGCTACAGGAATGACGATCGATTGCAAGTATAAATATTGGTTGTAGGAATATCGATCGATTGTAGGTATGATGATCGGCTACAAGCATGATGATTGGTTGCAGGTATGACAATCGGCTGCAAGAATACCAATCGACTGCAGGAATGCTAATCGGTTACAAGCATGATGATCAACTATAGGAATCACGATCGACTACAAGCATGACGATCGACTTGAGACATGATGATCAGTTGTAGTAATGTCGATCAGATGTAGGTATGACTGACTAATGTCGATTGGTACCTCTACAACGGATAGACAAATTTTGATCGCCCTAAAATCAATAGGTTGATGTCGATCGACACCTCTATAATTGATAGAGACGGCTCTATAATCGATCAGTTTATACTGACAGAGACAACTCTATAATCATCGAATTATACCGATAGACATGGCTCTGCAACCAATCGACTTATATCGATAGACACAACTCTGCAACCGATTGGATTATATCGATCATCTTGCATCGATCGACACTCCTCTACAACCAATTGGATTATTTTAACATACACTCCTCTGCAACCTTGTTAATTTTTTCGTTATTTTAGAGCTATTTTTGAGTTAGAGTATTTTTTATGTATGTTTATCAGTACCTAGTACAGTATATATATGGGTAGTATATGAGGTGATTTGGGCAGAAAAAATAAAATCATTTATAATTTGAAGATGATTTGGGTAGGAAATATAAAATTATTTATAATTTGAAGGCGAATTGGGTGAAAAAATCAAAATCATATGTAATTTGAGGTCGACGAATTAAAATAAAATTAGGTTCATGATTATCAACGACAGACGAATTTACCCCAAAAAAACTTCCACCCCATAAATTTTGAGTGAATAGACCCTAGTGAAAGTATCCAAAATTAACTAATTTAAAATCTTGAAAATCCTAAATAGAGCCAATTTACTACATTTCGTGCTTATGCATAACCTTGTATCATGATAGCATGGTCATAATATAGTACAATAAGAAACAATTCAATCATATATAACTAGTTTTGATCATTAAAGATAATTCAATATATATTTATATAACATTTTATAGCAAAATTAAAATATAGAAAATAAAATAGATTTGTTTAAAACACTTTTAAAGAGGACATATTCCTTAGGTATTATAAAAAAATCCCTTTTGAACCAAAGATAACTTCAAACCATTAGATTTTGATACTTATTATAAAGTTATTTAATTTTATAATTTAAAATCACTTTGCAATTAGTAAATATGTATTAAGTTTAGAAATTTAAGTTCATAATCTGTTTTAAGAAAAGGAATTTGAAATTTTAACTTAGTGCTCATGTTTTTAAAGCAAAATTAAAACCTTAACATAAATCATAGTCTATTATTTTATAATAAAATCATTATATAAAATAAACATAATGAATATATAAATTTTAATAAAAAATTTAAACATACGAAATATATTAATAAAAAGTTACAAAATATTAAGGAGTTAGTAATAAAATCATTTAAGAAAAGAGAGGTCTTACATAAGGAGATCCTTTATCATTGTATATATTCATTATTATTATTATGGTAAAAGTTTTGAATATGTATTTGAAAAAAATCAAACAAAAATTTATAAGTAAACTTAAGGCTAGTAATAACATCAAAAAAATATGACTTTCTCATTAAACCTCATTCGGACCCAACAACAGTCTCTCAAAGTATGCAAGCCTCCCATTAAAAAAGAGCACATCTGGCGTTGTTGCTTCATCCTTATCTTCATGTGACCTTGTGAGTTGAACTTGCTCCTTGAGATATGTAGTTCCCATAAATGTGAATTGCTTCTCGCAAGCACTACACTTATACCGAGGTTGTAACACTGTAGATGTACCTGCGTTGTTGAAGTATCGAAAGGAGGTTTTATGTTCTTCCCCTTCCTTTAACCTCGGACACGCTGGACTTAAATCTTTGAAGATATCTTTAAGCTTTTTTTGTCTTTCAACGGGAAGCTCATTAAAGGTGCAATTTAAATCCTTTAAATGTATGAAAAAAGACTCTGGATCAAAGCTGATATCGTCGTTGAAAACTAACTCTTGATCAAAGCTTGTATCGTCGTTGAAAACTAACTCTGGATCAAAGCTTATATCCTCGTAAAAAACCCCCACGTAAGAAACGGGCTCCATCATACATAAAAACAATAGAAGCCAAGCTATCTGCAGATGAACAAAATACAGAAGTTGTTGCTTAAATAGAAATAGGGATAGGGGACACAATCTAGGTTCTCCGCTTAAACTAGGGGACACAATCCATGTTCTCCACTTAACGCCTTAAAATAGATAAGATACATTTTCAGTATAGTCTTTTTTATTGATTTGCTTTATTATTTTATTTGTTTTTTTATTATTGATGAATTATTTTTTATTTTATTTTATTAATGATGCACGTTGGAATGGTGAATTGAAATAGATTTGTTTATTATTATTATTATTATTATTGTTATTTTTTATTGACATTCTCCATATGATACGGTTTTACGCTTATTATTTTCCTCCATGAGCTTCTTAACTCTCTAAATAGAAATAGAAATAGAAATAAAATAAGCAACGTCAACGAACGTTGGAAGGGTTGCATGCATCAACAAACTTATTTGGCCAATTATTAATTTAACATAAGAAAATATAAAATATTGCCGGAAGTAATTATTTTAAGTTTATTTTAACATATTAGCCACCTTTAAACGTATTTTAAATTTAGATATTTAAAATTTTGTTTAAAAGTATTTTAAATTTAGATATTTAAAATTTTATTTTATTTTTACTTTTATTATGGTACACGTGGCGTCATGAGCTTTTTAACTCTCTAAATAGAAATAGAAATAGAAATAAAATAAGCAACATCAACGTCAACGAACGTTGGAAGGGTTGCATGCATCAACAAACTTATTTGGCCAATTATTAATTTAACATAAAAAAAAAAATGTTGCCGGAAGTAATTATTTTAAGTTTATTTTAACATATTAGCCACGTTTAAACGTATTTAAAATTGAGATATTTAAAATTTTGTCTAAACGTATTTTAAATTTAGATATTTAAAATTTTATTTTATTTTTGCTTTTATTGTGGTACATGTGGCGTGGTGATACGTAGTTTCTCATTAAAATAAGTAATATCAACCCTCTTGCATGCATGGGATAAACTTATTTGATCAATTATTTATTAAAAAAAAAAACTCCTACTTTCTGGCAGGCTATCTGAAGTATTTATTTTAGGTTTATTTATTTATTTTATTTATTATGAATATATAGAGGAATTGGCAACTACCTTGGTCAAATCACATTGTCTCTTATTGTATCATCAAATCATGGTCTTACCACTATAATCCCTACCTCACCTCGGTAAACATAATTCGGAGTGAGGGAGACCCCAGTTGGCCGGGGGTTAGTACCGCCATCATCAAGCTAGCGCACACTCAGCGAACCTAGGTCAAACTACTACCATTGTCCATATTGGGCATGCCCACGAAGTTTGAACCTAAGTCTCCTCATAAGTACTCAACTTCTTACCACATTTGGAAAGATACTTTTCACATCCATCCAATATATATTCCATCCATAATTGATCTTTGCTAATCTCCACTAATCTATATGACTCAACCACCTGTGAAAATATCATATTGATTATAACATATTTATATTATAAAAAATAAAAAATAAAAAAGATATAACAAATATGCTAATAATTATGTTTTCATATTAAGATAAAAATATTCAAAATATGGGAAAACAACAAGTTCAAATCTTAGATTGGCTAATAATTAATTAAATGCCATGATATAAAGTGATTTAATACCTTATCTCCCAAAGCATAGACCTAGGTTACATTCTTATGAAAATTTAACCTCAAGTATGCTTAACTATATATGCTCAACATAGGTTTCTGATTAGTTTTTATCATGACAAACCCCACATACAAATAGTATAAGAACAAAAAATATTATATATTGAATGGAAAAACATAAATAGCACACATGGATAGAAGTGCATAAAGTGTGATTTGAAATGATTTGAAAATAGACATGAGATACTACAATAATAAATTTTAAACAAAGAAATTATTTTTAGTAACATCATTTTTGTTAAAAATAGCCAAACTCCCACATCAATAGCACACCAATGCAAGGTTATGCATAATGGGTAGATCCCAAAATCTATTTATAAAAATAAAATAAATCGATTTTGAAATACAGGAAAATAATGTCCAAACTCATGTAGGAGACATGGCGAATTGCATTTATATTTTAAAAAAATTAAAAACTATGGTCAATCTTTTTGTGTTGACAATCGATGCCATATTCTAGTTGATAGACTAACTATAAACAGTATTGATGATAGTATATTGACTATCAGTTGTATAAATAATGATTGGTTAGATCTATGATGATCAGTTGCAATAAAGGATTCAAAAGGTAAATGATGATCGGTTGCAGTCATGATGATCAGTTGCAACATATTGATGGTAGAGCTGATCGATTGTAGTATTGATGATCAATATAGAAATGATGATTGAATGCAGTAATACTGATTGGTTGCAAAAATATCAATAGGTTGCAATAGAGAGACCATAAATGATCGATTACATCAAAGGGACTATATCAATAGGTTGCAGCAAATGGTCAAATACCGATAGGTTGCTATAAAAGAGGTAAATATCAATCGATTGCAGCAAAGGAACCATTTTTGATAGGTTGTAGCAATACCGACAGGTTGCAATAATGGGGTAAATATTGAGAGGTTGTATCAAAATGACAAATGCTTATCGATTGCAACAAAAGGACCATTATCGATAGGTTGTAGCAATATCAATAGTTTGCAGAATAGGGCATATATCGATAGATTGCATTAGGAAGAACATAATCGATCAATTGTAGCAAATGATTCCATTATCGATGGGTTGTAGTTGTACCACATGTCAAATGCTTAGATGTCATATGTCAACTATGCATTAAATGTTTGCATGCAAAAAGTCTGCACAAAGGTATAAACAATCATTTTTTACCTTTTTCTAACATAGAGCATATCACATACTTTCCTTTTCACCTTTTTTTGATGTAGTCATTTTTTAAGCTTTTATCATTGTACATCAGTAAATTTTTCCACCTTTTCCTCTTACAGAGTCAATTTTCAACCTTTTCTCACTATACCTCAAATGTTTTTTAGTCCTTTTCTCACCTTATTGTGTTGACCATACTACCTTCCACTCTACACCCTATTTTCAAGTCTCTCATACCTTACCCTATGAAATAAATTAATGATGTCCCCTTAAATCCCTATTTCATCCAAAATTAATTACAAAAACCTTGTTTACCCCCTTCTTTTCAAAAAATTAACACCAAGTTACGACATATTATGGGTTGTCAACTTTGGTCTTATGGATTTAGTGTTGATGTTGCATTTGACACAAACACCCAACTATTGCTAAATATTGTTACATCTTACGATAATGATTCGATCATTTTCAATCTTAATATTGACAACAAGAATGTAAGATTTTATGTCACAACCTCAAGCATCTCCAAATTGACAACATTACCTCATAACGGTTG
This sequence comes from Wollemia nobilis, assembly GCA_028583015.1. Classification (NCBI taxonomy): domain Eukaryota; kingdom Viridiplantae; phylum Streptophyta; class Pinopsida; order Araucariales; family Araucariaceae; genus Wollemia; species Wollemia nobilis. The sequence goes on from JAQPPZ010001353.1 coordinate 10,403,646, forward strand.
TAATCCTATCACATCGAAGTTCATATTAATTGATGACAATAAAGACTACCTTGAGATCAACTTCATTGTTCCCTTAGATTTTTAATAGGTATATCTCTGCATATTTTTATATTTATTTAAAGTTAAAAATTAAGAAATATTTTTTTTTTTCTAGTTTCCTCTACTAAGTCTAGAATGGACTTGACTATAGCAATTATTCCTAATGAATTCTTCCTAGCCAAACTCGTTCTATAAGAAAGATCGATGGACATTCCATTCTAGGTGTTGGCGTGTTTGATTCATTATCTTACACACCAAAAATTTTACTGGTACACCTATGTTTCACATCGAATCAAAACGGATCTCCATAGCATTTAAATCAACAGTACTTCAACACTCAACACAAGAAATTATGTTATTTTATTCTTTTATAAATCTTATTATAATTTGTAGAATTCTATAGCGTTGACCTTGCTACATCCAGACCTAGCCAATGTTGTTATGATAGTACAATAGGTGTAGGTAAATTTAACTTTATATGAAACTAACAATTTTTATATTGAGTTATGTTTTTTTTTTTTTTACAACTTATACATAAATATAGAAAAGAGCATCCTCTTCCTCTTCAATATGGGATGCTACTGTCAGAGGTCATAATATAAAAGAATCAAGAGATTTGAAAACACCTTTGTAATCGAACCCACTACTAAGAAGATCTATAAAATGCTTAAGGTCTTCTAATTCTCCCAATCCTTGACAACCTCCACTGCCAACTAGTGTTGTTGATATCAGTGAGCCCTCACCCATTACACATTAGCTTTCTATTTCAATATTGGGTTCATGTATTCATTTACTTAAAATTATAATCTATATTTTTATGAACTTTTTAATATGTTTTCAGATGTACGGTGCACCAACATGTCATTAGCAGGTGTAGTTGTGCAAGAGATTTCATCTTTGGCCAGTAAGTCTAATACATTTATATTAAATTTTACATTTTACCTTCACAAAATTTCTAACCAAATTTTATTGTGTTTTTATTAATTTTTAAATTATATTTTTAGATATACGATGCACCAACATGCCATTACCAGGTGTAGCTACACAAGAGATCTCATCTTTGGTCAGTAAGTCTAATACATTTATATTAAATTTTACAGTCAACCTTCACAAAATTTATAACAAAATTTTATTATATTTTTTTAAGCTACTTCACAACAATATACTCAAAGAAGTTAACAAGTGATTTTGCCCCTTCTCCACCATGCCAACAACGAATTCAAGGTCAAAAACGTATGGGTGGAAAAAAAATTCTTCCATCAATGCCATGGGGAGGAGGAACCAAGGAATTTTTAGGATTCAAGAATATGTCTTTTGGTAATTTTACAAATGTATAGGAAGTTCAACTATGGGGTTATATATCTATATATATATATATATATATATATATAGATAAATAGATAGATGAAAAATCTTCCTTGAAGACTTGCAAATTTCCTCTCCCTTGACTCTTGCTCATGCCTCTTGTTAGTGCTGCACTTATTCTTAGGTGATTCTTATTTAGAGATAGGGGAATAGATAAGAGGTTGATTTTTTTCTTAAATACGTTTATGGGGTTGTTTGTGATTCTAGGATGTTTTCATGGGTATCCTAGGAAATCCACTCATCCATGAGACATCATGGAGGTGTCTTAGACATTTCCATGACATCTCATAGTAGCATGTATAAATGACAACATCAGATCCTAGGAACATCTCCAACCCATCTAAACAATATTTGTAGTATGGCATGAGTCACTAAGATGCATCCTCATATTCATTGATGCTTTGCTTAATTATTTGTAATGCTAGATGCTTTACTCAAATTTTTGTAAGGCTAAATATTTTAAGATGCATCCTCATGTTCATTGATTCTTTGCTTAATTGTTTGTAAGAATAGATGTTTTGCTAAAATGTTTATAAGGCTAAAATTTTTTATTGATTCTTTTCTTTAAATGTTTGTAATCCTAGAGATATAATAATTCACATCTCTACCATATTTTAATTTGATGGTTTGTAAACCTAGAGATCTAACCATTCACATATCTACCCTCTTCTAGTTTGGTTTTAAATAGCTACATCTTCAAGTTAATTCTTTTGAACATGAAATTTTATCATACAAATCATGTAACTTCCTATGTAGTTGGGTGCATATGTATCAATATGCAATAGATAATCTCTCATATAAAAAATTGATGATAGGTTTAGGGCTTTGACATTTTTTATTCAAAGGCAACTCTTATATCTACATTACTAGGCACTACAGGAGTAGAAGTTTCTAACTTCTATGTTTCATTGATTTCAAAAATACTACCCCTTAGTCTCTTACATTCTACAAAATTTTACAGGATTCAAAAAGTAAATCGTTAAACTTACAACATAATTAAAACCATCAATCCATATTGATTTAATTTTGATTAGATATTGATTATCATAAATCCATTATTTCTTCTATTCTTATTCAACAAAATATTAGCTCCTAAACCATGTCATGTCAACTATAGAAGACTTTAATTTATAATGATGTTCTGATTTCGTTTGTATTTTTTATTAAATTTAATTTATCTAATAAGAATAAACATAAATCTATTTAATTTTTATTGTATTTAGTTTGATAACTAAATTAAATCAATAACTATTTTATGAATTGTTCTTATATAAGTGTATGAAATATTTATATACAAATAAATATTGTTATTATTATTTGTGATATCTAAATAAATTTAAAAGATATGTTAAAATTAATTAATAAAATTTGAATAAAAATGATGGTAAAGTGGTAAGAACCCAAGTGATTAAATGTATCTATTTTGAAGGTAAAAACATATCTTCTCAACTAATATTTTGATGATTGCGAAAATATGTTTGGTTTACTAAAATATCATGGCAGGGTTATGCATAAGGGGTCATCCCCGAAATCTATTTATAAAATCAATGTAAATTGTCTAGGAATCTCGGTGAAATTTGTAGAAGTATACATGGCGAATTGCATTTATTTGTATCCAAAAATTTTCAAACCATGGCGAATTTCATTAATTTATCTCCAAAAATTTTCAAATCGTGGCAAATTTTTCTGTGTTGGGGGCTATGAATATCGGTTTGTAAAATCTAAAAATGTACGACATAATTAAAAACTTTAGGCCGATATGAAATACTTTAGGTCGACATGACGATCGATGATATGAAGATCGGTTGTAGGCATGACGATTGGTTGTAGGAATACCAATCAGTTACAGGCATGATGATCGGATGCAGGCATGACGATCGGTTGCAGGTATGACAATCGATTGCAGGTATGTCGATCAACTGTAGGAATATCGATCGGTTACAGACATGATGATCGACTATAGGTATGACGATCGGTTGAAGGCATGATGATCATCTGCAAAAATATTTATCAGTTGCAGGTATGATGATCAGCTGTAGACATGATGATCGATTTTAAGAATACTGATTGGTTGTAAGAATATTGATTGGTTGCAGGTATGATGATCAATTGTAAGCATGAATATCGGCTACAGGAATGACGATCGACTATAGGAATGATGGTCGACTGCAAGTATAATGATTGGTTGTAGGAATATCGATTGATTGTAGGTATTATGATCTACTGCAAGAATGATGATTGGCTACAGGTATGACGATCGGTTGCAGGAATGCCAATCGATTGCAGGAATGCTAATCGATTGCAAGCATGACGATCAACTATAGGAATCACGATCAACTACAAGCATGACGATTGACTTGAGACATGACGATCGATTGCAGTAATGTTGATTGAATGTAGGTATGACTGACGAAATTCGATTGGTACCTCTACAATCGATAGATAAATGTTGATCGACAATCCCTGCAATCGATAGGTTGATTTCGATCGGCACCTATACAATCAATAGAGACAGCTCTACAACTGATCGATTTATACTGATAGAGATGACTCTGTAATCATCGACTTATACCGATAGACATGGCTCTGCAACCAATCGACTTATACCGGTAGACACAACTCTACAATCGATCGTCTTGCACCGATCGACACTCCTCTGCAACCAATTGGATTATTTTGACAGACACTCCTTTCCAACCTTATCAATTTTTTCATTGTTTTAGAGCTATTTTTGAGTTAGAGTATTTTTTATGTATGTTTATCGGTACCCAATACAGTATATATACGGGTAGTATATGAGGCGATTTGGGCAGGAAAAATAAAATCATTTATAATTTGAAGATGATTTGGGTAGGAAATATAAAATCATTTATAATTTGAAAGCGAATTAGGTGGGAAAATAAAAATCATATGTAATTTGAGGTCGGCGAATTAAAATAAAATTAGGTTCATGATTATCAATGACAAGTGAATTTACCCCAAAAAAACTTCCACCCCATAAATTTCGAGCGAATGGACCCTAGTGAAAGTATCCAAAATTAACCAATTTAAAATCTTGAAAATCCTAAATAGAGCCAATTTACGATATTTCGTGCTTATGCATAACCCCTGTATCATGGTAGCATGCTCATAATATAGTACAATAAGAAACAATTCAATCATATATAACTAGTTTTGATCATCAAAGATAATTCAATATATATTTAGTAATAACATTTTATAGAAAAATTAAAATATAAAAAATAAAATAGATTTGTTTAAAACACTTTTAAAGAGGACATATTCCTTAGATATTATAAAAAAATCCCTTTTGAACCAAAGATAACTTCAAACCATTAGATTTTGATACTTATTATAAAGTTATTTAATTTTATAATTTAAAATCACTTTGTAATTAGTAAATATGTATTAAGTTTAGAAATTTAAGTTCATAATCTATAATCTTGTTTTAAGAAAAGGAATTTGAAATTTTAACTTACTACTCATGTTTTTAAAGCAAAATTAAAACCTTAACATAAATCACAGTCTATTTATTTATAATAAAATCATTATATCAAATAAACATAATGAATATATACATTTTAATAAAAAATTTAAACATATGAAATATATTAATAAAAAGTTACAAAATATTAAGGAGTTAGTAATAAAATCATTTAAGAAAAGAGAGGTCTTAAATAGGGAGATCCTTTATCATTGTATATATTCATTATTATTATGGTAGAAGTTTTGAATATGTATTTGAAAAAAATAAAACAAGAATTTATAAGTAAATTAAGGCTAGTAATAACATCAAAAATACGAGCTTCTCATTAAACCTCATTCGGACCCAACAACAGTCTCTCAAAGTATGCAAGCCTCCCATTAAAAAAGAGCACATCTGGCGTTGTTGCTTCATCCTTATCTTCATGTGACCTTGTGAGTTGAACTTGCTCCTTGAGATATGTAGTTCCCATAAATGTGAATTGCTTCTCGCAAGCACGACACTTATACCTAGGTTGTAGCACTGTAGATGTACTTGTGTTGTTGAAGTATCGAAAGGAGGTTTTATGTTCTTCCCCTTCCTTTAACCTCGAACACGTTGGTCTTAAATCTTTGAAGATATCTTTAAGATTTTTCTGTCTTTCAATGGGAATCTCATTAAAGGTGCAATTTAAATCCTTTAAATGTATGAAAAAAGACTCTGGATCAAAGCTGATATTGTCGTTGAAAACTAACTCTAGATCAAAGCTTGTATCATCATTGAAAACTAACTCTAGATCAAAGCTTGTATCGTCGTTGAAAACTAACTCTGGATCAAAGCTTATATCCTCGTCAAAAACCCCCACGTAAGAAACGGGCTCCATCATCCATAAAAATAATAGAAGCCAAGCTATCTGCGGACGAACAAAAGACAAAAGTTGTTGCTTAAATAGAAATAGGAATAGGGGACACAATCCAAGGTCTACGCTTAACGCCTTAAATAGAAATAGGGATAGGGGACACAATCCAGGTTCTCCGCTTAACGCCTTAAAATAGCTAAGACACATTTTCAATATAATATTTTTTATTGATTTGCTTTATTATTTTATTTTTTATTTTATTATTGATGGATTATTTTTTATTTATTAATGATGCACGTTGGAATGGTGAATTGAAATAGATTTGTTTTTTATTACTTTTATTATTATTTATTTATTTATTTATTTTTATTTTTTTGACATTCTCCATATGATACAGTTTTACGCTTATTATTTTCCTCCATGAGCTTCTTAACTCTCTAAATAGAAATAGAAATAGAAATAAAATAAGCAACGTCAACGTCAACGTCAACGTCAACGAATGTTGGAAGGGTTACATGCATCAACAAACTTATTTGGCCAATTATTAATTTAACATAAAAAAAATTAAAATGTTGCCGGAAGTAATTATTTTAAGTTTATTTTAACATATTAGCCACGTTTAAATGTATTTTAAATTTAGATATTTAAAATTTTGTTTAAACGTATTTTAAATTTAGATATTTAAAATTTTATTTTATTTTTTCTTTTATTGTGGTGCACGTGGCGTGGTGATACGTACAATTGTTTCTCCTTAAAATAAGTAATATCAACCCTCTTGCATGCGTGGGATAAACTTATTTGACCAATTATTTATTAAAAAAAAAAAAAATTCCTACTTTCTTGCAGGCTATCTCAAGTATTTATTTTAAGTTTATTTATTTGTTTTATTTATTATGAATATATAAAGGAATTGGCAACTACCTTTCCTTGGTCAAATCACATTGTCTCTTATTGTAGCATCAAATCATGGTCCTACCACTATAACCCCTACCTCACCTCGGTAAACATGACTCGGAGTGAGGGAGACCCCAGTTGGCCGGGGGTTGGTACCGCCATCATCAAGCTAACACACACTCAACGAACCTAGGTCAAACTACTACATTTGTCCAGATTGAACATGCCCACGAGGTTTGAACCTAAGTCTCCTCATAAGTGCCCAACTTCTTACCACATTTGGAAAGATACTTTTCACATCCATCCAATATATATTCCATCCATAATTGATCTTTGCTAATCTCCACTAATCTATATGACTCAACTGCCTGTGAAAAGATTATATTGATTATAGCATGTTTATATTATAAAAAAAAAGATATAACAAATATGCTAATAATTATGTTTTCATATTAAGATAAAAATATTCAAAATATGAGAAAACAACAAATTCAAATCTTAGGTTGGCTAATAATTAATTAAATGCCATGATATAAAGTGATTTAATACCTTATCTCCCAAAGCATAGACCTAGGTTAAATTCTTATGAAAAGTTAACCTCAAGTATGCTTAACTATATATGCTCAACATAGGTTTATGATTAGTTTTTATCATGACAAACCCACATACAAATAGTATAAGAACAAAAAATATTATATATTGAATGGAAAAACATAAATAGCATACATGGATAGAAGTGCATAAAATGTGATTTGAAATGACTTGAAAATAGACATGAGATACTACAATAATAAATTTTAAATGAAGAAATTATTTTTAGTAATATCATTTTTGTTAAAAATAGCCAAACTCCCACATCAATAGCACACCAATGCAAGGTTATGCATAATGGGTAGACCCCAAAATCTATTTATAAAAATAAAATAAATCAATTTTGAAATACAGGAAAATAATGTCCAAACTCATGTAGGAGACATGGCGAATTACATTTATATTTAAAAAAAATTAAAAACTATGGTCAATATTTTTGTGTTGACAATCGATGCCATATTATAGTTGATAGACTAACTATAAACAGTATTGATGATAGTATATTGACTATCAGTTGTATAAATAATGATTGGTTAGATCTATGATGATCAGTTGCAATAAAGGATTTTAAAGGTAAATGATGATCGGTTGCAGTCATGATGATCAGTTGCAACATATTGATGGTAGAGCTGATCGATTGTAGTATTGATGATCAATATAGAAATGATGATTGAATGCAGTAATACTGATTGGTTGCAAAAACATCAATAGGTTGCAATAGAGAGACCAGAAATGATCGATTACATCAAAGGGACTATACCAATAGGTTGCAGCAAATGATCAAATACTGATAGGTTGCTAGAAAAGAGGTAAATATCAATCGATTGCAGCAAAGGAACCATTGTTGATAGGTTGTAGCAATACTGATAGGTTGCAATAATGGGGTAAATATTGAGAGGTTATAGCAAAATGACAAATGCTTATCGATTGCAAAAAAAGGACCATTATCGATAGGTTGTAGCAATATCAATAGTTTGCAAAATAGGGCATATATCGATAGGTTGCAGTAGGAAGAACATAATCGATCAATTGTAGCAAATGATTCCATTATCGATGGGTTGTAGTTGTACCACATTTGGAAAGATACTCTTCACATCCATCCAATATATATTCCATCCATAATTCATCTTTGCTAATCTCCACTAATATATATGACTCAACCACCCGTGAAAGTATCATATTGAGTATAACATGTTTATACTCTAAAAAAAAAGAAAAATATTAACAAATATGCTAACAATTATGTTTTCATATTAAGATACAAATATTCAAAATATGGGAAAACAATAAATTCAAATCTTAGGTTGGCTAATAATTAATTAAATGCCATGATATAAAGTGATTAAAGACCTTACCTCCTAAATCATAGACCTAGGTTAAATTCTTATGAAAAGTTAACCTCAAGTATGCTTAAATATATATGCTCAACATAGGTTTCTGATTAGTTTTTATCATGACAAACCCCACATACAAATAGTATAAGAACAACAAAAATTATATATCGAATGGAAAAACAAAAATAGCACACATGGATAGAAGTACATAAAATGTGATTTGAAATGACTTGAAAATAGACATGAGATACTACAATAATAAATTTTAAATGAAGAAATTGTTTTTAGTAACATCCTTTTTGTTAAAAAATAATCAAACTCCCACACCAATAGCACACCAATGCAAGGTTATGCATAAGGGGTAGACCCAAAAATATATTTATAAAAATAATATGAATCGATTTTGAAATCTAGGAAAATAATGTCCAAACTCATGTAGGAGACATGGCAAATTGCATTTATATTTAAATTTTTTTTAAAAACTATGGTGAATATTTTTGTGTTGATGATCGATGCCATATTCTAGTTGATAGACTAGCTATAAATAGTATTGATGATAGTATATTGACTATCAATTTTAGAAATGATGATTGGTCAGAGCTATGATGATGATCAATTGCAATAAAATATTCAAAATATTAATGATGATCAGTTGTAGCCATGATGATCAGTTGCAACATATTGATGGTAGAGCTGATCAATTGTGGTATTGATGATCAATACAAAAATGATGATCGAATGCAGTAATACTAATTGGTTGCAAAAACATCAATAGGTTGCAGTAGAGAGACCATAAATTATCGATTACATCAAAGGGACTATGCCGATAGGTTGGAGCAAAGGTTCAAATACTGATAGGTTTCTAGAAAAGAGGTAAACATCGATCGATTACAAAAAATAAAACATTTTTGATAGGTTGTAGAAATACCGATAGGTTGCAATAATGGGGTAAATATTGATAGATTGTAGAAAAATGACAAATGCTAATCGATTGCAACAAAAGGACCATTATCGATAGGTTGTAGCAATGTCGATAGTTTTCAGAATAGGGCATATATCGCTAGGTTGCAGTAGGAAGAATATAATCGATCTATTGTAGAAAATGATTCAATTATTGATGGGTTGTAGTTGTACCACATGTCAAATGCTCAGATTCCATGTGTCAACCATGCATTAAATTTTTGCATTTAAAAAGTTTGCATAAAGGTATAAACAATCATTTTTTTGCATTTTTCTAACACAAAACATATCACACACCTTCCTTTTCAACTTTTTTTGATGCAGTCATTTTTTAAGCTTTTCTCATCGTACCTCAATAAATATTTCCACATTTTCCTCTTACAAAGTTAATTTTTAGTCTTTTCTCACTATACCTCAATTGTTTTTAAGTCCTTTTCTCATCTTATGTTGTTGACCATACTACCTTCCAATCTACACCATATTTACAAGTCTCTGATACCTTACCCTATGAAATAAATCAATGATGTTCCCTTCAACCCCTATTTCATCCAAAATTAATTTCAAAAACCTTTTTTACCCCCTTATTTTCAAAACATTAACACCAAGTTATGATATATTATGGGTTGTCAACTTTGGTCTTATGGATTTAGTGTCGATGTTGTAGTTGACACAAACACCCAACTACTGCTAAATATTATTACAAATTATGATAATGATTCGATCATTTTTAATCTTAATATTGACAACAAGAATGTAATATTTTATGTCACAACCTCAAGCATCTCCAAATTGACAATATTGCCTCACAAAGTTTGTAATCCTATCACATTGAAGTTCATATTAATTGATGATAATAAAGTCTACCTAGAGATCAAATTCATTATTCCATTAGATTTTTAATAGGTATAACTTTGCATATTTTTATATTTATTTAAAGTTGAAAATTAAGGCTTTATAAATATTGTTTTTTTGCAGTTTTCTTTACTAAGTCTAGAAGAGACTTTCTGTAAGAAAGACCGATGGACATTCCATTATAGGTGTTGGTATTTTTGGTTCGTTATCTTGCACACCAAAAATTTTACTGGTACACCTATGTTTTGCATCGAATCAAAACGGATCTCCATTGTGTTTAAACCAACAATACTTCAACACTCAACACAAGCAATTATGTTATTTACTTATTTTATAATCTTATTATAATTTGTAGAATTCTATAGTATCGAACTCGCTACACCGAGACCTAGATAATGTTGTTATGATAGTACAATAGGTGTAGCTAAATTTAACTTTATATGAAACTAACAATTTTTATATTCAGTTATGTTTTTTTTTTTTTACAATTTATACACAAATATAGAAAATAACATCTTCTTCCTCTTCATAATGGGATGCTACTATCAGATTTTATAATCTAGAAGAATCAAAATATTTGAAAACACCTTCGTAATCGAAACCACTACTAAGAAGATCTATAAAATGCTTAAGGTATTCTAATTATCCCAATCCTTGACAACCTCCACCTGCACATCCATTGCCAACTAGTGTTGTTGATATGAGTGAGCCCTCACCCACTACACGTTAACTTTCTATTTCAAGATTGGGTTCATGTATTCATTTACTTAAAATTATAATCTATATTTTTATAAACTTTTTAATATGTTTTCATATGTATGGTGCACCAACATGTCATTAGCAGGTGTAGTTGTGCAAGAGATCTCATATTTGGCTAGTAATTCTAATACATTTATATTAAATTATACATTTTGGCTTCACAAAATTTATAACCAAATTTTATTGTGTCTTTCTTAAATTTTAAATTATATTTTTAGATATATGATGCACCAACATGCCATTACCAGGTGTAGCTACACAAGAGATCTCATCTTTGTCCAATAAGTCTAATACATTTATATTAAATTTTACAGTCAACCTTCAAAAAATTTGTAACAAAATTTTATTATAAATTTTTAAGGTACTTCACAACAATATACTCAAGAAAGACAACAAGTGATGTTGTCCCTTATCCACCATGCCAACAACGAATGCAAGGTCAAAAACGTATGGGTAGAAAATAATTTATTCCATCCATGCCATGGGGAGGAGGAACCAAGGAATTTTTAGGATTAAAGAAAATATCTTTTGGTAATTTTATAAATGTATAGGAAGTTTCAACTGTGGGGTTACCTAATCCTCCACTTGATGGGATTATTTTTTATAGGGCAACATGCCCTCTTTGTTTCAAGCAACAAATGTGCTTTGAGATTAACAAAATAAAGTAGAAGCAGAATATTCAAGTGCATATCCTCAGACATCATCTCCTCCTAAGAAAAATGGCATCCTTCATTCTCTAACAGAGGATAAGAAATAAAATTTTTCTAAAAATATTTTAATACCTGATAGTTGTCAATCAATGATCACAAATTTGTTGCTTCCAGATGTAAAAGAAATGAAACCATAGGATTATCGGGCCAAATTTTTAGTAAAGGAAATAAATACTCAATTCAAAAAAATTTCAAAAAGGAAAAATTATTTTCTTTTATTGAAAATGAATAAAAAATCTTGATGCTCTACTACATAAAGCTTATGGTACAATGATTCTTACAACTGCTTATAACGATGAAATTTTAAGTCAGATGTTGAATAGATTGGAGAACATAAATGTTGAAACCCAAGCTTATTTTAATCAATGGGTATTGGACAAGAAAATGGTTGTTGCTATAGCTACAAAGAATGTTGCTAAAGTTAGACTAATTTTGTTCTAAATTTTGTTTGTTCTATTTTTATAAATGTTACTATCTACTAACATTTTTCTTGTTGTTTATTTTGCAGGTCAACTTTGATAATATGAAGATGTCAGTTCAAAACATGTAATATTATCTAAAAATGGCAAAGGATTACTTACCAAATTCTATGAAAATGAAAAAGAACTTAAAAACAATTTGAGATAACAACCCTTTTAGGAGGATCATAATCCTACAGGGTTTGATCCTAATATCTTGCTTAGGTAGAAGGGTAAAGAAGTTCTTGCACCAGTAATAAAATATGCTAGGAAAGAAGAAAAGGCCCTAGTCTAAGGCTTACAAAAAGTTAAAAAAATCTTGGTCATATCTGGAGCAACGAAGGAAAATATTGATAAGCAGCATGACGAGGAAGGATATGTAACCCAAGAAGTGGAGAGATTAGATGCAGGATCTATACTCATTGATGTTAGATTTTTATGCAGTTTATAATGAGAGATAGCAATCACAATATGCAAAATAATATAAAATAAATCAAACCAGCTAGATGACTAAAATATGCTATAAATAGAAATGACAAAAATGAATACAATGTAGCTATGGAGGAAATGGACACTCCATGAATAATGCTATTAGACTAAATTACACCCATCACCAATATATGGGCATCTATATCTATATCTATGCTATGCTATGCTATGCTTTGCTTTGCTATGCTATGCTATGTTATGCTACTACAATGAGGTATTTTATATGGAAAGATAAGTACCTTGGCCAACACTCTACCTAGTTGTGCAAGGAACAACTTGCACTTATATAATTTTCACATCGATACTTGTGCATTTATTACATTACATGAAGTAATTAGATAACTTCCCCCTAAAGTAATATAATGTCCTAATTATGTACCTAGGAAGGTACATTTACATGACCCAAATGATGTAATATAATGTATTTCTAAAAACCCCCTATATTACATTATTTGGGTATTGAAGACTTTAGTCTTCAATGTGGATCTTCTTCTTTATTATGGTATATATTTTTATGTTCTTTGGCTTGATTTGGTCCTCTTTAATTCACTTTGCACTTTAAGACATCTTGCATTGGTTATTCTTATTGGAGTCAAAACCGGAACTTATATTCTCCTTCATTGATCGTGCAAGTAGTTGGTGTCTACATATTATGTAAAGAGAGTTTTAGATGATGGTTCTTTAGTATTTATGTTTGGTTTTCTAAGACTTATTTGACCATGTATTTTCTTCCTTTTCTTCCTTATTTTCTTGTGATTCTGCATTGATGCTGGTGGAATTTTTGCTTCACAAGGAGTTAGTCTATCATCACAATAATATTGATTTGTATTGCTAGCTTGCTTCTTGTGTTGAGTGAGTACAAACATAATTAATGATAGGTAAATCATTAAGCATTCCTCATATGTGAATATAACTATCTTTTGTGAGTTCCACCATGCCCTGATAAGGTTTTCATGAAGATAACCAATTAATGCTTCAAAGATACCCTCTTTTGCTTCTTTAAGAAATAAGGAGAATCTCTCATTTTCTCTAGTTGATATATTATCATATCCTTAAAGATTTTCTATAAATTTTTGATAATATAGTTCCATTTCATAAAATAATTCTTTATTGATAAAGGCATTTCTTATTATTTCATCCATATTTCTTCTTGATAGTTTTGAGATAGGGTTTTCTTTGTAGTCTACCTTATGACTCCCTATATTAGGATATATGATATCTAAATGAAGTATATAAGCTTAATTTGATAAAATTTTTATCAGTCCTTAGGTTTTATAGGCTTTTGTATGTCTCCTTAGTAATGAGAGTATATAGGCCTAATTGAATTTTAGGTTTTGTAGAAAGCTTATATCTTCCTAATGGATTTGCAACTTGATAATCTTTGATAGATGCTGATATTACCAAGTCTTGTAGAATACCTTATCACTCCCTCAAATGTTTTGGAATATAATATAGTGCTCTTGTAAACTGTAGTTCAATTTCTGGTTTATTTTGTAAATTTTTGTAAATTCTAAAATCAACTTCCATTATCCCTTATTGCTCCTATTCAACTAAGAACTTTTCCAATTTTGAAGATGTTTTAATGTTAGATTTCTTTTGTCCTTTTTTTTTTAAACTTTGAGACAAGAATATTACAAATATCCAACCTTAGCAAAAATCCTTAATAACCTCTTTTAATATCTCTTTAGGATTTAATTATAGTGTATGTAAGTTCCAATAAATTAATTTGATGTAGTAACCATTATAACTCCCAAATTTTGGAAAATTAGACCACAATAATATTTTCAAATATTTAAAATCAATTTCTAGTAGAAACCCTTAGAAACCCTTATTGCTCCTAAGTTTAATATTACAAATATTATATTGATTTCTCTTTGAGATATGGCTTTCAATATGGTTAAATTTCTCTATGCTTAAACTTGATTTATCAACCTTATAACTCCCAAGAAATTAAAGCACATAATAATGGGAATAAATCTTACCTTGTATCATGCAATAATCAATACTAATTTTTGGTGTGCAAGGGCTGCAATATTAACATCACTGTTTTGGTTTTTCCCTCCAATAGAATGCTTGGAACCTTCCTTAGATTTAATATTCCAAATATGGTGCCTTTATTTTTTGCCTTTGACTTTCCTTGACTAGAGCATTAAAGGCTCTTGCACCTTGCTTCCATGTTGCAACTCAGCCCTATGCGTGAAGACCCTAGAGTGTTGAATGTAGATACATAAATTCTTGTTAAATGCTTGGTATTTGATACCCTTAAAATGGAGGAGAATATTTTATTAAGTGACAAGTGGGACGTCTATTTTATTCTTGAGCACTTGATGAGTAGAAGGTGCTAGAAAACACTCATATCTTACTATGAGTAATTTATGGAAGTTACATTATTTAGTGGAGCACTTGGTATCTCTATGGACAAGTGTATCTCATATTCTCAATGCACCAACATGTTGCTTATAACTCATTTTTTGATGAAAATGAGCACTCACGTGAGGAACGTTACGATTTTTCCTCAAGTGATAAGTATCACTACCTTCTTGTGCATGGATGTATTCTCTAATGCTTCTTCAACGTACCCTTTGAAGGTTCTTTAAACCCTATAAAATTCCTAGCTCATCCTTCATTCAATGGAACTTGCTTGTGGGTTGTTTCTAGCTGGAATGAGGAGAAATTATTTGGAGTCGTGAGAATCAATTTTGAGCAATACATATGTGGAGTTTCAAACACTCCAATGATGCTTTAATATTATTATTTTCTTACCTGTTATACATCATCATTTTTTAGACAACATTGCTCTTAAATATAATGTTGTTTCTCTTTTTTTTTTGTGCCTTGTCTTTTACAGGTTTGTCCATCCAATATGTGAGGAGTATGAGCCCTTAGAGTAGCTCCTTTTTCTATGCTTAGAAATATGGTAGTGTTGACTTCCTTTGGTTGGTTTATCCAATGGATATTGTGCCTTTGAGGCACCTTCAAATATGCCCTCCTTCATGTATAAACCATATTAGGATAGTGTAATACAATGTAATATATTTATGTATAAAATAACATTTAGTGCACCTTCTTTTGCATTCCTTTTTTTAGATCCAAATTTCTAGTTTGTGGTAGAATTTTTGAATGCAATGTAGGGGTTTTGAGGTTTTCTCTTTGATTAGACACATTCTCCTTTTTTATTGGATACTTTGATGGAAAATCCAAGCTTATATAGAAGTATATAGAAGCTCCTTGTTTGATGCAATTTTCTGCACATTTCTTCTTGCGATTAACCCTGTAATGCTTTGGATTTGAGACTCACCAAGTCTCAATATTTAAAGCTTCTATTTCTGATTTTGGTTAGTTATCTTCTTCTCCAATTTTTGGAGGATTCTAACATGTTTTGGTGGATTCACTTGGTTACTATGTGCTGCATGTTTTTGTGTATTAATAGTGTCTTTAGACACTGTCAAATTCTGATTTTGTGCCTTTCTCAAGAACACAAAAAATAATATTTTGAAAGCAATAGAATAGTGCAAAATATATCTAATATTTTTTCACTTTTAATGCACTAAAAATTTCACCTTATAACTCATATTAACTCTCAAAATAATGCACTTAATCAATTTACTGCAACTAATCAAGAATAATCTCAAATGAATCTTCAAGAATTATTTTATAATTTCCTTACAAATAAAGTTGTAGGGGCTAGTCTTCTTTTGCTTTCCAAAGTATATGATAGGTAGTTGATAGATAGTTGTAATGCATAAATCTAATCAACTCCTAATGTGAAAATGAAACTTAAAAGTAAACTTTCTCTTTTTCACTTTTGAAGACTGTAATCCAATGTTCCTTACTTCAACTTTAATCCAAATTAAGGTGCTTTAATAAATGTGATAATTAATCCAATTAATGAATCTACTTGCACCAATAGTTTCTTACATTTTTGAAATATTTTGTATCTCTTTTGCCACTTTTGTAGAGGATGTAGATCTTACTACTTCAAGTAGGATCTTGCTGCTTTTTGTAGACTATCCTAAACAACTCCTTCACAAAAATATGGTCTCGAACTTTCTTTCATGATCCTAGGATTTTATGGCTTGTTCTCTTCTTGCAGTCTCCTCATTTTGTTGTAGATTTGAAGAAGTATTTATATCTAAAGTGGTGCCTTCTTGCTATGAGAGATAATATTCAAATATCTTGGATTTGGTAGGCTTCTCCTATATTCAAGTCTTCTTGTTGAATTCTAACTTCAAGCATGATCTTCTTCTCAAAATTTAAAATATTTTGAGGTCTTCAATGGATTATTCTTCTAGGATTTGGTACTCCTTGCCAAATTCTTCTTCTCTTGGGATTTTTTTTCAGATAGCAACATTTGTCCCAAGTCCTTCACTATCAAGGGCTTCTCCTTGGTAGTGGATTTTTTCAATGAGTTCTCCTTTTATGATTTATTCAGTAAGACTCTCCAAGCCTTTTACTAGATGCTCGTTGAGACCTACCCAAGGTATTTGATCTTACAACTTATTTTGGTCTTGCTTGAGATATTTTCTTCAACCTTCTAATCCTAAATGTGTTGGTGGTGAGATATTATTTGGGATATTCAATTTTGTTGTTTCTAGATTTGAGTAGGACTATCCTAGTCCTTCTTCTTCCAAGATTGAAATTTCTTCAATGATATCTCCTCCTAATATATTTAGCTTCAGTTTTGCTTCAGCTGTTGGATTTATTCTAAAGAAGATGCTCTTTCTAACTTTCTTATAGGAAATTTCTCAACTCATTGAATCTCATTTCCCTACAACAAAGTATTAGTACTAAAATATTAATTTCCTTCTAAATCAAAATTTTCTAGAGTCTCTTTAGGATCAGAGATTTTGTGGCTTTTTTTAGTATCAAGGCTTCTATGGTATTTTCTTCAATATCAAATCTTTTGTGGCATTTTCTTCAATATCAAGGTTCCTATGGCATTTTCTTTAGGAACAAGGCTTTTATGACCTTTTTCTTCTAGATCAAGGCTACTATGGATTTTTATTCTAGATCAAGTCTACTATAGCATTTTCTTCTATATCAAGGCTTATATGGTATTTTCTTCTTCTATGAAGTTCTCAATTTAGTTATGGAGATATCCTGTCTCCTAAATTGACCATGGATATTTTCCATAAGTCTTATTTCATAGTATTCTTTTCTTGTGTAAGGAACTAATATTTGTACTATGAAGGATTTTTGACTTTCAGGAAATGAATTTGAAGTCTCCTAGATTTCTATTATAGGAGGAAGTCTAATATTCTAAGAATTATGTTTTTGCAACAAAAGAAACTTTGGGAAATAACTAAGAGATTCTAGAAATCTTGAATGATCATCACTAGTTGATTTGTCAATCTAGTGGATGGAATGTTGAGTCCTAGTATTCATGAGTTTTTCTTGCAACTCTATGGAAATATTCTAGCCAAATATAATCTCAATATTTCTAGAACTGAGATTTATTTTAGTCCTCACTTGTGGCTCTCCCTAATTCTACCAATTGGATTCTTCTGAGGATTTTGACAGTGGTTGGTCCAGTAGTGTGTTAGGTTGATAATTAACTTAGGCTCAATGATAATGGTGGTTTTCCTATTGATATATTGTGGCTAGATCTATCGTAGCTATGATACCACTATTAGATTTTGATGTAGTGGACAATGGAAGATAACAATCACAAGATGTAAAATAATATGAAAGTAAGTAAATATGCAAGATGACTAAAATTTGCTATAAATATAAATGATAAAAATGAATGCAATGTAGTTATGGAGGAAATATACACTTCATGAATAATGTTATTGGAATACATTGCACCCATCACCAATATATGGGCATCTATATCTATATCTATGCTATGCTCTACTTTGTTTTGTTATGCTTTGCTACTACAATGAGGCCTTTTTATATAGGAAGATAAGTTCCTTGTCCAACACTCTACCTAGTTGTGCAAGGGACAACTTGCACATATAAAACTTGCACATTGACACTTGTGCATTTATTACGTTTCATGAAGTAACTAGATAATTTTCTCATAAAATAATCTAATGTCCTAAGTATGTACCTAGGAAGGAACATTTACATGACCCAAATGATGTAATATAATCTATTTCTAACACTTGAACTATATACTATAGAGGTAGTAGAAAAGGGAAAAAAACCTGAAACTACCTCTAGCCCCCAATATAAGGAATGAGAAAGTAAAGACTATGTAGTTTTTCAATAGAAATGTGTTATTGCACTCACAATTTAGAATTATCAAAAAACATTTTTATGAAATGTTATCGTACAAAATATTTTGGAATTAACAATCAAGATATTTGCATAAATATTTTCCATGTATATTTTTATGCATTTTTACAATGACAATGTATCTTCTTATGTTATTTCTGTAACTTGAGTATTATGTTATTTATATTTATATTTGCATGTTATTTTTATAGCTTGAGTATTATGCTATTTCGATTGTGTTTGAGTTTACAAAGGATACATCTATGTGTGGGTTTAAATTTTTAGGTTATTCAAATATGAAGCATAAAACATAAAATTTTATCAACATAGACAATTAAAACAATAACCTATGATATAAAAATGAGTATTTCTTGTGCTATTTCTATAACTTGGATTTTATGCTATTTTCATTTATATTGTTTTATTATTTCCATAACTTGAGTATTATTCTATTTGTGTTGTGCTTTCTAATCTACATAAAAAAAATTCTATAAAAAAATATTTACTAATGATACATGCATGCATGGATTTAAAATTTTTATTTTATTCATAGCTAAATTATAAAATAGAAAATTTTATCAACAAAGATAGTTAATACAATTAAAAAGCTACGGTATGAAAAATGAAGTCCTATCAACAAAGACATTATTTTATAATTTATGAATCTGAAATAAACACTTCTCGACTTCTCCAAAAGAACTAGTAAGCATATGAATTGTTTTCATCATTGAAATTGTACAATTGAGGAAGATGAAACAAACACTTATTGACTTCTCCAAAAAAACTAGTAAGCATATGAATTTTTTTAAATCATTGAAATTTTATAGTTGAGGAAGTTGAAATAAACACTTCTTGATTTTTCCAAAAGAACTAGTAAGCATAGCTAAATTTTACATCTCCACAATCTGATCACTGCAAGTGTTAGTATCTTCATTATCAAGAACATTATCGATACCTCTTCTATCTACTAGGGAATTCTAGTATGCCAAAGCTCTGTCATAGGGAAACTTATCCAAATTATACAATGACACATATATTCTCATACAATTTTCCAAATTTTTGTCCAACCTATTATGAACTTTAGATTTCATAAAATATAGTGCACTAAAAACCCTTTCATCTTCAATATATCCCAAAATCATTGTCTAACATAATTCATATAAAATAAAATATTCACTCATTGTTTCTTGTAAGACACTACTTGGATACAATTTTTTCCACAAATTCATGATAGAACCAGGATCATTTGGATTACTTAAATATGTAATTTTATTAATCATTGTCATTCTAAAATTGGTGGATTGTTGTCTCAAAAGTTATTTGTTGAGAATACCATTTTCTTCCACACATTTAGTGAAATATTTCACAAGATTACCCATATATATATTACAAAAAACTCATTTTTACTATTGTAGTCAAGGCAAGGATTCTAAAATATGGGGTTAACCATAGCCATCACCTCAAGCAACTCATCTCTATAAAAATTATCTCTTATTTCCTTTATCAATGATTCTATAATTCTTATCAATTTAATCTTAGTACTATGTAAAACCACATCAATTGTGTGTTATGAGCACTTGTTCAACATCTTATGTAATTGTATCTGATCGATTTTCATAATGATATAAAAGAATCATATTTCCATGGATGGTAATACAAATATTATCATTAATGTTGAACTTCAAAAAGTTTTTAGGATCATTGGCCTTATTTAACGTATTCCAACTATCAAATAAAAGATTTGTAAAATGTTCTCCGAACAAGTATATTTTATCAATAAGAATACATATTTGTTTTCTCATATTGATAAAATTGACAGTATAAATGGATATTTCTTGTGTGCATTTAGTCAATGTATTCATTCTTGAAACAATGGAAGAATACCACATAATGTGATAAGTTTTTCCAAGTGAATCATATAGTATAGTAAATATTTTTCCTTATCAACATCCCTATGATGTGCATACATAAACCTCTCTAAAGATTGATATTTTGAGAAAACCTTTTTTATAGGAACAAAAAGTGAAATCCACCTGGTGTCCACATAATTTAATAGTTTTTAGCCTTCATTAACACCTAGCTAAAACTGTTGAAACTTTGCAAATCTTTTTGGACTACATGAAAAGTAAGCATGTGTTTCACATATGAGTTATTCCACTCTAGTAACATTTTCAAATGTGCTTACAATTTTATATGCAATATTTATTCTATGCACCATGCAATGAATGGGAATAAATTATGAGATAATTCATGTCCGAATTCTAACACAAAGACCATTTATTTGAGTTTGAATTGTAGTTGTACCATCAAATCTAACACAAAAATACTTGATGGCTATTTTTTCATCCATTATGGAAATATCCTTTAAACTGGTTACAACAATATTGTAAATGTTTTTAGTATTGCAAATTTTTTTTATCTTATGTAGTGCTAGTAAATGAGGTTGTCTTAAATGTTTTTTGAATGTGTAAACATGTATGTAAATTCAATATGTGTTGTCAATAGCCTTTACCTCATCAATTGAAAGTGAAATAAATTTGTCATGATTTACATTCTCCCTTAGGTCCTCCTTCTCAACTAGTGATAGATATTTTACCATTTACCAACCACTTTTATCGGACCAATAGGAACTAGTAAGGTTCTGTACATCAGCTAGTTGAAGTAGTTGCTTATAATTAGAAAAATCAGACATGGTTTGACCCTTTCTAGAATATTTTATACAATGATAAACTACAAAAAAAATTAGGCTAATATGGTCTTATAAAATTATTTAAATTGGGACTGGATTGTTCCATCCTTCTCAATGAGAGTTTGTTGGTGTATCATTTTTTTTGTATTTCATTGCATATCTAACATGCACACATTTTGATGCATCCTTCCATCTAAATGATTTCATAATTGTTCCATAACTTTATTTTACTATCGTATAACTTTTTCCACAATGTTTTTCTATTGTGTATCTTAAGTTGCATCTTATGATCCTTTCCTAGTTTCCAACTATAAATAACACATTTACACTCTTTTAGTATGTCATTGTTGTTCTCTATCTCGACTAGATCAATAAATAGAACTTTTGATACCCATTTTGGCTTAAAATTCCTTTCAATAGTCCAACTAGTTAACTTTCTACATTTAAAAAAAAAAAGATTCTCTAGAAGTCTACATTTTAATTGTACTCTCATTTTCTTTTTTGGTTGGTGTACCTATATGAGGTATATTTTCAAGTGGTTGTTGAATGTTATTATTATGATAATTATCATGTGGTCCCATATCATCTCCTACAATATCTTCAAGTGAAGGCATATAATGGTCAACAATGTTCATTGCATTTAATGTTTGATGTTCTATATTATTTTTGGATGTAAAAAGGTACTATATTAAAGAATTAACAAAATACAATTTTACAAAGCATTAAAACAAAAACAAATAAGCAAACAAACCATCTATTTATTAATGAAGAAATACTTTATATTTAATAATAATAGAATAACAAAATTAATTGATTAGATGGTAAAAGGTGTTTGTACCTTCGACTTGTGTGGATGTGGAGGCCTTGTTGTATTTTGATATATGTGTAAAATATTTCAAGATTGTCTTTTTACTATAATATTGGCCTCCTATATTTCCATCATTAGTAGATGACATTGTACCTATAAAGAAAAAATCCTTTGATGTTAGGAAATGAATATGAAGTTGAAGGAAAATATCATACTTCCCTCAATAACAAATTCAATAATAATTTCTATAATTTCAATTAGGTGACATTGTACATACTTTCGTCAATATTAATTTGCATTTCTGAGAAACCAAGGTTAAACTATAATTCCATAAAGAATGTATGAGTCTTGAGATGAACCTACGCTACCCTCAAGAAGTAAGCTCCGATAATAAGAAATGCTCCTAACACACTACAAGATGACATGGATACTTGGATCTCACAGTTGTAGATAGTACATCTATACTGCCTATGAAACAAAAGGAAAAATATTGTAAAATAGTGGAAAAAGAATACCCACCATAGCTTGCAAACTAAAAAAATATCTCTATATCAATTCTAAAAAAACTTAATAGTACTACACCAATAAAATTTACAAAATAAGTAACAAGGCTACATAAATAGTTAGGAATTCAATCAAATTTATTGCTAGATATTATCCAAAATAAAACAACCACACTAATATTTTTGGAAGCTTTCACTTTACCTATTGTCACAGTCATCACAAATTTTTGCAACTGGTCATTAGACATTTGTAACAAGTTTGTGCAACCGATTGTTATGCTATCAATATTTTTGTAACTGATCAATTTATATTGAGAGATAGTACTCTACAAATGATTTTCACCTTATTAGGTTTCTACAATCAACTGAAATCTAGTGATTGACAACCCTCTACAATCGATT
The DNA here is from genome assembly GCA_028583015.1 of Wollemia nobilis. Classification (NCBI taxonomy): domain Eukaryota; kingdom Viridiplantae; phylum Streptophyta; class Pinopsida; order Araucariales; family Araucariaceae; genus Wollemia; species Wollemia nobilis. The sequence continues at coordinate 10,427,043 of JAQPPZ010001353.1, forward strand.
GGTTTATATCAAGAGATAGTCCTCTACAATCGATGGTCACCTTGTCATTACTCTACAATCGATCATTAAATGTCAATTAATAACACTTTCCAACTAATCTATTTTTTAAAAGAGAATTCTTTAGAAGTGATAGATACTTTAAAGGGGTACTGTATCTGATCAAAAAATATGTGGACTAATAGCCCTCTATAACCAATTAGAACTATGTCATGGTTCTCTCTAACTGACTGATAAATATTTTGATATAGTCTTATACAACATATCAATTTTTTACTAATAATCCTCTGCAACTGACTGAAACTCTATCACGCTTCTCTCCAACTGATTGGTAAATATTTTGATAGATAATCTTCTGTAACCAATCAATTTTTGTTGATATATAGTTCTCTATAGTTGATCAACACTATTTCATGCTTCTCTATAACCGATTATCATTGTGCTACACTTCTCTATAGCCGATTGTATTTTTATCGATAGAAAATGACAGTGTTTGGTTTTTTGATCTACTGTGGGTTTTTTGTTGCTTTAGATCGATTTTCAAGGAGCTAGAGTGTTTTAGATGTATGTTTATCGATACCATGTTAGGTATTTATAAAGGTTGTATAAGTGGTAAATTTTGAAGGAAAAATAAAATTATTTATAATTTTAAGGCAAAAGGTCTATGGATTTGGGTGAAAGTGGTTGGTGAGCCAACCCTAAAAATATTTATTATCACCATCGGGTGAGCCAACCCCAAAATAAATTTGCACCCCAAAAATTATGGGTGAATGGGCCCTAGTGAATGATCTCGATATCAACCAATTTTAAAATTTGAAAATGCTAAATATTCCTAAATTAATGATGATTCATCGCTAAGCATAACACTGGACCAATGCAAGTGTATTACATTCAATTGGAACAATGCCAAACTCTAAATACTAATAGAAGCACATACAATTTTGATGTTAAATGGATTGAAACGATATACTAAACACATCAAAGTGATATTTTGTAATTTTTTAAAATTCTATTGACTAAATTTTTGAAGTAATACTTAAGTTAGTTCTTTCTATATCTAGTAAAAGTAAAAAAGTAAAGTCATTTTTATCATCCATGAGCCTATAGACCATATGGGGCAAGATGTTTACAGAATTGTTTATCCATCCATACTAGAGTATGGTGTAAATCCTACCCCTTTTAATTCAAACCTTAGACCTCATATTTAGACTTTTAGTGGAGTAGCTACTTATCATTATTTTTCTTCTAGTTTACGTAGAATAAAAACAAAACCCACAAAATTTAATTATTATTACTTTTAACTCTACAATTTAGATCATAAAAAATAAAAAGGATGGCCTCTAAGAACACCTAGAAATTGAAGGTTGAAATTATAGGGGTTAACATTAGACAAGATCTCATGATTTAGGGCCTATAGTTGACTGTAAATACATATTTGCTCTAACAAATACTCTTGGAAGAAAGGGAAGCAAAACTACAAATTTAAAGCTTACATAAAATTATCAAAATAGATTGAGCCAATAAATAATAATAGATAGTAATGGATAATACAATATCTATATAAAAATCATGGATGTGAAGTGTACACGTGGATAAAGAATATGTAAACAACATCTATAGATTTTCCTTGGTCATAAGCCTTTTAGAATTTAATTTTTATTAATATAAATATCAATACCATGACTAGGTGATTTATATGTTATCATATTTATATCACTATACCTACTTTGACATATTTAAAATGCTATTTATAACAATAGTAAATGGACCTAAAAAATAATGATATTGATTATCCAATCCATAGATCAAACTTTGTTTATATCATTAATAATGATTTGTGAATACCCTTCAATTGAAATATATTTCCACCCATTTTCAATGGAAATCATGATTCCAGTAATAAATTCCTTAGCCCCTTCACAATTTATTAAGTTCTATATGATATTGAGTAGGTGAGAAGAATCTTGCTTTTATTCTTATAAAAGAACATCCTTTGCCAACTTTCACTAGATTTCATTTAGAATAAAAATCAGTTTTTTTTAATGAACAAAACATTTGGACATTTCTAATTTACAATAGGCTCATGCTAATACTTTTTGTTAACTCCATGATTATAGATGAACATTTTCAATAACATCCAATTGCACTACCATTTTTTTAATAATCTGTAAGCTAGACCTAATGCATTTTCCACCTCTTTCAACATGCCTAAAGTACTAGCCCTAGATTCTATCATACAATCATGGATTATTTATCTATATAGACTAGGGATAAATAAAAGAGATAGGATTAGACTGATTATTTTAAGGGTAGTTACTTGCAAGATATTTGATGCTTTCTACTATTCCAATTCATTTTATTTCTATAATGCTTTATTTATATTCTTCTACTACTAAGGAATGGACAATATATCCATATGGGTACAACTACTGTGGATTTCTTCAAGTGATCCACCACATAGAAAGACCCAAGGGATTTTATCTTCTAAGGATCATTAAACATATATTAAGTTTTGGGCTTATTCATAATTGATTGAGGGATTTTTACTCATTTTGATCGTTGCTTTGGATCTCCCAAATATTTTGGTGTGTTAACCACTAAAGAATCCAATGCACTCTACTCAGGTGGTACTATAGTGTAAGGTTTCCTTCTAGACTCAACTAGCCTTCTCTAGATATCTAAGTTTTTTTTATTACCCTTTTCCTGTTCCCTTTGTTGGATTTTAAGCCATATTATCTTAGGTACCTATATTCTATATATTGAGTAGTCTCCAATATAAGAGAAATCAATATATAAGTTGGCCAATTTAATAATAATAACTTTCACAAAAATATCAAATATAAATATAAAATGGCCAAAATAATTCATCTAATAACATGAAGAACCTTAAAGTAAAATTGCTCAAACTATGCATACAAGCTTCAATATTATCAATGCTTGAATGTGATTTTCATAGATCCATTTGATATCCAATACATGCAAAATTGTATACATAATATAATCTTACAAGTATGGCTTTTCATGTACGTGAAAATTGTATCCTCACATATTCGGGGGATGCATATTTTCCTATTTAATGCATAAGATAACTCCTCTCATGTCCTTTGGCTTATCATCTTACAACTTGTATACAAGACTCTTGACTCTCTACATACTTGCACACTTAACTCTATGACACTTGCACACTTCTATATGACACTTTTTACACTTTCTCACATTACATATCTGCACACATGATTAAACTTCTATATCCACACCTAATAAATCACACTTATACGCTTTCTCACATTACATATCTGCACACATGATTACATTAAACTTGTGCACTTTCTCACATTACACACTTGTACACATGACACTTGTGCATATCATGTGCATAGATATTTACATAAAGAAAAAATATAAATTACACTTCTAAACTATTGACTCAAACTCTAATATAATATTTTACCATAGGTACCATGGGGATACATTAGCATATATCAAATAATGTAATATTCTTGAACACCCCCTTGTATTACATTATTTGGTTATTGAATACTTTAATCTTAAATATTTTTCTTCATATTTGATCTTCTGTTTATCCATTTCCTCTGTCTATTATCTTTACAAGATAATTGTGGACTATACCTAATACATTTTCCCATTTCTTGTCTTTTCAATAAATCAATCAACTGATCATTAATTTGATCTTGGGATAGAAAATTGATTTAATATTTCTTTTGTTCCTATTCTGGTATTGCATTGGATTCTTATATCCATAAGCTCTTCTTCTATTCTATCTTGATATTTGGACCATTTAGCTTCATTTTTTATGACTTTTGGAATTGTTTCAAAAATGGGACTTTGAAGAAGATTGTCTAATCCCATAAATAATATTTTTCGAAGCTTTTATATTTGTTTCCTTTATATCAAAAAATGCTAGAGAATTATTATTTTTTCCAATATAAAATTTACAAGGATAAAGACTCCACCATATTGTTTCTACATGCCCAATTCTATTGCAATGATTACATTTCAAATGATTACTATATTTATCTTTATATTTAGTCCTTGCTTCCCAATCATAAGTTTGTCATCATAATCATTAGTATTCTTAAAAAAATATACAACCATTGAAGCAATATTAAGGATGTTTTACCATTATTTTGCTCATAAATGAGTTGCATATTTTCTAATTATTAGTTGTTTTCTACTTGAGTACTTATGATATCCATATGAGAGTAAGGTGAGCATTAGTAATGTATTCTGAATTATCCAAATAAATAGTACATTGCGTAGGTGGTTTGAATAACCAACCTAACCACCTTATATGCACTTAACACTAATGTGATAAACTTAACAATAATGTAATCAACAATCTACTCTAACATCCCTCCCTTATTACATTATTTTGAAATACAAATATTGTTGTGAAACAAATCAAATTTGACACAGGCAAGTACCTTAGTGAAAATATTTACAGCTTTTTCATCGGTGGGAATGTATTGTAGTTGTATCTTGTGTTTTGGAATATCATCTCAAATAAAATGATATTGAGTGTCAATGTGTTTGGTACGTTCATGAAACACTAGATTCTTGAAAAGCTTCAAAATAAGTGAATTGGAATTTTCTTAGGAAGACCCATACTTGAAAGAATGCAACATAGCCATATCAAATTGCATACTGCTCCATGTGTTGCGTAATATTCTACCTTTGTAGATGATAAAGCAACCACCTACTAATTTTTACTGTGCCAAGAGATAGGACGAGAGCCAATATAAAAAATGTATCCAGAAGTTAATTTCCTATCATAAATTGACCCAGCATAATCTGAGTTCATGTAACCTTGCAAGAATAAATTGTCATTCTTCTTGTATTCCAGGCCATATTCTATACTACCATGAACATAATGAAGAACTCGTTTTGTTGCTTTCCAATGACTAACCTTAGGTTCCTACATGAACCTATAAAGATAACTCACAACAAAACTGATGTTTGGTCTGGTGTTGGTCAGATATATGAGACTCCCAATCCACTGGTGATAGAGAGTACCATATACCTATGGAGAAGTATTATATCATGATAATTGTAGCCTTGTTTCCATTGGAGTTGCTTTAGGCTTACAATCAGTCATGCGATATTTCTCAATCAATGTCTTGGCATATTTCTTCTGTGTCACTCTAATATGATTCTTATTTTATGCCACTTCTAAACCAAGATAATAATGAAGAAGTCCTAGATATTTCATCTCAAATAAAATTTTCAAGTCACCTTTCACTACATCTATTAATTTCTCTGAATTACCAGTGATAATTAGATCATCAACATAGAGTACTAAAATCACTATTTTAGAACCTTTTTTCTTGATATAGAGATTAGCATCTGAAGGAATTCTCTTAAAACCATGTTGTAATAGGTGATTATCAATTTTTATGTACCAATCTCATGGAGCTTGTTTTAACCCATACAAGGATTTAACCAATTTGTAAACTTTTTGCTTGACCTTCAACCACAAATCCTTTTGGTTGAGTCATATACACTTCTTCATTGAGATCACCATTTAATAAGGCACGTTTTACATCCATATGATGTGGCTTCCATCCAAACTGAGGTGCCATATCACAAAGTACATGAATGGTAGTCATTCTAGCAGTGAGTACAAAAGTCTCTTCATAGTCAATGTTTTATTTCTATGCATAGCCCTTTGCAACAAGGTAGACCTTATGCTTATCTATAGTTTTATCTACCTTATACTTCATTTTGTATACCCATTTTTAGCCAATGGACTTCTTTCCAAAAGGCAGATCAACTAGCTTCGAAGTGTTTTCTATGAGAGACATATGTTCCACATCCATAGTTGCCTTCCACTAAGGCTCACTAAGTACATATTGGATTTTGGTAGGTTCATGCTCATCCAATGAAGACATAAAAACTCTATAATAATCTACATGCATATTTTCTCCTCTATATTCCTCTACATCTATAGAAATTTCCTCAAAATTTTGGTAAAGCACATCAACCTCTGCCTCATTTGATGAGTTATATTGTGCGTAAGAGGTCGATCTAAAGTTAGATCTAGAGATGTAGTCAATTTTGAATCTTTCATTGTGTTGGTACACCAATTGTGAATCTTATTCTATGGGAGAGGAGTCTCTTTATTAGGCTCCTCATCATCTAGGTATATAGCTGAAGATGTGTTATCCAGTGTGAAAGCTTCATCAAATACCATATATCTATTGATGTGATTTTTATTGGTTTTAGGATCTATAAAATGATATCCCTTGGAATGCTCATCATAACCAAGAAAAATACACTACAAGGATTTCTCATATAACTTCTTTCTCTTTGCTTTTGGAATGTCCATGAATGCCTTACACCCAAAAATATTGAGATGAGAAATGGAGGATTTTCTACCACTCCATGATTCTTGTGGAGTCATAACATTAAGAGATTTTATGGGTGATCTATTCAGGAGGTACGTTGTTGTATTGATAGCTTTTTCCCAATAATGTTGCTCAAGATGTGCCCTTGTAAGCATATAATGAACCATTTCCATGATGGAATGATTCCTCCTCTTAGAAACTTCATTTTATTGTGGAGTATAGGCTGTAGTAAGCTACCTCTTAATCCCATGTGCACTAAGAAATGTGGAAAATTATTTTGAGGTATATTCCCCCCATCGATCTAAGTGAAGGTTCTTAATAGAACATCTTACTTCCTTCTCAACACTTTTCTTGAACTATTGAAAATACAGAAAGACCTTTGAATTTAGTTGTAGAAAGAAAACCCACATATTTCATGAGTAGTCATAAATGAAAAACTAGAAATACCTCTTTCCCCCATAAATGTTGGGCATAGGACCTGTTGGGTACTAAATTACATCATGTTTTACTCAACACTATGACTGTCTATCTTCCTACTTTATGTTCAGGCATGCACCCGATAGTCACAGCTCAACACTCAACATTGGATGGATCAAAATATAATTTCAATCCAACCTCTAGAGTAGGTTGGTTCCTTGTCAACTTAAATAGGGTGTTGACACAATTATGCTCACTTAGGGTTTTTGATATTGGGGTTAAGAAAATAATTAAGGTTAGAAATGTGAAGCAAAACAATGGTCGGATAGGCTAACAACAAGGCAACTACAACAAATGGCTTCCCTAAGCTATTTCTAATGATCCATAACTCTAGATCAATATTATCTCAAATCAATGAAACCTTCATACATTAAAGCATCAACAAATATATATTGCAGAAATCAATTCCAACATCCAAATACTGATGATCCAAATGATAGAATAGATCAATAATCATATTCAATATAAATAAACCCTCTAGCAATACAAATCTAACCAGAATTAGATTTCAATTATTCTCACAATTAGTAATCCAATAAACTAGAATGAACTAACCATTAAAATTTTGATAGAAATGCAGCTTAAGACTTTGAACCTCTGGTACAAGATGATGAAGATAAAAAATTTGAGGTGAAAATCAAAGTAATGCTCCATCCATTAGCTCATAATAATATTTATAGTAGTGCAAGAAAACACACTAGAGCCAACCCTAAAAATAAGGGTTTGAACTCTATTTATAGTTTGTAAAATGAATGAATATTAAAAAACATTACAAAGATTTATTATTTATAGCAGCTACGACTATATCACCATGGCAGCTCAGATCCTCTGCAACTTGATGGTTGGTTGGTGCCAATTGGCATTTAGGTCGTTAGAGACCACATTTGTTCTGTAAACTCTTCTAAGAAGCTTACTTCGTCATTGATCTACAACTACCTCTAGTTCTTGTTCTTGGAACCCTTTGATGCTTTGGCTTCCTATCTTCCAAATAACTATGTTTTAATTCGGTGAGAAAATATTTTTAAATAATTCAAAATTGACAGTAATCTCGATCGTTGATCTTCCCCATGTATGACTACGATTAAATATTGGAATATACTCTGTATATTGGAAAGGAAAAACCAAAGCACCATTCTGATTTTTTTAGTTGATGACATCATCTTCCATGGCTTCGACGATGAAAAACGTCAATACGACATGAAATGCATTAAGAGTTGAGCGGGATGAAATCCGCTCATTGACCATCCATTTTCTTCTTTAACTTTTAAGCAACCAAAATCTGCACTATAAAATATACTGATGTCATATTTGCTTTATAAATCTATGAAACACAAATCCAAACTCAAGCAAGTGTAAATATTATTTGTCACCAATCCACACTTGCTATAGTGTAAAAGATATTTTCTTCCATTCTGTACTGGAGTTAGTGTAAAATGCATCCTTGTTGCCAATCCAGAAAGAAGTCAGCTCAAAATACTCTTTGTCACCAATTAACACTTCTTGCATGGATTTATACCTTTTTAAAACCAATCCGGACCAAAATACTCTATAACTCGACATAATCAGTCTTACCAACACTTAGCCACTTAGAGCATGTCAAAAAATACAAGCGGTCGCCATTCCACATTTTCTTCTTGTGCTGACATCATCTTCACCAAAAACTTTTATAAAATCAGGATTTGTCGCTAGTCCACTACCAAATGCATTATAAATTATGTGGAATTGCTCCAAGTGAAAAATGCACTAAGTGTTGGGCAGATTAGAAAAATCTTGTTGTGGATCCACTCCAAAATACACTAAAAAATGTACAGAATGAAAACTTCATACCTTTGATAAAATTTTCAATGTTTTCTAAGGATGTGTTCATTTTGGGCCTACATTCTAGTGCCTCTCGGGTGGATTTTCTTGCAAATACATATAAATTAGAGTCTTATCCATTGGGAATTAGGAGTAAAAAAATGCTCATCTTCAAAAAATGATTTAAAGAATAATTTCTATATGAACACTAACCTCTAAAAAATTTATGATTGTCCTAGTGGGTAAAATTTCACATTGAGACCATGCTTCAAAAAACCCAGAGGATAACTGTTCACATGGATATTATGCCATAAACATTAATATTTGTGGTATTCCATATAAACTACTCAAATTTTCCAGCAAAACACTTATAGCCTTCTTATAAATCCTTGTTAAAAAAATGCATTCACACAAAACTTGTTGCTTTCTGTGCCTCTCTGGACTCATGCTTTTATTATTTATTTTTGGCAATATCAAAGCAAAACATAAAATACAAAACTTGTGACTATGTACAAAGAAAAAATGGCTAAGTTTGTTCCCCTTCAGGGTCTGTTGTGGTTCTATTCGGCTCTTCCTCTTATTGGGCCTCTTCTTCGGTCTCCTCTTCAAATTATTCCTCAACTTCTTCTGGAGAAGATTGTTCTTTATTTTTCTCTCTAACATCCTCACCAAACAACTATACCATCAATTTCAAAGTCTGTAGGGCTTGATTCCATAATACTTCAGAGGGTTTAGATAATTCTTTTAGTTATTTATAAATGTATTGTAATTCACCAATATCTTCATAATTAGCAGCATTACCTCTATTGATCAAATCCTCCATGATGTCTCTCAGCCTGGTAAAATCAATGATCATTTGTGCAGCTTGCTCTTGATCAAGTTGCTCTTCTAGAGAGTCAATATTAGACTCATATTGTAAGCTCTCATTAGTGCTTTTCTAAATCTCCTCTACTGATAACAAGTTGTGATATTTCATCCACAAACCTCTAAAACTAATTGAGTCATTTATTTATTTATATCCAATATATCCTTGATCACTCCTTCAATATTGTCGAATAATAGCCAAGACTTTTGAAGTGATATGTGCTTCTTGACTACAATCCTAGTAGAAACTCTAGTAATATTCCATTATTTATTAGGAATTGGCTTGGAAGAATCACTGAGTCTACTATCCACCAGCCTTTAAATTTGCTCTGTTGGAATTACCATAGGCTGTAGTTCTCTAGAAATTTTATCTAAATATTTCTAAATGCTCTGGAGTAAGCGGCTAGCATAATCTAGATAATCAATAATAAGTTAAAGCCTGAGCATTTCTCTTGAAATTCAGAGAACAATTATTTTCTTACTTTATTTAATCAAGCTTTAGAAAAACTAGAAGATTTAGATTCCTCAATCTGAAGCTACTACTTCAAACTTTGTATCTCTTTAGCTTGTTATTAATTCAACTTTTTTTGCTCTCCTAGCTACTCCTTGAGCTTATTATCTTCCTGAAACTTTAATTTCCATCTCTTAGCATCTTTTTTCAAAGCTTTTTCCACTTATTTCTGATTATTCATAGTTTTCTGAAGCTTTTCAATTTGTTTTTCCAATGTGCCCACTTTTTCCTTAAATATATAATTCTTCACATAAAAAGCCTCCAAGTGGGCTTTAGCTATTACCAATTCATCTTCTTCATGCAAATTCTCAATATATTCTATAAAATTTTCAACCCAATAATCCTTGGTAGTCATCTCAATTTCAGGCTTACTAACAAGATGAATCATGGATCTAGATATTCTCTACCTTGAAATCGGATCAACAAACATGTTTTTTCTTTTTTTAGCCATCCTAATGGAAGGCTTGGAGAGCTTTTATACCAAAAATCATTAATTTTCTATGTGGCCGCCTGTTCCTTTTCCAAATTCACTTGACTTGGGTAACTTGTAGCCAAAGGAGATGAAGACACCAGGTATACAAGGGTAGAATGAATAGTTGATGATGGTTGTGCAGAAGTAGTTACAACAAACTTTGTGACCATAGTGGAATCTATGACCACTATTGTTGTTTCTATTGGTAGACTCATGGGAATTGAAGTGAAACTAACAGATGGATGAGTGGGGGTACTTGCAATAATTTGCACTTTATATGGGGGTGGTGATTGCAGTGGTGAGGATGAAATGATGGGAGATGATGAATGGGGAATCTTAGATGATGAAACTGGTATTTAAGGCAAATTTGGGGGAGATGGATTGGCTTGTACCTCAGTGGTGGCTAATGAAATAGGTGGTGGACTATGAGGAGAAAAGGTACTTTTGTTACAACTTCTTGATCAAAAGGAGAGGGAGACCTCCTTTGGGAATCTAGAGGAGGAATAGAAGAAGAGGGATTAGATATTGTACCTTCAGCTACAGATGTAGGGTGTTGTTGAGCTATCTTTGTGCCCTGTTGCTGCTCTTACTGTATCAATTATTCTACAACTAAAAAAGTTGCCTCTTTAGCAATATCTTCTTTATCCAAAATCTATTTATTTGAAACCTCTCTCTCAACTCTTTCTGGGGCCCTTTTGGATTTTCTTTGAAAAACTTGGAAGGTAACTTTCTCACTTTTTGTATATTCCTCAGATGACCCTTGTTGTGTTGTTTCTTCCAATAATACTTGCTCAAAGATGGAATTTAACTCCACTTTTACTACAGTGATGAAACTCAGAGGTGTGAACTTAAAGCTCTCATCCTTCTCATTCCATTTTATGTCTATATCTAGAGGTTGTCTCCTTAGGGCTAGGCATTTAGGTCTACTCATTGCTTTTATGACTGGTGCACTAAAAACTGTCTCATCAGGGTACTACATCTTGCTCATTAGTTGTACTTCCTTTATATTTTTTTCCACATGTTTAGTCATGGGATGAAACATCTTCAAGACTTTAGTAGCTGTCAAAGGGGTTTTAGGCTCTTCTTATTGAAACTCTTGGTCTGTAGGTGAAGAGGAAGAATCATACCTAGTCAATGGCTTCTTACAAGTTAGCACTATATTTATTATGTCTTTAGGCTTCCAGGTTTTGACATTCTCATCATATTTCTTAGAAAATTTTATTATCAATTTTCTTTTTTTTGACTGGTTGAAAGGGTGTTGAAAGGTCCCTGAACCTTGTACAAGAGGATTTACATGAATTCCAGATTGACCGAGGTGGTCCAAGAACTAAAGATCAAAGGGCGAGCAAACCTCCACACGAGGAAAGGTGTCACGAAATTGTGACCAGTTTGGTGATGTCGCGAAATCATGACAAGTTGCGCCGTTGCAGCCAAGAGAAGAAGGGATGTCGCAAAATCACGACTAGAAGTGCCATCAAAGCTGAAGGAGGGAAGGTGTCATGATATCACGACAAGTTGCAAGGTTGTTTCCAGAATAAAGGAAGTGTTGTGATATCGTGACAAGTTGCTAGGTTGGAGCCAGAAGAAAAGAAGAGTCACGAAATCGTGACATGAAGCAAACCCATGACCGGACAGAAAAGGTGTCGCGAAATCGTGACAAGAAGTAAGACCACTACCGAAGAGAAGAGGTGTTGCGAAATCACGACAAGAAGTAAGACCGTTGTCGAAGAGAAAAAGAGTCATAAAATCACGACATTTGTGGAAGACCGTTGCCGAAGAGAGAAGGTGATGCGAAATCACGACATGATGGAAGACCGCAGTCGAAGAGAAAAAGTGTCATGATATTGCGAAAAGATGGAAGACCGCTGCCAAAGATAAAAAGTGTCACGATATCGTGACAAGATGGAAGACCGCAGCCGAAGAGAAAAAGTGTTGCGATATCGCGACAAAATGGAAGACCGCAGTCGAAGAGAAAAAATGTCGCGATATCGCGACAAGATGGAAGACCGCAGCCGAAGAGAAAAGGTGTCACGATATCATGACAAGATGGAAGACCGCTACCAAAGAGAAAAAGTGTCACGATATCGTGACAAGATGGAAGACCGCTGCCAAGGAAAAAAAGTGTCATGATATCGCGACAAGATGGAAGACCACAGTCGAAGAGAAAAAGTGTCATGATATCACGACAAGATGGAAGACCGCAGCCGAAGAGAAAAAATGTCGCGATATCGTGACAAGTTGCAAGAAAGAGAAAAAGTGTCGCGATATCGTGACAAGATGGAAGATCGCTGCCAAAGAGAAAAAGTGTCGCAATATCGCGACAAGATGGAAGACCGCTGCCAAAGAGAAAAAGTGTCGCGATATCGCAACAAGATGGAAGACCGCAGCCAAAGAGAAAAAGTGTCGCGATATCGTGACAAGTTGCAAGAACGCACCCGAAGAGAAAAAAGTGTCGCGATATCGCGACAAGTTGCAAAAACGCACCCAAAGAGAAAAAGTGTCGCGATATCGTGACATGTTGCAAAAACGCGGCCAAAGAGGAAAAGTGTCGCGATATCGCGACAAGTTGCAAAAACGCGGACGGAGAGAAAAAGTGTCGCGATGTCGTGACATGTTAAAATTTTGCGGACAACAGTGAAAGGTGTCGCGATATTGTGACCAGTTGCCAAAACGTGGCCGAAGAGGGAGAAGAAGGAAGAAAGGACGTGAAAACTCGACTAGTTCCATGAGCAAACAAGCCCGGTCCCCTACCAACCACTCACATTGTGCAGACATTGGTACTTATAGAAGCGTCCCTTAGTCCAATGGGAAAGGAGTCTCTCAAAACATGAATGTTAGATTCACCAACTCCCTTATTAGCAAGCCAGTTCACAGCTTTGTTTCCTTCTCGGTACTGATGCTTAATGACTAATTCTGGGTAAATTTCGATTAGTGCCTTGCATTCTTGGAAGATCGAAACAAGGGTCTAGGGAGGCACAGAAGTCTCATTGAGCCAGTTGATACAGTGCAATGAGTCTCCTTCTATGATGAGTTTATTGATGGTCAAGCCTTTCAAGAGAATCAAGCTTTGGAGCAGAGCCCGAGCCTCTGCCATATTGTTAGATTGAATTCCTAGGTTCTGGGCAAAGGCCAAAATTATTTCTCCTCTGTGATTTTTGAGAATTCCTCCTTCGCCAGCCGCTCCTGGGTTGCCTTTGGCCGCACCATAAAAATTAAGCTTGTGCCACCCAGTAGGAGGTAAGACCCACTTGATGACGGACCTGTCAACAGAAGTACGGGGTGTGGCAGAGAAATTGGAAAGATTGAAGAGTTTTGATAGGTCCGATTCAAGGCCAGGAGGGGGGGTTTGGAAGATGAGACAAGAGAGGCATTCTTCGCAGTAAGGGCCAAGATTTTGGCAACAACAATCTTCTTATCAATGGCTTGGTTTTTGAAAATTTTGGCATTTCTCTCAAGCCAAATCTACCATAGGAAGATGTGAAGGCAAGCTTGCCACATGAATTTAAGTTGATTGCTCTTGAAAGGTCGGGGCCATTGTTGAAAAATGAGGGGAATGGAATGAGGGAGGGCTGCGAAGATGTCGAAGGTGTTAAGAACCTGGTTGAGCACTACAAGAGAGAAGGGACATTCCAAAAAAACATGCGAAGTTGACTCACAGGTGTTTTTACATAGGATGCACCAATTGGGGATGAGTAACGCTCTGATTATCAAGTTGTCAGTGGTGAGGATTCTATTTTGGATGGCCAACTAGCAAAATAATTTGACCTTGGGAATGATATTGGGAACCCAGACCTGATTAGATAAGTCTCGACCATCATTGGGAGTTTCTTGACTGTAGTAAGCTAAATTAACAGTGAAATTCCCAGAATCTTCAAGGTTCCAGACCATGGAATCATCTTTGTGAGAGCTGGGGATGATGCAAGTCCTCAGCAAGTTTTGTAACCACCTGAGCACCTCTGTGATATGCCTAGGCCCATTAAGAGCCAGGTGTTTCCATTCAGGTCTTGTAATGCCTAGGTTAATGAAATGACACACCTTATCTCCAAAGGTGGCTTCGGTGACCGTCTTGAGCACTGCAAGATGAGGATCTTGGTTGAGAGGTTTGTCATGGATCCACAGGTCATCCCAAAAATGAATGGTCATTCCAGTTCCAAGACACCACCTTAAGCCTTCCATGATGATCTTCCTTATTTTGGTGACGCCATTCCAGAAATGATATCCGCTAGGAAGGTTGTGCTCTCCAAGAAAAGGAACCTGATGGAGGTACTTAGCTTTGATGATGTCAATCCAAGTGACTTTTTCATTGGTGGTAAGTCTCTAGGACTGCTTGGCAATGAGGGCCATGTTCATCCACTTGATGTCCCTAAATCCGAGTCCTCCATCCTTTTTCTTGGAACAGACCCTATCCCAGGCAACAAGTAAAAATTTATTCTTGTTTTCGTTTCCCGCCCAAAGGAATATGCATTGAATTTTCTCAATTCTTTGGTAGATGGAAGTTAGAGCTTTGAAGATAGATAAGAAAAAAATTGGAATACTTTGCAAGCAAGCCTGGACTAGAGTGGCTTTGGCTGCCTGACTGAGCATTGAGCTTTTCCAACCTGCAAGTTTCTTATTGAGGCGATCTAAAACAAGGTTCCACATAGCCGAGACCGATTTGCCGTGGAAAAGCGGTAATCCAAGATAAGTAGTTGGAAGGCTCCCAATGATACACCCAAAGATCTCAGTAATCTTGTTTTTCCTATGGATGGGAGTATTGAGAAAGTATAGTTTGCTTTTATGATAATTGACTTTCTGGCCAGCCGCCTCTTCATAAGAATCAAGAATGTTCTTAATGATTTCTCTTCCAAACCTAGATTTGTCTTTTCCAATCTCAATCCTCATTCTCCACAAATCTGATATTTTATATCTTTGCTTTTACGGTAATTTATTATCAATTTTCATTCCAAACCTAGATTTCTCTTTTCCAATCTCAATCCTCATTCTCCACAAATCTGATATCTTAGATTTATTCCATTTTTCTCCTTTCTCCACTTCTTCACCAATAGTTTCCTGAGATTGAGGGTCTTTCTTATTTTCAATATTTTCCTCAATATCCTTAATGATAGACTCTTTCAATTGATGCTTTGGTTTATTATCTGGATCAAAATCCACAATTTGCTCATAAAATTCTAGCCACAGAGGAATTTGATCCATCTTAGAAAAATTCCACTCCAACAGAGTAGTTTCTTTATTATTTCTACCCTATTCAAAATGGGTCCTAGGTCTCTTCTCAAATTTTTAGGCCTTAGGGCTATGTTTTTTTACTAAAAATATCATCTGGATCATAACTCCACCTCTGAGGAATATAAAATAAACCTAACCTATCCAGGTATTGGTCAATTTTTTCACCCTACCGCTTCCTTTTAATAGTTACATCATAAACTTTATGGTAGGTTAACATATATCTCCTCTTTCTTCCAGAACCATAGTTTAAATCTATGTATTATGCCTACCTTAATTATTCTAAGGCAAATAGCCTTTCTGTGACAAAGTGGGGTAGAAAAAAGGGTTTTCCATAAATCCATACAATCTGATTACTATGCCCCCAATTAGGAGATAACAATCTCCTTCCTCAACACACTTTGCTCTCAATATTTTCTTAGTCAGGGGTGGTAACCTGGGGCACTCTCCATAAATTATTTTCAATGTTGGCCATAGGAATTCCAAGTTGAATCTATAGAAAGACTTATTACTCCTTAAGTGATTAATCCAATAATAAACAGGCACATGATATCCTCACTATTTTTATCCTTTATTAGGATCCAAGGCATCATGTCTCTCACATCAACATAGAACATCCAAACCAAACTTGAGCAATGTCTGAAATAGGGTGTATCAGAGCCTCTTTTTAATATTACTAATTGCTCATGCATTCTCTAAGAAAGGAAGGTTGGCCAGTTAAAATAGATAACCCTAATTCCCTTTTTCTCTATGCCTTCCTCATATATCCTTTCATTAGAAATGTAATATGTTGTAGCTATTTGTCATCCATGCATGAATTTATCAGAGTCTAAACCTTCCATATAGGCTAACATATAATATAGCTCTAGGTGAATAAACTATTCAATAGGAATTTGAACTCGAGGTTAACTCTTCTTGGGCCTGGTGTCTTTGAGTTGCTTATAAAACCATTTTCTAAAATTTTCACCATCATTAGTCTGCTTTCTAGAGAGTAATAACCAACCTAGTCGGTTGTTTTGAACTCTTTAGATCTTACAGGTGTTTCTAACCGTAGGGAAAAAAAAATATGATAGTTTGTAGTTGTGATGCTAAATATGGTTTTTCCTCTAGCAATTTTCACTGCTTTTGCCATTGGGTCATAAAATTTAATGATAGTTGCTATTAACTCTGGATGGGGATGAATATAATTGCAAATGTAAAAATATAAGAAAGAGAGGACAACACATCTACCTTCAGTTGATAGGGCTGCTCCTTTCCTAATTTTTTTTTAAATATTCCTTCCAAGATTTATTCTGTTAGTGAGAACCAACTCTGTATCTTCCGCAACTTCTGCTTTATCAATGTAGTGGCCTATTACCCTTCTCTCGGACGTCTCAACTTCTTGAGTATTCAAAAGCCATTTGCATCAATAAAAAAATGTGTTCTCTCTAGAAACTCATAGGCAATGCTTTTGGGTACCGTTCTACTTTTCTTATCTTAGTGAACAATGCTTTTCATCGAATGAGAAAAACTTGTTCTTCGACACTTTTAATTTTTTGTACATGCACATCCTTCGCCATTAATACGGCCACTGCACGACCTGCCCACTGGCACGCTTCTCAAATTGCACTCATTTTTTTTGGTGGATCAAAGATGGCATTATGATTTCTCATTGGTTAAAAATTCAAACTTTCTTTAACTCCTTGTGGCGTCGCTTTGTCTGTTCTATCTTTTGAGTGTGGGACTTTTAGCATTTAATGTGGATCCTTTCTTCCCTTTCCACGTGGTATAATGCAGAATTATCACTCTTCTTAACAATAGACTTGAAACTAGTGGATTGGAGTTGATTATTATTATGCTGCCACGTAGTATTTTTGAGTGTAGGAAATAACATATGTATCATTCCATTGAAGATTTAGTTTATTCAAGTGCGTATTGGAAACTGTTCTTCATTCTGCTCCACTTTTCATGTATTTGAGTGCGAAATAGAAACTTCTTGCATCCTTTGGATATACTTAGCCATTTTTACAAATAATTTTTTCTTTTTCAACAAGTTAAAATAAAAATTGAATACAAAGTGCATAAAGAAAGAAAAATATGATATAATGTATATACATATGTTACAATGAGCTTATATTTCAATCAAAGTAGAGTTTAAGATGAAAACCATTTACCAGAATCATTTGTATGTTCCCCTTTAGATATTCAAGTTAGAACACATTGGTATCCTTGACCTCTACTATCTTTAAAGGGCTATTCTAGAAGGAATCAAACTTCTGGTGTTTTCCCATTTTTGCTCTATCAACATTCCACTTGAAAACTGAGTCTCCAACCTAGAATGTTCTGAACCTTATCTTTTTATCGAACCATACCTTGATGTCTACAGAGTGCTTATAAAAATTTTCATATGCCTAAGCTCTATTCTCTTCCAACTATAGTAAGGGTATCAACCTTATTTACACTAGATTTCCCTCAGATTCTTCTTTTGTATTTACCAGTTTGAGTGCTAGAATTTCCAAATGGATAGGCAACACTGCCTCCTTGCCATACACCAAAGAATAAGGAGAATTTCTATTGGAATTCTTAATAGTAATCATGTTAGACCACAAATATTGGTCCAGTAGTAGGTGCCAACCTTATTTTATTCCCTTCAAGTTATCTCCTCAAAATACTTAATAGTTTTTTGTTGGTATATTCGACAAGTTCATTCCCTTGAGGGTAATAATTTGAAGTATTCTTAAGGGTGATGTCATACTTACTAGAAAATTCAATATATTTGGCTCATATAAATACTAACCCATTGTCACTCACCAAGGCTTCTGGAACTCCAAACCTTGAAATCAAACTTTCCATAAAATTGATCACAACTTCTTGATCTGATTTCTTGGTAGGAATAGCCTCTACCCACCTGGTGAGGTAGTTTGTGGTAGTTAGAATATACTAATACTCTACTGAGGAATGAGGGTTGATGACCCCTATAAATTCCAACCTTCATTTTTGAAAAGGCTCTTCAACTTGTATTGGCTTGAGGTGGAATGAAGCATTCCTTTTCCTCCCTACATATCACTGGTATTTTTCATAGGCTCTAGTGACTTTGAAAGTGTAAAACAATATAGTAGGCCAATAATAGCCTACTAATATAATTTTTAGAGTTATTACTCTACCTGAGAAATGTCCTCTAGCTGGTCCTCAGTGAAACAATGACCCTCTATTGTTGATCATCCTTTAGGTATTTCAGGAGAACTACTTCTAGGTTTCTTTTATATAGACCTTATGGTAGTAATACATACTTCAAAGCATGTAGCCTGTATCTTATTATTTGGGATGCATTAATATCAGGAGGGTATACCCCAGTTTGAAAGTATTTTATCATCTGGTCGATCCAATCAGAGTCTTTTGGCTACACTCCTTTAGTCTGATCCTCTTCTACTATCTAGCAATATGTTATTTTTGTTGATGTTGCTACCTTTTTTAGACCTTGGCATAGGGATCTGCCTCTCACAAACTTGGTAGGATGTATCTCCATATCATATTCCTAGATTTTGGTAATCCAACTAGCTCTCTTATCTCCTAGTTCACCTTGTAGAATAAATCTTCTCACATTTGGATGAACAATGTATACTAGGGTCATACTTTGAACCAAGTACTACCTAAATTTCTTTAGTGACTTCATCACAACAAATACTTGTCTCTCAATAAAGTTTTATTTGACCTGGTAGTCATGGATTTTCTGGATCCAAAATAATATAGGGTGTTCCTCGCCTTGATCATATTTTTGAGTGAGTACTAAGGCATAACTCTCTTCAGCTCCATATGCATAAAGGATTAAATCCTTACTAAAATCTAGATTTACTAACACTGGGACTATTGTAATGGACTGCTTGATTATCTCAAAGACTTGTTTCCTAACTTTAGTCCATTTAAACTCAACATTCTTCTTGAGCAATTCAAATATGGGCCTCACTTTCTATGCAAAGTCAGAAATAAATTTCTTGATAAAGTTTATTTGGCCCAAAAATATTATAATGCTTTCTTGTTTACCAATAATGGGAGATCAAGAATGGACTTAATTATGTTTGGATCAATTGCCATACCTTCTTTTCAGACCACATGACCTAAAAATTTTCCTTCATTGATTGTAAAGAATGATTTCTTAGGATTGAGTGAAATGCCAAATTCTCTACACTTTTGAAAAACTTGCTCAAGGTGTGCTAATTGATCATGCTTATTATGGGAAAACACAATCATGTCATCCAAATAAATTAAAACGACTTTATTGATAAGTTTTACAAAGGTATAGTCCATGGCTCTCTGAAATTTGGCTCCCACATTGGACAGCCCAAAATGCATTCTCTGGTAAGCAAATGTGCCCCATTTTGTTATGAATGTTGTTTTATATTGATCTTCATCTTTCACCCAAATCTGATTGTATCCAGAGAAGCTATATAATAATGAGAACCTCTCTATCCATGCCACTATCTGTAATATATGATCAATTTGTGGGAGGGGGTAGTGATCCTTAAGATATACTTGGTTAATATTTTTAAAATATACGCACAAATGAATATCCCTATTCTTTTTTCTCACAGGTACTTGGATAGTCCTTTTGTCATACACCTTGAGATCTTCATATGAATAAGCTACAATGTCTTGGTACTTTAGGCATAAAGCCTTGATATCCTCTTCTTCCTCTGGTGAACATCTAATCCCAACATTGAGCTTCTTTTTAGTACCGACTTCAACTTCTTTATAAATTTTTTCATTGACTTCCATGGCTCTAGTATTTTTTCTATCCTCATTGTCAAACATGCTTTCTAGGATGACCAATCCTCTAGGAATGTGATTGTTCCTAAATTGAATAACATCCTGTTGATCAATTTATTTTAGATTTTATTTTTTAAAAATGGATAGGTATGCTTCTCTTACCATAAAGTCAATTAGTTGCTCATCACTTTTAAAAATCTATTAGAAAATCTACTTATCTAGAACTGCAAGTCTGAAAATCATTTTGATTCCCTTGACTTTTTTAACTCCATAGTCTGCAAAAGGGTTGAAGTTATATCCCTTTTTTGCTAAGGAATATACCAAAGTATTATTTTCTCTGGGAATAAAATTTATATTTAGGGCATAAAATTATTCCATCAGATACCATACCCTATTTCTATATGCTTTTAGGTAGTGGTGCTTACTACTGCACCTTCCTCTTACCTGATGGATGATTAAATCATACTCACCTTATATGTTTAGGACCTTAATGCCCATATTTTTTGCTTGCATCAGTTCGAGGCATAGAGCCTCATATTTTGTAGCATTACTGGTACATGACCATGTTAGTCTGTAAGCAAAACTCTTTATCCCTTCTAATTGGGATTGTAGTACCACACTAGCTCCTACACCATTTCTGCATTTAACACCATCAAAGTGCATGATCCATACCTCCTTTTCTATTAGATATTGATTTTATATAGCAAGAATTTTCTTCTTTGATTCTACTGAAATACTATATGTCCCCATATTAGTTCCAAACTGACTGTAATCCTCCCTGAAGGGTAACTCATCCTCAATCTTCAATTCCTCAAAATTGTCAACTAGCTCAAATTCCTCCAGGGGAGTAATATTGCACATGTCTTCCTCAATATTTTTAATATGATAAGACACAAGATTTTTGGGTTTTATCCTAATTTTATTTCCTTTGAAAGTAATTACCATACCGAAATAGTCCATATACATACATCCACCCATATTTGCATTAAATTACCTTGAAAGGCATATACCAAAGTATGACTCTAGATCCACCACTACTATTTCTTGCACTATTATCACCTTAGGGGATCTATGTAGCCTAATTAAAACATCCTTTATGACTTCCACTATTTTTATAGGTGTTCCTTCCAATTTTAATACTCCAGGACAGGATCGAGTATAATCAATACCCATATCTTCGCATACTACTTTAGGCATAACTATGGTTGATGCTCCTAAGTCTCATACAATTTCAAACTATACAACCTTCCATTCTCAAGCAGATATAGAAAGGAGGGGGTTTATTCTTCAAAGCAGTAGGGGATATTTATTTCTTTTTAGAGGGCATACTAAGGATTGTGGTGGTCTGCCTATCCTATGGATACTTATTGAGAGAAGCCTTAAGCAAGTATATCTAGCCAAGAATGAAAAGAGTATCATATAAACTAGATTTTGATGGAATATTTTCCATCCCTTCCACAATATTATATTCAATATTAGCAAGGGAAGGTCTTTCAGGCCTTCTTTCTAGCTCACCATATTTTATTTTGTATTGTTGAGTGGCTTATATTCTTTACATTTTGGTAATAAATGGGAATCGAAGCCTTTCCTATGCCTCATATTTAGACCTCATTCGGTCTTCCTCAGTTTTATTTTCAAACACCTTAAGAATATTGTCTATCTTCCCTTTCCATTTAGCCTGAGGAATATGAAAAATATCACTGCTTTGGGAGGCTAATCATTCCTTTTTTAAGATGGAATTTGGAATTGTCCCATCTTTTGTGCATCTACTTGCAAGGTTTTCTTTCCTGACCTTATCATAACAACAATTGGGCCATCCTCATCAAAATATTTCCCTACCATGATATGGTCTTGCTTCCAAAGCATGTTCACTCTCCCCTTCTTATTTCTCTCAACTTGTTCCATGGCCTATTGTACATGGTGTTGGTATATTACACAATACTGTGAATCATGGGGATCATTGCATACCGAACACCAGACATTTACAAGGCTTGTTTCTGAAGAGCATTATGGTTCTTCATATATTGCATTCACCTTGATGCCTAAACTATTTCTAGGACCTGGTCTCTGATCCTTATTTATATATGGAAATATTCTTTGCTAAGATCTCTCCATTTCTCTTTTCTCCATAGAATTCATCTTGTTACTAAGGGTTTTCAAGGTATTTTGGATGTCTAGGATAATGGAGGATTCTTAGAAAACTTGAATGGGAAGTGGATCAAAAGGAATTACAGTGGATGTGGGTTTTTGTTGAGGAATGGGGGCTATTTATGGAAATGGGGATGATAGTTGAGGTGGATCCATATATGATGGAGTTGTTTATTGACCCTGGAAACTACCAGTCTCTTGATTGTAAGGCAATACAACCTTAGGGGATAACCTCCCTACATTGATCAAGACATTCTCCACATGAAGCACAACATTATAGACTCGAGTAAAATATTCTATTCTAGATTTTTGGGTTTGTAAAACTATCTCTAATCCAAGAGCATTGGTATAGTACATATAAGCTAGTCTTGCAACCAGTATGGTTGTAGGGGGAATTATTTTCCAGGTTCTACTGAACCTCAAGTTAATATCTGAGATTGATTCTTGTGGACCCTTATAAATATAAGTGAATTGATTAAGGAGGGAGAAGGTGTCAGCAGATTCATTGAATTCTTCTACAAATGGTTCAGCTAATGAATCCCATGAGATGATGGTATTTTCCTCAAGGGTCCTAAACCAGTGTAAAATCTTCCCTCTGAAATACAGGGCTAGGATCCTTACAATAACATCCTCATTATTTATATCATGAATTGCTTCTAGATTTAAGATATCTTGATAGTAATCATACATAGTCTTCTCTGATCCATCATAAGTGGCTATAGCTTTAGATACAGCTTGAGGAATATCATGCATTTGGGGTAATCTAAGTGGACTAGTTGTGTTCCAATTGGGGTACTTTTGTAAGGGCAGAATGGGTGGTACATTTTCCTAATTGGAAGCTGCATTTATTTCCATGTTTCTAGGTGTGGTTACTATTTGGGAAGGGTTTTGACCAACTACAAGATCTTATTTAGGGTTATTTTCTTCATGGTGATTTCCTTCTGCTTGAAAATATCTATGCAAACTCCTTATAAAAGTTGTCTCTCTATAAGGTAACTCATAAAAGAAGGAATCTTGATTATTCTTCTTAAATAACCTGGTATACATGAAAGGGTACTAGTCTACAGGTATAACCCTTTTTTGGGCTCATGGACAAGGGAGTCTCCAAGTAAATTTGTTATTCTTCACTTAATAAGCTCAATACAATTCACCAAATCTGGATTCCTTGGGTAGAGATAAACAATAATTCATATGATATGTTTTCATGTTCCTTGTGAACTAGTCCCACCAGGTGTGCCAAAAACTATTGGGCACTAAATTGCATCAATTTTTACTCAACACTATGACTATATATCTTCCTACTTTCTATCCAAGCATGCACCTGATAGTCACAGCTCAACACTCAAAATTGGATGGATCAAAAGAGAATTTCAATCCAACCTCTAGAGTAGGCTAGTTCCTTGTCAACTTAGATAGGATGTTGACACAATTATGCTCACTTAGAATTTTTGATATTAGGGTTAATAAAATGATTAGGGTTAGAAATGTGAAACAAAATAATGGCTGGATAGGCTAACAACAAGGTAAATACAACAAAAGGATCACATAATCTATTTCTAATGATCCATCACTCCAAATCAACATTATCTCAAATCAATGAAACCTTTATACATTAAAGCATAAATAGAGAAATATTGTAGAAAGCAATTCCAACATCCAAATAATGATAATCCAAATGATAGAATAGATCAATAATCAGATTCAACAGAAATAAACCCTCTAGTAATACAAATTTAACCAAAAGCATATTTTAATTATTCTCACAATTAGCAATACAATAAACTGGAATGAACTAACCATTAAAATATTGATAGAAATGGAGCTTAAGGTTTTGAAACTCTGGTACAAGATGATGAAGATAACAAATTTGAGGTAAAAATAAAATTAATGCTCCTTCTATTAGCTCATAATAATATTTACAATAGTGCAAGCAAAAACACTAGAGTCAACCCTAAAAAATGAGGGTTCAACCTCTATTTATAGTTTGTAAAATGAATGAATATTAAGGAACATTACAAAGATTTATTATTTATAGCTCACTAGAGAGTTCTTGCTGGTATTCTATTACTAATTTGGTCTTCAAGAAATTTTTTGTGAGTAGAATGCCATGGTAGCTCAGATCATCTGCAACTTGTTGGTTGGTTGGTGTTAGTAGGTGTTCAAGCTACTAGAGACCGCATTTGTTCCATAAAATCTTCTTGGAAACTCACCTTTTTGTTGATCTACAACTACCTCTAGTTCTTGTTCTTGGAACCCTTTGGTGCTTCAGCTTCATGTCTCCCAACTGATTATGTTTTAATTTGACGAGAAAATATTTTTAAATACTTCAAAATTGACAGCAAAATCTCAACCATTGATCTTCCCCATGCATGACTATGATTAAATCTTGGAATATACTCTGTACATTTACGAGGAAAAACCAAAGCACCATTCTACTCTTTTTAGTTGATGACATCATATTCCATGGCTTCGACTATGTGGAATGCCAATCCAGCATGAAATGCATTAAGAGTTGAGCGGGATGAAATCCACTCATTGGCCTTCTTTTTTTCTTCTTTAAATTTGAAGCAACCAAAATATACACTATAAAATATGTTGATGCCATATTTGCTTTATAAATCTACGGAATGCCAATCTGCACTCAAGCAAGTGTAAATATAATTTGTCACCAATCCATAGTTGTTATAGTGTAAAAGAGATTTTCCTCTATTTCGCACTAGAGTTAGTGTAAAATGCATCCTTGTCACCAATACAGAAATAAGTCAATTCAAAATACTCTTTTTCACCAATCCACACTTCTTGTATGGATTTTTACCTTTTTATCGCCAATATAGACCAAAATACTCCATAAAATTAGTAGAATTGGTCTTACCAACACGTTGTCGTTCGAAGCATGTCAAAAAATACAAGTAGTTTTCATTCTGCACTTCTTCTCGTGTTGATGTCATCTTCACAAAAAAATTTTTACGTAATTAGGACGCATCACCAGTCTATTGCCAAATGCATTATAAATTGTGCGAAATTGCTCCAAGTGAAAAATACACTAAGTGTTGGGTGGATTAGAAAACTCTTGTTGTAGATCCATTCCAAAATACACTAAAAAATGTGTGGAATAAAAACTTCATACCTTAGATAAAGTTTCAATGTTTTCTAAATATGTGGCCATTTTGGGTCTACAGGCCCATACAAATCAATGTGTACCAACTCCAATGCTCTTTTGGCTTGTGAGGAGCTTAACTCAAAAGGTACTCGGTGTTGCTTCCCTACTAAGAAATATGAGAAAATGGGCAAACTGGATGAAAGGTTGGTAAGACCTTTCACCATTTCATATTTACTTAAGTAAATATCCTGAACTTAGATGACCATATATTTTGTGCCAAAGAGAAGTGGTCTCTTTTGTATTCATCGCCATGGAAATGTGAGGTGTAAAAATGACATCTAAAGCAAAAAATCCATGATCGTAGGAAGCTTTTGATACATTCTTGTCCTTCCTTGTGATGAAGCAACACATCTTTCCATCCTCAACACTGAAATTAACCACCATGTTTTTATCCAAGATTTGAGGTACTGACAACAAATTGTTTGCCAATCATCGAACATAAAGGTCTTTCTCAATCTAAAATATTCCATCTAGAAGAGTTACTAAAATATTTTCTTCATCCTGGACTCGGTAGGTCTTATCATAAGCTATGATAACTAGTTTGCCTTCCTTAGCCTCAAATGTCTCAAACCATGATTTATCACCAATGATGTGTTTACTGGCTCCAGAATCAATATACCACATAAGATACATTTGCTGAGAAGCTATGTGAGTCATGAGCACCTTGTGTTCTCTCTCAAAATTTGAGTTTTATTCCTCATAAGAAACATGTCCCTTTGGTTTCTTATTCTTCTTTTGTTTTTTGTACTTGCCATTTTTATTTTTACCTTGGTCATGTGGTTGTTTATTTTTGAACCAATACCTGCTGGTGTCATGGTTGTCCATATCACAAATTTTGCAATAATTATTTTATACCTATTGAGGTTTCTTGCCTTTGTAACCTTTGGAATAAGATCCTCCCTTTTGAAAGTTACCCTATCTTCTTGACCCTTGTTTTGAGTAAAGTGCATTATCTATCACTTCATCTTTTTGAAGTTGATTTTCCTCCTCAGTTTGAAGTAAATTTACCAACTCCACAAAAGTAACTTATCGCATGGACAATTTAAGGGATGTGATCAAAAACTTGTAGTAATCTGGAAAAGCTCTCAAAATGACTAAATTCAAGAGCTTATCCTCTATTTATTCTCCCAAAGCATTCAAATTGAACATCAATAATGCCACTCTACATAATAAAAATTCTACTGATTCACCAGAATTCATACTGAGAGTATGAAGTTATGATTGAATGTTAAGAATGGTGGATTGATTCCTTTCATATATGCTAACTAATGCATCCCAAGCATCTTTACGAGTTTTAGCATCACAAATGTGAGGTTGTATTTCATTAGTAGTAGCAACCACAATAATCATGAGGGGCCTTCTATTATTTTTATCATATGCTTCTTAATCTATACCTGATGTTGTAGGATGTTTTATAGTGCCAATCACTACATCCCATAAATCTTCAACCTATAGAATGGCTCTCATTTTGGTTTTACATGGAGCAAAATTGTAACCTTTTAGCAACTGAGTATCTAAAATATATTTGTGTATAGTGCCCATTATGAAGGTTTCTTATATCATAAAAATGATATCTCTTTCGATATACCACAAATGAGTACTAAAATAGAATTCACTAAAATTGATGGCACCTACCTAAAAATCCTTTCGAAAAAGGATGATTAGTTGGAAGAAATTAAGCCAAGCAATAAGAATGAATTAGGGTATATGACGGAGTGAATATCAAAATAAAATTGTCTTTCCTTATTTCTCCCCAATTATTTATAGATAACAATAGCTCAGACATCGTTTTTGTAGCTATATTAGGTGTTAGATATAGTAGCCAAAAGCACAACTTTACCTGTAAGTGTGGGCCAGAGGTACTGTATATACCGAACACTGTTGTGCAATAAATTGCACAAAAAGGTTTAAAATTTGGGGTCTTATGTACTTTTGGATTTTAACTTATGATGTAAGTACAAAAAATAAGAAATTAAATGCAACATACAATCAAAAGTACCCACAAATTTTAAAGCATAGGTGTCAGATTCCATCGAAAATGCACCTATTCTATAATGCTAATTTTAAGGTGTCGAATGCAATTGAAAATGCACCTTTTTACAATAATTTTTGCAAATTTTTTTTTTTATGTTTGCAAAAATTAATATTCACAATTCCTCCCTTTGTGTTATAATTTTGCAAAAACGAATGCAGATTTGTCCCCCCTTTTTTTTCAAAATAAAAAAGTTGATGGAATTTTGAAAAAAAATGTACAATTTTTTTTTTTTTTTGAATCCCTCGTAACAAAAAAATGCACTAGTGGTCTTTGTAGTTTGCAAAAAAAATTTATGCCTTTGTTTCTTTATTTTTGTTGTTTGTTTGTAAAATAATGTCAAAAAATTGCAAGACAAAACAAAAAAACAAAAAAAAATACCTCCACCACACTTCTGCTTTGCAAAATATTGATGTTGCTACTATGTGGGGTTTGATCCCCCGACTTGGCACAGTTGAGCACCCTAGCGTGGGCCTACCAACAAACCCAACTGTCACTTCAGATGAGACTAAAGGAGAGGTGCCAGCATTTTATTTCATTCTTCACCAAAAAAAGGAAGAAAAAAATATCTTGGGACTTTAATCCCACATGCACCAAGTAGGTGTATATTTAGGACTTCAAAAGAAAAAATGGTTAGATTAACCATTTATTACCTTCAAGAAATCTGTGGGTCAAACTCATTTTTCCGCCATCCACATGGCCTAGTCAGAGGGATACATGTCATCCAGTGTTAGTCCAGGTGGCATGTGGCTTGTCCACCACATGTCTGCCACATTAGTGTCAAGTCTACGTTACCATCTAGTCTAGTATTCACCATGTTAATATCGAGTCTATGTCACCCAACACTCGATCCACATTAGATGTTTGCCACATGTCCAATCCACATCATCCAACGTTTGGTACAAGTCAAATATCAACCATGTACCTGATGCCTCGATCCACATGCCCACCATGTCAAATGCTATCGTAGTTTGAGTGATATCTAGGGGTCCCACTCCAATATTTATATCCTGATTCAATTTTCCATAAATCCGGGTTGTCCAGGTATCCCGCTCTAATATTTGTGCTCTGTCTCATCCGTCTGTGTCCAACTTCACCGATCTACCTTGGGAATCATGAACACCTACCACTCCCACTCTGATACCATATGAGAGTAAGGTGAGCATGAGTAATGTATTCTAAATTATCCAAATAAATAGTACATTACATAGGTGGTTTGAATAACCAACCTAAGACGAGTATTAGTAATGTATTATGAATGATCCAAATAAATAGTACATTGCATAGGTGGTTTGAATAACCAACCTAACCACCTTATATGTGCTTAACACTAATGTGATAAACTGAACAATAATGTAATCAACAATCTACTCTAACAATCCATAGTTTAAATCTTTTGGAATAATATTCCCTATTACTCCAAAGTTATTCACTTGCAATTTCAATCATCAAAATTTCAAATCCTTTTTCAATTCATTGATGTAGTAAACCTTTCATCTCCCCAATTTATTAAATCTGTAAATTCTCTAAATTCTTTAAATTTTAAAATTTCTAAATATTCATATTTTTAAATTTCTAAAATTTTATTTTTGGAGTAGAAATCCTTATCTCTCCAAATCTAACAAATTTATCAAATTTTTAAAAATTGGTTTTTTAAAACGATTGCAAAAAAAAAATTGTAAATACTAAAATATCACATTTTAATATTTTTTCAATATTTCATAAATGCGGTTGAAGTCCTTATAATTCCCACCTTGATATTTTGCTGGAAATATGAGCAATATTTTTTGTCATTGATGTTAAGAAGATAGCAAGGTTTGTCGTCATTAATGTCAAGAAGATGATGACCAAGTTTCATTGTCATCCATGCATTTATATCTAAAGGTTGATGTCCAAGTTTTGGTGTTATTAATGTCCTATAGTGGTTTTTCCAATAAGGAAAAGAAGCAGGTTAATGGAAATAATAATATTATAATATTTCCGGTTACAGGTTGGTTTGAAGAAAAATGAAGGCCAAGGAGTTATAAAATTATTATTCCTCCAAAATACCCATGGGATAGTTTATAAAGTCTTAGGTTTAAATTATTTAAATTTAAATATTTTACCCTAAGGTAAAATTTAAATTTAAATTAATTTAAAGCACCATAATAAAATTCAAATTAATTTGAATTAAAAGGTTTGTCGACATGTTTGGAAATATGACATTGCATATAAAAGGGGGTAAGTTCCACCTTAATAAATCATCCATGTGAATCAAAACTAAGTGATTAATCATATGTTGAGTTTGGATAAGAGAGATCTCATGTGCTTTAAGGTTTAGGAGGCAAATGAAGTAATATATCCAAGTGGAGCAAAGTTCAAATCACAAAGCACTAAGTAGCACAGTTGGAAGTAGGTCATGGGTTCGATCCACGTGATCATTATTTTGGTAAGGCAGAAGAGAGGTTTTTGCTTTTGCATCATCAGTCGAAGAAGAAAAAGGAAGCATGCACATCAAACTTTGTGTGAGGGCACATAGCCCACTTCGTCGATGTGCATTGTGTAGAGGCGTTTGGAAAAATGAGGATCGGGTGTTCGAATATTGACAAGGCCTTTTGGTGTGGCTTACAAAGATATACCCTCAATTTGCTAAGGTCAAAGTTGCATCCGAAATTTGTGAGGGGTGGAAATTAATTTTTTAATTTCCCCAAAATTTATTAATTTGAAATTACATATTGGAAAATTAAAAGGGTTTATGAGCTATAAGAGAGAAAAAAGGGTAAGCACAATTTTAATTTTGTTTTTAAAGTTTTGGTAGTCAAATTTTATAAAAGGAGTAATAAGGTTTGCTAAGGATGTTATATGTTGTTGGAAATATGAGTAGGTTTTGTTATCATTGATGTCAAGAAGTTAGCATCAGAAGGTATTAGTGAGCAACATTAGTTTCAGGTTCTCTAATCAAGTGTAAAAGAAAGATTACCCCCAAGTGGTCATATGAGGTTTAAAGGGCAAAAGGAAGACCCAAGAAAAATAATATTATAATAATTTATTATAATATTAAAAGGACAAGACCCAAATATTTAATTAATTATAAATTAATTACAATAGTTTTATTATAAAATAATTTATAAATTAATTTAATGAACTCTTAGAGTTATTAAGTTAATTGTAAATTAATTATAATTCAATTGTAAATTAATTTATAAATTAATTTAACTAACCCTAAAGGATAGGGTTATAAAGTTTAAATTAATTTGAATATTTGAATTAATCAAATATCACCAATGTCATCGAATATATGGCTTAATGCATATAAAGGAGGGTAAAACCATGGCAATTTATTTCATCCACGATCAAAGTATTATAAGTAATTTTTATGCGCATTGCGAGGGAGGCAATCATGTATTTTCAAAGGCTTTGCGAGGTAGCATATAGGACAAGGAGGAGAGATTTTTTTTTCATATTCCAAAGTGCTCTATAGCGCGACTAGCAGCCAAGGGAGGTGCTAAGACTTTGGTAGGATCAAGGTGCAAGGATGGAATCCCACGGGTTGTGTTTTGTGAAGCAGAGGAAGTCCTTTCTAAATTTTGTGCACTCAATGGAAGAGAAATGGAAGGTGCTAGCCTTTCCCTTTGTGTGGAGGCTTATAGCCCACGTGGTTGGTGCATGCCTTTCTAAGATGCTTGATAGGGAAATGTTTCGCATTCAAAACCCACCGAGGCACCTTTTTCTGAAGGACTAAGGTATGCACTAGTTTGCTTGGTTTCGGATCCAAAATTTGCAAAGGTTTCAAAATTTGTAAAAATATATTTTTTAAAGGTTATAAAGCAGAAATTGTATGTTATAGTATTTTGAGAGGGAGATAAAAGGATTTGCATTATCTTATTTTAGGGTTTATTTTTTTGAGTGCTTTGAGCTTATTGATATGAGTAATAAGGTGTGTCATAGGAGTTAGAAATATTTGTTGAAAATAAAATTAATAAATTGTATTGGAAGGATAAATAAGGTTGATTAAGTTTTTATATTTTGACTAGGTGAAATATTCTTATGAGAAATGATTGAGGATAAATATTTGCTATCTAACCCTAGTATTGGCAAAAAGTATGGTTGTGATTGAGACATGTGTTTGAGGTCAAATCATATTCAAACAAGAGGTAAGGGCACATTATCCTTGAGGGTGATTGTTGGATGTTATGAATGCTAAGTTGGAGTGAAAAGGATTTTTTTTATGAGCATTGTTGAGAGTGTTTGTTAAATATTTTTTTGATTGAAATTTTGCAATGAAAACCTTGTTTGGTAAGCATTTTTGAGTAAACCTTTATATACATGATTGGTGAATGCTTGAGTGAGAACTTGTGAACTATCTTGAATTATCATTTATACAAATATCATGAGTATCATTGTTATGTGAATGTGAGCACATATTGAGTTGATTTTGAGTTCCATTGTGAAATTTATTGAGAGCATTGGATGAAATAATGGCTTAGGGTTTTGCATGCAAGTTGGTTTCATTGATTGAGTTAATTGAACTATTATGATTGGAAAGTGTTGGAGTGATAGTTCAAGTTCTGTGAAAAAAATTATTCTTTATTCTAAATTGATTTAAAAGAGAGATTGAAAATATTTGAGTGTGTGAAACATATTGAGTCTCTAAACATTCTCTATATGTTTCTAAGAATTGCAAGTGAAGTTGAAAGTGTTTGAGTGTGTGAAACATATTGAATCTCTAACCATTCTCTAAATGTTTCTGAAGTTGAACAAAAGTATTTGAAAGTGATTGAGTATTGTTGTGAGTGAGTAACATATTGAGTCTCTAACCATTCTCTATGTGTTACTATGAATTTTGAGTGAAACTTATTTATACAAGTGAAAGAGGTTTTCTGTGATAGATTGAGTTGAGTTGAGTAAGCAAGTTTGCAATTGTGTTGAAATTTTTTTGTGAAAGTTAATGGTAGATTTGAGTAAGTCCTAGAAGGAACTTAAGGACATATTTGTGTGAGCTCTTGTGGAAGCTTACAATCATATTTTATAGAGTTGAGACAAGTCTTAGTGAAGACTTTTTGAACAAAATTGTGTGAGATTTTGTGGAAGCTTAGATCAGAGATTGGACAAGTTCTAGTGGGAACTTGTTGAGAAGATTTGAGGTAAGTCTTAGTGAAGAATTGTTGAGCATATTAGACAAGTTATAGTGGGGACTTGTTGAGCATATTTGAGGTAAGTCTTAGAGAAGACTTGAGAGCAGATTGGATAAGTTCTTGAGAGGACTTGTGGACAGATTTAAGACAGGTCTTTGAGAATACTTGAGAGCTAAGTTGATTGATTTGTTCAAATCTTGAGTTAAGGTTTGGGATAGATCTAGTAGAGGTGATTGATCAGGCTTTGTGGTAAAGATTGAAGATAGATTGAGAATAGAGCTTGGTGTAGATCTGAAGGCAAATTTGTACTAAACTAGAGATAGATATTGAGAAGGTTTTGTGCTAGACCAAAGGATTGAGTTTAGTACAAAATAATATATAGATCGAGCAGATTTGTGCTAGATTTAAGGACTATGTTTAGTGTAGATTTGAGATAGAGATTGAGTAGATCTTTGGAAATGATAGAGTAGAGTATAGTAGTCTCTAGTGGATAGAGATCCATTATCCATGATAGAGGATAGAGGTCTTCAATGGAGAGATATCCACATCCAAGGGCAGTGGGGGTAGTTGTCTTCTAGAGGTTCACCAGCTAGAGCAGAGAAGGAGTTCTCTTATGGATAGAGATCCATGAACCATATTAGGGGATTGGTGTCTCCTTTGTATAGAGTTCCATAAACATTGTAATAGGGAAAGGTTTCCCAAGAGATTTGTTGAGAAAATTTTAGTGAAATATTTTCTCCGTGGAGTAGCCCACATTGGGTGAACCACGTTAAATTGGTGTCTCTATTGTGTGTGGTGATTTGTGCATTTCTTTGATTCTTGTTGTTGATATTTCCATTGACATATTGCATAACTAATATTGGGAAAGAAAAGTGAAAGTGATATTATATTGTTCACCCTTCTCTCAGTATAAGCTTGTGTTCTTCAATTGGTATCATAGTAGGTTCCTTCAAAAGAGTTTAACAACTTGAAGGAAAAGCTTACAAGAACACAAATGGATTCTAAGGGTGGATCCTTAGATAATTTAGTACCAATATTTGATGGAAGCGATTATGTTTTCTAGATCATGAGAATGAAGATTCACCTTATGGCACTTGGGAATGAAATATGGTAAGAAATTGAAAATGGATACACACCACCAACTACTCCACCTACAAAAAAATATGTTAAGCTCCTACATCACTACAATTCAAAAGAAATGAATACAATTTTGAGAGGTTTACATAGAATAGAGTTTGTAAAGGTTATGCACTGCAAATAAACAAAGAAAATTTGGGCTAAGTTACAACACATATATGAAGGAGATAAAAAGGTCAAAAAGGTAAAATTGAGAAATCTCAAGGGACAATTTGAAGAACTAATAATGAAGGATGAGGAAATCATTAGTGCTTATATACTTTGTGTATATGAGGTTGTTAAATACATGAAAGAGCTTGAACTTGAGGTTCAATAATCTAATGTTTGTGACAAGATTCTAAGGTCACTCCCAAAAAGTTTTAGTGAAAATATTTCAGCTATAGAGGAATCAAAGATGGTAATATTTTGATAAGATAGGAATTACTTGGAATTCTCACAACCTTTGAGATGAGAACAAAAGAAGAACCTAATACCTATAAAGAAGCATCCTTCAAAGCCACTAAGAAGAGAAAGCATAAGAATTTATATTCAAACAATGAGTTATCTAGTGATGAAGAAGCAAATTATAGCAGAAGGAACAAGGATCCAAGAAAATTTAAATATATGAAATATGTTAGATGTTTCAACTATGGAAAGTATGGTCACTATGCATCTGGTTTTCAAGAAGCTAGAAATAGAAATGATGAATAAAAATAGGATCATAAGAACAAGGAAACATAAAAACATAGGTACCAAAACAAAAACAAGGATGGATAAGGTAGACAAGAAAAGAAGTTCTTCCAAAGACAAAAGAAGAGTTTCTATGTAGAAAAAGAAAGTAAGTACTCAATTAATAGTGCTGAAAGTTCCTCAAAAAATTATGAAGTATTATTTCTAACAAAATAAAAGGAAGTATTCAAGAAAAGATCACCAATAATCCTCAAGTGTTTTACATATGGAAATTTTGGTCATATTGAAGATAGTTGTACAATAACTAGTTTTAGTTTCAGTGATGATGAATATGAAGATACATTTGAAGTACCATAATATAATATAATCATGGCAATAGGATACGAAGGAGGTGATCCTATACAAGCTAAATCATAAAGGAATGGAGATTATTCCAAAGACAAAGAAATAGAGGAAGAGTCATAAATAAGAGAAGTTGATCTTGAAGGTGAACTTATTTTTGCTCTTAATGCATTGAAGGAGGTAAGAAGGCAAAACTCCAAACTTAAGCTTAAATTTCAAGAATTTTATGAAGAGAAAGGAAGGCTTATAGAGGATCTAAAAAAGTCAATAGCTAAGACAAGAAGATTCAAGAAGAAGTTAGAAGCTAAGGTTCTAGAATGTGAAAAACTAGAACATTAAGTAGCTTCACTAAGGATGGAAGTGAAAAACTCTAAGGATAAGCTACACATGTTTGGAAATAGCTCAAAAACCATAGAAAATATTATCAAGGTACAAATATGGTCAACAAATAAAATAGGACTTGGATTTTAACAAGCACAAAAGAAACAAGGAGAGGAGTCAATATCAATTCTTAAGAAGAAGAAACTTTAGAAGAAGATAGTGTAACAGAGAGTGAAACTTTTGAGGATGATTTGGACAACAAAAAGGAAAGGAAAAATGCATAAATAAGGAACATATGGAACATGAAATAGCATATAATAAGAGAAACTAAAATATCCATGGGGTCAAGGCAAGGTAATTTCAATGGATGATGTTTCTCATGTCATAGGTTTGGGCATAAAGCTTCTTAGTGCAAGACACATGAAATACATGAATATGGGAGCTTCAGAAATAGGTAACTTTTTCAAGGGTATTGCTACTCTTGTAATTAGTTTGATCACAAGGTTGTAAATTGTAGGGTTCATGACAGGAATATATATAGCTTCACTAAGAGAAATCCCAAGACATTTGCACCTCTAAGGAATAACAATATTAAGTGCTATAAGTTCAATAATGATGGGCATACAAAAAAGTGGTGTAGAGTAAGAATTCTAGAGACAATCAGGAATAGGAATAGTCAGAGGAATCATAATGATCAGTTGAAGAAGAAAGCAAACAAAGGTAAAGATCGGTGCTTGATGGGAGTAGAGATACTCCCACCCCAAAATTAACTACCTCAATAGGAGGTGGGGGAAGGGCTAAGCTAAGAGAATCATTATTAGCCCCGAGCCCCAAAGGTGACCCTTTGCCATTGATGTCAAAGGGAGAGAGATTTAATTTAGGGAGAGAGCATTCAATCAAGGGAAGCAATTTCTCAGGCAAAACATAACATAAAAATGTTAAAGAAATGGTAAAAGGTAATTGGATTGCCATCAATGACAAAGGGGGGATTGTTGGAAATATGAGCAAGTTTTGTTGCCATTGATGTCAAGAAGTCAACACTAGAAGTCAGCATGACTAAGCATCAGTTTTAGTGAGCAGCATCAGTTTTAGGTTTCGTAATCAAGTGTAAAAGAAAGATTACCCCCAGGTGGTCAGATGAGGTTTAAAGGGCAAAAGGAAGACCCAAGAAAAATAATATTATAATATTTTTTTATAATATTAAAAGGGCAAGACCCAAATATTTAATTAATTATAAATTAATTATAATAGTTTTATTATAAATTAATTTAATTAACTCTTAGAGTTATTAATTTAATTGTAAATTAATTATAAATTAATTTATAAACTAACTTAACTAACCCTAAAGGATAGGATTATAAAGTTTAAATTATTTTGAATATTTGAATTAATAAAATATCATCGACATCATCGAATATATGTCTTAATGCATATAAAGGAGGGTAAAACCATGGCAATTTATTTCATCCGCGATCAAAGTGTTATAAGTAATTTTCATGTGCATTGTGAGGGAAGCGATCGTGTGTTTTCAAAGGCTTTGCAAGGCATCATATAGGACAAGGAGGAGAGATTTATGTTTCATATTCCAAGGCACTCTTTAGCACGACTGACATCCAAGGGAGGCACTAAGACTTTGGTAGGAACAAGGTGTAGGTATTTTTTCCCATGAGTTGCATTTTGTGAAGTGAAGGAAGTCCTTTTTGAAGTCTGCAAGCTTGATGGAAGATAAATGGAAGGCGCTAGCCTTTAATTTTGTGTGGAGGCTCATAGCCCATGTGGTGGGTGTGTGCCTTGCTAAGGTACTCGTCAAGGAAAATTTTTGCATTCTAAATCCACCGAGGAACCTTTTGTTGAAGGACTAAGTTATGCACTAGTTTGCTTGGTTTCAAAAATTGCAGACCCAAAATTTATGAAGGTTTCAAAATTTGCGAAAATAACTTTTTTAAAGGTTATAAAGTGGAAATTGCATGTTATAAGGTTTTGAGAGGAAGATAAAAGGATTTTCATTATCTTATTTTAGTGTTTATTTTATTTTTTTAGTGCTTTGAGCTTATTGAGAGGAGTAATAAGGTGTGTCATAGGAGCTAGAAATATTTGTTGAAAACAAAGTTAATAAATTGTATTGGAAGGAGAAATAAGGTTGATTAAGTTTTGATATTTTGACTTGGTGAAATATTCTTGTGAGAAATTATTGAGGACAAATATTTGCTATCTAACCCTAGTATTGGCAAAAAGTGTGGTTGTGATTGAGACAAGTGTTTGAGATCAAATCATATTCAAACAAGAGGTAAGGGCACATTATCCTTGAGGGTGATTATTGGATGTTATGAATACTAAGTTGGAGTGAAAAGGGTTGTTTTTATGAGCATTGTTGAGAGTGTTTGTTAAAGAATTTTTTGAGTGAAAGTTTGCAATAAAAAACTTGTTAGATAAGCATTGTTGAGTAAACCTTTCTATACATGATTGGTGAATGCTTGAGTGAGAACTTGTGAACTATCTTGAATTAGCATTTATGCAAAGATCATGAGTATCATTTTTATGTGAATGTGAGAACATATTGAGTTTATTTTGAGTTCTAATGTGATATTTATTGAGATTATTGGATGAAATATTGGCTTAGGGTTTTGCAAGAAAGTTGGTTTCATTGATTGAGTTGATTGAGCTATAGTGATTTGAAAGTGTTGAAGTGATAGTTCCAGTTCTATGAAACAAATTATTCTTTATTCTAAATTGATTTGGAATAGAGATTAAAAATATTTGAGTGTGTGAAACATATAGAGTCTCTAACCATTCTCTATATGTTTCTAAATTTGAACAAAAGGATTTTAAAGTGATTGAGTATTGTTGTTAGTGAGTAACATATTGAGTCTCTAATCATGCTCTACGTGTTACTGTGAATTCTGAGTGAAATTTATTTATACAAGTGAAAGAGGATTTTTATGATATATTGAAATCAGTTGAGTAAGTAAGTTTGTAATTGTGTTGAAAAGCTTTTGTGAAAGCTAGTGGTGGATTTGAGTAAGTCCTAGAGGGGACTTAAGGACAGATTTGTGTGAGCTCTTGTGGAAGCTTACAATAAACTTGGATAGGGTTCATACATGTCTTAGTGAAGACTTATTGGATAAAATTGTGTGAGCTTTTATGTAAGCTTACAATCAGATATTGGATAAGTTCTAGTGGGAACTTGTTGAGCAGATTTTAGGTAAGGTTTAGTGAGGACTTGTTGAGAATATTAGACAAGTTCCAGTGGGGACTTGAGATAAGTCTTAGAGAAGACTTGAGACCAGATTGGACAAGTTCTTGAGAGGAATTATGGATAGATTTGAGATAGGTCTTTAAGAAGACTTGAAGTCTGAGTTGATTGATTTTTTCAAACCTTGAGTTAAGGTTTGGGATAGATCCAACAGAGGTGATTTATTATTGATCAAGATTTGTGGTAAAGCTTAAAGATATATTAAGAGTAGAGTTTGGTGTAGATCTAAGTATAGCTTTGTACCAAACCATAGATAGAGATTGAGCAGGTTTTGTGATAGACCGAAGGAAGCTTACACAATTGAGGAAGCTTTTGTAAAATCTTAAGGATGGATTTGTGTGAGCTTTTATGGAAGCTTACAATTAGATTTGGACAAGTTCTAGTGAGGACTTGTTGAGCAGAGTTGAGGTAAGTCTTGGTGAAGACTTGAGAGTAGATTGAACAAGTTCTAGTGAGGACTTGTTGAAAATATTTGAGGTAAGTCTTGGTGAAGACTTGTTGAGTAGATTGGGCAAGTTCTTTAGATGACTTATTGGATAGATTTGTGATAGAGTAGAGTTAGATATATGAGTAGAGTTGATAGAGTAAAGGTCAATATTTAGTGTAGATTTTATATAGAGATTGAACAGAGCTTTGGAGGTGATAGAGTAGAGGATAATAGTTTCCATTGGATAGAGATCCATTAGCCAGAGAAGAGAGGATAGAGGTATTCAGTGGAGATATATCCACAAGCCAGTGTAGTGGAGGCAGTAGTATTCTAGACGATCACTAGCCAGAGCAGAGGAGAAGGAGTTCTACTTTGGATAGGTATCCACAAACTTGATTAGTGGATTTGTGTCTCCTTTGGATAGAGGTCCATAAATATTGTAAAAGGAAAGGATTCCCAAGAAACTTGTTGAGAAAGTTTTAGTGAACAATTTTCTCCATGGAGTAGACCACATTGGGTGAACCATGTTAAATCATGTCTCTCATATGTGTGATGCTTTATGTAATGTTTATTGTTTTAATATTTTTTTTTATCATATGTGTTGAATAGCAAAAAAAATTATCTTATATTGTTCACCCCCCTCTCAGTATAAGCACATGTTCTTCAATTGGTATAAGAGCAGGTCTCTCCGTGAAATACTAATAGCTTGGAAGAAGATCCATCAGGAACACATATGACTTCATAAAATGAAGAAGAGCCAATTTTTGACCTAAAATAGGAATTCTTTGTTGCTCTCAAAAACTTGGAAAATATTAGAAATAAGAACTTCAATTTGAAGGATCAAATTCAAGAGGATGTAGAAGCAAAGTTGGAACTTCTACAAAGCCTCACAGAACTCAAGATAAAGGTAGAAGAAGGAAATAAAATTAAACATGATATGAAATATCTATTAAGAGCAAGGGAAACAAAGTGTGAAATATTGGAACCAAAAATTATTTCTCTAAGGCAAGAAGTTGAAAAGATCAATCTACGACAAGATGTTAAGTTAGGAAAATATAAAGAGGAATCCCACATTCAAGAAGCAGAGACATCAAACAAAGATAAGCTCATGATTCATATCATGAAATAAAAAGACATCAGAAAACAAGAAGGCAAAGTTGAACCATGGACGAGAGTTAATTACAAGAACAACAAAAGGGGAAGCACTCAATCATATTTTCAAAAATTTCCAACCAGGTTACATAATTTCTTCCATAACTATTGTTTTTCATGTAACAAATATGGTTATAAAGTAGTAATTGCACTAGTTATGTGAAAAATGATGTCGATAGAAATTTCAACTCTTTTGCACCTCTTATGAATGATGATATCATATGTTACAAATACAATAATTTTGGGAACAAGGCTATATGGTACAAAATGGTACTTCCTTAGTCAAGTAAAAGGAATGCAACTTCAATAGCTAGGAAAGAGAAAAAGTGGGATGAGAAAGCTAGCTCAATGTTAGTTCAAATACCTCTTCATGTTCAAGATAAGGGAAAATAATGGTTTCTTGATAGTGGATGTTCTAGTCACATGACAGGAGACAAAAAAAAATTCTTGCACTCAAAGAAACTAATAGAGGATCAGTAAGTTTTGGTGATAATGGATTAGCAAAAATTTATGGAAAATGAACTTTGAGTTTAGATAATGGGAAAACAAGAATAGAAAATGTATTGTATGTCAAGGGGTTGAGATACAATCTACTAAGTGTAATCCAACTATGTGATCAAGGCCATATGGTTACATTTCATCCAGAAAGATGTGAGATAAGAAAATTTGAAACTAGAAATATCATTGCAAATGCAAGTAGAACCACTAACAACCTCTATGTGCTTAGTGAGATTAAAGAGGAAAAGTTTTTCTATCACAAGAATATGAGATTTGGTTGTGGCATAGAAGAATGGATCATTTAAATTTTGATAACATAGTGAACATAAGCAATAAACAAGCTGTCAGATATTTACCCAAGCTAAAAAGGCCACAAAACACAATTTCTGCACCTTGTTAGCATGGAAAGCAAACTAGAACAAGTTTTAAATCAAAAGGATATATGTCAACTGAGCCACTAAAACAAATGCATACTGATCTATGTGGTCCCACCAAGACACAGAGTATTCAAGGTGAAAGTTACTTCATATTATTTATAGATGATTACTTTGGAATGATTTGGGTAGCCTTTATGAAAGATAATTCAAAAGCACTTGATAAATTCAAAGCATTTAAAGAATGGGTTGAAAATAAAATAGGTAAGAGGATTAAGTGT
This sequence comes from Wollemia nobilis, assembly GCA_028583015.1. Lineage (NCBI taxonomy): Eukaryota > Viridiplantae > Streptophyta > Pinopsida > Araucariales > Araucariaceae > Wollemia > Wollemia nobilis. Next base: position 10,468,397 of record JAQPPZ010001353.1, read on the forward strand.
TTGAGATCATACAAAGGAGGATAATTTACCTTAAATAAATTTGTAGACTTTTGTGAACATGGAATAAAAATAGAATACTCAGCTGCAATAACTCCTCAACAAAATGGATTTGTTGAACAAAAGAATTGGACTATTGAAAATATGGCTAGAGCTATGTTAATTGAATTCAAAAATTTTGATGTTTTTTGGAGGGAAGCAGTCAACACAACAGTGTATATCATCAATAAGGCTCAAATAAGAGTAAAAAATCACAATAATCCATATGAGCTTTGGAATGGAAGACCATCCACTATGAAACACTTCAAAATTTATAGAAGCAAGTGTTACATAAGATGGAAAGAAAAAGACTTGGAAAAGTTAGACCCAAGATGTGATGAAGGTATTTTTCTTGGTTATTCTACTAAGAGCAAAGCTTATAGATGCTACAAAAAAAGGACATGTACTATTATGGAAAGCATAAATGTAATAGTTGATGAGAATATAGGGTTAAGAGAACCAGTTCAAGAAATTGTTTACCAGGAAGATGGAAGTTGTCAAGAAGAGTTACGTGAGGAATCAAAAGAAGAAGGGGAAGAAACACAAAGACTTCTTCCTAAAATTCCATTCAGGTATGTACAGAAACATCATCCAAGAGATCTAATCATTGGGAATCCATATGAGAGATAGACAAGGAGAAGGGTAATAACATCAAATCAACAAGCAATTTTTTCTTTGTTATCCAAAATTGAGCCAAAATACTTCAATGAGGTAAGTGAAGATAAGTTTTGGATTAAGGCAATGGATGATGAATTAGATCATATAGAGAAAAGTAAGACTTGGGAACTTGTTCCACGACCAAAATATAAAAATGTGATTAGCACTAAATAGGTATTCAAAAATAATTTAAATGAATATGGTCAGGTAGTCATAAATAAAGTAAGATCAGTATGCAAGGGCTATGCACAGGTTGAGGGAATTGATTTTAATGAGACATTTGCTCTAGTTGCATGACTTGAAGCTATAAGAATGCTCTTAGCCTTCTCAAGTTTTAAAAACTTCAAAGTATATTAGATGTATGTTAAGTCAATATTTCTAAATGGTTTTCTAGAAGAACTTTACATTGAGCAGCCAAAGGGACTTAACAAATAAACCAGACTATGTATGTAGTTTGAACAAGGCACTATATGGTCTAAAATAGGCTGCTAGAGCCAGGGTTATTCATAAGGGATTGGACTCAAAATGTACTTGTAAAAAAATGGTGAATCCTAATCAAAATCAAGGTGAATCATGGCGAATCCAAAGCAAATCAAATCAATCATCTTCACACCAAAATTTGGGGTATTTGAAGCCCTAAAAAGTAAGGTCATATTTGGGATAAATTTTGACCTATTAAATCACCTTATAACTTCATAAAAATACCACCATTATATCAGGCTTGAAAAGAGATTTCTAACGAGTACAAATATGCCTATGTTTGGATATATATTATGGCGAATTGACCCTAAGAAAAAAATTGGTCTTGAAAATTTTAGGCGAATGGGCCGACGTCGAGGGTCCTCATATTTGCCAATTTTCAATTTTAAAAATACGAATTTTCACCCAAATAGCAAATATTCGCCACTATACATAACCCTGGATAGAGCATGGTATTCAAGACTGGATAAGTACCTTCAAAAATAGGGTTTCAAGAAAGGAATAGTGGACAGTAACTTATACATCAAAAATGAAGGGAATGATCTACTAATTGTGGTTTTTGTGGATGACATCATTTTTAGAGGGAATAATGATAATATGTGTCAGAAATTTGTAAAAAGCATGCATAATGAATTTGATATGTCTATGCTTGGTGATTTGTTCTTTATTGAACTTTAAATTTCATAATCAGAGAAAGGAGTATTCCTTTCACAAACCAAGTATATAAAAGAGATGCTAAAGAAATTCAAGTTAGAATATTGAAACCAGTAAGTACCCCCATGGTTATAGGGTGTAATTAAGTAAAGATGATGAATCTCCAGAGACAAATCAGAAATTATACAGATCTATTATTGGCAGCTTATTATATGTCATAGCTACAAGACTAGATATCATGTAGGTAGTGGGATTAGTGGCAAGGTTTCAAGCAGCACCCAAGGAGACACATGTAGTAGCAATAAAGAGGATTCTCAGGTATCTAAAAGGGACTATGTATTTTGGGCTCTAGTATCCCAAAAGTGATAGTTTTACTCTCACAGTGTATACAGATGCAGATTGGATTGGCAGTATTTATGATAGAAAAAGAATAAGTGGAGAAGCATTCTTTCTTGGAGATTGTTTAGTCTCTTGTATAAGTAAGAAACAATCATCAGTATCCTTATCCATGGTATAGGTAGAGTATATTGCAATAGTTGCTTATTGCACATAGGTATTATGGATGAAGTGAACTTTAGAGAACTTCAAAATAAAAGCATGATCACCCTATTCCCATATTGTGTGATAATACAAGTGCTATAAATATCTCAAAGAATTTGGTAATGCACTCCAGGATAAAACACATTTTGATTAAATATCATTTTTTGAGAGAGCAGGTTATAGATAAACAAGTCAGGTTGGAATATGTTACTACAAAGGAGCAGATTGTAGATATTTTCACTAAGCCACTTTCGAAAGAGACTTTTGAGTATCTTCAAGAAAATTTGGGAGTAGTTCTACTCCCACCCCAAAATTAACCACCTTAAGAGGAGGTGGAGGAGGGGCTAAGCTAAGAGTATCATTCATGGCCCCAATACCCAAATGTGACCCTTTTCCATTGACATCAAAGGGGAAGAAATTTGAGTTAGGGGGAGAGCATTCAATTAGGGGGAGCAGTTTCTCCGAGGGAGCAAAATTGAAAAAGTAAATAAAAATGGTAAAAGGAAAATGGGTTGCCATCAATGACAAAGGGGGAGATTTTTGGAAATATGAGCAAGGTTTGTTGTAATTGATGTCAAGAAGAGAGCAAGGTTTACCATCATTAATATCAAGAATATGATGACCAAGTTTCATTGTCCATGCATTTATGTCTAAAGGTTGATGTCCAATTTTTGGTGTTATTAATGTCCTCCAGTGGTTTTTACAACAAGGCAAAGAAGCAAGTTAATGGAAATAATAATATTATAATATATAATATTATAATATTTCCAGTTACAGATTGGTTTGAAGAAAAACAAAATCCAAGGAGTTATAAAATTATTATTCCTCCAAAAGATCCATGGGACAATTTATAAAGTCTTAGGTTTAAATTATTTAAATTTAAATATTTTACTCTAAGGTAAAATTTAAATTTAATTTAAGTTCCGTAATAAAATTTGAATTAATTCAAATTAAAATGTTTGCCTACGTGTTTGGAAATATGACATTGCATATAAAATGGGGTAAGTTCCACCTTAAGAAATCATTCATACGAATCAAAGCTAAGTAATTAATCGTGCACTGATTTTGGAGAAGAGATATTGCATGTGCTTTAAGGTTTAGGAGGCAGACAAAGTAATATATCTGAGTGGAGCATAAATCACAAAGAGTTGAGTAGCATGGTTGGTAGCCAGGGGCTATGCTAAGTTGCTCATAAGTGACAGGTTGCAGGTTTGATCCATGTGATCGTTGTTTTGGCAAGGTAAAAGAGAGGTTTTTGCTTTTGCACCATCAATCAAAGGAGAAAAGGGAGGCATGCACCTCAACCTTTGCGTGAGGGAACGTAGCCCACTTGGTGGGTGCACATTGTGTAGAGGAACTTGAAAAAAGGGGGATTGGGTGTTTGAATATCGCCGAGACCTTTTGGTTTGACTTACAAAGGTATGCACTCAATTTGCTAATGTTAAAGTTGCATCCAAAATTTGTGATGGGTGGAAATTAATTTCTTAATTTTCCTAAATATTATTAATTTGAAATTGCATATTGGAAACTTAAAAGGGTTTATGAGTTATAAGAGGGAGATAAAAGGGTAAGCAAAGTTTTAATTTTGTGTTTAAATTTTTGGTGGTCAAATTTTATAAAAGGAGTAATAAGGTTTGCTAAAGGTGTTATATGTTATATGTTGAAATAAAGTCATATTATAAAAATTGATTTGAAAGGAGAAATAAGGTATAGTTGAGATTTTATACTTTGGCATGATGAAATATTTTTGAAGGAAAATTTTGAGGATAGATTTGTGATATCTAACCATTGATATTGTCAAAGAGGTTGATTGTGATTGAGACAGGTTTTGAAGTCAAAACTTATTCAAAAGTGAGGTATGGGGATATCATCCTTGTGAGTGGAATATTGTTTGTTGAATGTGGTGAATGCAAGTTGGAGTGAAAAGGTTTTATCTGATAAGCATTGTTGAAATAATTGATTGAGTCTTCACATGTATGTTGGATGAACATTTGTGAAGATAATTGAGAGTGACATTGTGAACTATCTTGAACTAGGTTTGTGAGATAACACAAGTATCATTGTTATGTGATGTTGGAATCATATTGAGTCAAGTTTGAATTCCATAGTGAGAATTTTTAAAAGCATGGGTGAAATATCTAATTAGGGTTTGTAAATAATCTTTGTTTCATTAAGTGATTGGTTGAGTTGAGTTGATTGAGCATAGTTTATGGAAAGTGTTGGAGTGATAGTTCAAGTTATGTGAAACAAATTTTTATTTATTCTGAATTGATTTAAAAGATATATTGAAAGTGATTGAGTGGTTGAGAGTGTGAAACATATTTAGTGTCTAACAATTCTCTATATGCTTCCATGGATAAACAAGATTCTGAGTGAAATTTGTTAGTGTGATTGAAAGAGGTTTTCTGTGAAATATTGAGTTGAGTTTTATATGCAAGTTTTGTAATTAATTTGAGCAAGATTTTGTGAAAGCTTGTTAGTAGATTTGAGTAATTATTAGAGGGGACTTAAGGATATAATTAAGGAATATTTTGTTTAAGCTTAAAGACAAATTTGTGTGAGCTTTTATGGAATATTACAATCATATTTGGACAAGTTATAGTTAGGACTTATTGAGCAGAGTTGAGGCAAGTCTTAGTGAAGACTTGAGAGTAGATTGAACAAGTTCTAGTGAGGACTTGTTGGACAGATTTGAGGTAAGTCTTGGTGAAGACTTGTTGAGTATATTGGGAAAGTTCTTGAGAGGACTTGTTGGACAGATTTGTGATAGAGTAGAGTTATATTTATGAGCAGAGTTGAAAGAGCAGAGGTCAGTGTTCAGTGTAGATTTGAGACAGATATTGAGTAGAGCTTTGGAAGTGATATATTAGAGGATAATAGTATCTAGTGGATATATATCCATTAGCTAGAGGAGAGAGGATAAATTTCTTAAGTGGAGAGAGATCCACAAGCCATTGCAATGGAGGTAGTAGTCTTCTAGAGGATCACCAACCAGAGTAAAGGAGAAGAAGTTATCCTATGAATAGGTATCCAAAAACTTGATTAGGATATTAGTGTCTCCTTTGGATAGAGGTCCATAAATATTGTAAAAGGTAAGGATTCCCAAGAAACTTGTTGAGAAAGTTTTAGTGAAATATTTTCTTCATGGAGTAGCCCACATTGGATAAACCACATTAAATCATGTATCTCATGTGTGTGATGCTTTATGTAATTTTTATTACTTTAATGTTACTATTGTTATCATATGTTTCTTTTTTTTAGGTACTTTAGCTCAAATAGTATGCCTTAATTAGGTGCTCTAGATAGATAGCACCCTTGCTTGTCTTACTCTAGTTGGATGGTGCTTTGCACATATTTCGCAATAACTCTAGTTGGATAGCACTTTGGGTCACATTACTATGGTTGTATGACATTATAACATATATTAATATAGATAAATGGTACTCTAGAACATATTAATATATTTGGATGGTGCTCTAGAATAACTTACTTAGGTTCACTATGTCAAGTATAAAATGGATATAGTTCAAAACCTTATACTTGTCATTTATCCTTACTATGTTACTTTTTTTCTTTCTAACTTGGAAAGATTCAATGCTTTTTCCTTTTTATTTTTATCTATACTTAGGATCTTTCTTGATGTCTTCTATTTATTTCTTTTCTTCTCACGGGTTCTAGCCTGAGTTATATCTTCTTTCTCTTCTCTCAATTTCTAGCCTATATTCTATCTATTTTTTTCTTCTCTATGTTCTAGCACAAGTTCTATATTCTTTCATTTTATCTTAGGTTCTATCCTAAGTACTATATTCTTCTTAGGTTCTTGCTTTAGTTCTTATATAATTCTACAACCTTCTTGAGACAACAACCTTATATAAGAACAATTTTTTTAGGGTTCAAATACTCAAAATTTAATGACCTAATTTTTTTTAGGTGGTTTTTGGCCACTCAATATGTGGTTCTCTATCTTTAGAGAGAATTCAAAAAATTATGGTGACTTTTTATTTGTCCCCTTAATCAATTCTTCAAGTTGAGTCGTAGTCTTCACTTATTTTTTAGAGTGTAAATACTTTAGCATATAATAATTGGACCTTTATCATATATCAATCTGTAAATTCAAAGTTTATAGTAATTTGAGTCTATGATTTCTTTGCATGATTCTAAATATAAATTAATAATGAATATTTGCTTTGATGATATCAAACGATACTACTCAAAGTAGCTCTAATACCACTATTGGATTTTAATCTAGATTATCTTAGGTCCCTATATTCTAGATCTTGAGTAGTCTCTAGTATAAAAGCAATCAATATATAAGTTGTCCAATAAAATAATAATAAAAATCATGAAAATATCAAATATGAATATAAAATGGCTAAAAATATTCATAAAAAAACACGGAGAAACTTATAGTAGGATTGCATAACATATGCACACAAGATTCAATATTACTAATGCTTGAATGTGAGCTTCATAGATCCATTTGATATTCAATACATGAAGCTTTATCTCCATAATATAGCCTTATAAAGATGCATTTTCATGTAATTGACTATTTCTCTCCTCACATATCTCGGAGATGTTTATTTTCCTATTTCATGCATAAGACAACTCCTCTCATGTCCTTTGGCTTTGCATCATGCCACCTATATACAAGACTCTTTAATATCTACATAATTTCACACTTAACTCTATGACACTTGCACACTTCTACATGCACACCTAATACATGACATTTGTGCACTTTCTCACATTATATATTTGCACACTTGATTACATGACACTTGTGTACTTTCTCACATTATAAAATTACATACATGACACTTGTATATATCCTACACATAAACACTTATATAAAGGGAAAATATAAATAAGACTTCTAAAATATTGACTGAAACCCTAATATAATATTTATATTATACCATAAATACCATGGAGGTACGTTAGCATATACCAAATAATGTAATATTCTGCAACACCTCTATCATATATATTTTTCGTTTGTCACATAGTCTGATTAGGTTTGTTGTTTGCTGGTTGTTGGAATACCCACTTTATCAGATACTATGTAGACTTATTTCTCATCCCATGTTACTAGGATTTGCTCTAAATGAGCAATACTAAGTTCAAGCAGAGATGGGATAGGGGTAGGTTGGTATATTATTTGGGATTGAACTCCTAGAAAAGTTTTAGACACATGAGTAGGCATCATTTCACTTACATAGCTATGGATGGTTGGGAGATTTCTTTAATAAAGAGGTAGACAAGGTAAGTATTTAGACTTGGATAGTACCAATAATCAAATTCTTCCTTATAATAATTTTGGATGTGATCTACATCCCTAGCAAGGTTAGCAGGTGCTTGTTATAATAGAGTTGGGATTGACACCATTTTTTGGTTATGGATCTATGCCCAATTAGTGTCCTTATTAGTTTGAAATTGGAGCCTTTGGTAACCATTGAAAGAAGGTCTAGTTTCCTTTTTTGAAAGGATTTTTTAGGTTATTCTAACATTGGAATCTTTAGGTATTTTATTGTCTTCTTATGGATAATAATTTATTGGTGACTATCTTGAGTAGGATTGGTATTGCTTCAAATTTAGAGTTGTTTGAAGTAGAAGGAGCTAGGGCAGCAGGGGAGGAGGGACCATAGGTATGATTGGTGTTTGCTAGAAAATTGTTTTTTGGATGGTCTGAGAAGGGTAATATGCAGTTTGAACACTAGAAAACATAGGTATGTGGGGTCTAGGATCTAGCATTCCAATCTGGATCAGTTAATATTTATCCTAAAAGGCTAAGCCATAGGAATCTAGAAGAGTGTTTTCTCCCTTGACCTTAATCTTCATGGAGATTTTAGAATCTGAGGCTTTCAAATAATATATAACTACTATATCTAAGAGGATATGAATCTCATAAGGTATTTTATACCATGCCTTATGAAATTATATGTTGAAGTTACCCATAGCCTCCATTGGTGCTCTATTTATGGTTGATAATTACTCCAAGAGAGACACTCCATCTACGTTCTTTCTACTTTCTAAATATTTAAACAAATAAGAAAATAGGTTGGTCATACTTAGTAATATAGTGTGGTTGAAGTGAGATGTACCACTTACAAGCCTTACCTCTAAATGAATCCACCAACAATATTAGAGTCACATTTTTCTCTATTGTATTATGAAGTGCACATAAGCTAACCATACTTTGTACATGTTGAATTAGAGTTGTCATTTCTCCCTTGATGTAATATAGGAGATATTTTAATGTAGATGTCGAAATATGATACCATATTGTAGGTAGAGCAAGCGGTCATAATGCACATATTTTATTCTAAGTAGGGAATATTTTGGATGGTTGAGTAGCCATAATCTAGCCTCTACCTCTCTCTCTTATTAGAATAGTATTAAGTGGTGGGAGCAATGCTTGAATATTAGCAAAAATAAAGGATTTGGTTACAAGTATTTTGTTCAAACACTTTTAGGTTTTTTATTTTGAGCAAAGTTTGCAGGTGAATACTGCATTTGGTCTTTAAGTAGAGAGATTGAGATCTTCATTAAAATATCAATCTAGTATCTTTTCAAGAAACTACTTCTAAATATCCGTGTTTGAGCAATATTTCCAAGTGATATTTTTATATGCTTGAATCAAATAGATAAATAGGGACCTTCACCAAAGTCTCTTTCTATTAGAGTTCTTAATAGTGGGACTAATTAAAATGAATAAATTTATTTCCATTGGGTGTGTCATTGAACTATTATCCTCTCTGATTGTTACATCCTTAAGACATAGGAAATTGAATGGCTGGATGAGCATGCCTTGTGTGGAGTAATAAAGTACGTGTTATGATCCTCCCAAAACATGGTTTATGATGTTACTATTTCTATATGTATATAGTGTTAATTTCTCATGAATTATTATTTTCTTATATTTTAATATTTTTGGACATGGTACTGCTAATGAATTTTGTGTTGCAGGTGGTCCTCAAAAGATAAAGTGGTAAATGATGGCACTTGGCAGTGAATATTCTCATCTATGGTAGAATCTATCACCAATGGGCCAGGGTACATGGAATCCCATGTAGATGCATTCATGTAGGTTCATTATAAATGCATATTTCATATCATGGAAGTGAATGGGTGATTTCATTTTAAAAATCCTCCAATGGTAAGGAAAGTGCCACAAAGCATGGGAGTTATTCTTAATAGGCAAATGATAACAGTTTATTGTCACTAGGTTGCATGTATAAGAGGAATTGTTGACGATATATATATATATATATGTGTGTGTGTGTGTGTGTGTATACACACACACATGATTGATTAAAATTGTATTCTAGCTTCAATTTGTATTTTATACATTTGCCTAATTAACATCAAATAATAAAAAAATGGGAGAAGAATAAAATAAATAAAATGATTTTATTTATTTATTTATTTATTTGGTTTCAAGTTTATTAGTAGAAATTATTTATCAATAAAAAATTAATAAAATGAATAAAATATATTTCAATTTAATTTGAAAATAACTATGCGTTTGGATATTTCATTGAATATTTAATAAAATCTATAAAATATAGAATGATTAAGCACAACTTAGCCAAATAATAAGGGTCGAGCTAGTTTTTTTTTTATTATTATACACTTGCTTAGTAGTCCCTCCCTAATATCATTTTTAAAGGCAAGTAAGAATGGAATGAAGGAGAGGACAATGGATGAAAACAGAGAGCAAATAAGGAAGTCGATCAAATCCAACCAAGAAAGAGTTATAGGTTTGTTATTTTCTTAGTTAAATTAGATATCATAAAACCAAAAGGTTAGTAATCACAAGTTGAGTTATCTACTTGCATATATTTTAGTTGCTTTCATATGTTTGTGTTTACCAAATTCTTAATTTGAATTGTAATTAAGCTTTTTTCTTCTATCTATTTTCTTATATTGAAATATTGAAGAAGTATGGATGTGTCCTTATGTGTTTTATTTATTTGCTTTATCCCTAGTTTGGTTGAGTTATAGTGGAATGAATGGATGGAGTCCTCATGTTTTTCATGGACTGTTGTTCTTTTTAAATAATAAACATGTCAAATTATTTTAACACATATTACATCTAGATGTTCAACTATCTATGGAGTGTTGGAAATTAGTTTTCCCTCTAAGAAATTTTTAACCATTTACCCATAACATATGTTATAATTATTGGAAAAATTATCTATGTTGCATGCGTTCATATTAAATTTGCCTATTTCATTTAAAATTGGTCATGGAAGGATACTGCATCCCCTCCTTTGTTTTATGATGATTCATGATGAAGATGTTTTTATCTTTTGCTTAACATTTTGTTAAAAATATGTATCTACTTAATTAAGACAAAACCAGAAGTGTTGTGGTAACTTGTTTCCTGGTATAGTATAATTATGTCTCCATAGCTTTATATTTTAATGGGTGGTTTTATTATTTTGAAATAATTTTCACCTAGGCTAGAGTTTGGTAGAATTGTGATATTACCATATTCTCTTATGTTTCCTTCTTGATTATCACCCATTAATGCTTGTCGGATACAAATGTGACTGTGTTTGTGTTTATTCTTATAGTCACTCTTTTTTGTGTTATCTACCTTCAAAATGTCTTGGGAAAAAAATATGCTAGTTTAATTTATATAAATATCATCATCTATATCCTTTTATGTTGTAAGATAGCCTGAGAAATATTGAAAAATTCATTGGTTTCAACAAATATTCCCACTTTACGTTTAAATAACACCTCATATTGCCTAAAAGTTCTAAAAGGGGTGTAGTTGTTTTTTACCCATGAAAGTGATTACCTATAAAATCCTTTCCCTTCCCTTATGTGTTATATGATGGGTTTTCACTAGACTTCATTATTATTATTTTATTCAAATAATATGGATTTGTCTGAATTAAATAAAGGGTAACAAATTTCTTTTGAGTAATTAGTATATGTTGGAGATAGTAAATCCCTTGAAATAGTCTGACCATCTTCTACGACCTCTTTTATTCATAACTGTGAGAATTCCTTGTTCAATACATTCAATTATCTTAAAGGAGTACGATGTTATGAAGTAAGGTTATAGCTATTGCATTCATATTATAAATGCATTTATCATTTTTAATTGGAAGCCATTTTGATCTTGAATAAAAGTCTTTTAAAGTCTATGATACATTGGAAAAAAAAAAGGGTTTATGTGCTAGATGGCATATGGTCAACATAACTTTTAAGAAAACAAAGATGATGATTCATCTCTATTTTGTATCTATAAGTAGGAAAAATAGTTAAAACTTTGTGTTGCAACAATTGTTTATTTGATTAATATTTACTCATATAAAGATATTAAATTCTCTTGTGTAGACTATAAGTGATCTATGTTTAAATGAAGTTTATCTGCTTAAATTTTAGGATAGTGTGACTAGAAATGTGTCTTAATATTTTGGAAAAGCCTAGTATTTATAAGGATGTTTTTAGACTTGTTATATTTCAAGAAAGATCTAAGTATATGCTTATTTTCATATGAATATAAATTGGTGTCTTAAAAGGAATGATCATAATTTAAGAATATATTGCATGATAGAAACCCTTATATATATATATATATATATATATATGTATATATATATATACATATATATGTATATATATATATATATATATATATATATATATATATATATATTATATATATATATATATATATATATTTTCTCTTTTTTAATAGTTGAGTTAGTGACATAAAAATATTGAATTTTCTCTTAAATTTTGGTTCTTTGAGAATAGAAAGAGAATTGTTTTAATAGTTGAGTTAGTGACTCAAATATATTGATTTTTTTATTAAAATTTGATTCTTTAAAGAAAAGTTATTGAGGGGTTTGTTTTAATAAAAAAATGCATTAGTTTTTCCTTCAAAAGTGTTTTAAATATTATTATGTAGATTTCTTAAAAGAAATGGTAGTTATACTCTTCTTAAAGTTTAAATGCTGCTTTGTTTAGAATAAATAAAATAACAGAAGAATGGATCAAATGAGTAAGGAAAACTCCTTCTTTCCTAATAGTAAACTAAATTTAATAAATATTTCACAATGGAAATACAACATGTGTTAGAATAGATTAGAAACCATACCTAAAGGGACACTTTATTGTTTTAAGCCTAAACTTACCTAATTATTGGTTGGATCATTGGGAGGATGAACAACAAAAGAAACCAAGTGACCCAATATCATTGAATTGCATGAACATATTTATAAATGCTTCTAGAATGGTCGCTATTAGAAAAATAGGCCATGATAGGAGATAATATGGGTGGTATGGGCATCCATATAGGCCATTGGTATAATATTACAAGAGATGGCTCCTTGAACAATTTATGAATAAGGAAAAATATAGTAATAAATAGGGCTAGATGAATCCAATATGGTTGGAATGGGATAAATCATCGCATTATTCATAACTTGTCAAGAGAAATCATGTTTTGTACTAGGTGATTCACATGACCTTAATTGTTTCCATGTTGCCTAAATATTAATCTAGAGATATGGTCATCCATTAAGAACTAAAGCATTTATGCTAATTAATTCTACTTGTTATCTTGGCAACATATGACTTTAATTAGACTCAAGGTTCCATATTTTGAGATAACATGTTAAGGATGGGGAAGAAAGCATCCACCCTCTAAGTGTTATGGGTCTTAGAGGACAATCCCAAGTTGTGGTTCTAGGGTCTCACACCAAGATAGAGGGTGAGAAAGGAGGAACCACTAAAGGCACCTATTACAAGATTTTAAAATCTCGTTCATATGGGGTTGTCTATGGTGTCCATAACACAAAAGTTGTTATCAATGCTTTGTAATGATTACATATGCACGTAAATTAAAAACTAAAATTAAAAATTTCCTTGGTCAAAATTTTCTCCTTGTTAGTAGGTTTAGTTTGTTGAACATATGAGTCAGACTAGGTTGTTACAATGAATGTGTTATACTGGGTTGTTATAGTTTGTATTAGAGACTAGGTAACAAAATCCTAGGATGCAAGGATATAGGACCCAAGAACATCATAAATAAAACCTTGTTTTCCTAGTAAGCCAAATATACTAAGGAACTACTATAGATATTTTTCTTTTGCACCTATATGGTACCAATGCATAGGGGAGGATTTTCCAAAAATCCTACATCTATTATGCAAGAGGAAGATGAAATATGACATCAAAGAGAAAGGCAACTCAAAAAAATAAATGAATATGCCAAGAAAGTGGGGAACCTAACAACAATGGTTGACTTACTTTAGGAATATATGCAACAACAAAAATAATATATGAAGTAATATCATGAACAAATGAGCCAACAACAGAAGATGTTAGAAACTCTAGTAAATCGGGAAGTCATTGGCAAGGGTTCTGAAGTTAGGCATAAAAGGAGTCATGTTAGCCAAGCTAAATTAGAAAGAACTTGAGTTGGAGAAAAATTGTATAAGGACATATTTTAATGGAAAATAAGGTAGTGATGTCATAGAAATATAGCTAAATAAAATAGAAATATATTTTTCTATAAAGAATTTATCGTCTAAATATTGAACTTCTTAGGCTACCCTCCACTTAGTAGACATGGCCTTGGAATATTAAAATATGTATAAGGGAGGAATGAAAATTCAAGTATTAGATCTAAAATATGGAGATTTTATGGAGGAATTTAAGAAAATATTCTTAAACAAACAATTTTATGTGGAAAAGTTTCAAGAATTTTCCACTCTTCAACAAGAATATTTATTTGTTGAAGAATACTGCCAAAGATTTACTAAATTGTTAAAATATGACCTAAAATATGAGAACAATGAGTAGTTGAAGGTGTAAAAATTCATTTTAGGAGTTAATTCCAAATTTAGGATAGTAATAAACTTGCTCAACCCCGATAATTTACAAAAAGTGTATGATTTGACTCATCAAAATGAGACCAATCAATGAAAAAAATAGACTATTTCAATTATCAAAAAAATGATAGATAAGGAGAAAGAGGAACTTAGAAAAATGAAAAGCATAAATTTTATGAAATATGAAAAGGGTTAGAGTAAAAATATCAAGGGAGGGTTAACGGAAAGACCTAAGGTTGAGATAAAAAATAGTAATAGATCCTAAACTAAAAATGATAAAAAGGGCTATTCAGGAAGGAATAATCAAAGACCCTATCTCTAGAGAAAAAATAATAGGTATGCACCAGAAGATAAGGCTAAAGAAAACAAATCTGATAATAAGGCCCCAAAATAAGGATATTATATCTATGAAGGCCCACACTATGCAAATAAATACATCATAATAAAGCTCCTACTGACAAGTCTCACCATATTTATGTAGCAATAGGTAATTCTATCTTAGATGGTCAAGCTACACCCTTGCTTTTGAAAGGTAAACTATTTAATAAATATATGAATATTTTGATTGATAGTGGTGCAACAAATAGTTTTATTTCTTCTAGTATAATCAGGGATATACCAAAAAGACCTAGATTTTTAGCAAATGGGTGGAAGGTAGAATATGGATCAAGACAAACCTATTCAGTTAACCAATATTTGTTTGATGCCCACATATTTCTACTTAATGGTAGAATTGATTAGTATTTGTATTTAGCCCCTTGCATGATTTTGGTATCATCCTTGGAATGAATTGGCTAAAATCTCATAGTGCCCTTATTGATTTCAAGAGAGGTGGATAGAATTTACTAATGAGTCTAATAAATGAATAAAATCCCAATATTTGTTGTATGCTTTACAACTTAATAAGGCAATGAAAAGGTGTGGGCATGTATGTAGTCAAATGAATAAATGTGAAGTGAGTGAAGCTAATTCTAAACTATTTAAGAAGTTTCCTATACTGAAAGAATTTGAGGATGTATTTCCTGAGGATTTATTAGGTCTTCCATCATAGTGGGAGTTTAATTTTTATATTTAAATCTTACATAGAGCTGAGCCCATCACCAAATCACATTATTTAATGACTCTAATACATCTACAATAATTATAAACATAGCTCCAAGATTTACTTGAAAAAATATTGATCAAGCTAAGTGTGTCAGATATAGTGTGAGTAACATAGATAAGTCCTCCAAAAATAGACCAATACAACATAACATCTACCAAATGTGAGGTGCAATAATTCTAAACCTTAAAACTAGGTCGTTGTTACATGTAGATTTCCTACTAAATCTTCCCATGTAGAAAGATACTCTTTATGTCCATCATAAGTACCTTCCATCCATAAGAGGTAGAAATAGAGTTAATCATTTTAACCCATTCCATCCTTGCCACTAATTAAAATATATCATAACATCCCACTCCCTCCTATTGAGATAATTCTTTAGCTAGAAGGAATACCTTGAGAGAATACTTCAAATTTCATCTTTGTAACCCATGTCACTCTCTAGAGTGGAAAGGGTTATCTCCTCATCTAGGTTGGCCTACTATTGGATGATGTACTTCTTCTCATGAGCAAAGAAGTTATCTAGTTTCTTGTCCTCAAGGTTTTATTTGAAAATTCCCTTTGGGTCTAGGACCATTGGCCTCTAATTTTTTCAATATCCACCTCTTTCAATCTTGTCTCTACCATTGTGTTGTATTCTCACATCTTAAAAATGATCTTCATGATTTATTTCTTTATTGGGTATATATTGGTCTTATTTTTTGCTTTTAAGTACTTTAAGTCCATGTAGTCAAGTTGCCTAACATACTCAAGATGAAGTATACAGTTAGGGAATCTTGCAAGCAACTTGAAGGGCATGACTAAAAATCCAAGTACAAATATTATTTTCTCTTTTTCAACATCTTGCATGCTTTATCTATCAGCCTCGATGCTTCTCCCTTAAATTTATCCATTATGACATTATACATATTTTCATAGGAGAAATATAAGGTTATTCTTTCTTCTATATAGGGTATGTCTATATGATTAGAGGTCATCCATCTACCCCTATCTAATTTAGCTAGATAAATAAAAAATGAATTTTTTATGGTATAATATTAAACAAATTAGATAGTAGGTATAGGTTATCATCCTTCCTTCCTTGAAGTCCTTCAGGTAGCTATCCTTTTGATTTAAAATACATTTGATAGAGCCAATCATTTGAGAGTGTCTTGGGTAGGTTTGGCAATGTGCTCCTTGTAAATACAGGTAAAAGAGGGGGAATATCCCTGATTTGCACCAACTTGAGTCTTATTTACTAACCTTAGCAAAAATTTAGGATGTTTAAGATCCCAAATTAAATTTAGCCATTGATTTTAATGTGAAAATGATCGTTTAAACTATATAAGACACCACCAAATAAAAAAATATCCATAATCCAGCACACCAAAGTTAAATAGTTATCATAATGCAATTGCTACTCTTGTGGTAGCTCTTCTATATTTTATTTAATGAATCATTTTATGACCATGAAAATTGTATTTACCCATCACTCGAGGGATTGATTTCCATCATACATGTTATGCATTGATAAAATCATAAAAAAACATAAATTAAAATTGATCAATTTATAGTTGTGATATGACACATGTTTTATGGTTTGAGTACAAACTTAGTTGGTATTTTTTTATTTGGCTGAGCTTCACTTTTTAGATAATTATTTTAAAAATGTCTTATTATTTCTCATAGGCTATCGACCTAGTTAAAAATAAACCAAACATTTCTAGGAATTCTCCTTCTTTGCACTAGTGTAAGAGCACATGCTTTTATGAAACATGTGGCTAGAAACCAATTTTTATTGATTATTAAGATTATATATTTGATTATATCTATATATTTAAAGTATCTATTTTAAGTTTATTTTAAAATGGTAGTGATGATTAAATGCATTTTAAATTTAGATCTAAGGTAGACGTCATGTTTATTTTAATTTTTCTTTGAAATTACTATATTCTTAATAAACAAAACTTATATTTTCTTTCATTGTATTGATTTTATTTTCTTAAACACTGGTAAAATCTAACTCTTCTTATTTGTGTCAACCATAATGTTTACATACTTTCAATGCGCATATAATAAATTTGTTTATTATTTTGGTATAAATATAAATCTAGTTTTGATATTAACATCAGGTATAAACAAGGAAATGAGACCAAACCTTATCTTGAGATTTTTTGTCCTAAATATTTGAATAAAATTAGAGAATGAAGGATTCTTATGAGGAAAATCTAGGTATCAAGGAAGAAAAGTCATTTATGCAAGACTTAGTTAGAAGCGAGAATGTCCTAGTTGATAAAAAAGGAAGATTAAACTAATGCTACTTCATATCTAGGTGACACATGATTTACTAAAACCAATTATCAATGACTTGATGATAGAGCATAGAATAGTGGTTATTTATAGAAAATGTTAAAGTAAATATTGGAAAAATTAAATGTTGGACTTTACAATAGTCTATAGAAACAAATGGAATCAAATGTTATCCAATATTCTTTAGCAATTGAATGCACATAATGAAAATAAAGAACACAAAATATATTGCAGGACTTTACGGACACCAAATAATCTTGCTCAATTGAAAATCATGTCAATATTGGAGGGTAGCTAGTGGAGTAGTGAATATCCATATGATGTGTTACTTTAATGTATCTAAAAATCTTCTTAGTTGTTGTCCAATAACTCTCTTGGGATGCTTGCATATATCTAGAAGAATAACTCATAGTAAATTCTATATCAGTCTAATATGAGTAAGATAAAGAATTCTTCCCACAAAAATTCAATACAACATAGCATCTACCAAAGGTGGAGTGCAATAATCTTGAAGATTTAGGCTTGGTGCAATAGAAGTCCAAGCAGACTTACAATCCTCCATTATAAAATGCTAAATAATATCCAAAGCTTACTTAGGTTAAAAAATGATGATGGAATAGTTTGTTTGATCAATCTTAATCCCAAAAATAATGTAGAAGCCCAAATTTATCTTCTAAAAAGTGGAACAAAGTCATGATATCATGACCTAGATTATAGTAGAGGAGCTACTAGTGATAATAATATCATCAACATACAACACAATCACCAAAACTTTTCCATCCTTATATTTGATGTAAACATGATGTTCAACCTCATATCTCTAAAAAATACAACTAAGAGAAAAGTAATGGATCTTCTTATACCATGTATGAGGAGCCTACTTAAGTTTATACAAGCATCTAATCAAATGATAAACCAATTGTATGGGTCCATTAAGCTTAAAATCAAATGGTTACTGCATGTATATCTCCTCCTAAATATCTACATTTAGAAAGACACACTTCGCATCCATCTGATATACATTCCATCCATATGAGATAACAATAGAGACAATCTATCATGATCCGTTACCCTCCTACCTTATTTAAAAATATTAATTGATCTTGAAGGATCAATTAATTCCTAATAGAAAGGGCATGACCCTAAAGAATCCTACAAAAATTCTAATAAAAGAATTTTATAAGGAACAAGAAATATTAATTACTTAAGGGCTATTTATGAGGTCTAGTAAAAGAAAAATTTTGAGGAATTATCTTTTACAAAATTACATCCATAGAATAAATAATGGGTAGATTTAGTGGACCCTATGTGGATGGGACCCAAAAAGGACTAAGAAATTTTTAAATAACTTATGGATCATCCCATATTTTGGGAAGTACTCATGTGGCTACCATATATTGGTGGGATTATGAGAAGAATATCATAGCTTATCAAAAATAGTTTTACCCTTGTAACTATCCTATGCCTCAATAGTATGAGTTTTGTCACTCACCTCATCCATAAAGAACCCTTGAAAGACATGATGAAGTCATAATGGTCCTAGGAATCTATTTAATATTATCATAATGTGTCCACTATTTGACCCATGAGTGGGGAATCTCCCTATAAATAGAAGGCATTTTGGGAAGGAATGGCTATCTAAGTTCTAGGAGTCTTAATGGTCTAGGGAGTATGCTCTTCACCCATGGGGTGAATCAGAAACCATAAGACTTGAAATATTTCCTAGTTAGAGGGCATTTGATGAAGAATGGGTAATCTAATATTTTTTTTTGGAGGCCTAGGGAGTATGCTCTCCACCTTTGGGTGGATCAAAAACTAGAAAGCCCCTAAGAGATTCCTAAAGTCTACCAACCAGGGTTAGTCTAAGAAGGTTTGAGAGACTTCATAAGTTGTAGATGCATTCTTGGAGGATGGAAAGGATTCAATCGGAAGGAAGCTTTTGTAACAAATAAATAAGAGGAAAACTCATCACAAGCATCAAGTTCGGGTGTTTTCACTCCTACTCGTTCATATTTTGAGAAGATCTTGTATCAAACTTAGTATGTTGTTGTGTTCAAATACACCATATAAATATGAACTGTTGTAGGGGATAGTAGATTTTTTTAATTAGGGGACGATGGAATTTGTTAAGTATAATATATTTGACGTCATTGTGGTGAGAATCATTATCCTCTGTTTTCTAAGGAAACAAAGTATGAGATTAGAAAAATTTATGAGACTTTATGTTGCTGTAATGGAAATCTAAATGTAACGTTGTTTGTGAAAGCACGTACGTCAGTGTATAGTCATAGAAGAAGGTTGAAGCTTAATCTACTTAAGCATAAAAAGGAGGTACCTGTTGCAAAATAATAATATGCCTAACTAAAGGTGTAATAGCAGTGGTGCATCTTGATGATGTCACCGAGAATAGCCTGAATGGACTTCTTACTGGTCTAGGATGGGTAAATCATTGTGTGCGTTGAATCATGAAATTAAGAACTTCAAACCCACGACACGAAATTCAATAGGCAACTCAAGATTGTTCAATCAGACCTTCACTTACGCAATTCTAAATGAACCACTAGAATATGACGACGATGTTGTCAGATGCGATTGCCAAAAATGATTTCATTAATCTATCACTAATTATCATAGACTGTTATATGATTAAGGAACTCTGTTAGAAAATTTGATGTAGTGATATTGTAAGTCGAAAAAAAAAATGAAAAAGATAAATGAAAAAATAAGGTAAGGAATCAAAGCACATCGAATGGGCGGAGGAGGTACTTTATGCTAATCACAGAAAATGCTTTACACGAGTTAGACATAGAACTTTTAAGACTTGAATAACCTTTCACAGGTACCTTGTCAACCAATCACATCGACAAGTGGGTAAGCCTCCAATCTCTTTAGTTAGCGGCGAGTAAATGACCTATGCTCATGTAGTGGTGTCATGCAAGTGGGAAAAACCTGCCATTCTCAAAGCTATGTTGTTCTATCTGTACACTACGTGTGGTAAACACAGAATACCCGGAACCACCATTGTCGATGGAGTCGGGGTTTCCCCAATCTAGTACCCAAAATTCTACATAGGATATGTGATGAAAAGTAGGAGATCTTAAAAGACCCCTTTCCCCATAATAAGGCATTCGTGATTGATGGATACAGACCCTATGTTGGGTAGATGACGCTCCTCAACCTGACCGCAGGGTAATTTAATTTGCATTCAAAAGGGGGTGCATGTGATGTCAAATAACTATAGTTGCATTGGCCTAGGTGCCCAAGGGTAAATTCAAAACCTCTTGTTGATAAGACGGAAGTAATTAACCCACATTGCTTTGTGAAACCAGTCTAGGGAAGTATAGCATTTGTAATAGAACCGACTGGTGATACCTTGACCATGTGGAAGTGGTTGTCTAGTCGTGGAGGCTAGAATGTTATTTTTGGGTGTGGCCATGGGAAGGCCTTATCGTGTTCGCCATTATGATTGATGATTATGGGCAGGTTTTGGGAAGCCTAAATTTTGAGTTAGTTGATCATTAGTTACATTTTATTGATTAGAGCCTCAAAGATCTCTAGACATGGATAAAATGTCTTAATGACTGCTTTGGATTACCTAACTTGGTGATAAATGTGTTTTACAATTTAACAATAGAGACAACACAATACTCTTTTTTATATGCATATTATAACTTATAGTTCTTGTGTAATAAACAAGTCTATACTAAAGTTGACCTACAATGTTATTATAGAAGTCTTATCATAGTCTTTATGATTTGTTATATGAAATATTTAGAATATTAAATAGTCTAACTCACATAAGAAATAGCTATGTTTAGTTTTATTTTTATATGAAAATAATATTTTATAGATTAAGGGTATGGGATTTTAATCGATGGAGTGAAGGATGGTCGTTTATCAACTCGTAAGAATGAATTTAGGAATTCATTCTAAGGGAATTTTATGAAATTTCCTCTGATGTTGAGAAGATATATCCAAAATATGGCCCAATGACTATCATAAACCTACACAAGATGTTATAGATCTCTAAAATGACTAAAAAAAAGAAATAGTGAATTCCTCGATATTATGGAGAAGCAGATGGTTTCCTATGCAAATATTTCAACATTATCATGATGACTTAGAGAAAGGGATTTAACTATTCCTTAATTGCATCATGTATGTGTGTAGGAATAGTAGCATTCTTTATTGAGAAAAAGGGGACTGTTGAGACCCTTATACACTTGTAATATTTGACATCTTGAGTTTATGAATAAGAGGAATCACATATTTTGGAGGTTGGGTTTTTCCCGATAGGGTTTCCCAGGATAAATCTTGGTGTCAATAATTTGTGGTTTGCCTTACTATTTCTTGTGAATGTTTCATTTTCTTTCAAAATGAAAATGATAGATGTAATGTTTATGTACATGCACTACAATGGATGCTAAGTTTCAGTAGGTTATTAATGTATGGATGTTAGAAATGTATGATTAATTCTTAATATGGTAATGCAATAGTCTCATTTACTTTTGGAATAGAATGGATGATGATGAATGATATAGTTAAGTAGAGTTATTCAAATATTAATCTTATGTGAAGGATGTATGCTTACTTAAATGTGTTAATGAATCAAAGAATTTGTTGTGGGATATATGTTTTCTATAATGTTGTGGGATAACTACTTATGAATGATGCACCTTTCCATATACAACACTGTTTATATTCATGTTGATTATTCTTGCCAATTTCCAAGAACTATTATGTAATAGAAGCCAAATATTAAGGGGATAATTGGATTTATACATTATATACTTGAATGGAACACAAACCTTGTTTAAGAAGGAGTCTCATATAGGATAAGATGTAATGAATCTTGCTTCATGAATTAAATGCACTCAAGATGGTTTAATTGAGAAATAAGATTCTCAAGGTGGCACATTGATCTTGATACACTCTACACTCTACACTAAAGGATTAGGGATACATGTGGAGGGAAACACCCATAAGGGGACAAGTAATATCCATTTGTAATGTGGGCAACAAGAGGGTTGCCTAAACAAAGGGTGTACCAACATGCTTGAAGAGGCTTTAAGATAGGTAACCATATTTAAGAGGACATTCCAAGGATTCTTATCACAATAGTGATATAATGGTCTTAGAACTCCTTTCTAGATGGATTGGATCAGAGCTAAGATTTATGAATAACCATGGGTGTGGTTATTTCATCTATGATGGTTTACCATTGGTGTGGTTTACCATATTCAAGGCATTCACCTGGTCTTGGTGGACCAAATGGTGATTTCTCTTTTTAAGGGGATGAAACCAGTATGCTTGGCCAGCGTACTCATACCAAGTGGGGTATGAGGGTTTCGTAGAAGCTGATCACTTCTACTTAAAGAGACTTTGATCAAGTCTCTATAGCTCCTGAAGCTATTTGCCTTGAAAATTATAATCCAAATAGAATATGTCTATCCTAGAGCATGATTAGGTCTTTTGCCATATGAATTTAAGCATATATATATATATATATATATATATATATATATATATATATTAGTGGGCAATTTTAGGATTGTTACATAATCATCCTAATTGATATTTGCTAATTGACACTAATCTATTTGACTCAACAACCCATAAAAATATCATATTGAGTATAATGTATCTATATTATAAAAATAATAATAAAACGAATTATAACAAATATACTAGCAATTATGATTTTATATTAAGATACAAATATTCAAAATATGGGAAAACAATAAAATAAAATCTTAAGTTTAGTATTAATCAAATGCCATGAAATAAAGTGATTAAAGACCCTACCTCCCAAAGTATAGGCCTAGATTCAAATCTTATGAAAATATAAGCTCAAGTATGCTTAGCTATATATTCTCAACATAGTTTTCTTATTAGTTTTATCATTTAAATCATGGAATAGTTTACATTTATGGACTAGAATAAATAGAAGGGTTAGGCTTAGGTCTACTTATTTTAGTGGTAGATACTTGCAAGATTGTTCATACCTTGTTTTGTCTCATATCCTTTTGTTTCTATAGTGTTTTATTTATATTATTCTTCTACTCAATAATGGATAAGATATCCCATATGGGTACAAATACCATGGATTTATTCAAGTGATCCACCATATTGAAATACCAAATGGAATTGAGCTTCTAAGAAGTATTCAACATCTATTAAGCTTTGGGTTTATCCATAATTGATTTAGGTATTTTTACTCATTTGATTGAGGAGTGTGTTGCTTTGAGTCTCCCAAAGATTTTGGTGTGCTAAATGTTAGCTTTTGATTCTTAAACATAAAGGAAATGCAACCACAAATAATAAAATAAGTAAGCAATGATATATCTATGATAATGGCTAACTAGTAAGCATGGAAATATCATAAGGAACTTGTAAAAATACTCAATAAATAGCCATTAATCAAAGCTCAGGAAAATGTACAATGCTATGCAATGGAGGTCTATACCTCTCGATTTTGTAAATATTCTCTACAATGTATCTACTACTACTCTACCTTATGCACTCCAAAATCCTCTCCTTCTACTCTAGGAAGGCCTATTTATAATGATACATGACTCTTGGTCATCCATATTCCTATGACACCTCACTATTCTATTCCTATGACATGTACATATGGACTACATGGACATTTACATCATTGCACATTCTAATAATACTTGTGCATTTATTACATTGCTTTAAAAAAATACTTAAATCCTAATCTAAGATAAACTTCTAATCTAAATATGTACCCATGATGGTACATTAGTAAGCACCAAATAATGTAATATATTCCAACATCGCCTATATTACATTATTTGGGTATTGAAGACTTTAGTCTTCAATAAGATATTCATATTGGTTCTACAATTTGATCTTCTCTTCTTTGTTGTGTTCATTTTGCTTCTTGTCTGAATCCTGATAAAGTAAATAGTTATTATCTTTATAGAATTCTATATTTGCTGAGAAATATTTAACTTCATGTTCATTTGTAGGTTCTTCCCATTCTTAAATTTCTTGAATCTCTTGAACTAAGTGTCATTTTTGTTTTTCTTCTCTATATTACAATTGAGGATAACAATGTTGTTTAGGATGTTGAAATTGTTGTTATTGTGGATTATACTAATTTTGATATTGTCTTGGTTGGAATGGCCTATTTTATTGGATTTCAATATTTTTTGATTTCCTTGATATTGGTTTCTGGGATTGAATCTATATTAATTCGTATTATGTCCTTTCTTCTTGCAAACTTGATATTATCTATTATTCCAAGGTCTTCATTCTCTTGAGGATGATGCAATATTTCCCTATGGATTACCTTTTAAAACCAATGTATTATTAGTCATTTCATATTTAACTATATTTCCAACTCATATTCTTGAATAATATTTACTAACTCATCAAAATATGTATCTTTACTTAGGATTTGTAAGGATGAAGCTAAATGCTTGTAGTTATCTAGAAGTTCTCTCAAGGTAACTTGAACAAGAAACTTATTTTATACTTGTTCTCCTAAGGTCAACAATTTTATTTTTATATCTGCTACATTCCTTAGGAATAGTTCTATACTTTCACCACTATTCATTTTTAGAGAATACAATTGATTTTGAATATTTAAGATAGTGACTTTGTTCTTTCCTTCAAATATCTTGGATAACGTTTTCCAGGCATCTATAGAAGTTACTGCTGAACTAATATATGGTTGCATTTCATATGTAATTGCAAAGGTTATGATAATTAGTGCTTTTGCTTCACTTTATTCAAAATTTTGAATCTCACTTTTATCTGAAGAATATTTTGTTTTAGTTCCTTTAACAATATCCCAAAGTTTTACAACTATAAGTATTGCTCTTACTTTATTTTTCCATGAAGAGTAATTAGGCCCTTTAAGTAGTTGTAATTTGGTACGAATGAACTTATTTGTTTTCATGATAAGAACCTTATGGACTATCTTATGACTCCCTAGTGTTTTGAGTATAGATTTGATAGTAGAATTTAGCTTTCTTATATTGAGTTGAATCCTTTTTATCTTCCTAAAAATTTGATGATAAGTTTAAATATAATGTTCAACTCCTATATTTTTAAAATCAGTTGTTTTATCTCCCTAGTAGAAAGATTAAAAATGTAATTTCAATGGATAAGAGTCTCAACATATTGATGTATTCAAGTTAGATTCTCTATCTCTTCAATTTGAATATGAGATTAATAAAATCAATCTTCCAAATTTTAAGCAATTCTAGAATTTTTGACTTCCTTCAATCTTTGTATAATGTGGTTTCTAAATTTCTATGATTTAAATTTAGTGTAGGATTCCTTATAGCTCCCTAGTTAGACATTTAGAAAAACCATGTATTTGGAAATTAAACTTCAATTTGTAACTAATATTGTCTCCTTAATTTATTATTTGCAAATATTTAAAGCAATAATAGTAATACTTCGATTTTCTACTCTTTTCTTAAGGTATTCAATATACTTTCTAGGGTATATTTTAACACCTTATTAATCCTACTATTAAATAACCCTAGAGTATAAAACTTGGTTACTTTCAACTTTAATATTTGCCTTAATTTCTCCTTTAAGCTTTACAATGTTTATGAAGATAAATATTACCATCCAAGTTCTAAATCTTATGTGCAAAGTTGCTATATTTGACCTACAATCAATATTGTTACTTGTGCATTAATGGTGATTGACTACCTTAATCCCTTTTAATAAAAGTGGTGTATTCGAATCCTCTTTTTTTTGTTTAAATGTGCTCCTCTATGTTTCAACTTACATTTTATCTTCCTTTCTTACATACTACCTTGTTCTCTTACATGCTACCTCATTCATATTTTAATGTTTCTCCTGCATTATATATGTGCTCTTTTGGTGTTCTTATCCACTTGTATTTAACTAACATGCAAAGGTAGGTGGTGCCAAGTGGCACTTAGGTATTCAACCTCCTTGATAACATCTTCTACACCACCTTATTATTCCAACGCCTATACCAAGTGGTGCCAAGAATCTCTCTTCTTTCATTAATGTATTTGAGATTTGTCTAACGCTTTTTGAAAGCATTATATGCTTGAATGGATTATGCTCAACATAACCTCTTTACTATAATGATTATATACATAAAGTATTTTTCAAATATTCAACGTCTTCTCATTTTTCTTCTCCCAATGACTTGATACATCTTTGCTATGTGGCAGATGCTCTTCAACCATTGTGACCTAATTTCCTTAGAAGTTATTCAATGCTCACTCATTGTGCTTTGAGAATATTTCTCCTCCTTTAATGATAAATATTTCACCTGATATGATGGTAATCCTTCTAACTTCTAGGTGGTATTATACTAGTGTAGACACCCAAAAGTTGCACACTGCTATACCTACGTACTTGTAGATTCTTCTAGACACTTGTAGGTTTACATAGGCCATACTAGGTATCCCTAGGCTATCATAGACCAATGTAGACTATTGTAGATCCTCCTATACATGCGTATATTTTTGTAGTCATGCGTAGTCATACGTAGACAGTCGTAGTCATACGTAGATCGCCATAGATTGTCGTAGCATCGTGTAGACTCTCGTATACTACCTCATCGACTTTTAGGTCCTAAACCCTCATAAGCCTCCAAGATTGCATCCCGTGCATTAGTATATCATCCAAAAACCAATTTGCACTCAATTGAGGCCTCCACAGGGTATTAATTGACCAAAACAATTAATAAGTCAATACCTAAATTCTAATTTAATGTCGACTTCATGTAAGTCACCTTTTAGGGAAAATTTGATTAAAAGAACCTTTAATCTTGATTAGCACTAATTACATCCTCCCACTTGTGTGAAATTAGGGTTTGTTGAGATATTTATTTAATCATTTCTTAAATTGGATTAAGAACCTCCTAAGAAGGATTAGCCCTAATCCATCCTCACACATGTGTGAGGATGAGATATTTCTCATAAGGAATGTGATGTTGCCACATAGAATTTCTTAACCCAACCCTAGTCAGAATCAAACCTAGGTTTAGTCTATCTAACCTCACCCTCTACACCCTACCTTTATCTATAAATAATGGGTCCCAAACCCCTAATTAAGTCTAATTCCCAAATTAAACAAAGTATAGTTACTCTGCTGAAATGGAAAGCCAACATTGAACAGTCAATTCTTGGAGCACATAGACAGATTCTGACAACATACAGAGGTAACCCAGCTACCTTAGGACCGATCTACCGAAGAGATCTTAGCAGAGGAGCATCACAGCTCAATTCACAACATGACCTATGAATATGACCTCAATTAGTGACCCGGGTCATGAAGTGTATCTGCAGACCCCAAATCACTCCATATTTGGGAGGTAAGCTCTAGTTTGGCATATTATTAACTTCTGAACATTTTATTTTAGTTTTTATTATGTTTGTATGGTCATTTCGTCTTCATAAACATGGGGCCTGACTAAGGCAAGCCCCCCAATGTATTGACCCCCTATTTCAAGTTTCTTTCAGGTTATTCAGCATATTTGAAGGATAAGAACACCAATAAACAACAACCCAATGGTGGCCCACATACAAGGAAGCCCACCTACATTGAGGGACATCAGAATAAGGCATTAGGCCTATATTGCTTATTTGTGAAAAGAAAAGGGAAAACTCTCCCTATTTGTAACCTATACAAAATTGATAATGAATAAAGCATATGTTTTTGAATGACTTGTGTTATTACTTTTTGTTAGATCAAATGTCAACTTTTGGTCATTTCATTCTAGCACGCTCGGTGGGACCCCCACAACAAATAGTGCTAGATTCATTTTCTTTGTAAATATGACATTATTCTCTATTTTTATGTATTACAGGTACCAAATCTATATTTCACTAAAATCTCCAAAGCCCTAGGAACCATCCTAGGCCATCACATCCCTAATTTGAAGCCTATGAACCTGATTTGCGACCCATCCTACGATTTAGGTCAAATTCGTGACCCGGGTCGTGATTTGAGCATAGACACCTCAAAACCCCAAAATTAGCTAGGGTGATATTTTTAGCATATGTTTCTGAATGAATTGTGTTATTACTTGTTAGATCAAATGTCAACTTCTGGTCATTTCATTATGGTACGCCCGGTGGGACCCCCACAACAGATAGTGCTAGGTTCATTTTCTTTGTAAATATGACATTATCCTCTATTTTTGTATATTACAGGTACCAAATATATATTTCACTAAAATATCCAAATCCTTAGGAGCCATCCTAGGCCATCAGATCCCTGATTTGAAGCCTTTGAACCTGATTCGTGACCGACCCTACGATTTAGGTCAAATTCGTGACCCAAGTCACGATTTGAGCATACACACCTCAAAAACCCCCAAATCAACTGGGGTGATCTTTTCAGGGGCCAAACAAAGCCCCTTAGCATCATAATGCAAGTATTTTCACTTTTTTTGCCTCTATTGCAAGTTTTGGAAGTAGAAATACATTGCTTAGTTGAATGACCATTACTAGGCCTAGTTTTGGGTTCATTGCAAAGTGGTTGAAGAATTCGGGTTTCTAAAATTTTTAGGACTTGCAACTTTCTAGCAAGTGTACAAAATTTATTTCTCAAATAAATTTGCATTTGTATTTCATATTTACATGTATCATAAGCCTAAATTGCCCTTCCTTCGTTCATAGCTCCCATTGCTAAAAGGAACTTTACATTCTAAACTAACATTAGGGTTTCTAATTCCCTCTTACATTTTTGAAAGAATTTTGCATTCTGAAAGTTTAAGTTAGGGGTTTCATGATACCCTTCATTCCAAACACATTTGGATTGTTTTTTTCTATGTTTTGAAAAGTATATTAGTTTCTTCACAAGGGCATTTAGGCTAGACTATTTCATCACAAAGAGTGTAAGCTATCTAATCATTTGATTTTGAAAAGGCATTAGGATTAGTTTTATTTTGAAAAGGCAACTAGCTAGTTTCTTACCTTGCATACATCATTAGAAAAACACAAATCCACACACACTCACATGGTACCTTAAACAAGTGGTGATATTGGACTTCATCCCCAATCCATCACTTGAGACTGGTGTGGATCGAGTTTCACTTGATGAGCATTAGAAATGCTCATATTTTTTATATATTTTATTGATTATTATGCGATTGTATAATAAGGATTGCATATTTTTATGAATGATTATATAATTATTTGATGAAATTATGTGTGTTATCTAATTCGTGTGTTTTTAGTGCGTTTTTGTGGAATTGTAGTTGATTCAGTCAGATTTGGATCAGTCGAGGTCTTTTCATGGACCTGGCACTTTGTTTATTTCAGAATCAACACAGATAAGGTAGGTGCCTTCCTCTTCTAGGAAGGCGCCAAGCGTAAGTAGGCGCATTCCTCTTCCAGGAAGGCGTCGAGGAAATACAAGCACCTTCCTCTCCCAGGAAGGCACCAATAGAAGGCCAGTGCCTTCCTCTTCTAGGAATGCGCCAAAGGAAAATAAGTGCCTTTATCTCACAAGAAGGCATCGACAGGAAGGTGCCACTAGAAGGCAAGTGCCTTCCTCTCATAAGGAAGGCACCACTAGAAGTCAAGCACTTTCCTCTCATAAGGAAGGCACCGACAGGAAGGCAAGCACCTTCCTCTCATAGGAAGGTACCAACAGAAGATAAACGCCTTGCTCTTCCAGGAGGGTGCCAACGGTAGTAAGGCACTTCTGCATAGAGAAGGTTCCCAACATACTTAGGCACCTTCCTCATATGGAAGGCACCCCTGTTCTTCACCCGTTGACCAGACAAGCACGACATGGACAACAGAGACTGGTGCAGTTCCAAATCTACATCATGTAGAGTTAAATTAGGGATCATACCGACATATGAGAATGTCCTACCAATGTTGAGCGAAGCACAAACCAATCAATGAGCATACCACCATTAGAAATGAATGCCAATTTTAGCAGACATCGATCACATTTACCAGAATGTCTTAGTTTAGTCTGGAATGAATCGAATGTTATAAATTCTTTGTAACAGAAGATCTACAGGTGTGCTATATAAACACATGCAGACCTCTCTGAGGATATATAGAATATTTTGATAGTAAATATAGAGAGATATACAGAAGAAGCATTGTAATACTTTGATAATTATAATACAGTTATAAGAGTTTCTAAGTGCATGTTTAGCTGGGAGGAAGCTGCTGGAGCCTGGGCCCACTCCAAGCCAGTATTTCTTCCCCTATTTTTCCTATGTTTTCTAGATTATTTTACCGCTTTTATAATATTGTTTATCGCATTGTTATTTCTAGTATTGCAATAGGTTTATTTCCAGGAATGCATGAATATTTCCTTTTTGTAGATTTAATTGTTTTTACGTAAATTATTGAGGAGTGTATGAATGATTGACGACCGTTGAAACACCCCCAATAGTAGAACTAGCAGACTCATATCAAGTGGTATTGTAAGCAATATTGTTCAAGACCCTTCACATGTTTACAAAGCTCCCTGGGTTGATAATTTAAATGCACGGGCATGTGACAAAAGTAGGAAAGAAGTTAACCTTGTTTGGCCCACAACATTTTGGTGCTATTTCCGGGGAAGCATCTCAGCTAGATTATTTACAATACCTAGAAACCTTCCATCTGACCTTGTATGAGTTCTTCGATAAGAAGAGGACCTGACGATCGATTTATAAAAACCAATCCACCAAAACCTGAGTCAGTTGAACATTCTAAATTTGAATTAGACTCTCCCGACCCACCATCAGTAATCCATTGGAGTGAGGATACACACTTTGTGCAAAGTGCCTCCTCATCCCATCAACTCGAGGAATAACGAATCATCATAAATCCCCTATTTAATAGGACACCCTTAGAGGAAGCCCTATTGTGGAAATTTGTAGAAGATCGGACGATAACACCAAACAACCTTAGAGCCTTGACTCAAAAAGTCTTAAACGATCGTAAGGCCATAAATACTACATTAGAGACCGCATTTCCTAAAAAAATGGTTGACAATGAAGAAGTCTCATCTGGATTTAGTTTCCCGATTGATGAAGGATTAGGAGATACCAAAATGAAAAACATATCCCCTACTCACCTTTCGACCTTCGAACGATACCGAAATGAGGACCTTGACCTATTTTTATTTAAGTTTGATGTCTTATGCAGGTCTGTGGACTACAAATATGATACACAGAAGCTGAAACTCTTTCCTTCCACATTGGACAATGCAGCTCTGCGGTGGTTCATCGATCTGGGAGACAAACACATTGTCACTTGGGATCAAATGAAGAAGCTCTTTTTAGAGCAATACCAAGATTTCATGAGAGCAAGAGACTCCAGAGAAGAGGTCCTGAGCATGACGCAGAAAGAAGATGAGTCTCTAGAGGAATGCTGGGAGAGATTCAACTTCAATATTCAATGATATCCTCACACAAAAATATTTGATAAGTCCCTCAAAATCATCTTTTTGAGAGGACTTACCAATGAATCATTGGAGGGTCTTAACATGATTTATGGAGGTGATGTCTACCAGCACGCTATGGAAGACATCCGAAAACTATGTTGGAACTACTCAAGAAGGAGAGGCAAGACCACTTCTAGAACCATGAAAGTGACTGCTTCAATCATGAAGATAGAAATAGGTAACATGATGGAATATTTAAAGAGCGAAATGCTCTCATCTCTAGCATTGTAGATGGATATGCTATTGTTAGAGAAAAAGAAGCAAGAAAATGAAGCAGCATTGTCTTATTTCTGTCCAAAATGTAGAGGGAAGCATGAAAAGAATGCATGCTCAGAGAACAAAGTTAAAGTATGCACAATTTGCAGGCTAAACCATAAAACTCGATTGTGCCTGCAACTGCCCAGTAATCAGGAGGATGTTGAAAGCGCGGATGCCTATTTCATAGGCAATTAGAAGAGTTGGCCATAACCCCCTACGGGAAATATGCCAACCAAAATGTCGTCATATGGGAGAGGACCATACATGCCCCAAGGCCCGCCTCAACAACCTAACATGGAGTGGTGGGAGCCATCACCCTGGTCCAACGCATCCCTAGTAGAATTTCCAAACTAGTAGCCATGGATGCCATATCCATATCCTGGGTAGCAGTGGAGAGGCCACACTACATGGAATCAGGCTCCACAGAATGTAGCACCAGCTCACCCCCAATAGAATTTATCGGTGTTGCCAGCAGTGAGACCTGCATAGCTACCTGCACAACCAATGACAAATCCTAATAATAGGGTGAACCATCCAGCATACAATATGGAGGGTGAGATGTATCCGATGTACCATATTCAGCTTAGGTCTGGTAGATAGCTAGGAATAGGAACACCTCCACTGGTAGAAGAGGAGGAAGAGGTAGGAGAAACACCTCTTGTAGAAGAGGTGATAGAAGAAAAGCATGAGAGAGCAAAGGCTCCATTTCCCAATCGACTACAAGAACAAAGGAAAGTAACGTAGTCGAAGTTCAATATCTTGTCTAGATTGAAGAACCTCACCATGAAAATTCCATTATTTCAAGTCATCCAAGATGTTTTGATATATACCAAGGCGATAAGAGAGATGTGTCTAAGGAAGCCAGGATGAAGAGCAACCTAGACTATCAATGTCATGGGTAAACTAGCTGATTTTATGATGGGTAAAATGTGCCACCCTAAGTATGCAAACCCAAGCATCCCGATGCTGACTATAAAAATCGAGGGACATTCCCTATCCAATACGTTGGTCGATCTCAGAGCAGCCATCAACATGGAGCAGCCATCAATGTAATGCCTCAAGAGGCCATTTAGAGGCTACAAATCATGAACCTAAAACCCACTACGATAGTGCTACAACTGGTCGATCAATCGACCGTGGCACCAGAAGGAATGTTGGAAGACGTAATAGTGACTGTCAGTGCATGGGAATACCCAGTCAACTTTTTAGTCTTGCAATCTAAAACTAGGTTGGGTGGTTACCCGCTCATCTTGGGAAGGCCATGGTTGGCAATAGCTGATGCTTACATCAACTATCAGGATGGGCTGATGACCATATTTGATGGAAAAAATATTAAAAGGTTGACTATTTCACCCCTAGCGCAGTCCGTTGACTCATTAGGAGAACCCATGTTGACCGAGCATGAAAATCTTGAGCTATCCATGATCTAACCGATGATGACATTGGATGAGTTGGCAGAAGAAGACAAATATGGTGCTATTGTGGAGTTCCTCCATAGGGAGTCCTCCATCTCTGCACCTGGATCACCATTGGTTGGTGCCCAAGATCACCATGTTCAACAGATACACGTCGGGCCAGGAAGAACATTGAATGTCAGTAGTGGGTTGACTCCCACATAATTTATGAAAGTAGAAGAGCTCCTAGTTAGACACCAATAGGAATTTGCATGGGATTACTCAGATATGAAGGGTATCATCCCAGAGATTTGTACCCATTGTATATACCTCGATGATCAAGCAACTCCAAGCATGTAACCATAGAGAAGAATGAATCCAGCAATGAAAGACATTGTCAAGGAAGAACTACAAAAACTCTTGACTACCGGATTCATCTATTTGATTTTTGACAATGAGTGGGTATCACCATTAGTGGTAGTCCCTAAAAATAATGGGAAGTGGTGAATCTATGTGGACTACCAAGAAGGACCACTTCCCGCTCCTGTTCATTGATCAAGTCTTGGATACACTCTCTAGGAAGAAGTATTTCTCCTTCTTGGATGGATTCAGTGGATACAACCAAATCCATATAGGATAAGAGGATCAAGATAAGACAACGTTCACCTGACCATGGGGAACGTTTGCCTATTGGGTATTACCTTTCAAATTATGCAACGCACCTACCACCTTTCAAAGGGCGGTGCTTAGCATATTTTTAGACATGATGGGAGATGCGGTCGAAGTATACATGGATGAATTCATCATCTATGGAGAATCCTTTGACGAAGTAATGACGAACTTGGAAAGAGTGCTCGAAAGAAGAAAGGAAAACAATTTGTCCCTGAGCAATGAGAAATGCTTTATGATGATGTAAGAAGGCATCGTACTGGAACACCACATCTTCACAGAAGGAATAAAGGTTGATAAAAAAAAAATTGAGGTCATGAGAGACCTACCCAGACCCATAATGAAGAGAGATGTGAGGAGTTTTCTTGTATCAGTCGGGTACTACTGGAAATTTATCGTTGAATTTAGAAAAATTGCAAAACCACTGCACACTCTATTATCTAAAGATGTGGAGTTCAATTGGACGAAAGACTATGAAGAAGCATTTTAGTTTCTTAAAGAGAAATTGATATCCGCACCGATTTTAAGAGGACCAAATTGGGCCATACCATTCCATATCTACTGTGATGCATCCAAAAATGCGATTGGAGCAGTCCTCGGACAAAAGGATGACGAAACATCTACTATGTCAGCAAAAACTTGGCAGGAGCCGAGCTCAACTACACGATGACGAAGAAGGAGTTCCTTGCAGTTGTGCATGCCATAAACAAATTCTACCATTATATCACTGGGTATAAGGTATTTGTCCACATGGACCATGCAACTATCAGATACTTGATGAGCAAGCCGACCATTGGTGGAAGAATTATCAGGTGGCTCTTGTTACTATAGGAATTCGACATCACAATAGTCAACAAACCAGGCAAAGACAATGTCATAGCATGTTTTCTATCCAGATTGATACCAGTAGACCATACAGCAGTGGAAGACCAGTTTTTGGATGAACATTTGTTCACCATTAGTGAGCAAATATCGTGGTACATATATATAGCCAATTACTTGGCCACTGGAAGAACCTCACCTACTCTCTCTTTCCAATAAAATTAGGTGGTCATAGAGAAAAGTGTATCGTTCCTATGGATTGATGGCCTCTTGTTAAAAATAGGATGTGACCAGATTATAAGGAGATACATAGCAGAATAGGATTTCTTAGAAGTAATCAAAGCGTGTCATGATGAACCATGTAGAGGACACTTTACAGGGAAACGAACTACCTAAAAAATCCTACAGGTTGGGTACTTTTGGCCCACTTTGTTCAAATATGCAGCTGCGTACACCAGCAAGTGCGATGAATGCCAAAGAATGGGTAGACCAACCCATCGAGACGAAATGCCCCTCCAGCCTCAGGTACACCTAGAACCCTTTGATAAGTGGGGCATGGACTTTGTGGGACCAATTAATCCACATTTAATAAGGAGGAGGTTTATTTTGGTCCATACAGATTACATCACCAAATGGGTTGAAGTTCAAGCATTGAGAGATTCAAAAGAAAGAACAGTCACCGATTTCTTATTTGCCCACATTTTTACATGATTTGGGGTCCCTAGAGAGATAACAATAGACCAAGGGCCTCAATTTACCTCCAAGTTGATCAAGGATCTGATGGAGCAATACAGAGTTCAGCACAATAAAACTATACCCTACCATCCGTAGGAAAATGGGTAAGTGGAAGTGATGAATAGAGAAATAGAAAACATCCTGATGAAGACCGTGCAACAACACAAAAAATATTGGGCTACACGGTTGTCGAAGGCAGTCTGGGCGTATAATACCACGTGGAAATCCACCATAGGCTTCACACCCTTCCAACTGGTCTATGGGAAGAGTGCGATGATGCCCATTGAATTTGAATTTAAGACATTGAGGATGGCTTTAGAATTGAACTTAAGCTTGGATGATGCTAAAAAATAAAGGATTCGACAGCTAGATCAGCTCGAAAAAATTTGAATGGATGCTTTGCAGAGAACAAAAATCATACAAAAGCAAAGAAAGTGGTGGCATGATCGCCACATTAAACTGAAGCAGTTCCAAGAAGGAGAATGGACGTTATTGTACGATTCTCGATTCCAAGAAAGAAAAGGTAAATTAATGCAAAGATGGATAGGACCGTATGAGGTGGTAGATCTCATCAAGAATGGGGTAGTGCATGTCAGAACAATTGATGGTAGCAACACCGTGTTAACGATCAATGGCCATCGACTGCGCCCCTATAGCACATCTGAAACCTTACAAGTGTAATCCATAATAGACGTGGGGGAGACCCCATATTGTTAGATCTGGACCAAACTCTTAATAGGAAAAATGGTGGGCATGGAGGTGCTCACAAAAATTAATTAATTTAGTTTTTTTCTTACGGTGTGTTTTACAGGGACAATGCCCGCATGCAAGCTACAGGCATCCTAATACAAGGCCTAACAGGCACATAATGTGTTTAACTGCATTTATTTTTCTTTCTTTTCATTTGATTTTTGCAGGTGGAGGACCTGAAAACATGAGGAATAGTTATCTGGGAAACCAGGCCTAATTCGACCCAGCATTTCGACATCGGCACTCGTAGGTAGAAGCTGAGGCAACATGAAGCGATAATGAGAAGACTTGATCACCCTTTCCCAGCCAATCACAACATGATTGCCAATAATAAAGTGCCTTCCAAATCAAGAAGGTGCAGAAGAAGGCACCTTCCTTATAAATAAGGTGCCCAGCAAGAAGAAGGCACCCAGCTAGAAGAAGGCATCTTTCGTATGAAGAAGGCACCCCACCAAAATAAGGCGCCTTCCTTATGAAGAAGGCGCCCCGCCAAAAGAAGGCACCCCGCCAGAAGAAGGTGCCTTCCTTATAAAGAAGGCACAAAAAAAAAAAAAAAGTAGGTGCCTTCCACATCGGGAAGGCATCACATAAAAAAAAAGGAGCCCGAGGTGCCTTCCACTTTAGGAAGGCACATACAGATCGAGGTGCCTTCCACCTATTGAGCAAGTTGCAGCAAAAGTATTGTCCTTGTTGTCAACACAGTCAGACAGATCAGTTGATGAAGTGGACTGGAGTGCAGAGGATACTCAGAGTATGTTCAGTGAAGTTATATGCTTATGAGGGTGTCTTTGATGATTGGGTGAAGCTGTTACAGGTTGCTGCATATTTTCCAAGAAGACCGAAGTGGCCCATATGCAAAAGATCAAAGAAAAATACAAGTAAGAAAAGTGTCGCGATATTGCGACATGTTGAGGAGAGAGAAAAACTGTCGCGATATCGCGACATGTTGAGAGAGAAAAAAATGTCGCGATATTGCGACATGTTGAGGAGAGAGAAAAAATATCACGATATCGCGACATGTTTGAAGAGAAAGCGCAAGAAAGAAAAACTATCGCGATATCGTGACATGTTTGAAAAGAAAGAGCAAGCAAGCAAAACTGTCATGATTTCGTGACATGTTCGGAGAGAAAGCACAAGCAAGAAAAACTGTCGCGATTTCGTGACATGTTCGGAGAGAAGGTGCAAGCAAGAAAAATTGTCACGATTTTGCGACATGTTCAAAGAGAAAAAGGCAAGTAGAAAAAGTGTCGCGATTTCGCGACATGTTTCATTTTTGCGGTCCAAAGCGAAGAGAAAGAGGAGAGAGAAAAAGGTGTCACGATTTCGTGACATGTTTCATTTTCGCGGTCCAAAGCGAAGAGAAAGAGGAGAGATAAAAAGGTGTTGTGATTTCACGACATGTTTCATTTTCACGATCCAAAGCGAAGAGAAATAGGAGAGAGAAAAAGGTGTCACGATTTCGTGACATGTTTCATTTTTGTGGTCCAAAGCGAAGAGAAAGAGGAGAGAGAAAAAGGTGTCATGATTTCACGACATGTTGCATTTTCGCGGCCAGAAGAGAAGAGAAAATGCAAGGAGAAAAAGTATCGCAATATCGCGACATGTATTTTTGGAGGCCAAAGCAAAGAGAAAGTTCAAGGAGAAAAAGTGTAGCGATATCGCTACATGTTGTATTATCGCGGGCCGAAGCAAAGAAAAAGTGCAAGGAGCAAAAGTGTAGCGATATCTCTACATGTGTTTTCACGGGTGAAAGACAGAGAAGAGCACAAGGCAGCGAAAGTGTCGCGATTTCGTGACATGTCATGTTTTCGTAGGTGCAAGCCAAGAAAAGGACAAAGAGGCAGAAAGTGTCACGATTTCATGACATGTCATGTTTTCGCTAGTGCAAGCAGAGAAGAATGCAAGGAAGCGAAAAGTGTCATGATTTTGTGACATGTCATGTTTTTGTGGGTGCAAGCCGAGAAGAGGACAAGGAGGCGAAAAGTGTCACGATATCACATGTCAGGTTTTCATGGGGTCAAGGCAAGAAAAGAGATAAGGAAGCAAAACTATCACGATTTCACGACATGTGTTTTCATGGGCGAAATATAGAGAAGAGCACAAGGCAACGAAAGCATCGCGATATCGCGACATGTTGTGTTTTCGTGGGTGCAAGCCGAGAAAAGGACAAGGAGGTGAAAAGTGTCACGATATCACGACATGTCATGTTTTCGCGATCAACAACCAAGAAAAATTCAAAGGGGTAGAAATGTCACAATATCGCGACATATTGTTTTTGCGTGACAAAAAGAAAAAATGAAGAACCCAGCCGAAGTTAAGTTAACTGGAGTAGAATGACAGTTACAGGGGCAGTTACAGAAAGAAAACATGCAGCTAAAATAAGAACAGTAAACTGAAGTCCGTTCAACTATTACAGAGGTAGTTATAGAATAAATTCATGCAGCTAAAATAAGAATAGAGAACTAAAGTCAGAATGGTAGTTACAGGGCCCGTTACGAAGTAAATTCGTCGAGCGGTGGCTATACTGAGAATCCCAATTAAAGAGACAAATCTATTGATAGGTTGCGTGTAAGAATATTATGTCAGAAAGGAGTTACTTACAGGAGTGGCTATTAATAGGTTGCATGCGGGAGTATGGAAGTTACAGAATACTTGAGTTTCAAGATGAAAATATTATTATAAAAGGGCAGTTGCGTGCAAAAGTGAAAGTGTAGCTCAGAATTGAAAAGTGAGCAGAGAAGGCTGTCAGAGCGTAGTAAATAGAGTGCGTCAGAAAGAGAGCGGCTGAAAGACAGAGTGCATCAGAGAGAGAGTGGCTAAAAGACAGAGCACGTCAGAGAGAGTGTGGTAGAAGGAGCGCGGCTGAGAAAGCATAGAAAAATAAGATAAAGGTAGAGACGTAAGAAGTGAAGGAATAGGACTATAAAAGGGCCACTGCGTGGAGAAGTTAGTGAGCTACTCATAGTGGAAAAGTGTCACCGTATAGAGGAGAAGTGCTACGAAAAAGGGCAGAGAGAGCACGACTAAGAGAGCATGGCTAAAAGAGGGAAAACAGAGCTGTAAGAGTGTAGTAAGAGTGAGTCGTAAGAAAGCCGTAAGAGTGAGCCGTAAGACAGGGTTGTTAGAGTGCGATAAGCAGAACCGTTGGAGTGGGTGTGTTTCATGAATTGAAATAGAGATTGGATGAGCAATAGACCAGTGAAGGTCTTGTAAAAGTGAAGGCATTTTTATGTCAAAATAGATTCAAAATAGAAATCCAAGTTGGTGCTTGGAATCAGGGGTTGGTGCTCCTTCCAGTCGGTGCTGGTAAATCAAGGGTTGGTGCTCCTTTCTGTTGGTGCAGATAAATTAGGGGTTGGTGCTCCTTCCAGTGGGTGTTGGTAAATTGATTGTAAATTTGGTGCTTTGCAAAGGCTGGATTTGGATGGGAGTCCAAATAGTCTATTCTTGAGGAGTAGCCAAAACTGGTGAACCTCGTTACATCGTGTGTTGTGGAATGCTCTCTTGTTATATTTGCTTTATGTGGTTTTAAGTTTTCATTGTTTTGGCTTTAAGAGTTGAAGTTTTTAAGTTTTAAAGAGCCACACTGATTCACCCCCCCTCTTAGTGTCATTGTGAGACTAACAATTGGTATCAGAGCCAGTTTCCCTTATCAGGATAAATCAGCTAGGGTTGATCTTGGATTAGTACGCAATGGGTAAGAAGAATAGATCCTCCTCAAATAAGGCATCTTAGTCAGTTTCAGTTCCTGTGGAAGAGAAAATTGAACTAGAGAAAATAGGAGTGATTTCTGAAGTATGTGATGAAAACCTTGAGGGTGAAGTATATCTAGAAGGTGAGTTGATCGCTGCACTTGAAGAGTTGAGTATAGAAAAGAAAAAGAACAAAAGACTGTCCAAGAAGTTGGAAGAATATGGGGATAATATTGAAGACCTCTTCTTACAAATTCATAAAGCCAAGAAAATAGAAGAAGCCTTGAAGTCACACCTGGATGTATGTAGCAAACGTGAAGAGGAATCCAACAAAGTTATTAGTGACCTAAAGCTACAAGTAGAAGAGTCCAAAAGGATTGAAGAAACTCTCTGGTCACAGATCAATGAGAAAGAGATTGTTTGCTGCAAACAAGAAGAGGAGATTGTGTTATTGAGGAAACAACTAGAAGAGGCCAATACAAATCTCAAATTTGAGAAGAGCACAGAGTTGCTAGATAAAATGATAAGTCATCAAAGAAGCCCCATGTGTAAGCTTGGTCTTGGATATGAAGCTGAACAACCTTCATCTTCTAAATCTGCAGAGAAGAAGAAGTCCACTGCTGAAGGATCAAAGCAAGAACAGTTTGAAGCTAAAACTTCAAAAGGAAGAAAACCTCAAAGGAAATCCACAGCAAAGCAACCACAACAAAAGAGGTTCTATCACTCTCACTCTATTCATAATAATGCTTTTAATGGCTATTGTTTTAGATGCAACCATTATGGTCACAAGGCAATTTATTGTGGATTGAATAATAGATCAAAGAGTTATCGTTGGTAGAAATACATCTCGTTATTTCGGTTGAACACCATGTGCAATGTTTTAAATGTAATGGTCATGGGCACATAGCAAGGTCTTGTCCAAGAACTTTTGTATCTAATCTAAGGCAAGACAAGTAGATTTCATCAGACGCAAAGAATGCAACATAGACAGGGAAGAAATCATGTGTATCAAAGAAAGGAAAAGAATCATCCATCAAGGATGTACAAGAGACAACCACCCAAGAGAAATGTTCAAGTTCACAAAAAGGTTCAAAATAGGGATGCAGGTGAAAACCTTCAGCCTAAGTTCAAGAAATACTGGAGAAAGAAAGAAGAGAGGAAATCGTGTCTCCTTGGACAGAAGGAGATTACTCCGCTATTGCACTAAGCAACTCCAGGTAGCACATCCTCAGGGGGAGCAATCTTGAAGTTTTATTTTAATGCTCCTATATATTTGTGTGGTTATCTGAGGATGAAAGGAAAGAAGTCGGTGAGTTGTCGTATAGTTGCCAAAGTGTGGTTCAGTTCATGTCATTGACTATGGCAGTACCTTGAAGGGTGGTGATTAACTTAAGAGAAGAGCGCCCAGGTGGTGAAGCGCCAAGGAGGACAAGATGCCTATGCGTCTAAGAAAGTCTTGCATTATTTGAGAAATGCGAGATATTTCCCGAGGATTCCATTGATCATAGTGAGGAGAAATGCTCCTTGGAATCATGTGAAGAATGTTCACCTAAGACATTGAGTAGCCCTAACATATGCCCCAGCAAGAAGCAGAATACCGAGTGTTGATGACTGCGTGTAGATTGAGGTTCCAACACTAGATGTAACAGTCCACTGTCAATACCTGCACAGGCAATAAAAACATTCATGGCAGCTATTAGAAACCAGAGACATTGAGCTGCACAATGGACGTGAGGCAAAGTCGTTAGTCACAGAGGAGGTGGCAGTCAAGAGGCCAAAGAAAATTGTGGAGAGTGCTGATGATAAAGTTGATGAAGTGGATTTGATTTGAGATTGCCATTCATTGTTGAGTTCATTTTGAGTACTACTTGAGCATGATTGATTGAGCCTTTGAGAAGGTCTTTGGGAAATAGTTGTGGTACAGTGTTTGATGCTTACACAGAGTTGGTTGATACATGCTTCGACTAAGGTCTGTGATAAAGGGATGTTCATTGAGGTGATTGGTTGAGTTGAGTTGAGATTGAGATTTGAGTATAGAACATATTGAGTCTCTAACAATTCTCTTTATGCTTCTATGAGATTTAATTGATATATTGATTGAGCATTAAGTATAGAACATATTGAGTCTCTAAAAATTCTCTTTATGATTCTATAAGATTGGATAGATTTTGTGTGAGCCTATTGACAGGGTACAAAGGATAGAG
The DNA here is from genome assembly GCA_028583015.1 of Wollemia nobilis. Lineage (NCBI taxonomy): Eukaryota > Viridiplantae > Streptophyta > Pinopsida > Araucariales > Araucariaceae > Wollemia > Wollemia nobilis. The sequence goes on from JAQPPZ010001353.1 coordinate 10,510,970, forward strand.
TCTCAATGGATTGAGATCCAGCAGCCAACACAGTTGAAGATAGATCTGAGTGAGGGACCACATTCTCAGGGGGAGCATTTATATATTTGATTATATTTTTGCTCATATTTGTAATTTTTGCTAACTGTCATAACGTGTGCCTGAGAATGATGTGCATGGACTCAGGGGGAGTCTGCAGTAGCCCTTTGGTATTATTGTCAAAGGGGGAGAAGAATTGCAGGAGATTGCATGAGTGTTGCCAACAATTCCAAAGGGGGAGATTGTTGAGCAAGTTGCAGCAAAAGTATTGTCATTGTTGTCAACATAGTCAGACAGATCAGTTGATGAAGTGGACTGGAGTGCAGAGGATACTCAGAGTATGTTCAGTGAAGTTATATGCTTATGAGGGTGTCTTTGATGATTGGGTGAAGCTGTTACAGGTTGCTCCATAGTTTCCAAGAAGACCGAAGTGGCCCATATGCAAAAGATCAAAGAAAAATACAAGTAAGAAAAGTGTCGCGATATCGCGACATGTTGAGGAGAGAGAAAAACTGTCACGATATCGTGACATGTTGAGGAGAGAGAAAAACTATCATGATATCGCGACATGTTGAGGAGAGAGAAAAACTGTCACGATATCGTGACATGTTGAGGAGAGAGAAAAATTGTCACGATATCGCGACATGTTGAGGAGAGAGAAAAACTGTCGTGATATCGCGACATGTTTGAAGAGAAAGCACAAGAAATAAAAACTGTGGTGATATCGCAACATGTTTGAAAAGAAAGAGCAAGCAAGCAAAACTGTCACGATTTTGCGACATGTTCGGAGAGAAAGCGCAAGCAAGAAAAACTGTCACAATTTCGTGACATGTTCAGAGAGAAGGCGCAAGCAAGAAAAATTGTCACGATTTCATGACATGTTCGAAGAGAAAAAGGCAAGTAGAAAAAGTGTTGCGATTTCGCGACATGTTTCATTTTCACGGTCCAAAGCGAAGAGAAAGAGGAGAGAGAAAAAGGTGTCACGATTTCGCGACATGTTTCATTTTCGCGGTCCAAAGCGAAGAGAAAGAGGAGAGATAAAAAGGTGTCACGATTTCGTGACATGTTTCATTTTCATGGTCCAAAGCGAAGAGAAAGAGGAGAGAGAAAAAGGTGTCACGATTTCGTGACATGTTGCATTTTCGCGGCCAGAAGAGAAGAGAAAATGCAAGGAGAAAAAGTGTCGCGATATCGCGACATGTATTTTTGGAGGCCAAAGCAAAGAGAAAGTGCAAGGAGAAAAAGTGTAGCAATATTGCTACATGTTTTATTATCGTGGACCGAAGCAAAGAAAAAGCACAAGGAGAAAAAGTGTAGCGATATTGCTACATGTGTTTTCACGGGCGAAATACAAAGAAGAGCACAAGGCTGCGAAAGTGTCACAATTTTGTGACATGTCATGTTTTCGCAGGTGCAAGCCGTGAAAAGGACAAAGAGGCAGAAAGTGTCACGATTTTGTGACATGTCATGTTTTCACTAGTGCAAGTAGAGAAGAATGCAAGGAAGCAAAAAGTGTCACGATTTCATGACATGTCATGTTTTCGCGGGTGCAAGCCAAGAAGAGGACAAGGAGGCGAAAAGTGTCGCGATATCACGACATGTCAGGTTTTCGCGGGGTCAAGGCAAGAAAAGAGACAAGGAAGCGAAAGTGTCACGATTTCGTGACATGTGTTTTCATGGGCGAAAGACAGAGAAGAGCACAAGGCAGCGAAAGCATCGCGATATCACGACATGTGTTTTCATGGGTGCAAGCTGAGAAAAGGACAAGGAGGCAGAAAGTGTCGTGATATCATGACATGTCATGTTTTTGTGGTCAACAGCCAAGAAAAAGTCAAAGGGGCAAAAATGTCGCGATATCGCGACATATTGTTTTTGCATGACGAAAAGCAAAAATGAAGAACCCAACCGAAGTTAAGTTAACTGGAGTAGAACAACAGTTACAGGGGCAGTTATAGAAAGAAAACATGTAGCTAAAATAAGAATAGTAAACTAAAGTCTGTTCGACTATTACAGAGGCAGTTACAGAATAAATTCATGCAGCTAAAATAATAACAGAGAACTAAAGTCAGAACGGTAGTTACAGGGCCCGTTACGGAGTAAATTCATCGAGCGGTGGCTATACTGAGAATCCCAATTAAAGAGACAAATCTATTGATAGGTTGCATGTAAGAATATTGTGTTAGAAAGGAGTTACTTATAGGAGTGGCTATTAATAGGCTGCATGCGGGATTATGGAAGTTACAGAAGACTTGAGTTTCAAGATGAAAATATTATTATAAAAGGGCAGTTGCATGTAGAAGTGAAAGTGTAGCTCAGAATTGAAAAGTGAGCAGAGAAGGCTGTTAGAGCACAGTAAATAGAGCATTTTAGAAAGAGAGTGACTAAAAGACAGAGCGCGTCAAAGAGAGAGCGGCTAAAAGATAAAGCGCATCAGAGAGAGTGTGGCAGAATGAGCGCGGCTGAGAAAGTGTAGAAAAATGAGATAAAGGTAGAGATGAAGCAAAGGAAGAGGACTATAAAAGGGGCCGCTACATGGAGAAGTTACTGAGCTACTCATAGTGGAAAAGTGCCACCGTATAGAGGAGAAGTGCTACAAAAAAGGGCAGAGAGAGCATGGCTGAGAGAGCACGGCTAAAAGAGGGAAAACAGAGCTGTAAGAGTGCAGTAAGAGTGAGCCATAAGAAAGCCATAAGAGTGAGCCATAAGACAGGGCTGTTAGAGTGCGGTAAGTAGAACCGTTGGAGTGGGTGTGTTTCATGAATTGAAATAGATATTGGATGAGCAATAGACCAGTGAGGGTCTTGTAAAAGTGAAGGCATTTTTATGTCAAAATAGATTCAAAATAGAAATCCAAGTTGGTGCTTGGAATCAGGGGTTGGTGCTTCTTCCAGTCGGTCTTTGGTAAATCAGGGGTTGGTGCTCCTTTCTATTGGTGCAGATAAATTAGGGGTTGGTGCTCCTTCCAGTGGGTGCTAGTAAATTGATTGTAAAGTTAGTGCTTTGCAAATGCTGGATTTGGATGGGAGTCCAAATAGTCTATTCTTGAGGAGTAGCCAAAACTGGTGAACCTCATTACATCGTGTGTTGTGGAATGCTCTCTTGTTATATTTGCTTTATGTGGTTTTAAGTTTTCATTATTTTTGCTTTAAGAGTTGAAGTTTTTAAGAATTAAAGAGCCACACTGATTCATCCTCCCCTCTCAGTGTCATTGTGAGACTAACACCACCCTAGGAAGGCACAGGTATGCATCGATGCCTTCCACCCCAGGAACATGCAGGTATTTAGCAGCACCTTCCACATCAGGAAGGCGCACCCATTCAAAAGTGCATTCCATAGCATGAAGGCACCATCATCAAAAGGGTGCCTTCCACCATCGGAAGGTGCATCCATTCAAAGAGCACCGACAACATCGGGAAGGAACCATATAAGCACCTTCCACATTGGGAAGGCACCACATAAGTGCCTTCCACATTGGGAAGGTACCAAAGAGCACCTTCCACATACAACCAACACTTAAGTCTCATGGATGCCTCGATCGAAATGAAATCACCACACGAACGAGTGGCATTAGATTACCACCATCACCCATGTGATGGAAATCCACCCCAATCAAAAAAATCTTGAATAATTATGGGGTGAGATCAGCATGCATGTTCCAAAGATGATGGACAAATGATTTTTTGAGCAAATCAAGAGTCTGTCTTCAGCACCAACCATCAAACAACTCAGCACCAAAGTCCAGTGTAATCTGCATAAATGAAATACCCCTCCCCCGTGTCACAAATCAGTGAATCAATGCTCTTCACGATGCATGAAACACCAAATAAGGTACACGCATACTAACTCAAATATTTATATAATTATTCATAAATTATGCAGTACCAAAAAAATATTGCCATCATAAAAATCATATACCCCCATGGCCAAAACCACGTGCCAATGATATGGCTCAAAAGGCATACCCTAGAATTAAATGCTAAGGTTAGGCGCCTTCCCTATAAGAAGGCACCTTCCTGAAGAAGTAAGGATAGAAAAAAAGAAGTGCAGTAGTAAGGGAAGGCGCCATGGGAGTAAGGTCGAAGAATCATGCGATAAAAAAGAATGAGTCGAGTGATACATAAGGAATCAGGGGGATAGTAAAAACATAGTTCAAGGCCGAGGGATGGTTTGAATACTGTACCTTGGTTAGTCAGGGCCAGGATCTAGAGGTAGCCAAGGAATTCACTACCTCCTTGAGGGTCAACGTAACTCAGGTGCGAGGGGTAGAAATTCCGGTCACCCCCAAATACATCTCGCAGGTGACTAGATTGCCCCTCACAGGTGAATGCATATACAAAGGTGAACTTATGAAGCCGTACATCAAAGTGCTACTACCAGGAGAAAATGTACAGATAGATAAGTAAGGTCTACCCAAAAGTAGCCTTCCCATGAATCTTTGGAAGATATTCAAGCAGGTTACTCGATTCTTTACATGCACCAAGAAATATACCCATTTGCACACTAACCATGTGTAGTTTTTGAATCACCTAGTGCATGTAAGGAAGTTGAATGTGCCCTTCCACCTAGAAAATGCCCTGAAGGAAGAAGTGGCTAGGTACCAAAAGGGAGCACCATCCGCCTTGGCCCACCATGTGCTGATGTCAGAATTGGTCCGCCATGCAGAAGTGTAGAGGCAGAACCCCGATGCAGAGGGATATGGCGACCAAGAAAGGCAACATGATGTTGTTGCCAAAATAGGGTAAGAAGAGGGAAGCCCTACAGAGGATATGGCAAGTATCGGGCAATTGGAATTACCCTATTTCATGGAAGAAATAGTGCATTCACCAGTGCCCGAATGCACAGAGGAAAGAGGGCATTCCCTAGTGCCCGAGTATGAAGAGGAAGGAGCACCGCTTATTAGCAGTGAGGCTGAGTTTTGGCCGCCAAAACTTGTCCCCAGGAGGAAATGCCTGCGGTGACTCCTCCTCTCGACAGAAGAAGAAGAGAACAACCCGAAAGTCAACATTACATCCCAAACCCTTTGAGAATTGAAAAACTGGAGCCCACAAGATGCAGGGACATCTGGGAGCAATGATCAGGTTGATGCAGCCTTGGAGGAAGCGCTGGAGTGGCAGACCAATTGCTGGATGGCCCAGCAAATTTTGGAGAACTACCAAATAAGCATAGAGGGGAATTAGAATAATGATAAATACAAATCACCCAGCTTGAGCAGCTAGTCCAGCAGTTGCGGGAGGAGAACCAACAACTCCAGGACAGGGGAATAGAAAGAAGGGACACATCAACCCAAACTGACTAGTCAATAGAGGTCTCGATGAATTCTCCCACATCTACAGAACGCGTATTCTCTTCAAGAGAATTTTGATTAGATGCCCGATAGAGCAGCTCGAAGGTAGGGGAGAATTCCTCTATTTTTGGGAGTGAAGGGGAAAGAAGTCCCACAACACCCTTTGGCATCGACCTGAGTGATACAGAGCAGGACGAGGACCAACAACAATAGACAGAACCAGGGGATAAGGAAGAACTCCCCAGACCTAAGGAAGAAAGATAAGAACCTAAGGGGTCAACACAGGATAGATAGGGGGGTGAAGAAGCACCCCCAGGGACGGCAGCACAGGTCCCCCAGAGTGAAGAGAACACTCCAGGGACCATATAGTAGGCCCCTTGGAGCAAGAAGACATCCACCAGGGAGAAAGGGAAAACCCCTGTTCGACCCACTACATTTTTTGTAGAGGCCAAAGGAAAATGGCCCAAGACGGCTCGAAAGAAGGCAAAGGTGACCTTCGTAGAGCCAAAAGAAGATGAGTGGGATATGCAGCCATTCACAAAGAGGCAAAAAAAGTTTGAACGGCTTCTCAAAGAGATGACAGCAGCTAAGGAGACTAGGAAGGCAACCTCAAGGATGCAGGGGGACTCTGGTATTCACGTCAATCCGACAGAGGACAACCAGTTCTAGGATATTTACGGGTCATCCCGAGGACGACCCTCCAAGATAAGTTATTTTGAACGATGGGGGGTATATGGCCCCGAATTGGAAACTGCTGCCATTGCAAAGGAGAACGCAGGGCAATAACATTTTCAAATGTTATAAGTGCAATAATGAAGGACATACATCCATATGGTATAGAGAAGAAGTTCCAAGGTACAAGTTTAGGGTTATGAACAGGAACAAGAATAATGGCAAAAATATGAATAATGACAGGAATAGGAATAATGGCTTGGAAAAAAAATGGATGAGAATATGAACAAGAACAGGAATAGGAACATGGAAAAGGATATCAAGAAAAATCATGAAAATGCAGCTATGAACACTAATGATGATCAATGCCTAATGGTAGTTTTACTCCCACCCTAGAAGTAATAAACTTAACAGGAGTTGGGGGAGGGGCTAATCTAAGAGGCTCATTCTTAGCCCTGAGCCCCAAAGGTGACCCTTTGCCATTGATGACAAAGGGGGAGATATTTGAGTAAGGGGGAGAGCCTTGATTCAGGGGGAGTAAATATTCAGAGGATGGTTTTTAGTTGGTTTCAGTTTTTATAGTTGGCAGTGATTTCAGTAGTGGTTTGCAATTAATGAAAAAGGGAGATATTGTTGGCAATTTTGGTTATGTTGCCTAGCTTCATGGTTGTGAGTTGTCATTTATGTCAAAAGGAGTTTGTGTTGATATCAAAAGGAATTTGTGCTAATGTCAAAAAAAATTTGGTGGCAAAAATATCTTGAAAGTTCCATGATGTTTTTTTAAGGATTTTTAATTAAAACCATGGTGACAAGGTTAAAGGTTTTTCTTAAAACCATCTGGACTCATTAAGGGTTTTTATTAAAACCATCTTGGCTTAATGAAAAGGTTTTTGCTCCTTGAAAATACCTTAAAAGTCAATTTTGATTATTAATAAATAAATTAACTCAAACCTTTGAAAAGTTTTTAAGTTAAGTTTATTATTAATAAAATAATAATTATTAATTTAATATTATTATTGAAAGGATTTCTAAACCCTTAGTGACACCAATGTAGAAGACTTACCTTGCTGATGTTGTTTGTTTGGAAGGAGCTTCGACGTCAACTTGCATGGGATGCAAAAGACTATTAAAGGGAATTAATTCCTAAGGTTCAATACACCTCCGATTTGTGCGATTACCTTCGAATTCATATTGCTCTGTGACCTTCGATTTCGTATTGCTATGTGACCTTCGATTTTATATTGCTCTATGATTTTTGAGTTTCATATTGCTCTGTGTTTAAGTTCTGATTTTGTACTCCTGTGAGGAAGACAAATATGTTTGTCTTCAATTTCTATGAGCAAAGGGAAGGTAAAACGACGAGTGGCACTTGAGAGTTTTCTTGGGCACTTGTGCTCCAACGACGGATGCAGTGGACCGAAGGTGCTCGCTAGGTAGAGGTGTCGAGATTGATTCGCATCGGGCATGTTTCATTTTTGGTCATGGATTATTGTGCACATGGTACAACAGTTGCCTTGAACCACGAGTTTGGAGGAGGAAGCACTTTGACACTTATGTTGGTGTCTCCACACTTCTCCTAATGTTGGAGAAGTGATTTTTGGCAAAGGTAGATCTTTTGTTGATAATGTGGAATATTTGATTTGACTTGGCAAATTATTGTTGGTAATTGGATGGAGGTATAAGGTTAAATAGAAATATTGCTTTGACATTGTTATTATTGATGCTTAATGTTTATGTGGTAAGTGCATTTAGAAGTAAATATATTTTAGTAGTTATAAGGGTTTAAGGAATAATTGTGCTTAATGTCATATTGGGGTTAGAAAGCCTTTGGAGTTATTGAGTGGATATTCTCTTGTAATTATTTTTTGAGGTTGAAGTTATTTTGTGATATATTAAGTAGGAGTTATAAGGTGTAAAGGAATATTGTTGATATGTATATTTGTGAGTTTTGATTATAGATGAGTTGGAGTGATAAGGTGTTATTAGGACTCTTATCATTGTGCATTATTCCATTGTTGCTAACTCTAATTTGTGGAAAATTGAGAGTTAGTGTTGTGACACATTATGAGTTCTCCTTATTCATAAAAGTAAAGGTATAGGCACATTCTTCCATGGTTATTATTGATTGATGGTTTTTTGAAAATAAGTTTGGATTGAAAAGGATTAAATTAAGTTTCCTTATTTGGAGTGGATCTTATTTTTTGAAAGTGGAAGTATTGATTATGCATTATGAGATCATGATGAGTTTATGAGATATTGCATAATTTTGGTTTATGAGAGTGGAAGCATTTGAAGTTTGCTATAGGGTTTTTTAGTGAGAAGTGTATTCCATTGCTATAAGTTGTTGAAACCCTAATTGAGTTGTAGGGTTGTTGAGATTTTAGTTTTGATATTGCTTCCATTGAGATTGAGTTGATCAAATTAATATTTACTTGATACATGAGTTGGACTTGCTCCTTTGAGATTTGATTTTATCAAGTTGTAATTTGCTTGATAAAATTGGTTGTGTGGTTGAGTTGAGCATTCCCATTTGAGAGAAGTTGGAAATATCTTGAATCCTTTTTTTATGCTTAGAGAGAGATTGCTTTGAGTTCTTGAAAACTAACTTGACTAGGGTTTGATAGCAAGTTATGGTTCTATTTTTGAGGAGTTGATTCCTTGATATTGCATTATTGGAAATTGTTGGATAGTGGTTCAATATCTTAAGAAAGTATACTACTTCTATGATATTTATTTGAGTTGAGATTGAGATTTGAAGGATAGAGCATATTGGGTCTCTAACAAATTCTCTTTATGCTTCTATGAGATTGATTTGATATGATTGGATGAAACACATTGGGTCTCTAACAATTCTCTTTGTGTTTTTACATTGGGCAAGTTTCTTGGTAAACTTGCTTGAGTTGATTTGGGCAAGTTCTTGGTGAGCTTTCTAGGAAATATTTGGAAAGGTTCTTATGGAGAACTTATGGACTGATTTGGACAGGTTCTTGTGGAGAACTTGTGGACTGATTTGGATAGGTTATTGTGGAGAATTTGTGGACTTATTTGGATAGGTTATTGTTGAAGAACTTGTGGATATATTTGATGAAGTCTTGGTGAAGACTTGTGAGCAGTTGTGATTGATTTTTTCAAGATTTTGGCTTAAGCTTGGGACAGATCTGACATAGATTTGAGAGTATATTTGTGCTAGACCAGAGGACTAAGTTTGGTACAAATTTGTGACAGAGTTTGAGAGGACTTGTGCTGGACTGACTGAATGTGTTTAAAACAGGTTTTGATGAGCATTTGTGGAGGTGATCAATGAGGACAGAAGTCTCTAAAGCCAGAGCAAGGAGGACAGGACATATTCTATGGAAAGGAGTTCCACCTGCTAGTGGCAGAAGAGGCAGTGATCTTCTGAAGTATCATTTCTAGAGATTTTGGGGATAGGACATCTCCTTTGGGTAGGAGGCTCATAAATACTTCTTTGGGGGATAGGAAATCTCTTTTGGATATGAGGCTCATAAATATTTAATTAGGGGAAGGATTCTCCTTTGGATAGGAAGTACATAAACATTGTAATTGGGAAGGATTCCCAAAGGATTTAATTGAGAAAATTTAGTGAAATATTTTCTCTGTGGAGTAGCCCACCTTGGGTGAACCACGTTATATTGGTGTCTCAATTGTGTGATGACTTGTACACTTTGGTTTGATTACTGCTTTGATTTTTCTATTGGTTCATTGCATTGCTTTCTGAAGTAAAAGTAAAAAGTTAAAAAGTGGTCTTATACTGTTCACCCCCCCTCTCAGTATAAGCTTGTGTTCTTCAATAAAAGCCTCTCCAAGGGGGAAGTTATTCCATCCTATTAAAATTCCATTCCAGTGGAGCATTTTCCTTGTTGTTTCTACTCTTCAACCAGTGAGACCTCAAAGTTCTTTTAAATTTAAGAGCCTTCTCTCCATTTAGGGCTATGTTTCTCTCTATGAAATTATTATCTGAATCACACCTCCACCTCTATGGAATATATATAAGACCAAGCCTCACAAATTATTGAGCAATCTATTCATGTTGACCCCTTTTATTATGGTTATATTATCAAAATTATAATAATAAATCAATATTTTATTCCTTCCCTTACTGGTGCTAAAGTTGATAATTATGAAATCAGCTTGTCTCAGATATTCCAAGGCTAAAAGTCTATTGGTGACAAAGTGGGGGCAAAAAAATGATTTTCCTGTAAAGTCATATAGCCTAATGATTGTTCCCTCTGTAAGGATATACCAATATCCTTTCTCAATGTTCACTATGCACAACAATTCCTTAGCCAAATGTGGGATTATAGTGCATTGACCATACATAAGTTTTAGGGTTGGTCTCAAAATTCCATGTTGAATTTGTAGTAATATTCAATGTTTATCAAGTGACCAGTCCCTTGGTAAGCTGGTACAAGGTCTTCATTATCATTCTTATCAATTACTGGAATCCAAAGCATCATTTTCTTTATAGCATTGAATAACATCCATATCAAATTTGAACAATGTTGGAAAGAAGGAGCCTTTGAATCTCTTTTCATGTTGATCAATTATTCATGAATTCTTTTGGAGGGATAAGTTGACCAATAAAAATAAATTGGTTTGATATTTTCAAATTATGCCTTAATTTTATACAGTTTCTCATTGGATATTAACATTGGCTATCTTCCAATATCTTATATATAGGTCAGAATTTAGATCCTCTAGGCAGGCTAAAATGGTGTAGAGCTCTAGGAAGGCAAAATACTTAGTGGCGATTGGGGTTTTGGGAAAAGTACTCCTGGAACTTATTATTTTAAATTTATTATAAACCTATTTCTTAAAATGTTCACCATTATGAGCACACCCCTGTAATGAATAATATTTGGCTTGTCTTGATTGGTCGAAGGGTTTAGGGCTCATAGGTGGGTCCATGCCCATGGGAAAAAGATCTTAGTAGGCTTTAGTAGTTATACTAAAGAGGGTTTTTCCCTTAGCTATCTTTACTACTTTTACCCTAGGGTCATAAAATTTTATAATGCAACTTTCAACTTTGGGTAAGGATGTACCGAATCACATATATAAAATGACAAAAAGGAGCAGATGGCGCAATTAACTTGAACTATCATCGGTTCACCCTTTTGGAATTTACTTTTTATGTCTCATATAAAATTATTTATTGTCCTCCATGTCATTTTAGTATCTTCCACTTCTTGTGCTTTATCCACATAGCGCTCTAATTCACCACTCCCTTACTAGGTAGTTTGCTCTACTACTTTCGGTACTAGTTATAAGAAAATTTGGTGAAGATTTGTTTTTTTACCACTTGATAGCTTCTTTCCACTACTTTGTTAGCTATTTTTGGTAAATAAGCACTATTTTCAAAATAAGCAGTAGTTGAATTTTGAGCTTTAAATATCATGCATGTATACTTTCCACCATTGATGTAATAGATGGGTTATTGCTCATTACACACTTTGAAATTAAATACAATGACTGTGTTGGTGGTGAAACTTTTCACTCCATCCATTTATTGGTCACAACATAGAACATGTCATAATCCATGACACGTATTTGTCTTATACTCTTTGGAATACGACGTAGAACAAGCCATGGGGTAGAACATGTTTTGGCTTTAATTTTCTCAACTTTTGGCCAGGGACATGTTGTGTGTCACTACATTAATTTTTCTCTATTTTCCTATACATAAAACTTAAAAGAAAGAAAGTATAGTACAATTATATACATATGTTACATAGGAATGTTTTTACTCAAAGTAGATATTTAAGTGATATCCATTGACTGCAATCCGTTGAATGTTCCCTTCTAGATCTTGAAGTTGAAAAGAGTTGTTCTCCTTGACCTCATCCAATTTGAAAGGACCATCCCAGAAGAAGTCAAATTTTTGGTGGTTGCCTAGTTTGGATCTCTCTACATTCCACCTTAGGACAGAGTCACCCACTTTAAATTTTCTAAATTTGGCTTTCTTGTCAAACCATCCTTTAGTATCAACTGAGTGCTTCTAGAAATCATCATATGCTTGAGTCATTTTCTCTTCTAATTGTAGGAGATGCATCAACCTAGTTTATATTGGATTATGATTTGATTATTCCTCTTGGTTTTCCAACCTTAAAGCTGGTATTTCTAAATGAATATGTAGGACAACTTATTTCCCATACACTAATGCATAAGGGGTTGTATTGATAGATTTATTGATAGTGATCTCGTCTACTCATATATATTATTCTAAAAGGAGATGCCAACTTCTTTTATTGTCTTCCAATGTTCTCTTTAGGATTCTAAGCAAATTTTTGTTAGTGGACTCAGCTAATCCATTCCCTTGAGGGTAGTAATTAGAAGAGTTTTTTAAATTTATATCATATTTTCTTGCAAACTCAATGAATTTAGTTCCTATAAAAGATAGAGTGTTGTCACCTACTATGGTTTCAATAATTCCAAATCTTGTGATCAAACCTTTCATGGATTCAATTACTACTTCTTGGTCTAATTTCTTAGTGGGAATGGATTCAACCCATCTTGTAAGATAGTCTATAGTAGTCAAGATGTATTTATGCCCTACTGAGGAATTAGGGTTTATCACTCCAATGAAATCTAGTCCCCACTATTGGAAAGGCTCTTCCACTTGAATAGGTTTTAGAGGAAATGCAACATTTATGTTCCTTCCCACATATCTCTAGCATTTATCACATGCCCTTGTTACCTTGAAGGTGTTAGCAAATATAGTAGGCTAGTAATAGCCTACCCTCATAATTTTCATAGCTATGACCTTACCTAAAAAATATCCTCCAAATAGTCCCTCATGGAATTCTTCAATGACTTTTTGTATCTTATCATCTTTCAAAAATCTCAAGAGGACTCCATTTAGATTTTTTCTATAAAATCCCTCTGGTAGTAGGACATACTTCAAGGATTGGAGTCTATACCTCCTCCTTTGTGATGGATTAAGACCTTGAGGATAGACTCTTGTTTGGAAATAGTTTATCATTTGATCAACCTAGTATTAACCCTTTGAGAAAAATTATTCACTCTACTATGTTTTCAATGGATAGAAAGACAACATCTATTCCACAACTACTTTTTTTTTCATTACTTGGTATAATGCTCTACCTATAACTAGCTTGGTAGGATGAATTTCCACATCATATTCCTAGATTTTGGTGATCCAACCAGCTCTTTTGTATCCCCATTTCTCCTTGTAAGATGAAACTCCTAACATCTAGGTGTACCACATAAACAAGGGTCTTACTTTGAGCCAAGTATTACCTAAAATTTTTCAATGACTAATTACTCCAAACACTTGTCTCTCAATAAAGTTGTATTTGATCTGGTACTCATGAAGAGTTTGGCTCTAAAAAAATATGGGATGTTCTTCTCCATCATCATTTTTCTATGTCAATAGAGCTACATGGCTCTCTTAAGCCCCATAGGCATACAAAATGAAATTTTTACTAAATCTAGGATTTACTAGGACTAGGGTGATGGTAATAGCTTATTTAATTTCTTCAAAATATTATTTCCTTACTTTTATCCACTTTAAATCTACATTCTTATTTAGAAATTCTAATATGGGCTTAACTACTTGAGCAAAGTCTAAGATGAACTTCCTCATGAAATTGATCTACCCAAAGAAATATTGCAAGGCCTTCTTATTCATAGGCAAGGGAAGGGCTAGAATTGAATTTACCCTATCTATGTTAATAGACATCCCTTCCTTAGAAACAACATGTCCTAATAGCTTTCCCTCATGGACTACAAAAAAGGACTTCTTTGGGTTTAGGGAGATACCAAATTCTCTATATTTTTTAAACACTTGTTCCAGGTGCTCTAGATGAGCTTATTTCTTATGAGATAACATAGTCATATCATCTAGATAGATGAGGATGACCTTATTGATTAACTCTCCAAAAGCATAATCCATGGCTCTTTGGAAAGTGGCCCCTACATTGGATAAACTAAAAGACATCATTTGATAGGAAAAGGCTCCCCACTTGGTAGTAAATATAGTCTTGAATTGATCCTTATATTTTACCTAAATATAGTTATATCCATAGAAACCAAATAATAATGATAACGTATTAGCTCTTACATTGATCTACAAAATTTTATCAATCTTAGGGAGGGGGTAGTGATATTTAAATGATTCTTGGTTCAAGTTCTTGAAATCTACACATAGATAGATGTCTCCATTATTATTTCTAATAGGACGAAATTAGCCACCCATGTAGAGTGCTTGATTGGGTAGATAATTTTAGTTTTCAGTAATTTGAGTAGCTCCTCCCTCATTAAAGATTCAATCCTAGGATTTATAGGTTTCTGCTTCTATATAAAGGGTTTTGCATTAGGCTCCAACCTGATAGTATATTGGATCACTTTCTTATCATATACCTTTAGATCTTCATATGACCAGGCCACAATATCTTGGTACTTAAAGCACAAGGCTTTGATCTCTTCTACCTCCTCTGGAGAACATATGGTACCAACTTTGAGCTTCTTATCCTTTTCAACTTTGATCTCTTTATATATTTCTTCATTGACCTCCATAGCTCTAGATTTCCTCCCATCTTCATTATCAAAGAGGCTTTCTAGGGTGACCAAACCTCTAGGGATGTGATTGTTCTTCAATTGAATAACATCTTACTGATCTATCTCATGAGGTAGCTCTTACTGTACACTAGATAAGCAAGTGTTTCTTACCAAAAAATCAATAATATGATCATCACTTTCAAAAACCTTCTAGAAAATATGTTTTTCTAATACTACAGGCATAAAAACTAGTTTGACTCTTCTATCCTTTGACGATCCCATATCTAAATAAGGGCTTAAATTTAAAACCTTGATGGCTAAATCATCAGCCAACATGTTCTACTTTCTAGGGATAAAGTGAATATTAAGGGCATCAAAATATTCCATAAAATCCCATACCCTATATGATTTGAGGTAATGGTGCTTGCTGCTACACTTTTCTCTAAATTTATTGACTATCAACTCAGAGTCACTATATATTTTAAGTATTTTTATACCTATACTCTCTACTTGCATTAACACCAAGCATAGAGATTCATATTCTATAGCATTGTTAGTGCAAGACCATGTTATTCTATATCCACCAATTTTTATACCTTCTAAGGGAGACTGTAAAACCACACTGGTCATAGCTCCATTTCTACATCTTGCACCATAAAAATGCATAGTCCAAATTTCTATCTCTCTTAGAGATTGATTAGATATAGTAGGGATCTTTTTCTTTGTATCTGAAGAAATTTTGTAAGTGCCTATACCTATCCCAAACTAGTTGTAATCCTCTCTGAATGGCAATTCATCCTCCACCTCTAACTCTTCAAATATTTCTACTAACTCCACTTCATATAGAGTTGTGAGGTTGCACATATCCTCTTCTATATTTTCAATGTGATAGGACACAAGATTTTTAGGTTTTATCCTTATCCTCTTTCCTTTGAAAGGAATCATCATGCCAAAGTAATCCAAGTACATATAGCCTCCTAACTTAGCAGTGAACTCTCTAGAAATACATAGGCTAAAATAAGGTTCTAGGTCTACCACCATAATTTCTTGCATAATGGTCACTTTTGGAGCCCTATGCAATCTCATTAGTACATCCTTTACTACTTTGATTATTTTAACTGGTGTGCCATCCAACTGTAGAACTCTAGGATAGGATCGGGTATACTCCATATCTATCCCATCACATACTTCTTTGGGCATGACTATGGTTGAATCCCATGAATCAATCATATAGTTGTGGACTATCCAACCTTCCATTATCAAGGATATATAAAAAGGAGGAGTTTATTCTTCAAAGTAACAAGACATCTTCTCCTTACTATAATGCATGCTAAATATGGTGGTAGTTTGCTTTTCTTGATAATTATTGTTCAAATAAGACTTGAGAAGGTCTATCTAACTAGTGATAAAGAGAGTATCGTAGAGACTTGGTTTTGAGGGGATTCTTTTCATATCTTCTACAATGTTGTATTTTGACTTTCTAAGGGAGATTCTCATACTTCTTTTCTAGTTCACCATATTTTCTATTATACTGATGTGTAGCTTCAATCATTTACCTCTTAGTAATGGAAGGGAATCTCAACCTCTCTTGCACTTCATTTTTGGATCTTATTCTTTCTTTATCATTTTCCTTCTCATACCTCTTGGGAAAATTGATCTCCCTTTCCTAGTTTTTAGGAGTTGCATCCTTCTTTTCAATTGCTTGAGGAATAGGTAATTGATCATTACTTTGGAGGGGAGGATATATATTCTTCTAATAAGGGACCTAAAATTGGCCCATATTCTATGGACCAACTTGCAATATTTTTTTACGTGGTCTTTTCATGACGAAAATGGGTTTTTCTTCATCAAGATCTTGTCCAACCATGATCTACTTTGGCTACCATAGCATGTTAACTCTACCATTTTGATTTCTCTTAGCCTTTTCCATGGCCTTTTGCACATGGTATTGGTACATAACATAGGAGTCTGAATCATGAGGATCATTACACATAAGGCACCATACATTCACAAGACTGGTCTCCAGGGCATATTCTTGATCTTCTTGATTTATGTTAACTTTGACCCCTACACTATTATTGGTTCTAGATTTTTGATATCTATTGATGTAGGGGTACCTCCTTTGTTGATACATCTCTACCCCTTTTTTATCCATCGTACATTCATCTTGTTATTGAGTGTTTTCAAGGTACTTTGAATATCAAGCAGTAGGGTGGATTCTTGAGGTACTTGAGATGGGAGTGGTGGAAAGGAAACTAAAGTAGATGATTGTTTTGGGGCTGGAATTGGAGCCATTTGAGGGAGTGGTGATGAAAAAGGAGGTGGGTCCATATAGGAAGATGTAGCTACCTAAGCTTGGGTATGAGGGATATCAGAATAGTAGGGCATAACTATTTTTTAGGGGTAACCTTCCTACATTAATAAGGATATTTTCCATCTATACTATTGGGTTATACACTTGGAGGAAGGTGTATACTCCTGACTTCTAAGTTTGTAGTCCAATTTCTAACCCAAGAGCTCTGATATAGTACATAAAATTAAGAGGGGCATCTAGTCTAGCTTTAGGTGGAATCCTTTTCTAGGTTCTACTGAATCTTAGATTAAAATCTAGAGACTAAATCTTGTTGATGTTTTTGCATAGATGTGAACTAGTTTAGGAGAGAAAATGGATCAGTAGATTCATTGAATTCTTCTACAAAAGGCTCAAGTAATGCAACCCATGAAGTGATTATATTATCCTCCAAGGTCCTAAACCAATGTAGAATATTCCCTCTAAAATATAGGGCTAGAATCCTGACAATCACATCTTCATTTCTGATGTTGTGTATGGCTACTAAATTTAGGATATCTTGGCAATGCTCATAAGTAGTTTTACCTGATCCATCATATGTAGGTATAGATTTGGATATAACTTGGGGAATATCATGCATTTGGGTAAGTCTTAAAGGACCAACTATATCCCAATTAGGGTATTTCTATAGAGGTTGATTTGGGTTTACATTCTACTATCCAGCCATATTTACTGGCACTATTCTTGATGGAGTCAGTATTAAAGGTACCTTAGAGGCTAACTCAATTATAACCTTTCTCAACTATCAATATAAAAATAATTTTCTTATAATATTGGATCCTCTTAAGGGGAGCTCATAAAAGATAATAGGGTCTTGACTATTTTTGATAGATGACCTAGTATTCATGAAAAATATGAGCTACTAGAATGGCTTTTCTAGTTTCTTGCATTCAGGGAGTCACCAAGTGAATTTAATTTTACTACTTGATGAGGTAAATACAATCCACTAAATATTTATTCCTCTAATAAGAGTAGAAATGAAATATTGTGGGTTAACTAGTGTTCTTGCAAATAGGGTCCCATCGGGCATGCCAAAACTTTTGGGATCTAAATTGACATCAAGGTAATATTAAAAATATGACTATTATCTTTATTAATTTGGTAAGGAATTCAACCTCTAATAATGGTCTAAACACCAATATTGGATGGATTAAATATTTTTTTAACTCAACCTCCAAAGTAGGCTAGTATACCTTATCAACTAATTTGGGTGTTGACTCATTTAAGCTTAGTTAAATGTTTAAATATAGGGATATAAATGAGTTTAGGGTTAGAAAGGTAATTTTTAAATAGTGGTTAGATAAATCTAATAGCATGGATATCTATAGGAAAACCTCCACCAATAAATTTCTAGTGTCCCACACTTGTGATTAACAACACTCAAAACAAGTAATCTTCATCAATTAAAGAACAAGAGATATGCTTCAAGAAACTATTTCAAACATCCATAATACTAATAATCCAAATAGTAGAATTAGATCAGTACCTAGACTAACAAAAAATAATTCCTTTTGAGCATATATTCAAACATGAAATATTTCAAGGTGCTCTAAGTTAGCAATCCAATATCAGCAAAATAGACTAACCATAGCAATAGTAGCAGAAATGCATTCATAGATCAAATCTCCATAAAACAAAAAAACACCAACCTAAGGTAAACATCCAAGTAATATTCCTTCTATTGATTTACAAAAATTTTACATAGTAGGGCAAGCAAAAACTCTAGAGTCGACCCTAAAAAATAAGGGTTCGACCTCTATTTATATTTTTACATGTTTAAATATTAAAGAAAATAGAACTTTACAAGGAGTTAGAATGCTAGATCAACAAGATTATAAGGTGGAATCCTCACATTTATTTTAGAGGAATAAGAAATAATGTAATATTTCACTCCTATACAATTCAACATTTGCAAGTTTATTGGCTTTCATGGTGCATAACTCTAAACTACATCAAACTATTATCAATACCGTTCACTATTATTACCAATGATATCTAGTCATAAATATGCAATTGATATCTCATCATGGTTATTTATCCATCCATCACTTCTTCCTCTTGCACATATTAGTTCAAAATTCCTTAGACAACAATCAATCATCTTGTTTTTATATATGTTTTGAAATACTTAATACATGAGCCATATATCTGCATTTGAACGATTAATATTGATGTATTATAAGCTTATCATGCACATCCATAATCTACAATATCAATGGTATGGAACCATGTCGTAGCTAGCTCTTTGAAAGTTCTATTTTAAAAGGTTGACCTCTTTGACCATGGGTTGGAACAAGGGAAGCTTCATTGCTTTAATGTAAAACATATTTTGAGTTGCACGAGGTAGAGCAATGTCTTGGCCCACTTATATTAGCCTTATTATATTTTTGGTCCATTGTGTAGAATCATACCTCAAAACATGTTATAGCCTACAATTTGATATTTCAACTTGTAAGTTTGACCAATTTTTATCACAGCGTATAGCCTTGCATTGAGCTGCAATATGTAGAATATGTGCTAGTTCATGTTGGATAGAAACTATTAATGTACCATGGATTGGAATGCCCACTAGTCAAGTTTTACCATGTTGACCATAGTGTAGAACCATGCATGAGGCCACATGTTGTAAATCATATTATGACCTACGTGAGATAGAACCATATCATAATTTGTGTCTCAGAGAATGGACTTACCAAAGTTGACTGTGTTGACCATACGTTGGAACTTTTCTCTATGTCACACGGGGTAGAAAGTTATCGTAAACCATTGGATCTCTACTATTCTTTGGCCCACAATTTTAAAAGCACCAAGTGCTATGTTGACTGATTTGACTGTAGGGTAGAACACCATGTGTTGTGTTGTTGTCATGGGGTGGGAACACCAAGATTTAGGACTTATAAAATTTGTAAAAATTTCTTACGTATGTGGCCATTTTGGGCCTACAACACCATAGTATATTCTAATCACTTAGTAGACATAAGGTATTCTACAAAACTTAAGAATTAACAAGAATTTATCAAGTTTGATCATAAACTAAAACTAGGAAGTCATAAGGTAGACAACTTCAAAGGCTTTAGAAATACAAAAATTCTATCAAAATTATTGGTTTTTACAAGAAATATTACTTAAAAGGACCTATTGAAAGACTTATTAAATATACATGTCTCAAGGATTCAAAATGGTTCAAAGGAGTCAAAATATTTCAAATACAGACTTGATTCTGGAAATGATAATAAGGAAAGTACAACTGGAGGAGAAGAACCAATATGGTTCAGAGAGACTTCTAAGAATTCTCAAACCAATAGTTTGGCAAAAGTAAATTCTTTAGAAATATCTACCAATTATGACAACTATACTAATGAAGATATTGAGAACCATATTCAAAAGATAGAAACTAATATTCTTTAAAAATATATCCTACGAATTAAAGAAAGAAGTAAAGATGAAATAGCTTTAATAGTACACAAATGGCTAACTATTTTACCAAGGGAATGGATGGATTTGATTGTCATAAAACAAGTAACAAAGAAGTTGGAATGTCTTTACTATGCACCTATTGCATCAAATTTTGTCATGATTGGAGTTTCCATCCATGTAAATATTGTGGAGGAAAAGCTCATTCATCCTTCTTCTATTACTATAAGGACAAGTACTTTAAAATATTTGAAGAAAGACTAATATTCATATTAAATTGTTTTTCCAAATTCTTATTTTAGAAGCATCCACTAACAATGAATTCAACATTGACAATTTTTTAGATCAAGGAGACAATTCATACAAAAAACCAAAGGGAAAAAATGGAGTAATTTTGATCCACTTACAACCTACAATATTATGAGATATCTAGTTCATCAAAGATACTTGGAAGACTTCAAGAAAAAATATTCTACCAAACACTTTGAAACAAAAAAATAGTGGGATGAAGAAGACAAGGAAATACAACATGAAGACTGAAGTAGAAGAAGAGGAAGAACTTGATCAAGTTGAAGAATATTCAAAATAAGAAGGCCCATATTGATGACTAAAGTCTTAAATACCCAAATAATGCAATACATGGGGGTGTTAAAGTATATTATATTATTTGGTACATTCCAATGTATCACCTTGGGTACATTATTAGATTAAGAGTTTATCTTATACTAAGCTTTTAGTAGTTATTTCATGCAATGTAATAAATACACAAGTGCTAGAATATGCAATGATGTAAATGTGCATGTAGTCCACATGTACATGAGTCATAGGATAGGTAGATGAAAGGCCAAAGGACTTATCCCTATATAGGCCTTTGAGATAGTGAGAAAGTGAGTGAAAGTAGCATTATTAGATATATAGAGTGAGTATAGTTAGTACAATATAGATATTTCAAAAAATTTATGGAGTATTCATGTCCTCCATAATATTGCATTGTAATACTTTTGTAGGCTTTCATTAATGGCATATTTTTTAGTAATTGTATAAGGTTTTCATATATTTTTCCTACATTTTATATTACCATTATCATATAGATATCATTGCTTGCTTATTTTATATCCTATGGTTGCATTTCCTTTAATATATATCATCAAAAGCTAACACACTACTATTTCATTAATTATTAAAAAAATAAAAGAAAAAACAAATCTCATTCTTTCTTGTAGTTCAATAAAACATCATATGGATTTGTCATTCATTGCACTGCTCTGACCCTCACTAGATTATGAGAGTACATGTATTTTATCCTTGTGAAACATATGGCTTGACATCAATTTTTATTTATTAATAACATTATATATTTTATATTTAAAAATATATATTTTTGGAAGTTTTTGTTTTAATTTTATTGTAAGGTATTGGTAATGGTTAAACACATTTTATTTTTATATCTATTGTTGATGGTATGTTTATATTTATTTTTCTTTAAAATTTGTACATGCTTTTAAAAATTTTGATATTTTCCATTCTATTCTTTTTATTCTTTTAAACATTATGAGGATGGAGATATTTATTAATAGCCCATTAATTTTTTTTTATTATATTTATTTTATGAATTTTTAAATAAACAAGAATAATTTTAACCTAATTTTAAGGTGTATATAGAGATTTAGATTTTTATAGTTATAATTCATATATTTGGTTATTATTTTATTTTCAATATAAATTTAATTTTGATATTAAACATCATTAAAGTATGAGCAAGAAAATGTGACCAAGGCTTACCTTAGATATTTTATCCTAAATACTTTAAGAAAGTTAATAAACGAATGATTCTTGATATGAAAACCTAGGTATCAGGAAAGAAAAGTTATTTATGCAAGCATTAGTGAGAATGTCCTAGTTGAGGAAAAAGGAAGAATTAATTTATTCTAATCCATATCTAAGTGACACATTATTCACTAAAATATATTATCAAGGACTTGATGATAGAACATAGAATAGTGGTCCTTAATAGAAAAATATTAATATTTAAGTTCAATAAATATTCACCAACATAAATTTTAGATTTTACAATTATCTCTAAAAACAAATGGAGTTAAACATTACCCAATATTTTTTTTTTGGTAGATAAGATACTATAGCATTAATACCGGGTTTTACAGGTTGACCCAAAACCTTTTACAAAAATCAGCCCAGGATTTTTGATGAACATATCCTTACTAAGGATCCTATATATGTAAAATCTACATGCCGCCAAAGCCATTACATCCGGTAAGGCACATAACATGTTATCAAAAAGAAACTTCCCATACAACATTTTGGGTATACCCCAAGAAAACACACATGCATCATAATTACAAAAAAGAAACAAACACGAATCCCTTCCTTGAGACAATGGAGAAACAAAAAGCTACAGACACACATAGCAGAGTAATGAAAAAACTGCCACAAGCTCTGTATTGACAGTTACTCTTAATAATTCTTTGGTAATTTCTTTCTTTCATATATGACATGCTTTGGTACCACATACTATCTTGGCCAATTTTCCTTGGAGAAGTGAACCTGTTGGCTAGATTTATGGCGGTGGTTATCTGGTGGTCCACATGGCTTTGATTCGAAGTCTTATATTGTCATTTCTTTCCTTCCCTATGATTATCAACCAACCTCAAATTACTAAGATGACTAGGAGCCATGTTATCTGACATGTGACTATCCCCATTAGTCTTTGTGGTATTTACAAGTAGCATCCATGAAGAATGACAACTCAAATAATTTTTATTGTGAGTCCAATTCAAAAAGAGACAGGAATACTCCTCGCCTTCAAACTTACAATGCCTTCCCTGTTGGTAAATTCGAATATTATTCTTAGTATTCTTTTTGAATAATCTCCTCTACTTCACTCAGGACATCATGTTCCCATTTGAAAAGTCTGTCACCATCGACACTCAAATTGGCCAGCTTATCAGCAATTTTGTTAGCTTCCCGAAAGACATGTTGGGATTTTCTGTCCTGTATTCTCTGGAAAAGGATCCTAGCCTCTTCAAAAAAAAATTAATCCTCCAAGGAGGTGTTTTCCAATTATTTAGGAAATTTATAACATGCATAGAGTCTCCTTATATGATAAAATTGCCTTCTAAGTCTTGAGTCATTTGAAGGCATCTCCACATAGCTCTAGCTTTAGCTTTGTTGTTCATCCTTGTTCCCAAATATTTAGAAAATACAAGCATCATATTCCCATTATGATCTCGCACAATGCCACTAGTGCTAGCTCTGCCGGGATTGTCCTTAGCTGCTCCATAAAAATTAAGCTTAAACCAACCCGTAGGAGGTGGATATCACTTAACATTGGCTCTAGGGTTGACTACCCTAGGCACAGAATCATCTAACAAGGTTAAGCTTAAATATTGAGCAATCGCGGTCTCCTGTAGATGAGGTTTACAACTATCAAAAGGGATAAGGTTCACATTCTCATTGTCAAAGGATAGGATCCTGACAATGATAGTTTGATGATCATGGATAGACTCATTAAAGACTCTATGGTTCCTTTCTAACCACACCTGCCAAAGATAGTGATTGAGACAAATTTTCCATATGTATCTAAGTATTTGGCTTGAAAAGGGGAAAGGCCACTGGACGAAAAAATCAAGTATGGTGGCTGGTTTAACCCATGAAATATTGAAGGCCTGAAAAACCCCACTTAGGATAGTCAAGTAAAAAGGGCACTCAAGAAAAATGTGATAAATGATCTCCAATTAGCCCTGCACAGATAACAACGATTAGTGATACAAATAACTTTACGCATTATATTATCAATGGTTAGAATTATTCCTTGGATAACCAGCCATGAAAAGACTACAATTTTTAGAATTAAATTTTTTATCCAAAATAAGTCCTTTTGGAGGAAAAAATCTTTGTCATCAAGTAGAAGCTTGTAAGCTGATTTAACGATGAACTGCCCATTTTCCATAGGAGCCCAGGTCACTTGATCTTCCTTGGGTCTCATAGGGATAAACTGTTGCTCAAGAATGTTACAAAGATCATTTTATTTTGCTTCAAATTCCTAAATTCTTATTTGTTTCCACTTCATTCTACCTCTGTCCTCAACCATATAATCAAAGACTTTTTTGCCAATGATTTCTTCTATGATATCTCTGATTCGGGCTAAGTTAGGATATTGCATCAATGGTTCGTCCTTAGCCCACCTGTCATTCCAGCAATTTATCCTCTCACCATTGCCTAAAACCCATATTAAAACTTTTTTTGACAATTTCCTTATAATTAAGAATTACTTTCCAAAAAGTAGAACCTCTGATTGGAACTGAGTCACTTAGAAATTTCATATTTTGAAGATAATTTCGTTTGATGATAGTTGTCCATTCATTTTCTTCACCAGAAATGAAATGCCACGCCTGCTTAGCTAGTAAAGCTAAATTTATATGAGCATTTCTCCTCAGACCTAAGCCCCCATTTTCCCTGGGTCTACACACTTTGGTCCATCCTACAAGGTGTATCATTTTTTTCTCCTCTAATCCAGTCCATAAAAATTATTTTTGGATTTTATCAATTTTTCGGAAAACCTTCAAAGGGGTTTTGAAAATGGAGAGGAAATAGACTGGAATGCTCTAAAGAGAGGCCTTAGTGAGGGTCAAATTTCCTTCTTGAGATAGAATATGACCTCTCCATCCAGCAAGTTTTTTTTTTTAATTCTTTCAATAACCCTGTCCCACAGTGACTCTCTCGGAGAACTAATGAAAATATGGAGACCAAGATACGAAGTGGGGAGGTTTGCTATATCACACCCTAAAATTTTTGCAATCCTTCCTTGCCTCTGAATGGGGGTGTTCAAGAAATATAACTTATTTTTACTGAAATTAACTTTCTGACTAGCAGCGTCCTCGTAGAGTTGCAGGATGTATTTAATTATTTTGGCCTCAACCATCGATGCCTTAGTCAATATAAAGGTATCATCGACAAATTATTGGTGAGAAATAGCTCTAGTGAGAGATTTTTTCTTGATTCTCGATATTAGCCTTGAAATGCAAGCATTTTTTATGGTTCTGCCTAAAGCTTCTGCCATAATGATGAATAACATGGGGCTGATAGGGTCCCCCTGCCGAATTCCTCTACAACTTTGAAAGTAACCAGCAGTTGTTCCATTAACTAGAATCGAGAACCATGCTTTATAAATACATTATTTTATCAAATTAACCCATTGGTGGTGAAAACCAAACTTAATGAGGACAACAATCAAAAAGTCCCAATTTAGCCTATCAAATGCTTTGTTCATATCAAGCTAGAGGGTAAAAACAGACCTGTTAGTATTATGAGCAGAGTGCAGAGCTTCATGAATTGTGATAACTCCATACAATATTGACCTACCCTGGACAGAGCTTCCCTAGCATGGATTTATGATGCGGGGTAGAATATCTCTCATTCTATTTGCAATATCTTTAGTTGGGATCTTGTAAGAAACATTACATAGACTGATTGGCCTGAAGTCAGCCATAGATTCAAGGGTTTTCTTCTTAGGAATTAGATAAATAAAAGTAGAGTTGATACCTTTTGGGATATGATTACATTATTGGATTATATGACAACAGAAATTACATCCTCACTTACGATGTCCTAAAATCTTGATAGAAACGAGGGGGAAAGTCGTCGGGTCCCGGGGCTTTGTCTGGATCCATGCTAAACAAGTCTTCCTTAATTTCCTCATCAAAAAAGGGAGCTAGAAGCTTAAGGTTTATATCCTCATTTATTATGCTAGGAATAAATTGCAAGAGAATATCTTTGGCCTCCTCATTGCACTACGATTCCTAACCAAGGATAGAATTGAAATAAGTTATTGCCTCCTTTCTGATTTCTGTTAAGTCTTGAGTAATAGAACCATATGTTTTTTTTTTAATTTTTATCTTGTTATTGCTTCTTTTTCTAAGTGTGGTGACGTGAAAAAACATGGAATTTGAATCTCCATCTTTCAACCAAAGAGCCCTTGATTTTTGCCTCCAATAGATTTCCTCACAGGCCAAAATGTTATGAAACTCTGCTAGTTTTGTTCGTTACTCCTACCTCATAGTTTCATCAGCATCACCATGTTGGATCCTATAATAAATTATCTTCAAACTTTCAATGACCTATTTTTTATTTTCAAAGAGGTTCCCAAAGACCTCTTTATTCCAAGTTTGAAGCTTTTCCTTAAAAAACTTTAATTTTCTAGCAAGTTTAAAAGTTGCACTACCCCTAACAGGCTGCTGCCACCACTGACTTAAGTTATCTCTGAAATTGGAATGTTTGATCCACATACATTGAAATCTAAAAGGTTTCTTGAAGGATAGAGAGTTAGGGATATCCAAAAAAATGGGATTATGATCAGAGGCAATTTTAGGAAGGGCTTGCAGGGTAGAATCACCGAACAAAGTTGTAGCCTCCTTTGATAGAAAAAACCTGTCAAGCATTTCTTGAATGAGATGACACCCTATTCGCCGATTGCTTTAGGTATAATTTGATCCTCTAATTTTTACATCCATAAACATGTTGGAGTTTACAAAGTCATTGAACTCATCCATGCTCCTGATAGGTGGTCCATTTCCACCCATTTTTTCTGAAGGGTAAAGAGGAGTGTTAAAATCCCCAACCAGAATCCAGGGGACATTATGGAAGATTTCACTCAGATTTCCTAAGTACTCCCATAGTAGAGCTCTCCCTTGAATTGAATTCGGGGCATAAATATTTGAAAGGATCCATGACATGTTGTTGTTTATTTCCTTAAATAAAAAACTAAGAACCCTGTCATATTTTTGAATAATGGTTCCTTCTACTATCCGGGGATCCCACAAATTCATAAGACCTCCAGATGCTCCTCTAGCTGATTTGCAAACCATATCCCCTTGATTCTAGATTTTTTTTACTATTTTTTTGATTGAATCTCATCAGTTTTTGTTTCTTGCAACATGATAATAGTTGGATTCACTTGATTTATTATTGCACTGACTTCTCTGTGTTTGGGCAGGCCATTGAGACCTCTCACATTCCATGAGAGGAACTTCATTTATATTGTTTGGTATTTATTCCTCTCCCCCTCCCTTGAGGGGGTTTTCCTAATTTGTTATCTTCAGAACCCAGAATAACCTGTTGAAACAAGGTTCTCTGTTTTCCATTGGCAATGTCATTATCAGTTTTAATTTTTTGATGCTCAACATTTGATATTCTCCCTCTTCTTTTTCATTGCCAAAATCTATACGAGACTTCATAGTGCTCCTAGTTTGTTTAGGAATAAACTGAGGGGAGGTAATTTGTTGCAGAATCAGAGTACCATATTCCTCAGTCTAAAGAGTTTCACATATATCCACCCCTACATCCAAATATTCTCCTTTTTTCCTGTATTCCCCTGGTTTTCGGGACGACCCCTCAGTAGGATTTACTTGGCTCCTAGTAATGATTTTAGGGAGATGATATTTTTTTATTTTCCAATGCCTCAACTTTCTTCCTATGTTCTTCAGCATTGGGGTTTGGCTTTGGGATGCCCATTGGGCTTGAAGTATTTCCAGCATTGGGGTTTAAGGATCCTGACTTGGATGTGGATTCTAGAGATCATGCATTAGGGTTTGGATTTGTGATGCCCATGGGGATTACAATAATTTTAGCATTAGGGTTTGAGGATCCTGACTTGGATGGGGATTTGAGAGAGTTAGAAAGGTTAGCCTGAAGGTGATAGGCTTCCATGTCTTCTGATAATTCTCATACTCCCATAGTGGATAGAATTGAAAATTTATTTGAAACTAGAGGATTGGAACTTACCTAAGTATTTTTGTTGCCAAAAACCTATTGTTTTCCTTTGTCTTTCTGGGACCCTGCACCCTCTCTTTTATCTTTTTGGTAGACATAGTTTTCCTGATTGAAATTACCTCTACCAGGGAAACTTCTCAAATTTCCTATCTAGCATTCCTTGCTTATGCTTTTCTCTATTCATTTCCAGGTTAAGGCATTGATTGCATATATGTCCTTGATTTTTACATTCTGCACAAAATTTCGGTTTGTTCTCATATTATACCAACTATTTTCTATAGTATTATCCATACTCTAGCTCCACAAACCTTGGCAATTCATTATTCAAATTAGCATTTACGCAGATTCGTGCATGAGTCATCCTTATCCTAGCCAATGTCACATGGTTAATCGATATCAGGTCCCCTATAGTTCTGGCTATGCCCTGCAACCAATATTCATTGAAGAACTGGGCAAGTAGACTTGGGAGATGAAACCAAATAGGGGTAATG
Organism: Wollemia nobilis; assembly: GCA_028583015.1. NCBI lineage: Eukaryota > Viridiplantae > Streptophyta > Pinopsida > Araucariales > Araucariaceae > Wollemia > Wollemia nobilis. Next base: position 10,539,519 of record JAQPPZ010001353.1, read on the forward strand.
TTAATATTTTGCTTTTCAAGGTCAAAATATTCACCCCATCGTCTGAGAAAAATGCTCTTTTTGCCAAGAAACCAAGGACCTCATGTTAAAATGTGGTTAGCATCCTCCATATTGTTAAAATGGATAATGAAGAACCCTTGAGTTATAACTACCAACTCCAAGCTGCCTACTAGTTGCCATTTACCTGTCGCCTAAGCTCTAATAGTCTCCATGTCTGACCTACCTCCCAAAAACTTGTCTACCAGGGAGATTTCTTCCATTAAAAAAAAGGGCTCATGGAACTTGTCGGAGCTGAAATTTTATTATTTACTAGAACTAGGGGTGGAAGAGAGAGAACATCCTTTATTTTTTATCTAAGATTCTCAGCAAAAGACAACCACTTCTTGGGCCTCGCATTGTCCTTCTTATATTTTTTGTCGGGGTCAATCTGAGGAGGGTCGGACCCTCGTGTGATACCCGCCTCCAAATCTACCGTAGCCTAACCGCCTTCCTTTGGATCCTCACTTGATCCATTCTCGAGGTTCCCACCCACCCCTTTCGTACCTGCTCTACCTCTACCACCTTGGCTGAGATTCCTGCCCAAAAAATTCAAACCCTCACTCTCGTCACACCCGCTAAACCTCAACTCACTCATTCCTCTTGCTAAAGGAGAACAGTTAAAAAAAATCAAGACCTCTCTTGATGGTATACGGGTGTACCCAATATTATTTAATAGTGTAATAGATAGAATGAAAATGAAGAAAATATGATTTATTGAGGGAGTCCATAGACACCAAATAATAACACTATATAAAAATTCATGTGAAAATTGGAGTGGAGTCAATAGAGTAGTGAATACCCATATGATAGGTCCCTGTTATGTGTTTGATAATATTCTTAGATATTTTTGAGTGAATCTCTTGAGGTGCCTACAATTATATGGAACAATAACTAATAGCAGGGGCTATATCAAGTATAGTGTGAGTCAGATAGAAAATTCCTTCCACAAAATACTGATGCAATATAGTATCTACCAAATTTGGGGTTCAATAATCCTGAAGCTTAAAACTAGATGGATGCTACATGTATATTTCATCCTAAATTACCAATGCTAAAATACCCTCTTGACATCCATCTGATGTAACTTCCATATATATGAGATAATAATAGACAAATCCATCTTGATTGATTCAATCCTTGCCACTAGTGTAAATATCTCATAATAGTTCACTCTGTTCTATTTACATAAATCCTTAACAACAAGGAATACCTTGTGCTTCTCTACCTAACCATACAAATTATATTTGGTCCTATAGACCGATTTATATCCAAAAATATTATTCCCTTCTAGAAAAGGAACCAAATCATAAGTCTTGTTCTTCATCAAAGCTTCATACTCTACCAACATATCATCTTCCCATTCTAGCCTTCCCCTAGCTAGAGAATATGTGAGAGGATCCTAAGAGTGTGATAGATTTGAAAGTAATGCTTGTGATCCAAACAGAATATGTTGGCATATGATATTATACCACATGGTTTATGTAAAGTGGGGCACATATTAAGTTATAAATAGGTAGGAAGGAGTATTAAGAATCATGTAATTGCTTTAGAATCATGTATATAATTATCATAGCATATGTAGTCAAGAATATTATCATAAAATACTAACATGGAATATTCTTATAGAATGTTAAGTAATATGATTATAAATATTATAAAAGGGAAGGATGTAACCCTCTTATGAGAGAGTGAAGAATTAGAATATTTTTTAAGGAGATTATCCCATCTAAAAGGCCACAATAGTAATATTACTTGTTGGGGGTCAAAAATGACTCATGTGTCCCGAGTGCCATGACCTCCTAGGTGTGTGGATTTATTTGGGTATGTCTAGTACCCATGCCTCACTTTAGGCATCCATCCTATGAAGTCTAGGTATTATGGGATGGGGCTCCTTTGGATAACCTCTAAATTTTTTTACCAAGGTTGACTTCTTTTCTAGATGTAAATTTTGGTGCACTTCCTCCTAAGCTAGCCTAACCTATTATATGCTTACCAAGGAAAAGTGAAATATGAATAAGTGGTAAATAGCTAAAAGTTTTTTTTCTTAAATAATAATAAAAACTACCTAGTCTAGCTAGCCAAAGGTATAGGTGGCAATGGACAAAATATTGTGGCTCCTATTATGCACCTCAATGGGATGAGTGCAAACATGAACCAGGCATGAAAAAATTACATTAAACATGGTCTTAATTGCACAAGACTACAAATAAAATAATCCACTATAAAATCCAAGACAAAAATACTACGAGTATTCAAAATCCCCCATAGAATGATAAACAATACTTAGACTAGGAAAAAAATGCTAGATTAGTTATAGCTCCTTGTATTTATGTTAAAGCTCATCACACTCATATACAATTGGAATAGGCTTTATGGCCTATACATACCATGACCCAAGACTTGAGTGTATATTGAAATGTAGAATGGAAAGAGGAGAACAAATTATTCAAGGTTAGATACTAGACATACCAACAATTCAATATAATTTTTTTTTACCTTGAGATAGTTATTTATAATATTTACATCAACATTTGAAATTCAAAATTCCTTGCTAAAATTATTATAGGCAATAATACCTATTTTATTCCTAGTTTTTGAATCATAGGGATTGCATTACATTTATTTATGGGAGATCCAAATATGATTGAGGGGTCAAGCCACCATAAAATCCTACACGAGTGGCATAAATTATTTATGGAAGTGTCATTAAGAAGTTGAACTCCATACATGCAAATCAATGTTGAGTGATGGATTTTATCATTAGGAGTCTACTCTAGTGGTTGCAACCTTCTCCTTTATTGATCTCTAATCCATCTACATGAGTTTATCCATTTTCATGTTGGTTCACTGGGTTTCTGATGATTGTGTGGTATTGAACCCTTTATTTGGTGACCCAATTGATTTGGTTACTCCATTCTTGCATTGTTAGTTAACCTCAAGCTCACTTAATTCCAATTTTGTTATTTTCCTATTCATTTTTATTGTCAATTATTTGAAGACTCCTCTACATGGGGTTCCACTAGACCTCATTGGGTATACTCTTCTTGTCCCTCTTGCCACTATATTTCTAGGGGATCCATATGTGGATTAAAAATATTGATTACTTGACTTGTGCTATCCATTTCATTCTTTCCCTATAAAGTCCTTAGGCTTTCCATTATGGGTATGTCACTTATGCCAACAAGAAACTACCTCTAGGTATATGGACTACTACAACCCAATTATTGAAATAGGGTAGCCTGGTTTTGTAGCCCATCTACTAGATTAGTAAATGGGTCCTAATTAAAATCCTTTTAATCACCACTAGAAGGGTTTCAAGATTCATATTGGTGGTAAAGCATGACATATTCACCACCAAAAAGGCTATGATATTTTGTAGGTTTAATTTAGGTGAATGACCTTACCTCATGGTAGGGAACCTTTGAGTAGACTACCCCTTGTTTGTATCTTCTTCAAACTTGATAGATGGACGAAACCTTAGGGCCTATAAGATACTTATATTTTAGTAATAGTGTTGATTATATTTCTTTTAGAATAGAGGTATGACCCTATGTAGTGTAATCCTCACCATATGATATACTGAAGGAGTGCATAGATGCCAAATAATCTCACTAAATAAAAATTCATGTAAAAATTAGAGAAGATCCAATGGAGTAGTGAATACCCATATGATAGGTCCCTATTATGTGTTTGAGAATCTTCTTAATTATTTTGAGTGACTATCTTGGGATGCCTACAAATATATGGAATAATAACTAATAGTAGCTGCTATATCAGGTATAGTGTGAGTAGCATAGAAAATTATTTCCACAAGAGATTGATGCAACATAGCATCTACAAAAGTTGGGGTTCAATAATCCTAAAATTTAAAACTATATGGATATTAAATGTAGATTTCCTCCTAAATTTCCCTGTGCAAAAACACCCTCTTAACATCCATCTGATAGACCTTCCATCTATATGAGATAGCAATGGAGAGAACCATCCTGGCCAATTCCATCCTTGCTACTAGTGTAAATATCTCATTATAGTTCACTCCCTTCTATTGAGATAAACCCTTAGAAATTATGCATACCTTGTGCTTCTCTACCTAACCATCCAAAGTATATTTTGTCCTATAGACACATTTGTAGCCAAAAATATTCTTCCCTTATAGAAGAGTTACCAACTCCCAAGTCTTTTTCTTCATCAAAGCCTCGTACTCTACCAACATATCATCTTCCCATTCTAGCCTTCCATTAGCTAAAGAATATGTGATAGGATCCTAAGAGTGTGTTATATTTGAAAGTAATTCTTGTGTTACTTAACCCTTAAAAGTAACACATGTTGTAATATGATATTACACCACATGGGGTATGTAAAGTGGGCCACATATTAAGTTAGAAATAGGTAGGAAGGAGTGTTAAGAATCATGTATGTAATTGCTTTAGAATCATGTATATAATTGTCATAGCATATGTAGTTAAGAATATTATCATAGAATACTAACATAGAATATTATAATATAATGTTAGGAAATATGCTTATAAATATTATAAAAATGGAAGGATGTAATCTTCTTAGGAGAGAGTAAAGAATTATAATATTTTGTAAGGAGGAGGCCACAATAGTAATATTACTTGTTAGGGGTCAAAAATGACTCATGTGCCCTGAGTGTCATTATCTCCTAGGTGTGTGGTTTTTTTGGACATGTCTAGTGCCCATGCCTAATTTTAGGTAGCAATCCTAGGAAGTCTAGGGATTATTGAATAGGGCTTCTTTGGATGACCTCCAAATGTTTTACCAAGGTCAAATTCTTGTCTAGATGCAAACTTTGGTGCTCCTTTTTCTAGGCTAGCCTAACCTATTAGATGTTTACCAAGGAAAATTTAAAGAGAAATAAGTTGTAAATAACTAAAAGAAAACTTTTAAAAATAATAGCAAAATATTCCTATATTAGCTAGCCTAAGCTATAGGTGGCAATGTGCCAAATATTTTGTCTTGTATTATGCACTTGAATGGGATGAGTGAATAATACAAGCCAAAATATTCATGATAATAATAAATTGAACACAATACTAATTGCACAAGACTACAAATCAAATAATCTACTATGAAAGCCAAGAAAAAATAGTGAGAGTAAACACAATGCCCCATAGAAGGATACACAATACTCAAACTAGGATAAAAATGCTAGATTTCTCATAGATCTTTGTATTTATGTTTAATATCATTACATCCATATGAAATTGGAAGAGGTTTGTGTTGTAAATTTGAGCAAGTTTTGTTGTCATTGATGTCAAGAGTTTTGATGACTAGTTTTCCTGTCATTGATGTCAAAATGTTGATTCTCTAAAAGACAAGGAAATTGTTAAAAGGAAAAGGGTATAATATTTATTTTAAATATTATATGCCTAAAGAGGCTGAAAAGGTTTAATACCCAAAAAAAAAAAAGCAAGCTTAAAAAGAAATAATAATATTATAATTTTTAATATTATAATATATGGGCAATAGGAAGAGGTGAAAAATAACAAGGTCCAAAAAATCATTAAAAAAAGATATCCCTGACAAGTCCCATTGAGCAAGTTATAAATGTTGGCAAAGATTTTAATTTATTTAAATTAAAAAATTTTAACCTATGGCTAAACTTTTAATTTAAATAATTAATGGCACCAATGGTTCAAAGTTTCAATTTGAATTCGAAGGAGGGCCAACGTGTTTCAATCCAAAGGCAAAGGTATTTAAGTATAAGCAATTTAAATGCCCATGTGATAATATAATTCATGCACTCAAATTCGAAAGGAAGAAGACAAAAGATTTACGCTGAGCTTGAGAAAGAATCTGTGGTATAAAATAAGATGATGAAATACTAAGTTTCATCATGCTGGATAGCATATATGGCAGTGGGAAAGTGGCTAAGGCACTCACGAAGGGAAGGTCATGGTTTCGAATCGCACACAGTTCATTTTGGTGAAGGAGGAAGGAGTTTTCATTTTCGATGAAATTCATGAGAGGCAGACTTTAATACGAAAATATGGACCTTTGGTTCACATGCGGGCATGTAGCCCAAGCGGTAGCCTAGCCTTGGGCTAGGGCATTGTGGTGGCATAGGTCACGGGTTCGAGTTTGGGCATTGGTCATTGAAGACGTGCACAATATTTTTGTGGGTAATTTATTAAGGTATGCATTTTGAATTAAATTTTGCCAAAGGTTTTTGGAAAGTGCAAGTTGTTTTAAAGCCACGTGATATTAAAAAGGGCATGTGTAAAATTTTTTAGGGAGTCATAAGGGTTTTTGATTAAATATTTTATTTTGGGTGCTTAGAAAATAAATAAAATATTAGATATTATAAGGTGTAAGCAAGGAATTTTATTTTTATGTGTGTTGAATGTTATTTTGAGAGTGTTGGAGATTATAAGATGTAAACAAGGAACTTTATTTTTGATATATGTTGAATATTATTTTGAAAGTGAAGGAGTTATAAGGTGTATTTGTGACTTGACATTTTATTGTATTTTTTGTATGGTGAAATATTTGTTGAGATAAATATTCTTGTGGAGATTTTGAGATAGACTGTTGCTATCTAACCTAGAATTGGTAAAATGATTTGGTTGTGAGTAAAACAGGTTTTGAAGATATATCTCCATCAAAGAAAAGAGGTATGGGCACATCATATTTTGTTTGAAATTTTGGAATGAATGTTGTGAAATATAAGGTGGAGTGAAAATGATTGATAGATATTTTTGGAAATGAATGAGCAAGTTTAAGTGCATCTTGTTGATGGATGATTTGATTTGAGATAGATTGAGAAATATTTGAGTTAGGGTTTGAGACCCACATTGTTCTCTTTGTTTGAAGAAGTTTGAAAACACTTGTTTACGGTTATTGAGAAAGTTGTGTTTTATTGATTGAATGATTGAGTGAAATTCTTAAGCATTGGATTTGATTGATGTTGAAAGTGAATATGCAAAAATTAAAAACCAAATTTGTGAAAGTGATAGACTTAATGATTGAGTAGAACATATTGAGTTTTTGATAGAGTACATCATTCTCTATATGTTCTAGAGGTTAAAAGATTTTTGAATAGAATATATCTAAACTGATTCAAATTAAAAGAGTTACCTTGAAGACTAAACAAAAAAATTGATAACATTGTGTGTAAGATTTGAGATTGATTGAGCATATTTTATGAGTTGTTTTGAGTATGTATTGAGAACATATTGAGTAAGTTCTTATAAGGACTTGAAGAGTATATTTTAGGTAAGTCTTGGTGAAGACTTGAGAGCATATTGAGCAAGTTATTGAGAGGAATTGAAGATCAGACTTGAGGTAAGTCTTGTTAAAGACTTGAGAGTATATTGAGCAAATTTTTAAGAGGACTTGAAGAGCATATTTGAGGTAAGTCTTGGTGAAGACTTGAGAGAAGATTGAGAAAGTTCTTGAGAGTACTTGAAGAGCAGACTTGAGGTAAATATTGGTGAAGACTTGTAGGTAGATTTGAGGTAAGTCTTGGTAAAGACTTGTAGGTAGAGTTGAGCAAGTCTTTGTGAATATTTGAGAGCAGAGTTGATTGATTGATTTGTTCAAGTTTTTTGTTAATGCTTGGTGAAAATATAAGTAGAGTTGATTTGTTATTGGATCAATCTTTGTGTTAAGGCTTGAGGAAATCTTTGGGGACGAATTTTGGTATAGATTTATGAGTAAATTTGTGCTAGAACTAAGAAAGAGTTAGAGAAGATTTATACTAAACTTGGAATAGATTTTGGTGTAGATTTGAGACAGAGTTGAGAGCAAGCTTTGGAGATGATAGATCAGAGGATAGGAGTCTCTAATGAATTAGATCCATTAGATAGGGTAGTGAGTATAGAGGTCCTCTATGGAGAGAGATCTACAAGCAAGAGCACTGGAGGAAAAATTTTTCTAGATCATTAGCTAGAGTATATGGGAAAAAGTTCTTCTATGGATAGATATCCATAAACCAGAGCAAGCGAAAAGAGTTCTCCTATGGAGTGTGATCCACAAACTAGCTATGAAGATAGAGTTGTTTTGTGGAGAGATATCCACAAACCAGTTGAGGAGACAAATATCTCTTGGATCAAGTTCCATTAACCAAAGAAGAGGGAAAAGAGTTCTCCTATGGAGAAAGATCCAAAAATTAGAGTATAGGGGATCGATGTCTCCTTTGGATAGAGGTCCATAAATATTGGAATAGGAAATTAATTCCCAAGATGATTGGTTGAGAAAATTTAGTAGAAATATTTTCTCCTTGGAGTAGCCTACATTGGATGAACCACATTAAATTGGTGTCTCTATTGTGTATGATGATTTGTGCATTAATTTGATTATTGCTATTGATATTGTGACTTAACCAAAAAGCATGCACCCATATACTGTATTATACCATATCCATTCATTCAAGCATAAAATATTGACAAGATTGCATAGATTCAACAAAATAAACGTTTCTTGTATTAATAATTGCAAATAATCTTGATTACAATCATACCCCTCTTAGGGTCACTAAAATGATGATACAATCAATACAATGCCAAAGACCTCAAAAGGGTAGGTTCACTAATGTCACTTTTCAACTAGTCCCAAACTGCTCTAGGGTGGAGTTGCCCTCTTCTTCACATTGAGGAAGAAACTTGATGGTTGAGTCTCCTTTGAATATATTCCCTGCGGTCAAGAAACAACATAAAAGTATAAAAAATATAGGCAACCTCTCATGATGAGGCCCTTTTGGAAAAAATGCATAAAGATACCATTAAGAATGCATAATCAAGAAAGCATGAAAAGCATATTTAAACTATGTTAATTGGATCAAGATTTATGGAATTGCATAAAGAAAGATAACAACTAAACAATGAATGGACCAATTATGTGAAATAAAGCATGAAAGTGCATAAATAATCCATTAAAGCCTACTTAATGCAAATGCAATGAAACTATTCTAAACCTAATTCTATCGGTCATAAATCTTCTAAACTATAATTGAACCATGAAAATAGCTAAACTAAGCTAATTAGTCAGATAGAAATGAGAAAAGTAAGGTGGTGATACCTCTGCTTCAAACCATAGCACTGGTGAGCGGTCTGCACTATAACCTATGATTGAAAGATACGGTTAGAAATCAGATAGGTTTACCCTCAATTTCAAGGGTAGTGGGCTTGAACTCCTTGTCCGAATTAATGTTCAAGGGTCACCTTCAATGTCCTTTTGATAGGTTTGGCGGTTGATTCATTGTGAGAGGCCTTCGTTTGCTCGAATATGTGCTTCTTAGCTCTCCTAGGCTCCTAGGGCATCCATAGCAAATCAATATTTAGGTGAATAGCAAAGTGGCCTTCAAATGCATGAACTCAGTATGCAATTCGATAGGGCTTCGCTGCTCACTTGATCAATTTACTCTCTCTTGATAATTCGTCAGTGCTTCGCTATACAAATAATCTATATCTTCTCCCCATTTGAAGGGGGTATTTATAGCATGCCCCTAGGGCTAGGGGTGGCTTCATGGAGAAGCCAAGATCAATAAGGGGTGGTTAGGATAGTTGGATTGGAAGCTTTCATCCTTTAACCGCCCTCTTCTAGAACTTATGGTTGTTCAAACCGATTTGGCTTGGATGAAGGTCAACTAAATTTTAGTTAAGATCATAGGTCACAACTGTGGTCCAGACTGTAAACCACAGGTTTCAATCACAGTTCAGCCTATAGACCGTAGGTCTAGGCTATGGTTTAGAATGATTAGGCCAAGGAGCCCAATTGAGTGGTTAAAACCACTGCTCTATCTTGGAGTCTATCCAAGATCTTCCATATGGTCTTCTAGCATGTCCATATGAGTAGTCACCTTCAACATGACATGTTTTAGGTGTCTACAAATGCCCCTTTTGAGATGCATTGTGAGATAAAACAATGCTAAGAAAAAATAGACCTCCTAAAATGATGTTGAAGGTTCTATGATGATCATTATTCAGATCAACATTAGATGCCCTAGGTCCAGCAAAAGGACATGCATCCTAGAATCATTGCTTCTAACTCTTTGGAGGCTTAAATTTGAAAAGTCTGTACTTATCATCAGACATTCGGATAGCATCAATGCCAAGTAGGCTTTCGCACCTATCAATCAGAAAGGATGAGATTTACAAACAAATTATCATATTTTTTATTTTCCCCAAGCAAAGGGGTAAGCTTATGATAGTTGTTGACAATGATTCACAAGGACGAATGCAATTTTGACAAGATCAAGGGATCTACATTTCTCAGGGATATTCTATTGATTTTGATTCTGATTTGATATTATGACTACCCCCTCAAGCAATGAGTCAATGAGTTTAATGATAATTATTGAAGCGATGAGGTCACTTGACCACCATGGATGATCTGAACAAATTTAGATTTTAGTATATTAATGCCTTGGCTAGGCCTAGTTTAGCTTATGATTCCAACTATCAATAGTGATTTACACATTCCTATCCCATGGAGCAGTCAGGCTACAATAATTGTATTAGAGAATCAAAATGATACAAATCCAATTAGTTCTGTGTTGAATCAATTTGTCGATGATTTGCTAAAAAAGATGTCATAGGAGACATGACATGCGACGCCTCATTCCTGTGGAGCAGTCCAACCATGAGGGCCTTCTTAGGGATTGAGAAGAAACATATCAAATCAATGATGACCATTTTTACCCCAAATGTCCTTATGGTTAATTAATCATCTTGTCAGATTGCATGGATCGCAACTCGCTACAACTACAAAGTGTATAGGGTAAATAGTTGAATACGAGGCACATTTGGATTTTGACTTATTTGATTTTTTTTTAATGTTTTGAATTTTGAATTGAGTTTATTTATTTGGCTAGGAGGTGTGGCGCTCTATGAAAGGATTGTCATAGTGGCGACCTTGGTTGAATGTACTTTATAATCTTAGCCAGATATTTTATTTTTAATTGGATCTCGGTGCTTGATTATCACTAAATTTCTAAACTGATTGATTTTTGATCCCCTGGGATTCATTAATTTACCTTTTTAAGCCTTTTTACGATGGGATTTTATTAAATTATTTTCCAGTTGCAAACCACGACTAGGGTCTACGGTTCCCATTTGCAATTTTGGGAACCGTGGCTAGGGTCTACGGTCCACATAAAATATGAAAAGCCTATAAAAAACTCAATTTTCAAATTCCTCTCATTATTTCCTGACAACGACCTAAAATTTGGAGCTTTGACATTGATTGAAAACCTACAAAACACCACACTCACATCTACACAATGCACGATGGCAGAGTGTGGGCATGCTTCTTCTAGCCGCGATGACCGAGGTGAGGGTAAGGTAAATTGAAACCCAGATATCATAGCCATTACCAATAAAATTAACCAAATTAATTAATCGGTTAATCAATCACATTAAAATGTTGGAAATGAACCACACCTTAGGGTAGGTTAGCTTAGGTTTATGGTTATTTATTTTTTTTGTTTTTAGTCATGGTAAAATACCCAATGGAATTTTAGATGGATCCCAATTGATAAATTGGGGACTGCAACTTCCAGCTATGGTCAGCATTTGAAATCCTAACGGTCAATTTTTGACCACATGCGGACCGTAGGGTTGACCCACGGTTCACAAACTTTAGAAAAAAATTATCAAATTTTTAATTTTTCTAAGGTTTAATAGGTAAATAATATTATTTAATATATTTTTGACCTATCTAAGTGACATTTTTTATTTTAATGACTTCCTAATGACATGTTTTTGCATTTTTTTTTTTTTTTTTTTTTTTAGCCATTTTTAAAAGTTTTTGCTTGTTTTTAGTTAGATTTTCCTTATATTATTCTTTTTATTTTAGAGGTTGACCTCTAGAGCTCGTGAGCCTGATATCCTTAAGACTCTTCATGGGCAACTCACTAATGGTGAGCATGCATGGTTTAGAGCCATCGAATTCGGCTACGTACTAGATCTTCCCACTATCATGGTAGATCAAGCCTACTTGACTATGTTGCCCCGATGTTGGAATGCATGGAACAACACATTTCACCTGCCTATAGGTGAAATGATGGTGACATTGGAGGATATCTATAGGATATTTAGGATCCCCATTGATGGTGAGGCCATCGTATCTTCTACTTCTAGGGCTAAGGAGCCCATTTTTTATGCTATCTTCGATGCTCGAAGCGAGGAGGCTCAATGCAGCATTGATCATGGAGGGGTCCATATCGGCTACTAGCAGGGAAATAATGACTTCTCTATTCGTGAGGCCATCTTTATGCACTTGGTGATGCAAGTTGTCCTTCCAGACTCCTCAGGTGTGAGAATTCCTTGGAACCTTCTAGCCACTATTCACATAATGGTTTAGAGCTCAGTGGCTCAGCCATTATGATTGGCTTGGAGGAGCACCTTACTCTACCAGTTGTATAGATAATTGTACCATATTACAGATCGAAGCCATCAAGGTATTATTTGTAGCTTAATTCTTTATATTTGGGGTTGGCATCACATCAGGATAGAGTGTCCTAGGGAGCTAAAATTTACATATCACAGATATTGATGATGCCCACCAGTGCTATACCACCTGTTGGCCTTGAGAGGATGAGGGGTTCAAGAGTAGGACCCATGCTGGTGACACCCAACATTACATCACATAGTTTGCAGGACTCAACCCAGATGATATTAAGTGGTAGCTGTATATGGAGTGCCTTGAATGGATTGAGGTTGGCAAGTGGCTTCGACAGGATAATTGGGACAGATGGTTACTCGGCCAGAAGGCTGATATTAGAGAGTATCAGTTTTACTCTCATGTTCGATGGTAGTTTGGCCTGGTTCAAGATATTATTGAGGTCCCATTCATCTATAGGTTCTTGGCTTTAGAGACACATATTTCATGGATTTAACCTTCGATTCTAGGGGATGAGCCAGATGATTTATAGGATACTAGAGTTTACAGGCCTACTACCACTCTAGCATATGATGAATGGTGGTCGATGCTATGGTGGCATGGATCAGGATCTCTGTGCTGAGTTAATGATTAGGCAGAGACGACGATGTATCCTGATGAGCGCAGGGTGTGCCAATGGATAGATGGTATATGGGGTATAAAGGCCACCATTGAGGAGTCTCCCAGGGGTGACCCATATGATGAAGCCTCAGATGAGGGTGAGGTTCCTCTTGACAATGCAGAGAGGCTACTCTTAGCTTAGGTTGCTGACTTGTAGAGTTAGATTGACATATATTAGACTTAACAACATGATCGAGACTAGAGATAAAGCTAGCTAACCAAAATAGATAGCTAGCTAAGGTGTAGGAGGAGATTACCAGTATCACAGAGAGAACTTCATCATAGAGTCTCAGGTCTAGGAGCTCACTAGTGCCCATGATATAGCAGTAGCACAGTGGGGTGAGGTCGTTGTAGAGAGGGACTTGCTCAAGATACAAAGGGAGACCTTCCATCCTCTCAGGTTGTCATGGGACCTCTAGTAGCTCCACTAGTCATAGGTGTGGATCCTATGGCAGAGATCAGGTGGCTCACTTCTCTCGTAGAGGAGAGAAATGACCGATTGGATGCGAGGGAAGCTTACATATCTTAGCTAGAGGGCTTCATCAAGCTGAGGGGGCTATAGGTGCCAGAGGATAGGTAGGATATGGGGTCACAGAGGACCAGGACCAGGACTACAGGGTAGTCTTCATCCAATTCCAGCCATCGGACCCATAGGACCAAGAGGACTCACCAGTCTTCTAGTACACATGGTTCCAGCTCTCACAGGAGCAGCAAGGATGACGAGGGTGATTCACAGGTTGGGGGTGTAGGGCCTCCTTAGTACACATTTTTTGATGTATGCATTGTACCATTTTTTATTGTAAGGTCGAGAATGTACACAGTTATAGCCTACGAGTATTTTTGTACTCTCGATGTACTCTTGAGACATATTTATATATGATATGACTAATCATTTATGGCTCATTATTGTGTACTCATTTTTTTTTTATTTTATGTTTATGTGATGCACATGGATGCAATGCTTATGTTATGTTGATGCTATATGATGTGATGTATGATGTCATGCACTAGACAACTATTTAATTTATGATGATGGTATGCAGTGATCTAGATGCTTAGATGTGCTTTTGATGATAGATGCAAATGAATGCAATGTTTTTTCTTAATGCATATTTGATATTGCTTTATTGTATGCATTACTTTGTTGAGATGCTTTATTTACATGGTAGTAATCTAATGTAAATGAACCTGTATGCTTTAATCACTTAAAACATAAGGAATGAATGCAACATATGTTTGAAAATCTAATGGATGACACCACAAAATGTGTAAAAAAATCATGATTTGTAATTGAGAATCCTTGTAACAAGAATTTAATCAATTAATCACCCATATATGAAATGCAATGGTATGAAGTTGTATGATGCAAATGATATAATATGTCATTCTATTTTCTTTCGCACTTTGAATGATAATCACGATATAGTCAGTGGTCGTCTAAACATTGTTGTTGATATTCATCCAATATCTATCCTATATGTTCATCTGTGCTTTATTTAATGAGGTATCACTTGGAAACTTTGCAATTTAATAATTTGAAATGACTTTTACCATTTGATGGTTTATGCCTTTAGCATTTTTTGCTTTATATTTTTTTTGAGGTTTTCCATGAGACTCAAACACCCTAATTGTCTTATCAAAAGTTGTATACTGACCATACTAGACTTCTGAGATATAAGGCTTTTGCTAGGATAGGCCCTAAATTTTCATTATACCTGTGTATGCACATGAATATTTGAAGATAAGACACAAGCATTACCCGATGTCATACGGGATTCTTTTAGCCCATTGCTAAGATAAGGGTTCCAAAAATGTCTTATTCAATCCCAAGTTAAAATTTTAGTTGGACTAAGCCACTAGGCAATGCAGGACACCTGAAGCTAGCTCTTCCACATTCAAACATTGGTCTTGTTCATAAGCGAGATGCTAATGCATCAAAAATATCATCATGCATAAGGTACAATAGTGTTGGCAATCCCAGGGATTCAAGTTTGCTCCCACTCATTCTTTTTCAATTTTTTGAGATACTTGCTCATATGTAGTGAAGCAAGGGAGTCGATTCCATTTTGACTTTGAATTTCTTTGGATATTCATTTGATATTCACTGGAATCTATTTTCTGATCTTCATTTGATCTAGATTTGAACTTTGATTTATGATCTTCACTCGATCTTGATGTGAACTTTTATTTTTGATCTTCATTCGATCTTCACTTGAGCTTTGATTTTTGATCTTCATTTGATCTTCACTTTCTAGAATTTACATTTGATAATTCTCTTCAAAAAATTTCCTTTGGGGGATTTTACTATTTATGTAATATCGATTGAGTGTATCGATCTATGATATCAATATAGGATATCAATCTGGGATGTCGATCTATGATATCGATCTAGGGTATCAATATTGGGGATTGATGTGGGATATCACTCTGGGATATTTCTCATTTTATCATAAGCAAGGGATTTTGAGTAGGAAATACACTTGTCCTTTTACCAACTGCCAACATTTCCCATACCGTCCACACAAGGGGATAAGCAAGAATAACTCTTTTCACTTTAGGATACCCGGTCTTGCTTCATAGCTTTCATCTTTCCCTAGTCCTTATTAGGATTTATTAATTTGTTTATTAATGATAGAAATCTGATATGCTAAGGGCTATATTAACTGGGCCTTAACTACAAAAGTAAAGCAAGCTTTCTATCAACTCTTGATAAGACCTCTAGGTATGGCTGAGTGACCGAAAAACCTGAGTATATCTTCATAGCAACATTATGGGTTGTGTTGAAAAACATAATTACTCACATGAATTATGGATTATGATAAATGCAGAAGCGCATGATTACAACACAAACACGGCGTCACTTGTAAGATTGACAAACACAATACCTTCTATTACGAAATGCAATGGATGACGTATGCCTATTTGCAATGCAATGGAGTGAATGCATGAACAAAAATGCATAATGCAGAATGCAAATGTTTTTTAATTTTCAGCTTTACCATTTTTTTTGGATTTTATTGATTTTATAATTTTTATGAGTTTTTGAGCCTCATATCTTGACCAAACGATGAGTACATGCCTTTAGAGCCTTTATATTGACCAAGCTATTCTTAGGAACCCTTGGAGATTTTAGGATTGACCAAAGGGATTATGAGCACATTTGGGGCATTTTGGTATGACCAAGCAATTTTAAGAATCCTTGGAGCCTTTGGTTTGACCAAGAAGTTTTTCAAAAACTCTTGGTACCTTTTGATTGACCAAGCTACTCACATATGAGCTTGGAGCATTTAACTTGACCAAACTGCTCATGAAAGAGCTTGGAGCATTTTAGGATGATCGAGCGGTATTCAACAACTCTCGAAGCCTTTGATGATGACTAAAGGGCTTACAGATGCCTTTGGAGATTTTAATTTGACCAAACTACTCATTAAAGAGCTTGGATCCTTTTAGGATGACCGAGTAGTATTCAACAACCCTCGAAGCCTTTTACTATGCTCTCAAGCATATAATACCTTAATATGGATGATGTTAAGAGGTTCAAACTCTTAAACACCCCTAAAGATGTTAGGCTATAAGTACCTGGACCAATCCTTTCAGATATGATATAGGGCCCTAACCAATTAGCCATAAATTTTTCCCCCAGATCAGGTGGCAAATTAGAGTTCTGTTGGTTCTCTTTCAAGACAATATCTCCAACTTCAAAGTATATTTGGTGGACTTTGACATTGTAAGCTCATTTTAGTCACTCCTGATAAACACGGAGATGCTCCAGGGCATTCACGTGATGTTCATCGAGTAGCGTCAGTTGATCCAGTCGAGCTTTTCATGTAATTTCATCATAGATGAACTCTTTCAATGTGATGCACAACGTTGGAATTTCCAATTCCAAGGGTATAATGGCCTCAATGCCATATACTAGTGAGAATGAGGTTGCCCCTATGGGTGTCCGAATACTAGTCCTGTAAGCCCACAACACAAGGGGCAGCTAGATATGCTCATATTTATGGTTTTCTTGGACCATATTTTTCAAGATGGCTACCACTATATTATTTGAAGCTTCAGCTTACCCATTTTCTTGTGGATAGTATGGAGTTGAAAAACTGTGTTTGATTCTATATTTAGATGTCAAAGCTCTCACAATTTTATTCTTGAAAGACGTTCCATTATCCTATATTATTTTGGATGGAATCCCAAAATGACTTATGATATGCTCTAGTATAAACTATGCTATACATTCTTTGATTGTCATTGTTAGGGGTATTACTTCCACCCACTTTGTAAAATAATCAGTAGCTGTGATTATAAATGTATGTCGGACCGATGATGGGGGAGAGATATTTCCTATAAGATCTAGTCCCCATTGATAAAATGGCCAAGCCACTTGGATGGGTTGTAAGGCCTGCGATGGCAAGTACGTAAGATTAGCATGATGCTGATATTTGACTCATTTATTGACATACACATTACAATCCTTCTATGGAGTGGGCCAAAAGCAGCCCATAGGAATAATGCACTTGCCGATGGTCATGCCACTAAAATGGCCACTGCATGTACTATCATGAGCTTGTGAGATCGCCCAAGATGACTCTTGGGGCTCTAGAAAACAAAGGAGAATTCCATCATAGCTTCTACGATACAGAATGTCTCCTATTAAGATATATTTTTTCACTTTCTATTTAAATGTGCAAATTGCGGTACGCGATAATCTCTCTGGGATTATACTAAGATTTAGGAAGTCTCTGATTTATGACATCCAATTTTGATAAATCTCAGCTTCGACTACTAAGATGACTTGCTCTCCCTACGTATTTAATTTTACAAATGTAGACTTAGAAACAACCCTATGGTGAATGGTAGTACCACTCCTCGTTGGACTCTGAGAGGTTAATGACCCCCAAGGTGCCTTATTAAGAAAGTATTTAGCTTTGCAGAACCACTCAGCTTTTGGTTCTACACTAATCATGTTGACCGACTCTTTGTTATCATAAGCTACATGCTCTGCTGTCAGATGTGAGAGTGTATTGACATGAATGGTAGTAAAATCCACAAATGGATTTTTATGGATTAGAGATCCCAAAGATGCCATGGTGTTTGCAAACATGTTTTACAACTAAGGGATTTTCTCGATGTCATACCATTCAAATTTGGCCAAATAGGTGGCAACTAAAACTTTATAGGCTTTTAGTACGAGACATCGACACTGAAAGAGCCCCTTGACTTGATTTACTATGAGTAAGGATTTGCCAAAGATGTTCAATCTCTTGATATTCATGGTGAAATCTATGTGGAGGCCTAGCAGTAGGGCTTCATACTCAGCGTTGTTGTTGGTGCACATAAAGTCCAACTTGAATGACAAGGGCATGGGAGCTTATTGTGACATGAAAAACACTATTTCGATACCACCCCCTTGTTCGCATTTCAAACCATCAAAGAATAGAGTCATATCAACATTTTTCTCTGGTTCTTTGGGTTAGGGAGCTTCAGATACGACAAAGACTACATCATCCGGAAGCTCTATGGTTAGAGGCCTACTATTTGATAGCGGTGCCTCAACTAATTGATTAGCTATGACCTATCCCTTAATGGACTTCTGGCTTATGAATTCTAGATCAAATTTTGTCAATAGCATGATCCACTTCATAGTACGCGTATTATGATATGTTTTACTCATCATGTACTATAAAGGGTTTTGTTTTGATATAACATATGTTGTATGACTCAACATATAGTGCCGCAATTTCTTTGTAGCGAACACTACTGCTAGGAGGCTCCACATGTACTAGTAATAATTTGATTTTATCTTGTGTGTAGGTACTTAGGTTCAAATTATATCCAAATAAGAAGACCTAGATCTAGACAGTAACCCAAGGCCACCTCACCCCATAGATTTAGATTTAGTAGTAGAACCATACTACAACGCTTAACTATCTAACCTCAAATTATTGTGAACCAAAGTCATCCGATCATCATATGCTCTACACATAAATCTATCAGCCTCTTTATGACCAACATCTAAACATCATTCGATCATAGATCTAGAAGATTCATACGCATACCCAAAATTAGAGACGTCACACACAATAGCTTGATATCCAATGAAGTGGTGGTCACTACAAACCCGCCCCCACATTTCCTATAGCTACAAAAAGAAATTGCACAATTTTCATTTGTAAAAGGAAATCAATCCCTTCATGCTTGTATAACCCCTGCATGGGTCAAAATTGTAATAAAGAGGACAAATAAAAAATTTACTATTTCTTTCCTTCCTTTTCTTTATATTTCTTTTACATGGCACATCCTTTTATCATCTATAGTATTAGTTTTTATATAAAAATTTCATAACGATATATCATAATATTTATAGAATATAGATTACTTTAAATTATTTACCTAACTAAATTTATAAATATAAAAATTAAATAATCAAGTGGTATTAGCTCCACTAGTTAAATTCCTCAATATTTAAAGAGGAGACCAAGGTTCAAATCTTACCAAGAGATACATGGATAATATTCAAGTTTTTTTGTAATACCATTATGTGGTGATGATGTAATACTGGTGGGGCATGTTTCAATCCCATATAACCATTTGAAAATTAAATAGAGTTATTTTATTTTATTAAGATAAATTAAATTTTAATCTATAATCCAAAATAAATTAAAAAATTCATTAATAATTAATGTATTTTAGAGTGAGAAGGGACACAAATTTTGTCTTGATAAGTAGCAAAAAAAATGGTTATTATGGAGAACTTAGCTACCAGTAGCATGCCATAGTTGAGGAGGTAATATTTTTTTGAACAAGAAGAAAAAAAATAATGGATCTATGATACTGAATATGTAGATGACACATGGTTTACTAAGATATTAAATCAAAATGAGATACTAGAAGATAATATAATTGTTGAAAAAATATACAGTTTGTATGTTTTGTGGATATTAGTTCATAGAGTTAGGGTTTTAAAATTTTCACAATAATATTGAATGAAAGTGAAGATTGAATTCATCCCACTAACACTTCTAGAGAGTAAAATCTAGTTGTATAAATATGTATAATGTTACCATCAATATTTCAATACCTATAACAAGCTATAATTTGATTAATTTGAGTCAAAAAAATGGGTTTAATGATAAGAATGTAAATATTATATCCTAAGATCTCCTATGACATGAGATCAAAGACATGATAAAAATATTACAAAATAAAAACAATCAAAAGAAAAAATAAATTGCTTAGAAGACCAAAGAACACAAGCTTATACTAAGAGGGGGGTGAACAGTATAAGATAAAACTTTTTATTTTTCTTTCCAAAGAAATATTATCCAATATTATCAATTGTAATAATAAAACAATGCATAGATCATCACACACATAAGAGACACAAATTTAACGTGGTTCACCCAATGTGGGCTACATCCATGAAGAAAATATTTCTTATAATTTTTCTCAACAAATCTCTTAGAAAAAAATTTCCTATTACAATGTTTATGGGTACCAATCCAAAGGAGATACCAATCCCCTATGCTAAATTTTATGGACCTCTATCCATAGGATACATCAATCCCATTTTCTCTGGTTCGTGAACCATTATCCACAAGAGACCTAAATCCCCTTTGCTCTGGTTCATGGACCTCTATCCATAGGAGACCTCAATCCTCTATGATCTGGTTCATGGACCTATATCCATAGGAGACCTCAATCCCCTATGCTCTATTATGCTTTAATCCTTTACCCAAGGCTTTCTTAATTCTACTCCAAAACCTACTCTCAACTCTACTCATATCTACTCCAATTCTATAAACAAGACTTGCTCAAATCTGCTCCAAAACTTGCTCTCAACTCTATTCAAATATTCTCCAAGCCTACACACAAGGATTGTTCAAATCCTCTTACCAAACCTACTTAATATTCTCCAATCCTACACACAAGGCTTACTCAAATATTCTCACCAAACCTGCTCTCAATTCTACTCAAATCTGCTCCAAGTCTATACACAAGACTTGCTCATATATGCTCACCAAAATCTACTCTCAACTATACTAATATCTATTTCAATTCTACACACAAAAATTGCTCAAATATGCTTATAACATTTGCTCAAATCTACTCATAACACATACTCAAATATGCTCATAACACATGCTCAAATCTTGTATACAAAAACAATGTTCATCTATTTCCAAATATTGCATAATGATGTCATCAAGTGCTTTATCTAATATTCAATGTGCTTTATTTAACTAAAGTAGTTTAGACATATTCTACCCAGAATTCATTTAACCTCTTGAACAGAGAGAGACTAATATACACTAACAAATGCTCAATATGTTCTTCACATTCATTAAGTCTGTCACTTTCACATGTCTCACATTTATTGCATTCTAAAGGTAGCTCTAGTATAGTACTTGATAACTAGCCTGGTTATTTTTTAGTTGCACCTTTACTTCAAGACCAATCATAATGCACAAGTCCTTCTCATCTACTCACAAAATCAATCAAAGCTAGTGCAAAAATTTGCTTCACAAAACTAGTTTATAACCCTTGCAAGTTTACTTCCAATATCAATCACTATAATGCACAAACTTGATTTAACTACTCTATTATACTTGCACATGCATTCCCAAATACTTTAAAGATCAATTCATAGATTTACTTTACAAGATAGGTTTATAATCCTTGCAAGTTCATTTTCAAATCCATTTAACAGTAATGCACAATTTTATTTTCAAACCCTAGCACATATGTTTCAATGTATTTCAATAATAATTCATAAATAATATTAACTTTAATCAATCACTAATGTACATTAGATTTACTTTCAAACCCTTGCACTTTTATTTCATTTATATCAAAGCAATGCTCACTCAACCAATCCTTATTTATCCAAACATATGACAACTCAACCACCTTAAGAAGGAATTAAATTACCATACCTCTAAGACTACCTTGATGAAGACATATCCTCAAAAACCCGTCTTAAAATAATTTTTCTTTCTTTTACCACTTCAAAAATAGGTTGGCAAATATCCTTTCTTAACATTTAAAATCCTTATAAAAAAATGTACGTAATAATACCTAAAAGTAATGCTCTATAAATCCTCTTTGGTTTCACAAGATAAAGCCCTTTATAATGAACCAAAACCCTCAAAATATCAAGCAAGAATACAATCAAAAAATGACCACAATACATGTTATGTCTCATTTCTAATGTTCCAAACACAATATGATCAAAAATCACACTTACACCTTATTTTTCCCTTCTATTGCATATCAAAATAATACTTTGAAAACACAACAATTTTCCCTTAATTTATTTTTTCAAGAAAATGTATGGTAATATACTCTCTACCCTTATACTTACCAAAAATAATAATTCATAATAAAACAGCAAAAGAACTTTATGCCTCCCTAATATTAATTTAATTTAAACAAAAATTTATTTACCCTTACCAACTTCTTCTTTCGAAGAGATTCGAATGCATGATATCACACAACCCATACTCTAGCGTAAGCTAGACTACCAGCTAGGCTGGCCCACCCACTAGAATCAAAGGTGCATAAAAATATTCTAAAACCTTTTCTTCTGCCCAACCATAAGATAAAAAACCATCACTACGATTTGAACCCAAGACCTCCTGCTTGCCCACACCCTAGCGCAGGCTAGGCTGTAGTTCAGGCTAGTTGTTTGAATGATTACAAGAATGCATAAATACCTTGTTAAACCTTTCTCTTCTACCCAATCAAAATACAAAACTTTGCTGCTACAAATCGACCCCGAGACCTCCTATTTGTCCACGCCCTAGTGAAATCTAGGTTACCTCTTGGGCTAGCCATCCATTTGGAAACAACCATGAAAGAGTAATATCCTTAAATTCTCCAATTTTTGCCTTTTAGATTTTCTTCTTCTTCCCTTGTCACTTGTAACTCACGATTTCAAACGAGGGAGAATTTGATTTTAGCAATAATTAAAAAGCATAGTCAAAAGAATAATTTCAATCCATATTTATATGGATTTTTACTTCTATCCATGATGTCGGTGCTTTAGGAAATGCATTATAATTTTGAATTTCATTTTGCTTTCTAGACGTTGGCACCAAAGTAAACTTTATATTATAATATTGGAAATATTATAATATTATCCCCTTTTAAAACCTTGATCTTCAAACCCTCTTTTTAATAATTTAAACTTACCTTATCTTTTAAACCATGGCCTTAACATTTTAAACCTTGGACCCAAACCTCTTTTTGAAAAACTTTGTCCCAATCAACCTCTTTGACCTTATTTATAATATTTAAATTAAATATTATAAACCTTTTCTTTACAACAATTTTCCTTGCTTTTAGATATACCTTGCCTTGAAGAATATTTCTGCCTTGAATACCATGCAACCTTTTGACATCAATGACAAATATTGACATCAATGACAACTCAATATGCTCAATATTTCCAACAATATATCCCTTTGTCATTGATGGCAACCCTTATAAAATATATTCCTTTTACAGTAACTGGATTTCTAAATTGCTCCCTTTGATAAGCTATCCCCCTTACTGAATTCTCTCCTCCTTTGACATCAATGCCAAAGGGCTTGTTGGGACTAAATTTAAGACACTTAGCATAGCCCCCTCACCACCTCCTTTCTTGAGGTGATCAATTTTGGGATAGGAGTAAACCTACTCCCAACTTAAATTGCTCTTCTTTTCTTTCAATATTTTTCCATATCTTTGTAGTCATACCTCTTTGAACCTTTTGGCTATCCTTCTTGCTAGTCTTTGGAAGTTCCTGAAATTCTATTCTACACCACTTTGCTCTATTCCTATAATTATTGAAATTGTAACATATGATATTGTAATTCTTGAAAGGTGCAAATGGATTGAAATTCCTCTTGATGAAGCCAAAATAATTCTTACCATGAACCCTACAATGTATAGCTCTATGACCAAAAATATTACATGAGTAACAATAAACTTGGAAGAAATATTTATCTTTCCTTGGAGAGTGTGATCTCATGGTTCTTTTATTGTCTTTTATATGATGATCCATGTTCCTTTATTGTGCATTGTTTTCTTTCTTTTTGATGGTTCCACTTCTTAACTCATCAACATAGGTCTTAGTTTATTCTTTAATCATTTCCTTTGAAACTTGTTTTTCTTTTGAGCTTGACTTCCCTTTTTGTACTTATTGACCTTCCTCAAAGCGAAGTCCAGTTTTCATAAATGGATATCTCTATGTTTTGATAATATAATCCAAATATTTTGAGATTTTCCTAAACTAATATATCTTATTGTTGAAATTTTCAATTTCCTTCCTTATAATTCCAACTTCATGTTCTAGTCTTTCACATTCTACTTCTTTTGCTTTAAATTTTTCAGCCATACCTTATTCAAATATTCTTGCCTCTTCAACCTTAACTCTTAAATCAGTTAGATATTGTATAAGCTTTACTTTTGTTTTCTCATCCTCTTGTACTTGAGCCTTTAATTTTTAAGTTCTCCCTTTTTAACTCATTAAGTTCAACAACAAGTTCCTATTTAATATTAACTATGGCTTCTTATTTCTTTTCTTAATCTTTCTCTTTATCTAGGTCTTCAACTATATAAACATATTATTTCTTATCTACTTAGTTTTCAACATGAGTATTCTCTTTCTCTTCTACTCGGTATTTAATGGAAGTATCATCTTCCTCTTCTATTGCTAAAAATAGAATCTCTTCTTTTCATTGTTTGAGATACTATCATCACTATCACTTGAAGCACTGCTTGCTTCTTCGACATAAAAACTTTTCTTGTGCCTTTAAAAGATTTTATTTTCATGCTTGCCTTGACCATGCATATTTTTATTTTCATAACCAAATTTTATTTGTTTATTTTTCTTGTATATTTTTCATCTTCACTGCTACTATATCCATTTTGTGGAAAATAAGTTGTATAGTGACCAATGTTACCACAGCTAAAATATTTCACAGTTTGCATATTCTTGTGTTTCCTTGGACCCTTCTTATTTCTCCTTAAAAAAATATTCTCTTCTTCACTGCTTGATTCATGTCTTGATTCTGATTATTTATCCTTTGCCTTCATTGAAGCTTTAAATTTTGCCTCTATTTTGGATGTTTGATCCTTTTCTATTCTCATATCATAAGCTGTGAGAATCCCATGTAGTTCATCTATCCTTAAATTTACGAGATCCTTCATTTCTTATATTGTAAAAACTTTTGCATCACACCTCATGGGAAGTGATATTTAATTTTTTTGGACAATAGTATAATCATCAATATTTTCTCCAAGTCCACTAATGGTATTAACAACCTCATCAACACAAAATAAGAATCTAGCAAAATTTTCTTCATATTTTATCTTCAAGTCTTCAAACTTCCTTCTGTGAGTTTGAAGTTTTGCCATCTTAACCTTGTCATCTCCTTCATATGTATTCTTTAGCTTATCCCACATTTATTTTGTTAATTTGATGTGCATAAATTTTACAAACTTAGATTCATGTAATCCAATTAAAATTACATTCATTGCCTTGGAATTATTTTCATATAGTTTCTTAAGATTTATATCTATGGGATAAGTTGCAGGTGATGTGTATCCATTCTCAACTGAAAACCATGTATCAAATCCTTGTGCTATAAAAAATATATTCATCCTCATAATAATGAAAGCATGATTAGTCTTATAAAACAATGGATCTCTATGTGTTGAAAATCCTTCCTAATTAGCCATCTGTGTTCTTGTAAGATCTACCTTCAAGATATTAGGATTTCTTGAAGAAACCCACTCTGATACCAATTGAAGAACACAAGCTTATACTGATAAGGGGGGTGAACAATATAATATAAAACTTTTTACTTTTATTTCCAAAGCAATATTATCCAATATTATCAATTGTAATAATGAAATAATGCATAGATCATCACACACATAAGAGACATAGATTTAATGTGGTTCACCCAATGTGGGCTATGTCCACAGAGAAAATATTTCTTATAAATTTTCTCAACACATCTCTTGGGAACCAATTCCCTATTACAATATTTATGGGTACCAACTTCAAGGAGATACTAATTCTTTATGCTAAAGTTCGTGGACCTCTATCCATAGGAGACCTCAATCCCCTTTGCTTTGGTTCGTGAACCTTTATCCACAAGAGATCTCAATTCCCTTTGCTCTGGTTAGTGGATCTCTATCCATAGGAAACCTCAATCCACTCTACTCTAGTTTATGGACCTCTATCCATAGGAGACCTTAATCCTCTGTACTCTATTCTGCTTTAAGCCTTTACCCAAGGCTTGCTCAAATTTTCTCTAAAACCTACTCTCAACTCTACTCAGAACTACTCCAAGTCTACACACAAGACTTTCTCAAATATGCTTCATTTTCTCAAATCTTCTCCAAGCCTACACATAAGGCCTGTTCAAATCTACATCTCAAATATGCTCAATCTACTCCAAGCCTACACACAAGGCTTTCTCAAATATACTCACAAAATCTACTCCTAATTTTGATAAAATATGCTCCAAGTCAATACATAAGACTTACTCAAATTTTCTCACCAAAATCTGCTCTTAACTCTACTCAGGTATGCTCCAAGTCTACACATAAAACTTGCTCAAATATTCTCACCACACATACTCAAATATGGTCATAACACATGCTCAAATATGCTCATAACACATAATCAAATATGCTCATAACACAAGCTCAAATCATGTATATAAAAATAATTTCATATATTTCCAAATCTTGAATAATGATATCATGAAGTGCTTTATATAATATTCAATGTGCTTTCTTTAACTAAAGTAGTTTAGACATATTCTAGCCAGAATTTGTTTAACCTATTGAAAATATAGAGAATGATACACACTAACAAATGCTCAATATGTTCTTCACATTCATTAATTTTAACGCTTTCACATGTCTCATATTTATTGTATTCTAAAGGTAGATCTAGTCTAGCACTTGATAACTAACCTGGTTATTGTTGAGTTGCACCTTTACTTCAAGATCAATAATAATGCAAATTCTTTCTCATATACTCACAAAATCAATCAGAGTTGATGCAAAAATTTGCTTCACAAGACTGGTCTATAACCCTTGAAAGTTTACTTCCAATATTAATCACTATAATACACAAACTTGTTTTACAAAACTAGTCTGTTATACTTGCACATGCATTCCCAAATCCTCTCAAGATCAATGCATAGATTTGCTTTACAAGATAGGTCTATAATCCTTGAAAGTTCATTTTCAAATCCATTTAATAATAATGCATAACTTTATTCTCAAACCCTAGCACATATGTTTCAATATCTTTCAAAAACAATTCACAATTACTCTCAACATTAATAAATAACTAATGCACATCAGATTTATTTTTGAACCCTTGCACTTTTATTTCAATTTCTATCAAATCAATGCACACTCAATCAATCCTTATTTCTCCAAACATATGACAACTTAACCGCCTTAATAAGGAATTTAATTACCATACCTCTAAGACTACCTTGATGAAGATGTTGAAAATTTTAAGTAAGTTTATTGTCATTGATGTCAAGAGTTAGTTCATCTCAGTACAAGGGAATTGAAATAAAAGGAAGTCATTGATGTCAAGTATTAGTTCATCTCAGTGCAAGGGAATTGATAAAAAAAGGGTTAAAATATTTATATTTTAAGCCCAAGAGATTTGATACAAAGCTCCACATGGTTGTCCAAAAGGTTGTCTAAATATCCCGAAGGAAGAAAATACCTAGGCCTAAAGAGAATAATATTATAATATTTATTATTATAATATTAAAGTTTTAAAGATAAATCCTAAAGTCATTTAAAAAATAATTATAATATTTACATTATAATGTTTTATAACCCTAAGTGGGTTTGGCACAAAAAATATTTTCAAATTATTAAATCTCCACCGTCATCATAGCATGGAGATAAATTCGTATTTATATGGTAAGGTTTGGTGGACAAAAGATAAATGTTTTCCATGTGAGCGCCAAGTGGTAAATGTGAATGGTAATGGTTAATGCAAATTCTGGATGTGCAATCGTGAGTAAGGTGGATGAAGGTTTCTATTTAAAAAAAAAACAAAAGAAAGAGTGTGGAAAAATAAAGTGAGAAGATTAGAAAATCCTATGACCAATCAGGTGGTTGGCCTAGCGGCAGGCTTGGAAGGGTAAAGGTGCTAGCGAACGCCAGATCCTACGTTCAAATCTTGAGGGAAATATTTTATTTGTTTTGCTACCAAGAAGGGTAAGTAGTGGTTAAATAACACATTGTGGTATTTGGTCCTTGTGTGGGCGGTTGGCCTAGCAAGTAACCCATATGCACTAGCACACTGGCAAGTGACAGGCGCTGTGTTTGAATCTCCATGGTAGTGTTTTGGTAAGTACTATTAATTTATTTATTACCTAAGGTTAAGGGTTAGGCGCATGTGTTTTAATTGATTATTGTGAGCGCTATTTTTTTTTTTTAATTTGTGGAAAACATCACAAAAGGGATGCCACTTTCAGGTAAGACCCAAAAAACTAATTTATAGTGGAAAACACCCCTTTCGAGGTGCCACTTTCAATAGGTTGGGCATAGGAGGAATGGAGCCTTGTCGGCCTCTACCAGCACATAGGACATTCCTAACTATACCATATATCTGCAAGATGTAGACAAGGGGAATGGAACCTGGGTCGGCCTCTACTAGCACCCAGGGCATTTACCACTGCACCACCACAAGTAGATATTGTGAGCGCTATTGAATTTGGGATATATAAGGGAATTTTTTTATTACTTTAATTTATTTTTGAAGAAAATTATAATGAAATATTTTGAAAGTGATTTTTTGGAGTAATAAGGATATTTGATAAATATGTTATGAATGTGTTTAGAAGTTAAGAGGGAGTTAAAATGTGTATGAGGTATTTTAATTGTTTGTATTTTTTCTTCATTGTGAAGGTTTGATTTTATGAGTTAATGCTATAGTTGGGAAACCAAAATAGTTGGTTTAGAATTGTGCACACATTTTGAAGGATTTGGTTTTATGATATAATGCTATAGTTTGAGAAACCAAGAGTGTTGGTATGCAATTTAATTGGGCACACATGTTGAATATTTTCTCACTCATAAATAGGTTTTGTGCTAACCCTTTTGTAGTTGCAAAATATATTGTGTGTGAGATAGATTTTTGAAGATATATCTCCATAAGAGTAAGCAAAAAGGTATGGGCATATCATTATTTATCTAAAGTATTTGATGAATATTTATTAAATATAAGGTGGAGTGAAAAGGATTGTTTGATAAGCATTGTTGGAAATATTTGAGTGAGGATTTTGTGATTCATGATTGAATATTTTGGAGTCATTTGAGATAGATATTGTGAACTACTTGTGCTAGGGTTGAAGACAAGTTAATGCATTTTTATGAAATATTTTAAACATTATATTTGATATATGGAAAGTGATTGAGATCAATTTGTGAAGGGAAATTATGCATTAGTGTAATTTATGTATGAGAGAAAGTTTGCAAAAAGGATAGATAAATTTTGTGAGACAAATTATACATTGGATTGGTTTGATTTGAAAGAGATTTTGCAAGTGAAAGAGATTGATTGGTTGAGTACAAAAGTTGTGAGTGAGAAACATATTGAGGTTTTGATAGGGCATATCTTTCTCTATATGTTTATGAGGTTAAACAAGATTCTAAGTAGAATTTGTTTGTGTGAAGAGTGTTTTCTGAAAGAAACTTAAGTTGTGTTGTGTATGCAAGTTTTGGAGTTATTTGAGCAGGTCTTTGTGAAGGCTTGAGGATAGATTTGAGCAAGCTCTTGAGAGGGCTTGAGGAAAGAATTGAGCAAGCTCTTGAGAGATCTTGAGGATATATTTGAGAAAGTATTTGAGAATGCTTGAGGACAAAATTTAGCAAGTCTTGTGAAGACTTGAAATAGCATTAAGAGCAGATTTGTGCTAGACTAGTGGTAGAGTTTGGTGTAGATTTGTGAGCAGATTTAGAGTATATTTGTGCTAGACTTAGGACAGATTTTGGTGTAGATTTGAGATAGAGTTGAGAGTAGGAATTGGAGGTGACAAAGCAAAGAAAACAATAGTCTCTAGTGGATAAAGATCCATTAGCTAGTGTAGTGGGGATAGAGGTATCCTATGGAGAGAGATCCACAAGCCAGAGCAGTGGGGGTAAAATTCTTCTAGAATATCACCAACCAAAGCAGGTGGAATAGAGTTCTTTTATGGAGAGATATCCACACACTAGGCAAGGTGAAATATTTCTCCTATGGAAATAAATCCATAAACTAGAGGAAGGGGAAAAAATTCAATGGAGAGAGATCTACAAACCGGAGTAAATGGAAAAGAGTTTTGTGGAGTGTGATCCGTGAACCATTTGGGGAGATAGAGTTCTTCTATGGAGATAGATACATAAAGCAGTTAAGAAGATAGAGTTCTCCTAGATCAAGTTCCACTAACTAGATAAATGGGTAAAGAGTTATCCTATGGAGAGAGAGATCCACAAATCAAAGCATAGGATATTGGTGTCTCCTTTGGACTAAGGTTCATAAATATTGTAATAGGGAATTGATTCCCAAGAGATTTATTGATAAAATTTAGTAGAAATATTTTCTTCATGGAGTAGCCTACATTGGTTGAACCACATTAAATTGATGTCTCTCTTGTGTGTGATGATTTTTGGACTGCTTTGATTACTGCTATTGATATTGCCATTGATAATATTGGATAATATCATTTGGGAAAGAAAATTAAAAGTTGGTCTTGTACTGTTCACCCTCATCTTAGTATAAGCTTGTGTTCTTCAATTTGTATCAGAGAGGTTTCCTTCAAAAGAGTCTAACAACTTGAAGAAAGAGTGTACAGGAACACAAATGGCATCTCAAAGTGGATTTTCAAAAAATAAAGTACCATTCTTCGATGGGAAAAATTATGCTTTATGGAGCGTAAGAATGAGGACTTACTTGATGGCATAAGGATATGATACATGGAAAGTAGTTGAGTATGGGTTCACACCTACAACTAATACTCCCACAAATAAATATAATAAGCTCCTACATGTAAATAAGGCAATGAATTAAATCTTGAGTGGATTATATGAAGTAGAATTTGTAAAATTTATGCATTGCAAATCAGCAAAAAAAAATTGGGAAAAATAGAAGCAAACATATGAGGGAGATTAAAAGGTTAAGATGGAAAAATTGTAAAATCATAAGAAAACATTTGAATATTTAAATATGAAATATGAGGAAGCTATTGCTACATATATACTTCATGTGGATGAGGTTGTTAACACCATGCAAGGAATTGAATTTAAAATTGAAGACTCTAATGTTGCTCAAAAGGTTTTAAGGTCACTTCCTATGAGGTATGATGGAAAGGTTTCAACCATATAATAAATGAGAGATATTGAAAATTCTACTATGGATGAGTTACATGGAATTCTCACAGCTTATGATATGAGAATAGTAAAGGATCCTAAACCCAAGAAAGAGGTAACCTTCAAAGCAGCAAAGAAGACAAATGATAAGAAACCAAATTCAAGTGATGAGTCAACCAGTGATGAGGAAGCTAAATACAATAGAAGAAACAAGGAATAAAGAAAGCACAAAGGTATGAAAATAGTGAAGTGTTTTAATTATGGTAAACATGGTCACTATGCATCTAACTATACAGAAGCTAAAAGTAGTTGCAGTGAGGAAAAATAGGATCATAACAAAAAGGAAGTAGGAAAATATAGGCATGAAAAGAAAAATAGGTATGGATAAAGCAAGCATGAAAAGAAGTATTTTTCAAAGGTATAAGAAGAGCTTCTATGTTTATAAGGGAAGCAAGGTTACAACTGATAGTGATGAGAGAACCTCATATAGTGAAGAAGAAAAAATTCTATTTTTGACAATAGAAGAAGAAGGAAGTGCTCCTGTTGAAGATAAGTCTGAAAAGTATGGAGATACTCTTGAAGACCAAGAAGCATAGAAATAGTTAGAAAATGAAGAGGAAGGTATAGTATATCTAGAAGAAAAACTTATTGCTGCTCTTAAAGAATTGAAAAATATTAGAAAGCAAAATTCAAGATTCAGGTCTCAAGTTCAAGAATGCGATGACGAAAAAGAAAAGCTTATACAAGATTTGTCAAAATCAATAGCTAAGACAATGATATTTAAATAAAATTTGGAGGTAAAAGTCTTAGAATGTGAAATATTAGAACATGAGGTAGTTTCACTAAGGATGGAAGTGAAAGAGTCTAATGACAAGCTACACAAGTTTGGGAAAAGTTCAAAGACTTTGTATAAGATTATCAATGCACAAAAACCTTCATATATCGAAATAGGGCTTGGTTTTGAAGCAGGACAAGGGAAACAAGAAGAAGGGTCAAGCTCAAGCTCAAAAGAGGAAGAAGTTTTAGAAGAAGAGATTGAAGGATAAATTGAGAGTAGAAGCTTCACCAAGGAAGGAAACAATGTAAAAATAAGGAACATGGATCATCACAGAAAAGAAAGGACTAAAAGACCAATGAGTTCAAGACAAGATTTCTTTAAAGGATATTTTTTCTCATGTAACAAGTTTGTTCAAAAGGCTATGCACTGCAAGGTTCATGGAAATAGATAATATGATTTTACTAAGAGGAACTTCAAAGATGAACATTTTCAAGGGTATTTCTACTCTTGTAATCAAGTTGGACATAAAGCAATCCACTACAGGGTTCAATATAGAAATGGGTATGGCTTCATCAGGAGGAACTTCAAAACATTTGCACCTTCTATGAACCACAACATTAATTTCTACAAGTGTAATAATGTTGGGCATAAGGCCAAGTGGTGTAGAATAGAGTTTTAAAATACAAGAAAGAATAGGGACACTCAAAAGAATAAAAATGGTATGTTGAGAAAGAAGGTTGACAAAGAAAAAGAGCATTGTATGCTAGGAGTAGAGATAATTCCATCTAAAATTTAACCACCTCAAGGAGAGAAGGTGGGGAGGGGACCGAGCTAAGAGTCTTATATTTAGCCTCAAAGGATTCCCTTTGCCATTTATGTCAAAGGGGGAGACATTTGAGTAAGGGGGAGAGCATTCAATCAGGGGGATCCGTTTCTCAGGGAGAGTAGATTTGGAATCAAATTATTTGAAAGAGGAAGTTTTTAGAAAAGGGTTGACATTAATGACAAAGAGGGAGATTGTTAGAAATTTTGAGTAAGTTTGTGATTATTTATTTCAATAGTTAGTTCATCTCAGTACAAGGGAATGGAAATAAAAGGAAGTCATTGATGTCAAGTATTAGTTCATCTTAGTGCAAGGGAATTGATAAAAATAAGGTTAAAATATTTATAATTTAAGCCCAAGATATTTGATACGAAACTCCACATGGTTGGACAAAAGGTTGTCTAAATATCCTGAAGGAAGAAAATACCTAGGCCCAAAGGAAATAATATTATAATATTTTTTATTATAATATTAAAGTTATAACGATAAAGCCTAAGGTTAATTATAAAATAATTATAATATTTATATTATAATATTTTATAACCCTAAGTGGGTTTGGCACCAAAAATATTTTCAAATTATTAAATCTTCGTCGATGTCCTAGCATGGAGATAAATTCGTATTTATATGATAAGGTTTGGTGGCCAAAAGATAAATGTTTTCTATGCGAGTGCCAAGTGGTAAATGTGAATGTTAATGGTTAATGTGAATTTTGGATGTGCAATCGTGAGTAAGGTGGACAAAGGTTTTTATTTAAAAAAACAAAAGAAAGAGCATGGACGAATAAAGTGAGAAGGTCAAAAAATTCTATCACCAACTAGGCGGTTGGTCTATTGATAGGCTTGGCAGAGCAAAGGTGCTAGTGGATGGCAGATCCTACGTTCGAATCCCAGTGGCAACATTTTGTTCATTTTTCTACCAAGAAGGATAAATAGTGGTTAAAAAACACATTTTGGTATTTGGTCCTTGTGTGGGTAGTTGACCTAATGGTGGCCCATAGGGTGCTAGTACATTGGCAGGAGACAAGCGCTGTGTTTGAATCTTTGTGACAGTGTTTTTTTAAGCGCTATTAATTTGTTGATTACCTAAGGTTAAGGGTTAGGTGCATGTGGTTTAATTAATTATTGTGAGAACTATTGAATTTGGGAGATATAAGAGAATTTTTTATTATTACTTGCATTTATTTTTGAAGAAAATTATAATGAAATATTTTGAAAGTGATTTTGTGGAGTAATAAGGATATTTGATAAATCTATTATGAATGTGTTTAGAAGTTAAGAGGGAGTTAAAAAGTGTATGAGGTATTTTAATTGTTTGTATTTTTGCTTCATTGTGAAGGTTTGATTTTATGAGTTAATGCTATAGTTGGGAAACCAAAAGAGTTGGAATTGTGCACATATTTTGAAGGGTTTGGTTTTATGATTTAATGATATAGTTTGAGAAACCAAGAGTGTTGGTTTGGAATTTAATTGGGCATACATGTTGAATATTTTCTCACTCATAAAGATGTGTTGTGATAACCCTTTTATAGTTGCAAAATATATTGTGTGTGAGACATATTTTTGAAGACATATCTCCATAAGAGCAAGAAAAAAGGTATGGGCATATCATTCTTTATCTAAAGTGTTTGATGAATATTTTTGAAACATAAGGTGGAGTGAAAAGGATTGTTTTATAAGCATTGTTGGAAATATTTGAGTGAGGTTTTTGTGATTCATGATTGAATGTTTTGGAGTCATTTGAGATAGATATTGTGAACTACTTGTGCTAGGGTTGAAGACAAGTTAGTGCATTTTTGTGAAACCTTTTGAACATTGGATTTGAGATATTGAAAGTGATTGAGATTAATTTGTGAAGGGAAATTATGCATTAGTGTAATTGATGTATGAGAGAAAATTTGCAATAAGGATAGATCAATTTTGTAAAATAAATTATACATTAGATTGGTCTGATTTGAAAGATATTTTACAAGTGAAAGAGATTGATTGGTTGAGTACAAAAGTTGTGAGTGAGAAACATATTGAGGTTTTGATAGGGTATATCTTTCTCTATATGTTTATGAGGTTAAACAAGATTCTAAGTAGAATTTGTTTGTGTGAAGAGTGTTTTATAAAATACATTTAAATTGTGTTGTGTATGCACGTTTTGGAGTTACTTGAGCAAGTCTTTGTGAAGGCTTGAGGATAAATTTGAGCAAGCTCTTGATAGAGCTTGAGGATAGAATTGGGGAAGCTCTTGAGAGGGATTAAGGATATATTTGAGCAAGCTCTTGAGAGGGCTTGAGGACAAAATTGAGCAAGCTCTTGAGAGGTCTTGAGGATATATTTGAGCAAGTCTTTGAGAATGCTTGAGGATAGAATTGAGCAAGTTTTGTGAAGACTTGAAATAACATTAAGAGCATATTTGTGCTAGACTAGTGGTAGAGTTTGGTGCATATTTGTGAGCAAAGTTAGAGTAGATTTGTGCTAGAATTGGGACATAGTTTGGTGTAGATTTGAGATAGATTTGAGAGTAGGATTTGTAGGTGACATAGAAAAGAGGACAATAGTATCCAATGGATAAAGATATATTAGCTAGTGTAGTGGGGATAAAGTTCTCCTGTGAAGAGAGATACACAAGCTAGAGAAATGGGGGTATAAGTCTTTTAGAATATCACCAACCAGAGCAAAGGGAATAGAGTTCTCTTGTGGAGAGAGATCCATGAAACGGGAAAGGGGAAAGATTTCTCCTGTGGAAAGAAATCCACAAACCAGATCAAAGGAAAATAGTTCTTCTTTGGAGAGATATCCATGAACTAAAGCAAAGAGGAAAGAGTTCTCCTATGGAGTGTGATCCATGAAACATATGGGTAGATATAGTTCTCTGTGGAGAGAAATCCACAAACCATTTGAGGAGATAGAGTTCTCTTGGATTAAGTTCCATGAACCAGAGAAAAGGGAAAAGTTTTCTCCTATGGAGATAGATCCATGAATTACAACATAGGGGATTGGTGTCTCCTTTGGATAGAGGTCCATAAACATTGCAATAGGGAATTTATTTCCAACATATTTATTAAGAAAATTTAGTAGAAATATTTTCTCCGTGGAGTAGCCCACATTTGGTGAACCATGTTAAATTTGTGTCTCTCTTGTGTGTGATGATTTGTGCATTGCTTTGATTACTGCTATTGATATTGCCATTGATAATATTGGATAATATTGTTTGGGAAAGAAAAGTAAAATTTTGTCTTATATTGTTCACTCCCCACTCTCAGTATAAGCTTGTGTTCTTCAGAAGATGTGTCTTCAAAAACCAATATTAAAAAAAATTTCCTTTATTTTGCCACTTCAAAAATAGGTTAGCAAATTTCCTTTCTTAAAATTGAAAATCCTTATCAAAAAAATGTGCACAATAATACCTGAAATTGATGATCTATAAATCCTTTTTGGTTTCACAAGATAAAGCCATTAATAATGAACCAAAACCCTCAAAATATCAAGCAAGAATACAATCAACAAAAAGACCACAATACACCTTATGTCTCCTTTCTAATGTGCCAAATACAATATGATCAAAAATCACACTTACACCTTATTTATCCCTTCTATTGCATATCAAAATAATACTTTGAAAACACAACAATATTCCCTTAATTTCCTTTTTCAAAAAAATCTATGATAATATACTCTCTACCCTTATACTTCCCAGAAATAATAATTCATAATAAATCCACACAAAAAACTTTTGGCTCCCTAATATTAATTTAATTTAAACAAAAAATATTTCCCCTTACCAAATTCTACCATCGAAGAGAGTCGAACACATGATCTCACACATCCCATGCTCTAGCATAAGCTTGACTACCAGTTGGGTTGGCCCACCTATTGGAACCAAAGGTGCACTAAAAATCTTCTAAAATATTTTCTTCTACCCAATGGCAAGATAAAAAATTGCTACTATAAATCAACCCCAAGACCTCTTGCTTGCCCACACCCTAGCATAGGCTAGGCTACCATTCAAGATAGCCATCTAAAAAAGTACAACAATGCACAAAGACCTTGTTAAACCTTTCTCTTCTACCCAATAAAAATACAAAAAAATGTTGCTGTGAATTGACCCCGAGACCTCCTATTCGTCCATGCCCTAGCACAAGCTAGGCTACCGCTTGGGCTAGTCGTCTAGTTGGAAACATCCATGAAATATTAATACCCTTAAATTCTATAATTTTTACCTTTTAGATATTTCTCTTCTTCCCTTTTCACTTGTAACTCATGATTTCGTATAAGGGAGAATTCAATTTTAGCAATAATCAAAAAGCATAGTCAAAAGAATAATTTCAATCCATATTTATATGGATTTTTACTTCTATCCATGACATCATCACTTTAGGAAATGCATTATAATTTTGAATTTCATTTTGCTTTCTAGATGTTGGCACCAAAGTAAACTTTATATTATAATATTAAAAATATTATAATATTGTCCCCTTTTTAAAACCTTGGCCTTCAAACCCTCTTTTAAATAATTTAAACTTGCCTTCTCCTTTAAACGATGGACTTAACCTTTTAAGCCTTGGAAACAAACCTCTTTTTGAAAAACATTTGTCCCAATCAATCTCTTTGACCTTATTTATAATATTTAAATTAAATATTATAAACATTTTATTTACAAAATTTTCCTTTATTTTAGATATACCTTGCCTTGAAGAATATTTCTGCCTTGAATACCATGCAACCTTTTGACATCAATCCTTTGATATCAATGGCAACTCTTGACATCAATCCTTTGACATCAATGACAACTCAATATGCTCAATATTTCCAACAAAGACAAACATATAGTTAAAAAAGGGGATAATAAATGTTTTGTTGAACAAGATGAGAAAAATAATGGATCTATGATAGTGAATATGTAGATAACACATGGTTTACTAAGAGATCAAATCAAAATGAAATAATAGAAGATTATATAATTTTTGAAAAAAAATAGAGTTAGTATATATGTTATGTGGATATTAATTCATAGAGTTAGGGTTTTTAAATTTTAAAAATAACATTGAATGAAAGTGAATATTGAATTTATCTCAGTAACATAACTTCTAGAGAATGAAAGTTAGTTGTATAACTATGTAAATGTGTTACCATCAATATTTCAATACCTATAACACATTATAATGTTATTAATTTGAGTCAAAAAAATGGGTTTAGTGATAATACTATAAATATTATATCCTAAGATCTCCTATGACATGATATCAAAGACATGATAAGAATATTATAAAATGAAAACAATCAAAAAATAAATATTTACTCATAGGACAAAAATATAGTTAAACAAAGGGGATAATATTATAGTATAAGATGACTATTGATAGAGGGAATTATATTAACTTTTTATTTAAATGTTGCACCCCCAAATTCTAGTTTCAATAAGGTCAAATAGGTTTACCAAAGGCTTCCCCTTATCTTCATATTTAGTTTGGCTCCCTCTTGTCCTCATATGTATTTCTAATCTAAACTAAATGCATGGAAATAATATACAATTTTTTTTTTTTGTGTAAAAGTAAA
The DNA here is from genome assembly GCA_028583015.1 of Wollemia nobilis. Taxonomy (NCBI): domain Eukaryota; kingdom Viridiplantae; phylum Streptophyta; class Pinopsida; order Araucariales; family Araucariaceae; genus Wollemia; species Wollemia nobilis. The sequence continues at coordinate 10,578,115 of JAQPPZ010001353.1, forward strand.
GTGTAAAAAATAAAATTATGAATTTTAGAGTGCAAGAAGTGAAAGCAATATGGTTGTTACACCATACTGAGGAGAGCATGCAATTATTCAACACATGATAGATCAAATATAATAAATATCCATCCATTCATTTTATTGTAAAATTGATAAGTGAATGATAATATGGGCTACAAGGATGTTACCACAACCATTGTACACATAGCAAATTAGGATGGCAATGCCACCAATGGTATGCATAACAACTTGCCAATTTCTTATAATATTGTGTGTACAAAACCCAATGTAGCTTTCACAAAGTATAGCTAAAAGATAGTTACAATTAAGGCCCTAGGTACCTATTTATAGCAAAATTTTATCCTTGAGTTACATATGGTGAGAAATAATTACTCCTAGTAAAAGTAAATATTTTGGGGCAACAATAGAAAAATGTTGGAGCTCCAAAGGTTATATGACTCTAATAGTCTTAGAAGGATAAACAAAATGTCCCTGCACCACAAACATCAAATAAATCACTTTTTGTCATATTTTCCTCATGATCCATGTTGATTTTTATATTTGTATTTGTTTTCACAATTCACATGGTCCTAATAAGTATTTTACTCACTTTTGCAAGTGATTAACTTGCATTAATAAGCAAATTAACTACCTTTATTAAGAAAATTGCTCCCTTGAGTATATCAACACATTTGTTGAGCAAGTCACTCCCTAGAGCAAATTAACACCTTTGTTGAGCAAGTCATGCTCGAGTAAGTCGACACCTTTTTAAAGTGAAAAACTCCCTTGAGCAAATTGGCAAAAGTTTATGAGTGAATTGGTACTTATTGAGCAAAATTTTTAAAATTTGAGTTTTTTTTTTGCCATATGGATTCCTACTACTAATTATTGTTAGATTTTTAAGCTTTAAACTAAAAGGAAATGTAACAAAAAGTATGGAAATAAGCATGCAATGTTATAATTATGATAATGGCTAAATAATATGCACAAAAATGTGTTAGAAAACTTGATACAGTGCTCAAGAAATGCTCATATATGAAAGCTCACAAAAATATAAATTTCTCTCTAAAGCAGGTCACAACCTCTCCATTTTTACAAAATGGATCTACGTTGTAACTACAACTACTCTACCTACACACTCAAAAATCCTCTCTCCCTTCTACTCTATGAAGGTCTATTTATAGTGAGATATAACTCTTTACCTTTCAATTTTCCTATGACACCTCACTATTCTATTCTAAGGATTCATGTACATGTGGACTATATGCACATTTACATCATTGTATATTCTAACACCTATGCATTTATTACATTGCTTTAATGAAGTACTTAAGTCCTAATAAAATCCTAATATAAACATGTACCCATGATGGTACATTAGTAAAGAACAAAATATTGTAATATATTCCAACATCCCCCTGTATTACATTATTTGGTTTTGAAGACTTTAATATTCAATAAGAATATTGATTCTAGATTTTGTATTCTTAATTTCTACCATCTGAGTCCTATTCAAGAAAATAGTTAATGCCTTCACGATATGTTATTCTTATTGAAAGAGCTTTAACTTCATGTTCATTTGTAGGTTCTTCTAGTTCTTCTATTTATTGAATCCTTTGAAATAAGTGTCCTTTCTGATTCCCTCTATGATATTCCAATTGAGGACACTAATTCTAAGAAGGATATAGATGCTAAAATTGTTGCTTTTGTGGTTGATAATACCTTGGTTGGAATACCCTATTTCTTTGGTTTCCATGACTTGTTTGATTTCCCTGATTTTGATTTCTAGGATTGAATCTGCAGTAGTTATTTCTATGTCCTTTCCTCCTGCATACATGACAATATTTTTTATTTCAAGGTGTTCATCCTCTAGAGGATTATGCAAAATTTTCCTATGAATTATATTTTAAACCAATGAATTATTAGTCATTTCATATTTAAATGTATTTCCTACCTCATATTCTTGAATAATGTTGACTAAATCATGAAAATATGTATCTTTACTTAGAATTTGTAAAGATGTAACTAGATTTTTATAGCTATATAGAAGTGCTCTTAAAGTTACTTGAACAAGAAATTTATCTTCAACATTTTCTCCTAAGGTTAATATTTTTTCTTTAATATTTGTTATCTTCCTTAGGATATGTTCTAAATTTTCACCATTTCATTTTTAGGGAATGTAATTGAGTTTGAATATTTAAAATAGTGGCTTTGTTCTTTCCTTCAAATATCTTGGATAAATGTTTCCAACAATCTTTAAAAGTTGTTGAACTAATGTAAGGTTGTATTTCATCTATAATTACAAATGTTGTTATCATGAGGGTCTTTGCATCATTCTCTTCATACTTATGAATTTCTAACTCACTTGTAGGTTTAGTGATTGCTCATTGGACAATGTCCCAAAAAATTTCAACTATTGTTTTGAAAAATAATTTGAAAAACTTATATTAAAACAAAGATCATTTACAAGTTGAGATGAGACTTCTTCTAGTATTATCCAAAGAGAGCACATATTTACAAAATCAAAAGAATATTTGCATTGGAGCCAAATATCCTAAACCATATTTCTTCAATGGTTGTTTACTTGTTTACAATTGTAGAATATTTACATTGGAGCACAAAACTCCTAAACCATATTTCTACAATTATTGTTCAAATTAGCTAAACACCGGATTTGCTCACCAACCTACCTAATACTCTCATCCTCAATAGCCATGTCACTATGCCATTGAATCTCTACCTCCTTCTCAGTACCCATATTAGCCATAAATTCTACCACTTTATTTAGATCTCTACTCGCATAAAATAAAATCACCTCATCTAATTCCCTTCACAATTCCTTAATTTGAATGACAAGAATCCTCAACCTCCATGTATTCAAAGAAAATTTCCTCATGCAATCCAAATCTCCTACCATTATTTGAGAATTTGATTCTAATATTATCCTCCTGTAACCTTGTTTTACTACCTAAATAGAAGAAAATTTGATATCTAAGGCTTCCGCTTCATTGTTTGTGGCTCTTTCGAGGTCTTCCAGTTTTTAATAGAGCACTGTCCCAACATGATTCTTGCAAAAAAATCCAATTCTAGATCTACCTGGATTACCTTTTGCAGCTCCATTAGTATTAATTTTAATCCAATATTCTGGGGGTGGTTTCCAACTAGCTCTATTTTGTCCCTATTGCACATCAACTTCCTTCTCCATTGTCCCTATAACAACTCGAATTTCCTATTTAGCATATACTACAATAGTTTTTGTGACTTTGCTCCAAATGACCTACCAAAATCCATATAGAGATGAAAATATTTCTCTAAAAATTCTACCATTTTTCTCCAACCAAACTTGCCACCAATGAAATTTAATCCAATATCTCAACCGATATAAAGAGCTTTAGATTTAAATCTATCTCTCTTCCATATTTTCAAAATATTAATCCGATTCAAATCACCATTAACTTGAATTTTATAATATAAAACCATCTCTCCCATATTTGGCACATGAATGGGAACTCAAACATCAAGTGGTCAAATATTTCCTCACTCTTATAGAATAAAACACATTGATATAGACCAATGATTTCCCTACATTTAAGATTATCAAAAGTAATAATTCCATTATGCATGAACTACCAAGAAAAAAAATTATGTTTAGCCAACACTTGGATTGCCAAATATTTCTCTAATACTCAACCTGATATGCATGAGGAGTAGGATCTAGAAGGATCTTATCATATCCATACTTCACTATGTATACACCAAGGCTCCCATATCTCTAAGCTAATTCATCTTCATCATATATACCTGTGATAAATATTTCTGCTAATATTTTAGTCATGATGGGTGTCAATATCGAAGGGATTACAATTGGTCACTCATCCAACTTCTTAAAAGTCTTAAAATTATAATCCCCCAATTGACTAGTGTTGAAATAAATTTCAATTTGGACCTAACTCCTGGTTTCCATGGTTATTTTTATTGGTTTCAGTTTTGGTAATTCAACAATGATAGGTGGGTATTGATCCCATGAATCTGTCCAAAAACATACCTTCTCCCCTCTCCCCACTTTCCAAAATAATCCATATTTCACTACCTGAGATCATAACTATAGAGCTTGCCACACTAAGGATACATTACCATCCAAAGGGAAATGACCCACCTCATTTGGGTTTACCTATCCCAAATATTTACTAGTTAAAACTTTACTGAATAAATAAGTTGGTTGTGAAATCCACCTCCAATAAAGCTTTCCATCTAAAGCATTATTATTTAAATTTTACCTCCTCAGTCCCAAACCTCCTTTTACCTTCGGTTGGGTTAGTTTCTCCCAACCTACTAAGGTCCATATCCTCTCTTATTTTACTCCTCCCCATAAAAATTTTCTAGTCATCTTGTCCAAGTAGGGTTATGCGTAAGGGGTCGACCCAAAAATATATTTATAAAAATTTGGTGAATCAATTTTGAATTCTAGGTGAATAATTTCCAAACACATGTATAAGGTTCACTATTATTAGGGGAAATGTTGGAAATTTAAAATTAAAATGGTCAAATTATTATAAAATTTGGATGAATCGACCGAAAAAAAAAATGCACCCAAAATTTTTTAGCTAATGGGCCCTGGTCAAGGGTCCCAAATATTAGTCAATTCCAAATTTTAAAAATCCTAATTTTAGCCAATTTGGATATAAATAGCCTCTATGCATAACCCTATGTCCAAATCTTTCCATATGGTATGTGGGGCAGCAAGGATAGAAAATTTATAAATTGGTATGGCCTGAATGATTTACTGTAAAAAAGTTAATCTATCTTCATAGCTTAACCATTTGTGAGACCAATGATTAATTATTTCATTGACACAATTGAAAATATTACTCTACATATATATTTTTAGTTTTTCAAAATGCAAAGGGAACCAAAAGTATACCACTAGGAGAAAAGTCCTCCTGAATCCCAAGATCTCTAAACTTTTATCCTAAAGCCTTTGATCAAGATTTAAAAGAATCAATTTGGATTTTTTATCATTGATGACTTGGTTTGTGGAAGGTAGACATTAATTATATCTCTAATAATTCTTGATTTTTTGAAGTTGGCCACTCCCACCAATCATGTATCATCCACAAATCGTAGGTGAGTCAAAACTTCCTCACCCACCTTGATACCTGTTAGCAAACCTTGTTGTCTTCTCCTCAAGATGAGTCTACCTAAACCTTCATCTAATTTGATAAAAATATAGGAGGAAGAAGGATCTCCCTTATGTAGGCGTCGAGTAGCCCCAAATGGTTGTGAGGAAAGACCCCTTGATTAAATTTGAGTATATCAGAGTAGAAACACATCTCATGACCCATTCTATCCAAACCTAAGAGAAACCAAAGGCTACCATTATCTTTGACAAGAAGCTCCACTCCACCTTATCATAAGCCTTTGACATATCCAATTTTTTGAACATTCCCCTATTATAATATTTTTGCATTGAATGGTTTGTCTCTAGAGCTAGAACCACACCATCCAATACCTACCTACCCTCTAAAAAACCCCCTTGCTCTAAGGAGATAATGCTATGTAGAAGAGGTTTTAGCCACTCAACCATTACCTTTGTGATTATTTTATATATGACATTGCATAAGGAAATAGTTCTATAATATTAAATGTGCACCCCCTCCTCCCATTTTAGAATTAAGGAAATAAAAGTATGATTTAATGCTTTAAGAATTATTTTACTACATTTGGACTCCTCAATAACAACCATTACGTCTTCCTCCAAGTTGTCCAAGAAGGCCTAAAAAAACTTAATTAGAAAGCCATATGGACCTGGTGTTTTTTCAATGCTCATTCCAAAGACTACTTTCTTCAATTCCTCTTAATGAATAGATTTAAGTAGAGCTTTATTTTATTCCTTAGAGATAACAAAGGGTATGACAACAAGAACTTATTTTGAGTCTCTTCATAGTGCACCATATTTTTCTTAAATAGTTTAGAAAAATAATCCATTGAATTGAAATGCATACCTAGAATTGTATCAAAGGAGTGTCCATTCTCATATTGAAGAGATTCCATGTTGTTTGTCTATATCCTAGCACAAGCATCCCAATGGAAACATTTTGTATTTTTATCACCTTCTAATAACCAAGTGGTTCTTTCTCTCTGTTTCCAGTAGGTCTCCTCTTGGTTGTCAATGTCCTCAACCACTTTACGCAATGCATCATCCTATTATTTGAGCTTCTCTATAATTATTCCTTCCCTAAAGTGTTTTTGAACCTTATCCCATATGGACACCAATTGGGATCTTTGGAACTGGAAGTCTATCTTGTTAACTCACCTCCATTGTTTTAGTTGATCCTTGACATAATGAAGCTACTTGTGGAATCTAAACATTATTGTCCCATATGTCGGGTGGCCCTCTTCCCACCATTGTGGAATTTTCTTTTGAAGTTCCTCTCTTTGTAACCAATTATTTTCAAATTTAAATGGTTTGTGATACTGCATTGTTTTGATCCCCCTTTCAATAAAATGGGAAAGTGATCTGAAACTGGACCTTCTAAAATTTAAAATTTTATATTCCATTTCACAAATACCTCATCTAAAACCAAAAAATAATCTAAATTCACCTTCCTGCTATATGGCTCCCTCCTCTTATTAGTCTAAGTATAGTTGGTTCCAAGGCATTTAATATCTAGCAAGTGTAATTCCTAGACATGGGAAATCATAAGTCAATCCCCTAGGTCCAAAATTGGGGTTCCCCCTTCCTAATATCTAGAGGATATTTTACATTAAAATCCCCAGCAATAATCTAGTATAAATCCTCCCTTGAGACTCTCATATTATGCACGACTTTCCATTGATGCATTTGACCATATAGGTTTTGAGACCCATAAAAATTTGTGATTAAAACCTACTCAACTATCACATTGTTCCTAAAATGCAATGTGAGGACACCCCTCCAAGATATATGTTATATTGCCATCCATTTAAGAGAGTTCCACAAATTAACTATTCCCTAAGACCCCTTGGGCAACCACATCCATATGACCAGCACCCCTCCAAAGTCTATTTACTGTTTTACACATAAGGTGAAACAATATAAATGTCTCCTGGAGAAGCAAATTATTTTTTTTATGTTTTTCTAAGAGTATTAGAATAGCAAATTTATGGGTTCTACTATTTGAACCCCTAACATTCCATGATTGTATAATCATTGGTTACCTTGAGAGCAGTAAAAATCTATTGGTCTCATCAATTCTCTAGTTATTAGTTTATCTCCTTGAACTACTATCAATTCCTTATTTTATTTTCTACACATTCTTTTTTTTTTTACATGGTGGAATCGGTAGTCGCCATGAATCCGGGTAGGTTGTCTGGATTTTTATGGCCGCCACAGTATTATGTGTTGTCCACCCTAGAATCCTCCACACAGATCTTCATGTTGTCCACCCCTATAACCACTATGCCATAATAATTTTAAACCTTTTACACCATTGAAAGAACCAGGAAAGGGACAAGCGTTCAGTCCGGCGAGGCCCAAGATTTGAACCTTCGACCTCCACCCCCTTACGGGGTTTGGTTGAACCAATTGGTCTACATCTCAAAACTTACACACTCCTTGAGAGATGATAGTTTTTTTCCACATGAGTTATCCCTATATTTGGCCTTTCTCTGTTATTTTATGCTCTTGGTTATGCACTATCAATCCCCTTGCAATATCTGATTGTGGTAACTCACTGCACTCAATTAACTACTCTATGATGGGAGGAGGTGAAAGAGGGGCTTGAAAATGACTGTTATTATCTTTTATTCTCATCCACTCCTTCCATGAATTATTCTTCTTCCTGGTCCACTAGTGTCTTGAATATATCATACCTATTGGAGGGTTTGAGTTGGGTTTTCTCTTTACCATATTTTTTCTTTTTCCTTATCCTTATTTTGGGCTATTCAAAACCATATCTCTATGCTTATTTGCCCTAAGAAATATTGGTTGTTTTTTTATTTATTGATAACTTACCCTCCTTAGAAATATTTGACATTCCTAGAGAAGCCTCCATTTTTATGTTCATATTGTTTGGGCAGGATCAGGCCAAATGCCCATATTTGTGGAAAAATTTGAACCTAAAGGAAAATACATCATAATACAATTTTTGAATGTAAGATATTCCTACAATTTTGATTTCAACCTCTACCGACAAAGGCTAGCTAAGATCCATTTCATTGCATATCTAGCATAAATGAATATATTTCCTTCCATTGTGTCTTTGGAAACACCCAAATGTCTTCCAAGGTAATTATTGATAATTTCCAATACCTGCTCACTCTAAAAATCCATTGGAAGTGCATATAAATGGATCTAAATTGGGACAACAATGGGTTCAATTCAAGGATCAAATCCCACTCTCCAGGGATGAACAAATAATTTTGCTAGACCAAGATTCCTCTTTTCTGATTCAAAATCCCTATTTTTGTCAACAAGTGAAGAAAAACTAATAATAAAATATCCATTACTAATAAACCACAAAAAATATTCACCAAGAGGCTCCTAGTTTTGTCGGACCCAGGAATGGAAAAATATTAAGGTAGGGTGAGTACCCATGAATTTATAGATAAAATCATGATTGGCTTTATATAAAAAAATTTCTTCTACCATCCTTTTCTCAATGAAAATATTTTGCCTTGATGCTGACTATGGAAAACATCCATTAATTCGTTGAGATGTTGATATATTTCCAGCAGTCGTAAAAAGCATTTTTAGTGCAGTTTTTTGTGCTTCTTTAGTCTCTATTGGATATTTATCCTTTAACAAATATGCAAAAGAACTATGTCTCTCTAAAAGAGGATCTAGAGGTGTCCCCATTGGGCTCTCCTAGGATACCAATATTGTCTTCAATTCCACAACAACCAAAAATATCTTCGACTACCCAAATGATGCCCTAGTTTTCTCTTCTAGAGCTCTGTCGTTTGTTCACAAGCAAAGTTAGAGCCATTAAAAAAATTCAAGTTTTTCAACTGTTAAAATTACCTTTACTTTATTTTTCCATGATGAGTAATTTGGTCCTTTAAGTAATTGGGATTTTGTAAGGATAAATTTATTTGTTGTCATGATGGTCCTTGTAGACTACCTTATAACTCCCTAGTGATTAGAATATGCTATGTTTTTGATAAAATGTTTAGCTTTCAAGATTTGAGTTGAATTCCTTTTGTCTCCCTACTAATGTGATAACAAGTTTAGAACAAGATTCAATTATTTATCTTCACTTGTAGAAAGCTTAAATTCAATTGCAAAGAATAATAATACTATATCTTTGAGATATCTAAGTTGTATTTTCTATGTCTCTTCAATTTGAGTATGAGACTAGAATAATTTTCTCAACTAAGATTTGACTTCTTTTAACCCTTGTAGTTTCTAAATATCTAGGGATTCAATTTTATGTAAGATTCTTTTTATCTCCCAAGTTAGAAATTTAGAAAGACTAAATATTTACAATTAGATTTTACTAGTCTTATATCTCCTTGTTAAAACATGTAAATAGTTGAAGCAATTATAATAAATATTTTACTGCTTCTATTTTCTACTTCCTTCTCAAGGTAATAAAAACAATTTCTAGATGTTTCCAACCTTTTTCTAATAAAGAGCCATATTAGTTGTACTTATGTGCCTCTTCCTTTTTCTAAAATACTAACTTTTATTAGCTTTGATATTTGGAATACCAATACCAATGATAAATTTATTTCCATGAGTAATCACATGTCACCATTGATGCTTTAGATTCTTGATATAAGTAGTTCTAGATTTAGTTTGAGCTAATATCCCTATGCTCAGTCTATAGTGATATCCCTTCTTAGAATCCTCTCCCTTATGAGCATTTCTCAGTATCAAATGACAATTGTTGAACCTAGAATTTTGTCCCTTGATCCTGATGTGGAAACCAATCTCATAATCCATGGTTTCATCAATTTCCTAAGAAAATTCAGTGGGCATGATGAAGAAATCTCTAACAATTTTATTTAGTCCTAGAAAAATGGCTAGGTTGTCGTCAAAGGATTGAGTTTCAAAGTTTTAGTTTATCTCCTTGCTGAGATCACCAAACTTCCCAATGATGGAGACCTCATTAGAAGGGATAAGCATTCCATAGTCGAAGAGCTTAAGTTTTTCCCTGATCATGGAAGAAAATTGGGTTACAAAAATGGGGATATTGTGAGGAAAGGTCTTCCAGAACCATGGTGCAAAATCCTCATTCCTATCATGCAATTTTTCATAGTGGATGCTATTGACAAGTTGCTCAGGGGTTTTCATCTCACTTTTTTGAACCATCTTCGAGATGTGAAAGAGATCAATATCCCTGACTACTTTGTTAGATCCTTGATGACCAATGCCAAAGCCATTCAAAATAACATCAATTTCAATATGAAAAACAAAGGTTAGCATTTAATTATCTTTAAACATATGCTTCAAACAAAATTCCCTTAAGGCTTACTTTTTAGTTTACCAAAGTGCTGAGAAGGGTTCTAGTTTTATCAATCCAATTTCTAAGGATAGTGATGTCAAACAAGATTTTTTCATTGGGTCCAAGAAGAGGATTGTTTTCTATGGCAAACTATGCTCCTAGACATCGCTCATTCAGATATTTTATTCCTAAAATCTCATTTCCTAGAAGATCTAATTCCAAGGAATCTGCTACCAAAGGGAATACCAACATTGAAGACTTGATTGTTAAAATGAATCCCAAAATATCTCTTGAGAGTATTCATATTTAGGTTCATATTTATGATATTTAGGGAACTTTCAATGATAGAGATACAAGTCATGATATTGGGAAATCCTATATGACCAAAGCTAATCAACATCCTTCTGCAATATTGACTGATATTCTTGAGAATTTCTTGCAGAATTTTTCCAAATTCATCACCATCCTTCATCATGGAATTTGTGTCTTCAAATCCATGAGGAGGTTGAGGAATCCAAGTAGATTTATGATTTTTATGCTTAATTGGAAGTTTGGTTTTGTTTTCTTTGCTCCTCATTTGGATTTCTTTAGCCAGTTCTTATTCCCCATGTGTGTGTTATAGTTTGGAATTATGGTGAATTCTTGCTTCTCTTTGGGTCAACTGTAGTTTGTAATTTTGGTGAATTTCTATTTCTTGTTTGTCTTCATTGATTTTCTTCTTTGTTGTAAAAGGGTTGGGCCCTTTCAAAACTCATCAATCATAAAAAAATGCTTTTTAGAGATTAACATGGTATTGCTCCTATATTTTAATGTCTCTAGTATAAGTTGATTTACAACCTTAATAAATTTGCAATATAAATATTACAATCTAAAATGAATTCCATGTTGTAAACCTGAGTTGAATGGAACACTTGCTTTAGTGTAAGTTGTGTGTACCAAATGGTAGCTAGACTTGGAGCCAACATAGCTCCTTCCAATGTATTTCCATAGGCATAATAGGAACTATATCCTATAGTTCTTACATATATGTGATGCATCTTTAGCTCTCATTCATTGGATATAAACTTTATTGTATCTACCAGTGTTACCTTCACCAAAGGCTTTCTACCGTTAAAAGGTATATCTCTTCTCTAAAGACTTTTTGGATGTACTTTTTCCTACCTTCACCAAAGGCTATAAGGATGCTATATGTATTGATGTACTTATTGTAGTTGATCCTCCTACCTATTTACAATGATCCTTGGATGGATACATAGTTCCAAAAATCAATCTATTACTTCACCTTTTTCACTAACTTATCTAATATACTTGGGTGATAAAATTTAGGTTGAAACTATTTAAACTATCTCCTTTTCCCTTGGAGATACTTTACTACTAGAAAATTCTAAAATATCTTTAATGACATACTTGCAAATGTAATATGTTATGGTGTATATGTTTACCGCCTTGTCTTGAATCGGTTCTCTTCCTTTATCGAAATGGTGACTCCCACTTCTTTTTTTTTAATTATTCCCTAGGTATTTTTTTGAAGAGGTTGAAAATTGGAGGTATATCAGGGGCCACCTTCCCATGAATTGAATTTGAATCTCTGTCAAGAGAGTCCAATGAATTTTGCCATGGCGACGTCCTTGTAGGGATAAACTCACACTTATTTTAAAAATTGAGATGAATGGAGTAATATAGGGTTAAATATTACCTACAAAACCTTGGCAATATTTTTCTTTGCTTGGCTATGTTTACACTAATAAATCTAAGCTTTCAATATTGTATTTTGCACTATATGACATGCAAAAACATAGAGTCTTCTTTTGCTCAGAAATATTCAATAGAATTTTGATATGTTTTTTTCTCTCAAAATATATCTAATTTTTATTCCTTTGTGTAGGTTGAATATTGAATAATTTGAATGAAAAACTATCTATGCAACCTTTAAACCTTGACCCTGGTTCTCAATAAACTTGATAAAAAACTTAAATATGAAAGTTCAACTAATGAACCTTTTGCACCTTTGTTGCATACCTTTTCTCATCTATAGATGATGATGATTATTATGGTGATTTAAGTCATCCAAATTGATGCCTTTTGTATATGATATTGCAGCTATTATAGGATATTAAAAAACAACTCTTTGGTTCACATTTTTATAGCTTTAACACTTGACTAATCTGCTAAAAACTATGATTTGGTGGCTCCAATACTCCTTTAGGATGTTCCTCTAAAATCTGAACCTCAGCAGCTACTAATGCTGCCCAAATTACTTTTATCTAGTTCTCCTCAAATCTGAAATTTTTTAGATTGTAAAGCATTCAAAACCTTCACCAAATATTATCCTTGAATTCTAAAACTTTGGTAGGAAACTCCTCCAAATAATAGCTAAGATATTCCTCAAGAACCCTTCAATGATAATACTGAAATCTCTCAGATTTGGTGGTTTCTCTATCTCCTTTATCTTGTCAAATTCTAACTTCAAAATAGAAAATTTTCTCAATAATATGAAAGTATTGAGATATTCACCAAAAATACTCTAAAATTTGATAAAATTCTTGCCAAAATTTTCTCCCTTGGGATTTTTTTCATATGGCAACAATTGTCACAATTTCTTTATCAAAAACTTATCCTTGGGAGTAAATTTATCCAAAAAGTTCTTCTAGGAACTCTTCCAATGAGGTTCACTAAGCCTTCTCCTTGTTTCTCCTTGAGACCTATCCAAGTTCTTGAATCTTACAACTTATAAAAATTCAATGAGACCTTACTTTATCTCTTCAATCTTCAATTATGGAAGTTTTACAATGAGATATTCTCCTTGGATCTCCTCAATCCAATGCTACAAAGATATTGTAATAGTACTTTAGTTAGTTCTTCTTAATGTTTAATCTTCCAAATATGGAAGTTCTTCAATAGGGTCTTCTATGAACCTCTTCTTCAATGTGAAGTTTTCAATATTCAATGGAGATCACCAATCTCCAATATTCACTAGGACTCTTCTCCTTGAGTCTCTCCTTCCTTAAATGGGGTCTTATTTCTAGGACATCCTCATTTATTTGTAGTCTTTAATTTGGCTTCCTTGGCCACTAGATCTCTTATCAATATCTAGCTTGAAGTCTTCAATATGCAAATATTTCAATGGGACCTTTCTCCTTAGGCCTCCAAATATTCAATATCTACTTTTCTACAACAAATAACTAATACATGTTCGATGAAAGCACATAGAATTTTAGACAATGAAGGATAAATTATTCTCTATGTGTTGTAGGAAGTCTCTCAAATTCTAGGATTTAATTTTCTACAACAAAATATTAAAAATAGAAATTTTTGTATATCTATAGAAAACAATCTTCACTAGTTGGATTGCCAATCTAGTGGATACAATGTTGAATTCTAGTCTTCAAAAGTTTTTTTGCAACTCTATGGAAAAACTCTAGCCAATAGAAAATTTCTAAAATATAAAAAATGAGATTTACAATATCCTTTCAATCACTCTTGTGGCTCTCACTATTTCCTATTGATCAACCTAGTGCTTTGATACCACTATTAGTTTTTGAAGCTTTAAACTTAAAGGAAATGTAACCACAAGTTTGGAAATAAGCATGCAATGTTATCACTATGATAATGGTTAAATAATATGCATGAAAATATTTTATAAAACTTGATACAATACTCAAGAAATGCTCATTTATGAAAGCTCATAAAAATATACACTGCTCACTAATGGAAATTACAACCTTTCCATTTTTGCAAAATGGATCTACATTGTAACTAAAACTACTCTACCTACATACTCAAAACTCCTCTCTCACTTCTACTCTATGAAGACCTATTTATAATGAGATACAACTCTTTACCGTCAATATTCTTATGACAACTCACTATTCTATTCTAAGGACTCATGTACATGTGTACTATATGCACATTTACATCATTGCATATTCTAACACTTGTGCATTTATTACATTGCTTTAATGACATACTTGCAAATGTAATATGTTATGGTGTAGATGTTTACCGCCTTGTCTTGAATCGGTTCTCTTCCTTTATCGAAATGGTGACTCCCACTTCTTTTTTTTTAATTATTCCCTAGGTATTTTTTTGAAGAGGTTGAAAAGTGGAGGTATATCAGGGGCCACCTTCCCATGAATTGAACTTGGATCTCTGTCAAGAGAGTCCAATGAATTTTGCCATGGCGACGTCCTTGTAGGGATAAACTCACACTTATTTTAAAAATTGAGATGAATGGAGTAATATAGGGTTAAATATTACCTCCAAAACCTTGGCAATATTTTTCTTTTCTTGGCTATGTTTACACTAATAAATCTAAGCTTTCAATATTGTATTTTGCACTATATGACATGCAAAAACATAGAGTCTTCTTTTGCTCAGAAATATTCAATAGAATTTTGATATGTTTTTTTCTCTCAAAATATATCTAATTTTTATTCCTTTGTGTAGGTTGAATATTGAATAATTTGAATGAAAAACTATCTATGCAACCTTTAAACCTTGACCCTGGTTCTCAATAAACTTGATAAAAAACTTAAATATGAAAGTTCAACTAATGAACCTTTTGCACCTTTGTTGCATACCTTTTCTCATCTATAGATGATGATGATTATTATGGTGATTTAAGTCATCCAAATTGATGCCTTTTGTATATGATATTGCAGCTATTATAGGATATTAAAAAACAACTCTTTGGTTCACATTTTTATAGCTTTAACACTTGACTAATCTGCTAAAAACTATGATTTGGTGGCTCCAATACTCCTTTAGGATGTTCCTCTAAAATCTGAACCTCAGCAGCTACTAATGCTGCCCAAATTACTTTTATCTAGTTCTCCTCAAATCTGAAATTTTTTAGATTGTAAAGCATTCAAAACCTTCACCAAATATTATCCTTGAATTCTAAAACTTTGGTAGGAAACTCCTCCAAATCATAGCTAAGATATTCCTCAAGAACCCTTCAATGATAATACTGAAATCTCTCAGATTTGGTGGTTTCTCTATCTCCTTTATCTTGTCAAATTATAACTTCAAAATAGAAAATTTTCTCAATAATATGAAAGTATTGAGATATTCACCAAAACTACTCTAAAATTTGATAAAATTCTTGCCAAAATTTTCTCCCTTGGGATTTTTTTCATATGGTAACAATTGTCACAATTTCTTTATCAAAAACTTATCCTTGGGAGTAAATTTATCCAAAAAGTTCTTCTAGGAACTCTTCCAATGAGGTTCACTAAGCCTTCTCCTTGTTTCTCCTTGAGACCTATCCAAGTTCTTGAATCTTACAACTTATAAAAATTCAATGAGACCTTACTTTGTCTCTTCAATCTTCAATTATGGAAGTTTTACAATGAGATATTCTCCTTGGATCTCCTCAATCCAATGCTACAAAGATATTGTAATAGTACTTTAGTTAGTTCTTCTTAATGTTTAATATTCCAAATATGGAAGTTCTTCAATAGGGTCTTCTATGAACCTCTTCTTCAATGTGAAGTTTTCAATATTCAATGGAGATCACCAATCTCCAATATTCACTAGGACTCTTCTCCTTGAGTCTCTCCTTCCTTAAATGGGGTCTTATTTCTAGGACATCCTCATTTATTTGTAGTCTTTAATGTGGCTTCCTTGGCCACTAGATCTCTTATCAATATCTAGCTTGAAGTCTTCAATATGCAAATATTTCAATGGGACCTTTCTCCTTAGGCCTCCAAATATTCAATATCTACTTTTCTACAACAAATAACTAATACATGTTCGATGAAAGCACATAGAATTTTAGACAATGAAGGATAAATTATTCTCTATGTGTTGTAGGAAGTCTCTCAAATTCTAGGATTTAATTTTCTACAACAAAATATTAAAAATAGAAATTTTTGTATATCTATAGAAAACAATCTTCACTAGTTGGATTGCCAATCTAGTGGATACAATGTTGAATTCTAGTCTTCAAAAGTTTTTTCGCAACTCTATGGAAAAACTCTAGCCAATAGAAAATTTCTAAAATATAAAAAATGAGATTTACAATCTCCTTTCAATCACTCTTGTGGCTCTCACTATTTCCTATTGATCAACCTAGTGCTTTGATACCACTATTAGTTTTTGAAGCTTTAAACTTAAAGGAAATGTAACCACAAGTTTGGAAATAAGCATGCAATGTTATCACTATGATAATGGTTAAATAATATGCATGAAAATATTTTATAAAACTTGATACAATACTCAAGAAATGCTCATTTATGAAAGCTCATAAAAATATACACTGCTCACTAATGGAAATTACAACCTTTCCATTTTTGCAAAATGGATCTACATTGTAACTAAAACTACTCTACCTACATACTCAAAACTCCTCTCTCACTTCTACTCTATGAAGACCTATTTATAATGAGATGCAACTCTTTACCGTCAATATTCTTATGACAACTCACTATTCTATTCTAAGGACTCATGTACATGTGTACTATATGCACATTTACATCATTGCATATTCTAACACTTGTGCATTTATTACATTGCTTTAATAAAGTAATTAAGTCCTAATAAAATCCTAATCTAAATATGTACCCATGATGGTACATTAGTAAAGAACCAAATATTGTAATATATTCTAACAATTATTGCTTCTAAAATTGATAAAATTTGTAAAAGTAGTACTGAGGTACTATACTTATGGTCACTTCATGGGATGCCAAGCCCAATTGAAATAAGATCCCAGATGCTACCTCTTGGGCACACCATCTACAAAATTATGAATCACACTATAAAACTAACAAAATAGTATTTCTCCCTTTAATTATAGTAATAGGATTTAATGAATATTTCATGTGTGGTATAAATGAGAGGGATTGCATGCATTACGGTAACTATACTTAGATATATTTTTATTTTCATATTTATTTGCTTACTAGGATCTCAGTATCCCTACTTGAAAGGGTTTTTTTATCACTGAAATCATTTTATCGATACAATACCTTATTGAATAGATAGATATTTTCAAGGAAACTCCCTCTCAAATACCTTTGATCATCCTAGCAAAATTTATCACTCATTTTTAATAGGAAATTATACCATATCAAGTCTTTTGTATCCCCCATAATATATTCAAAAGTATTTTTATAAAAATATTCTCCCTTGGCATCTAGCTCCCATAACTTGGCATGAATTATATTTAACTTTTTACTTGTTTTGGTAGTATTATTTATAGCATGATAGTGGTATTCCATTTTTGGAGGAAAATTTATAATTGACAAATTAATTGCTCAACAAATTTTTAATATGTAGTCATATAGATTGCATCAACCTCTCTATGATGGCCTTGCAAATGTAATTTAAATGGCCTATTTTAAAACTCTCCTCAAATAGATGGCACTAGTCGAGATAAATTCAAATGGCTTACCTTTAGGTCTGACACCCTAAAACATATAGTGGAAAACTTGACAACATCCTAGACAACCATGTACAAATATAAATTATGAATAGAACACAAGATAACATGGTTTGATTATAGATCTACTATATAAATCAACCAATAGAAACACATGTAAATATCATGTAATGAACAATGGCTAAGATATGAACAAGTATGAACAAGATATTAAATTAATTATGAAACTATATAGTTAAATAGAATATGACATCTCATTGCATATAAAATATTTACTCCTATGTATAATTATCATGAATGTACAACACTTGCAAGTACTTTTCATATGGACAATATATCACTTTGGCATGTAAAATGCACTATGTACTTACTCAAATGAATGTGGGGGTCCATTTAAACTAGGGAGAAGGTAGTTATTGGAAACCACTAACCCTAACACCTCACCTCTTCCTTATTACATTTGTTTTTTATTTAATTTCATTTCCATTCTAACTACAAGACAAACTAAATGGAAACTAACCTTGCATGTCTTTGTCCACACATGACTATTACATAACTCATTATTATATTATTCAATGCAATATTGTAACTTTATCATTTTATTAAAATTAGAACACTTTATTATATGTTACTAAAATTTCATAGATATTTTACTCAAATACCTACATCGACCCTACCCTCTAGAATTCTCAATTTTGACATCAACAATAATTATTGTTCTTGGGGACTCGGTCTCTATTGTGATTGAGATGATGGAATAGGTACTCCTGCAAGATCTTGGATCTTTAGCTTCAAAGCTTCATTTTTCCCTTGATACTCTTATCATAGGCTTATTAATGAGTCCACTAGAAGCTACAATGATGCAACTTCTACTCAACTTCTACTAGGCTAGACTTTAACACAACATCCCTCTTTGCTACTTTTTATTCGTTCCTCCTAGTTTCTACCCATTGCTCATTTATATTTCCTTCTAGACTTTTCTCCCTCACTGCATATTCAGACTTTAAATATTTTATCAACTGATCTTGTTATTCCTGTGTTTATTTTATGGTCTCCATATCTTCTATCAACCTAGCTAGTTTTGCTCTAGCATCTTGCTACACTTTCTAAATTTGACCTTCTAATATCTTGTTTCTAACCATTGAATTTGATATGCCAAAAAATACATTCTAACATACAATTTTACCAACTCAAGTGCCAATTTCACATACTTGACACTTGGGAGTATAGGATAGTGTACAATATTTTCTTCATAATATTACACCTATGGTGGATATTGATAGAGTACTTGAGGTTTTTTGGGTATATTTCTAATTTCCAAAATTGAATTGACACTGCTACTACCAACTTCTAGCTCCCATGGCTACATCTAATAAATTTTTGTAGGCCTATTTATTCACTCATCATTATGAGCCTAATGTACCAACTTTCTCAACTCACTTTTCATTATCAATTACCATAGTCACCAATCCACAACACATATGACTATAAAATCTATTGAAAAATCTAATCATCTTCTCAAATAATGAGTTAACCTAGTTATTGATATTTTTTCCAAGAATTGTTGGTATGATCAAATTTAACATTTCTATGTTAAATGATCTCTTATTTTTTCATTTGTTTGTTATATATTTGCATCATCTTTGATGGTTGTCTCCTCAACATCTTCCCCACCATGACTTATCATGTTTATTTTTTTGGATGCCATGCCCTCCTAAATGTCTTGAATATTATCTCCATATATATTAGTAGTTTTCTTAGTTGATTCCATTATCTTCTTACTCTTCTTAGGTTCTTACTCCAATGGTTGAATTCTTTGGCTTTCTTATCATAGTTTACAATCTAATGTAGGTTGTTTCCATTTCTCTTGACTCTCATAAAACACTACTAAATTTGATATTGTAGTATACATTGTTGTAAACTCCATTGGTGGCCCCTCATCTAGCAGAGATGATAAACATCTATCCACTATATCTACATACTATGTAAGCAGTGTTGTAAATCTCTAGTGTATCAATATTATCTACCTACACTAAAACATAACCAACAAATTTTCCTCCTATTGGTTTCTCATCCAATGGTGGTGATGCTTTTACCACATCTATTTTAGTTCCTCATCTATATCTATAATCACCATCATATCTTACACATGCTACTATGTAGTTATTCCTTCCAACTATTACACTAATCCTTCAATACAATAAATCTTTGCATATGTACATCCAAATTTGGTTACTATCCACCAATGATAGCCTTACTTGAATCCACTCTAATACTTTTAATGGAACATATAGTGCTTCCTCTTACAAACTAACTTCTTGGTTTTATTGGGGTTTCCCTTTTCACTACATCCTTTGGTATTCCATGCTCTTGAATATAATAACTCAACACCACTTTCTATACATTACCACCAATTATCCCTTTTCTTGTGGTCTATTTTGGATTTCCTAAAGAGAATATCTTGGAACCTTTACTAACTTGTTGTTGTTTCTATTATTGGTACTTGTATTGCTAGATATACTATTATTGTCATAATTGTGCTCATGTCTACTGCTATTATTGCTCTATCTCTACTTCTTCTCATATTTGACTAATTACTTGATATTTGGTAGTTTCTTCTCAGCTCTATTAGATTCTTCACTTTATTCAACTATAATATCCATCTCATATCCTAATTCTTCTACTTTCTCCTTATAGTAATAGCTTCCATAAATGGGGAAATATGTATCCATAAAAAATTGTAGGTGAATACTTTAAAATATTATGTGGATTCAACCCAAAAAATAAAAACTTCTCCTGCACAACTACATCCAAAATCAAGAAAATGGTATGGAAAGCCATTGCTTTTTTTAAGAATACAAAATTATAAAAATATGAATACGGTTTGACAAAAAAATAGCCTAATCATACTACTCTCTAGCCATGATTTATTTTATGTAGGTATGATATATGTGGGCATCTATGGGTCTCTTTGCTTTTTAGATAGTCTACATATGATCATATTCACTACACACCTCAACTTGTTTGACTTTGGATATTACATTTTTAATATATAGTTACCATGATTTGTCAACTTATCTAGTTTCTATGGTTTGAAATTTATGATCTTATCACAAAATTATTATAAATAGTAGGGCTCCACTCCCTTCTTATTTAGTAGTCTTGTGGAATTTGAAAAAAAAAAAAAAAACTTTAAATATTGTTTAGGGAAAAAGATACTCATACCTTCTTATCACCAACCATAAATCTACTAAAATACTAGTCAACATCATGTCTCTACAAAAAAATAATAAATATAGCTTGAATAAATCTTTGTCAAAGATAGGAATTCACATAATAAATTATAGTCTTGCATTCAAAAGTATGGTTTTTAGTAGTCCTACATTCAAATCCAAAGATGATTTATTTTAGTGGTTGGTTATACCTTTTGGCTTGACCAATGCACCTGCCACATTCATGAGGATGATGGATGACATCCTACATCCTTACACTAACTCATTTGTGGTAGTCTACATAGATGAAATTATCATATATAATAAGACATGGGAGAAATATGTGTAGTATGTTTGAAATGTACTTTAAACTCTTCAAAGACAAGATATACGCTAATTCAAATAAATTCCTAATTAGCATAAAAAATATTTAGTTTGTTGTGCATTATTTGGATAAAAATGTTATCCACATTAACTTGAGAAGACTCAGTAATTAGTTGTCTATCCCAAAGGCTCTAATAGAGATTCCTATATTTTTGAGTGTTTCTAATTTCTAATAAAAATTTATATTTAGCTTCTTACTGTTGCATGTGTCTCATTCTTCGCAAAGAAAGTACTATACGATAGGCCCCTGTTTCGACGATCCTAGAAAAATTTTCATGCCCCCTTTTTCTGGAGATATTATTGAAGCTATTTTTAGAGGCATTTACGGGATTCCCATGATTGGTGGGTATCAGTGGTTTTAGCCCATGGTATTGTGTCCACGGTATTCTAATACCACATTGTGGTTTAGGGTTGTAAGAGTTTCATTTATATTGATTGTAATTTCCCATTACGGGTAAGGTGAATAATAATAGAAAAGGCAGTGTGGCTCTTGTTTGCTGGACGTAGCCCATATTGGGTGAACCATGACAAATCTCTTGTGTTATATGTGCATGTATTTTATGAGTTGTTTTATTCTGAGTTATTTATTTTTGTATTATTATTCTAGAATAAGTCTAGGTATAACTCTTCATATGGTATTAGAGCCAAATTGTTAGCCATAGAGGGACGTATTTATTGCTAGGTTTTTAGTTCATTTGAAGAGGATCTAGGATTTATAGGAGTTATAGAAAATCTCTTCTAGAGTGAGAGTTTTACGCAGAAGGATCTTGAAGAAAAATGACATCAAATAATTGAAGGATAAAGATTGAGAAATTTGATGGAAAATATTTTGAGCTATGGATTTTAAATATGGAGGATTTGCTCGTGGACAAAGATCAGTGGTCTGTTATCTATAAAATGAAACCTTCCAGTACATCTTATGAAGATTGGGAAAAGTTGACTCAGAAATCAAGGAGTCTAATTTGACTATGCCTTAAATATTAAGTCTTAATCAATGTTTCTGGAGAAGCTACTGCAAAGGATATCTAGGAGAAGTTAGGGGCTCTGTATCAATATAAGTCCCTAGTGAACAAATTATTCCTTCGAAAGAAATTGTATAATATAAGGATGAATGAAGGGGATTCAGTAGCAGATTATCTTAATGCATTCATAAGTCAACTTGCATATGTTGAAATTAAATTTATTGAGGAATATAAATGTATTAATTTTCTATGGTCTTTACGAGATTCATGGGATAACCTACTTGTAGAAATTGGTAGTACAAATTCATCCACATTGAAGTTTGAAGATGTTGTGGCATATCTATTATCATAGGATATAAGGAGAAAAGCCATGGAGGGCACATCAAAGGATGCCCTAATGGTGAGAGGGTATGCCAAGGAAAAATATAAAATGAGATATGGTGATAGATTTAAGTCTAGAGGCAGATCCAAGTCTCAGGGAAGGTTTGAAAGAAAATTTTGGAAATGTGGCAAGCCTAGACACATGAAGAAGGATTGTAGATCAAATAATGTTGATTCTGGAAAGAGATCTAATGAATCTACTTCAACAAAGATAAATAAATCCATTGATGAAGGAGGGGATGTATATCTAGCATCTTGTTCCATATATTTAGGTAGAAATGATTGGTTGATTGATATTGGTACCTCTTTTCATATGACTCCTCATAGGGTGTGGTCTTGTGAATATGAAAGATATGATGGAGGAGAGGTATTTTTGGGAGATGATTCACCACTTAGAATCATTGGTCATGGAAGGGTGAAAATATTATTGTAGGATGGTAAGGTTAAAACCCTCCTAGTTGTGATGCATATTCTTGGCCTTGCTAGAAATTTGATTTCTATAAGAAAAATGGTGTATGTAGCAGTAAACGTTAGTTTTAGTATGTATTCATGCAAAATGGTTCATGGATTTATGGTGTTAACAAGAGGAGTTCAGATTGGAACCTTGTATAAGCTATTGGGAAGCACTATGACAAATGAGTGCAATAGCTCAACTATTCTTGAGGCTGAATCAGACAAAATTTCAATGCTCTGGCATCAAAGAATAAGATATATTGGAGAAAAGGGATTGTGTACCCTATACACGAAAGGTATGGTCCAAGGTATCCCTAATTTCTCAATGGTTTTTTATTTCTATGAACATTGTATTTATGGAAAGAAGAATCATGTGAGTTTCTCATATGGTGTTGCAATATCAAAAGGGGTATTAGACTTGATTCACAATGATATTTTTGGTCCTGTTCTTGTTCCATATCTTGGAAAATCATGGTACTATGCTTCTTTCATTGATGATTTTTCAAGATATGCATGGATTTATTTTCTTAAAAGTAAATATGAAGTGTTTGATAAGTTTAGAGAATTTAAAGAACTTGTTGAAAATCAAACTGAAAAAAAGATTAAGATGTTGAGGTCTGAAAATCAAATAAATTTGAGGATTTTTGTAAGCAATGTGGAATTGCAAGACATAAGAATACTCCATATACACCACAAAAAAATGGAGTTCCTGAGAGATTGAACATATCACTAATGGAAAATGCTAGAAGTATGCTCAGTGGTGCTGGTCTGGCACAAGAATTCTAAGCAGAGGTAGTGAATGTGGCATGTTACTTGTAAAATCGATCTCCTACATCAACATTACCATATCAAACTCCATTTGAAACATGTTTTGGTAATAAACGCTCTCTTTCACATCTTAGAGTTTTGGTTGTGATGCATACATGCATATTCCAAAGGAGAAAATAAGTAATCTTGATAATAAGGTTGTTAAATGTATCTTTGTTGGTTATAAATATGGTGTTAAAGGATATAAAATTTAGAATATAGAAACTAAAAGGATAGTTTACAATAGAGATATTGTGTTTAAATAAATTAAAAGTGATCACATGAATTAAGTAAATGAAAAAGAACCTAAAAAGGTACAATTTGATCTCATGGAAGAAGAATCCTACTCAGAAGAAGAAGAAGAGGATGAACTAGAGGTTCATACACCTATGGTAAGGAGATCAACATGAGAAAGAAGGCAACCTAATAGGTATAGTCCATCTGCTTTTCTTTCTTATTTTGTTTTATTAGTTATTGATGAAGATCATAGAACAATTACAGAAATTATTAATTTTGAAGAGGTAAAACTTTGGGAAGAAGCCATGAATGAGGAAATGATGGCCCTGAAAAAGAACAAGACATGGGATATAGTAAAATTATCTGGTGGGAGAAAAGAAATAGGTTGCAAATGGATCTTCAAGAAGAAGCAAAATGCTGAAGGAAAAGTGGAGAAATATAATGCTTGCTTGGTTGCTAAAGGTTATTATCAGATAGAGGGAATTGATTATGGTGAAGTATTTTCTCCTGTTGCAAAGCGAACCTCATTAATATTTATTTTATTTGTGGCTACTACATTTGATCTTGAAATAGAGTAAATGGATGTAAAAACTGCATTCATTCATGGGTATTTGGAGGAAGAAATCTATATGAGACAGCCTAAAGGATTCATTGGTGAAGTAAAGGAGGATTTTGTAAGTTAAATAAATATCTAAATGAAATAAAATAGTCTCCTAGAATATGGTATCAAAAATTTGATACTTATGTTTTAGGACTTGATTTTGTTCGTGGTAATGTTGATCATTGTGTATTCTCAAAGCAAATTGGTAATGAACTTGTCATTATAGTTTTGTATGTTGATGATATGTTACTAATTTAAAACAATAAGAAAATGATCAGGGAAGTGAAGTCTCAGTTAGCATCACAGTTTGACATGAAAGATATTGGCCTTGAAAATTTTATTTTGGGTATGAAAATAAATAGAGATTGTTCAAATCATTTAGTGCACCATAAAAAAATTTATTAGCCTCTTCAATCTGATTTTTCAAATATGCAATTTGATTATTTGCATCTTTCAGTTTTTGTGGATACCTTTTGTTCTTCTTCACCTCTTTCTCATACTCCTCAAGGGAATAGGCTAACTCTTCTTCAAATTCCATCTCAGGTTCATCTTCATTTGTGTCTTCAACCTCATTTTCCTTGTCTTCTAAGGCCATAAAAAGAACCTCACCTGAATCATCTTCAGAGTCACTTTGCACACTATCTTTGGAAGCACTATCATCATGGGTGATTAAGCTCTTATTTTTTATGTTTCTTATGAATTTTACAAATTTCTTCTTGCTGCCTTCTCCTTTTTATTTAGGCTTATATTCATCATCACTCTTCTCTTTTTAGGGATATTTTTTTGTAATGTGACCAATTCTTCCAAAATTGAAGCGTTTGAGTGGAAGTTTTCCCTTGAACTTGTCTCTTCCTATTTGCAAATTTCTCATAAAGTTTACCTCTTCTTCATCTGAAATTTCATCCTCTTCCTCTTTCACTTTAATATTCATGTTTTTAAAAGCTTTGAAGGCTGCTCTTTTGTTTTATGTTTGTATTTGCCTATCCTCATCTCATAAGCCGTAAGTGACCCATGTAGCTCATCCATAGTCAAAGTATTAATATCTTTTGCTTCTTCAATAGTTGAAACCTTTGAATCAAATATTGTAGGGAGTGATATTAGAACCTTCTTCACAACCACAAATTCTGAATTTTTTTCACCAAGACCTCTAATTTTATTTACAACCTCATTCAATTGAAGCATAAAATCAGCAATATCATCATATTCATCCATTTTTAAACTTTCAAACTTAGCTCTAAAAATATGTAATTTTACTTCTTTTACCTTTACATCACCTTCATGAATGAACTTCAATTTATCCCATATTTCCTTTGAAGTGTTGAGACCCATAACCTTAACCAACTCACTAGGATCAAGAGCACTTGTGATAGAATTAGTAGCCTTCAAATAATTGTTATATTTGTGTATGACAACAGGATCAGTGGGAGGTGTAGCAGGGATGGTATAGACATTTTTCACAGATAACATAACACCCATACCCAAAGAACCAAGGTATCTCATAATCCTATAGATCCAAAAGGTATAATATTTTCCATCAAATAGAGGGGGCTTATTAAGATCACAAATAGCCATTGTGAGGACCTACCCTAGCTAATTAAGCTTGCAAATTGGGAAACCTATCTCTGATACCAATTGTTGGTATCACAATGGCACTAAGAGGGGGGGTGAATTAGTGACTTAATTTTTTTTCAAACCCTCTAAATCTGATTTTTCAAATCTGATTTTTAGGACAACAAAGAACATAAATTCAAATCCATACAAGACACATAAAATGACATCACATAACACAAGTATATGATGGGGAAACCCAATATGGTAAGAAAACCTCGGTGAGAAAAATCTCCTTGAGTCTACTGCTCAGATCGATCCTCATTGCAAATGAAGTACAATGATGCTTTTATCAATGGGGCCAAATGGAGACCAATGAAAGGAAATGGATCAAATGGAGCCACATCCAAAATTATTCTTCACCTACACCTACCACCCTTTTTATCTGAAATATGATAAAAATAAATGGCAAAATAATGCCTACAATGAAAACAGAACTCATAATAGTATGCAAGTACAAAACTCACCACATACAACTACTGCAATGTGAATAATAAATCATGAAAACCCCTAAAAATGAAATACCATTTCAGCACTATCACAACACCTGCAAATTATATACCAATATGATCCATATAACATGCTCAATATGCACCCACAACTACAATAACAAAATCTGAAGTATTCACACTCTGCTAAAAATTTGACAACATTCTGGTAACACCTCGTTACGCACACCAAAAATCCATACAAACAATGAAATGCTACAGCCAATATATATATGATAATGAAGAGGAAAACCACATATTGTTTCCAAAACCATGTGCAAAAACCACTCCAAAAACCACACACCTAGCTTAGAAAATTGCCAATTTCAACATTGAAATTCAAAATAACCTCCATATGGGCACTCCACACTCCACAAATCAGATATAATATGAACTAACACTCTAAAAAATATATTCCATGACCAATACAGCAAATGAGACCAATATGGATGCCACTTCCTCAAAAATTTCCAAAAATATGCATAAGATATCCAAAAAACTATCGAAAATAGCTCCACACTACACCACATAACTCAAAAATGGGTCCCACCAAGAGTGAATGACTTATTTTAATTCCCACATTATGCAACATAAAATTAAATTATATTAACTAGGAATATGACCCCTATCACCTATGTTGCATAAAAAATTAATTAAATGTACTTTTCCCTCCATTCCTAAGTCCCGGAACACATTCCAGGGAACTTGGAGATGACAAATAGTGGGAAATATTAAATTAAATAATCAAAAAAATTCTCATAGGATAAATAATACATTAAAAAACATATGAGCAATAATTCATGTCACCAAAAATAAAAAATTAACTTTCTCACCAAAATTACCTCCGAACTAGGTGTGTTGGAAAATACACTGCGTTATGCAAACATGGACAAATTTGTAGGATGACCATAAATATGAATGGAAGATCTAAATACCATGTAGGATGCCATGTATAATGGTGTTGAAAATAATGACAACACTCCAAGAGACCAATAAAAATATCCTCCCCTGGACAATTTTTGGGCCTCATATGGAGTCTTAAGAGAAAAAATACCTTTAGGAGAACGATTCCATAGAAGTCCCTATCACTTAGAGTGTGCACTACCAATTCCAACTCTAAATCATGAGTGGCATAATTGACCTCTTGCCTCTTAATTTTATTGGACTCATAAGCAATAACCACACCATCTTGAGTCAAAATCCCTCCTAACCCTTCGATTGATGCATCTGTACAAACTATAAACTATTTTTTAGGATCAAGCAATTACAGGATTAGTGCAGTCATAAACATTTCTTTTAAAACTTTAAAATTCTATTTACATTGCTATGTCCACCTAAAGCCTTTACCTTTTCTCTAAATGTTTGTAACGGGTTGAGAAATTCTCGAAAATCCTCTAATTAATCATCTATAGTACCCTACAATTCCCATAAAAATTTGCACCTTTGTAACATTAGTAGGTGTTGGCCAATCAATGATTGCTTTATTTTTCTTGGGGTCTACTACAATTCCTTCAACAGAGACAATATGTCTAAGGTACTATGCTTTTGGAGTATAAAACTCACACTTGGTCAATTTTTAATATAATTGACTCTTTCTAAGAATCTCAAGCATTGTTCTCATATGTTGATCAAGCTCTTCCTTGCTTTTGGAATAAACCAAAATGTCATCAAAAATACAAGTACAAAATTATCTAGTTGTTCTCTAAAAATACTATTCATGAGGGTCATGAACACGACTGAGGCATTGGTTATCCCAAAATGTAAGATAGTAAATTCAAAATTTTCATACCTTGTTCTAAATATGTTTTTAGAAGTATCTTCCTCCAAAATTATTAAGTGATGATATCTAGATCTGAAATCTCTTTTAGAAAATATGGTTACCTCTTTTAATTGACAAATAAATCATCAATCCTTGGTAATGAGTACCTATTTTTTACAGTAACATTATTCATCATTCGATAGTCTATGCACATCCTTAAGGTACCATATTTATTTTTAATAAAAAATATAGGAGATACCTAGGATGACACACTAGGTTTTATTAACCCTTTTTCAACCAAATTATAAAGTTGTATTTGGAGCTCTTGCAACTCTATGGGTGTCATCCTATATGGTGACCTTGTAATTGGTGCTCCACCTAGGAACAAATCAATTGAGAAATCAAATTCTCTCTGAGGAGGTAACCTCAAAATATCCTCAAGGAATACATATTTGAATGCACCCAACAATGGGTGTTTTTGGAAGAAATCAGATTCCTTTTTAGACTCTTATTTACTATTAAACTCTACTATGAAGATCATACCCTTCTTCCTAAAAAACTTTTTAATTTGTATTGCAGTCAATAGATGTGGTTTAGTTTCCCTTTTTCCATAATTAACTCTAATCCTTTGATTAGATTCATCCACAAATTCCACCCATATCTCTTCAAATATTAAAAGAGCCTTGTGCACTTTTAACCAATCAACTCCTAATATGATATCAAATGCATGCAAAGGCACCACATAAAAATATCAATTGATATTTCCTTGTCTCAGGGATACATGGGGGTCAAAGATACATTGGTTAACAAGGTGGGTTTACCCTGATCCATACTTTACTTTCCAACCATTGATCAATAATACAAGGTTAAAATGAAAATTCCTCACTAATCTACATGAGATAAAGCTATCATTTGACCCACTATCAATCAAAATTTGTACATTTTTATCAAAAATTTTACCATTCAATAATAAAGGAGTAATTTGACCATTGAGTTCATAACTACCTATGGTCACATAAATCCTGTGGTTATCCTCTTCTGGGACTTTTGGTGGTAGATCAACTCTGAGGGGACATTTATTGGCATAATGATATCCTTTAAATACATAACATCCATTTGGTGGAGCTCTATTTCCTCTGTTGTTATTCTCATTTATATTCATAGGTGTAGTTTCCCTATCCCTTCCTTGACCTACTAGTTTCTAGTCCTATATTTTGGAAAACTCTTTAACATCCTTCTTGAATTTACCACCTTGGTAATTAGGTTTATTCTTGCCACCTTGCTTATTATGATCTCCTCCTTTGGGTTTCTTATTTTGTTCCTTTTCCCATTTCATAAAGCCAACATTTTTTTGCTTCCTAAGTTTATTTTTTTCTTTTTGTATAGCTTTTGGTAGTTAAAAATGCCTTTCTCGTTTCCTAATTAGCTTCCTCTTTTCTTTCTAAATAAAAAGCAGTAGGTAAATTGATGGGATTGTGCATATTTACCATCGTCATGATTCTAGGATCCCATAATGAATTTCTGAGTTTTTATTTCCTCATTGCTTTCATATTGGGATGCATACTTTAGCAATTGAATAAAATTTTGATGATATTCTTGAATTGACATGCTTTCCTATCTCAAATTTGAGAATTTCCTAATTTTTTTTCATAATATTGCCTTGTCAAGAATCTATCTCTGAATTCCTTGATGAACTCCTCCCATTTGAGGTTGGTAGTTTCTACTTCATGCCCTTTCTTATATGATTTCTACCATTCTAGGGCTATTTTAGTCATATTCATAACTACCAAGGTAGTATTGGATTCAGAGGATAAAACCACTAGAGAAAAGTAAGACTCTTGTTCACTTAACCAATTTTTAGTTGATTCTTTGTTACCCTTTCCATTAAACTTGGATATTACAATATTTTTTAGGTTTCTATCCAATTCCTTACTCACCCTTTCCCTTCTATAACTGGATCTCTCAGGTTCTCTTGGCGTTTCCACTATCTTGTCCAATCCAATTTCTCTTTCTCTAGCTAAGTCCTCTATTACCCGTTGTTGTTGAACAATAATTTTTTTTTTTTGGGTCATGTGAGTTTTCTGTTGGGCCATATCTTCCCTTTGATATTATATATGTTTACAACAACTACACCGCCTTTGCAAGATTCCCTTCTTACTCACTAGTTTCATTATGAGGAATATCATTAACCATTTTTTGCCTTCTTTCATGTTGAGGACCTTATCTCCTAAAATTTTTTCATGGTCCTCTTACATGTCTTTCAGTGACTTCCTTCTACCTGCCTCTCATAGGATTTCCTAAGGATTTACCTCACAATATTCATTCCATTTTGAAGAACACAAGCTTATACTGAGATGGGGGTGAACAATATAAGACCAATTTTTACTTTTTCTTCCAATTTAATATTATGTTGTGTAAAGATAGTAGTATCAATAGCAGTAATCAATGCAATGTACAAAAACCATACACAATAGAGACACCACAATTTATGTGGTTCACCCAATGTGGGCTACTCCATGAAGAATATATTTTACTAAAACTTTCTCAATCAATATCTTTGGGAATCACTCCTAATTACAATGTTTATGGACCTCTGTCCAAAGGAGATGTCGATCCCCTAATCTCAAGTTTGTGGATCTCTTCCATAGGATAACTCTTTCCCCTTCTACTCTGGCTATGTGATCTTCTAGAAGACTCTATCTCTCTGTAGACACCAAAACAACACCAATCTGATTAAGTGACTACAAACACTGATCGCATTGACATACACAGCTTTCAGGGTAGCCCTCAGAGGTCAAACAGCGGTTTAGAAGGTCGAAAAGTGAGCAGAACAAAGTTGGTCGTTTTAACAAGCCTTTAATCTAAAGCGAGTCTTTAACAAACTTCAAGCTGCAAAATCCTAAGCAAACTTTAAGTCTTAAGCAAACTACAAATCTTAAGCAAACTTCAAATCTTGGCAAACTTTAAGAGCAAAGGAACTTCGGCCTTAGGCATCGTGAAATCGCGACATCATGATTTTGCGACGTCGAGAAATCGTGACACCTCGGGGGCCCAAAGGGGAACCTCGCTTGAAGTGTCGCGATATCGCGACACTTCGGGGCCCAAAGGGGAACCTCACCCGAAGTGTCACGATATCGCGACGTCGTGATATCGCGACACTTCGGGGCCCAAAGGGGAACCTCGCCCGAAGTGTCACGATATCGCGACACTTCAGGGCCCAAAGGGGAACCTCGCCCGAAGTGTCGCGATATCACGACACTTCGGGGCCCAAAGGGGAACCTCACCCGAAGTGTCGCGATATCGTGACACTTCGGGGCCCAAAGGGGAACCTCGCCCGAAGTGTCACGATATCGCGACACTTTGGGACTCAAAGGGGAGCCTTGTCTAAAGTGTCACGATATCGCGACGTCGTGATATCGCGACGTCACAATATCGCGACGTCACGATATCGCGACGTCACAATATCGCGACGTCACGATATCGCGACACTTCGGCACTTAAAGGCGGACTTCAGCATTCGAAAACAGACTTGCATCAATCAAAGGCAGCATTTCGCCAAGCAGAGGCGGACATCCGCCACTCAAGGGCAGGCGTTAAAACGATCAGAGGCACCATCAAAGCAGTCAGAGGCAGACACCAAGGCAATCAGAGACAACGGTAAAACAACTTAACATAGACATTCGACAAGTGGCAGCCGAAGACAGCCATTTATGGCTCCTGCCTTGCATGCGTGCATAGGTGGGTAGGCTGGCCTCTGGGAGATTGTCACAGGCACAGTCATGTAAGCCTTAGTCATGAAGGACTTTTCTCCCTCTCAGAAAGGCATGGCCGACACGTGGCGTCCCCACGTACCCTGCTAAAGAGACCCCATGGGTCTATAAAAGAGTGGATTTTCCCACCCAACAGGAGGTGAACAAGCATTTTTATTAACATAACGAAGTGCTGCAAAACCAGAGGCCCATTTTGACAGTCTTTTTGAACTCATTTCTTCTACATTTTCAGATCCGACAGTGGATACGGTAAACTACCAATTCGACGACATCACAACTAATTCTTCAGATTTTGGGCCTATCCCCAGTGGATTGGTGCCGAAGTTAAGCTTTTACGGGGTGGCCCGTTTGGGCATCCCACACACGTTCCTATGTTTCAAGCCTTTTTATTCTATCATATGTTATTTTCTGACATTTAGACGTTTTCATATTCAGAAAATGCTTTATGCTGTTGAAACAACTATTTACGTTTTACGTTTTAGAAATACATGTTGTTCTCGAATTTACGTTTTTATTCTGTCAAAGCGTGCAAGTCATCGATATGCATTTTATTCACTGTTTCAATGAATTTAGGCATATTTCTTTCACTAATTGTAAGAATTAAATCTCTCATTCTTGCAGCAGGTGCTACTAACGGGTTGCTGTTTTCTTGAACGCAGGATAAGCAGCAGCAAACAAAAGTTCGTTAACATCAGCGGCGGCAATACGTTGGCCCGCCCACTTTGCATGTGGGCATGCGGAAAGAAGATTATCTATCATGATTGTAACTGAGAATTTTTAAATGAGAAAACGTATTGTAACCGAGTCAGAATCTTATGAATAAAAAGGGCTATGCTCCTACTTTGTCCTTATATTTTGTCTCAATTTGATTACGTTTTCTCATTTCATGTATCAAGTTAATTATGTTCTCATTACATCTTAATATTGTTTTCTTTCGGAATCTCATGCTTTCAATGGCGATCATGGTGGGACCATTCCCAGATTTTTAAATCATAGAAACTAACCAGATTTGTTGTGTTTGTGCTTAACAGGTACCTTTCTTTTTAAAGCTGAAGGTCAGAAACAGCAAGTCCAAGAAGAAAAAGGAGGTAAGGAGGTAAAGTTTTAAAACTGTCCCTGTCATTTTCTGCTGTGTTATTTCTGTTTATTTTATTTGTTGATTTTTTTACTTTCAGTTTTTTTTTTTTTAAATTATTAAAGAAAGGTAGTCAATTTTCTTGCTTTACTTACTAAAAAAAAAAAAAAAATTCAAATTTCTACTTGCTGTTTTCTGGTCTATAGTATTTGTGTGGCATAGGAAAAGTTTCTTTTTGCTGCTTGTTTCATTTTTTATTAAAATGAACCACACACACTACACGTGGTAATTTAAACCAAGGAGCTGGTCGTAAAATCCCAGCCCTTGAGCAAGACCAACGATGGGTTCATCATCACCTTGGCTTAGCTTTGCATCCATTTCCTTGATTGTCACTGTTGTTAGGTGTAAATCCTGACGAAAGCTGACCGAGTGTCGCTAGGGTGATTCCCATGCACGCGAGGATAAGTCTTCTATGGTAGGTGTCATTAACAGGACAACCCCCCTTCCGTACCGCCTATGTTCCACGTACCATATGCTCTCATGTACCTATAGTTTCCCTCTCGTAAGGGCGGGTATATAGAGAGGTTGGTATATCGATCCGACAATGGTATATTGAAGGGGCGACCATTTATGGGAGTCATATGAGCCAACATTATGCATTTAAACGTTCTCCAAAAAATTGCAAAAATAAAACAAAACATCAAAATGCACTAAACCAGTTTAGGACACACTATCAATCCTTAAAAGAGATAATCATGGTTTTGTGTATGTGTGTGTTCATTTCTGCTTAGTGTAAACAAAAATACAAATCATCATAAATGAGATAAAAATCTGCTTAGCTAAGTAGAGAAGCACCACAATGGTGTACACCCGTAGCCAAGCCCAATCAAGGGTGGACGCTACGGAAGGTGCACAAAGAGAGGGCGCTAGTCGCCTTCGCTTTAGCCCCAAGGATTTGGTCATACCACCTTGGCGGCCTGACACACAAAGCAGTCCCCTCCGTGCTCCGACGAAACGGGACTATAGGGGCACCTCTTCGAGGAGCACTCCTGTTCAACATAACACTCAGCACACACCCTTCCATGAAGGGTACAGTCATAGGAGAGCTCCCTTAGATGCTCGCTATGAGCGATCACCACCTGATGAAGCGCTAGGTCAACATAGGGTTCAATGGGCGAAACCACATGATTACACTATCCCAACTTCACCCCCTCTAGTGGTCAGGACTACAAGGACAAATCTAGAGAGCAAGGTTCCTCCAGAGCACAAGGCTCTTCAGGCAAGGCAAGCAAATGCCACCCGTACCTCTTTCACTTATGAAAGGGGGTATGAGGAAGACCCCTACCTTCCTCGAGAGCAATATGCAGTGCGGGAGCAAGACGCCTTCGCAAATGCTAGATATCAGGATCACCGACTGAGGCCAAAACCTCAGATAAATGCTGCTACCCCAAACAGAGGGATGCGGCCTATAGAGATCTTGGATCACTACAACCAAGATAGATATCTAGGAGAGGCATCTAGGCCTTCTAAACATGAGACGATGAGACCAACTATCTTAGAACCCGTTAAGCATTTCGCACACCGGATGCAACTCACGCAACTTGAGCTAGAACGACAATAGTTAGATCAATGGTATCTTCTAAATAAAGAGCACCTTCTGCACCAGAAATATGAGTTGTTCCAACACACTATGCAGGAGAAGACTCCAACCCATCACACACATAAGACAAAACATTTTGAGGGGCACAACCCATGGGGGTGAGATAGGTCATCGCGACCTCATCAAACGCTACCCCCAACACCTCCTAGACAGGAGCGAGAGGCTACTCTCTCGATTCCTGAAGGACATGAGCGGGAGGCCACTCCTATAACCAATAATAAGTGCCTTCCTCAGGAGCCCACTCAGGTTTATGGGCCACCCTTAGAAGTTCATCAAGAAGCCTCTAAGGAATCAAAGCAAGAAGAAGAGCGGGATGAAATGCCCTACCAAGGCATGGGGTGTGCTATCTGGCCACCCCTCCATAAGCTCCAATTTCCTAAACAAGAACCAATCAAATAGGAGGAGCTCAAATCTCCTGATCCATGCAAAGTGCTAGAGCACTTAGAGTCTGTAGAGACTAAGATTTTGGAGCTCCCAAGGCCCAACTTACATGAGGCTCTTTTCAAAGAAGATCAACCTTTAACCGTAGGTCTACTTGACGATGCAGTCCTCCATGTCTCAGAATTTCTAGAGTATGATGAGCTATACTCACTGGTCGAAAGTGAGGATAAAACAGAGATTGCCCACAACAATCACATGCGACAGCATCGACATCCTATAAATATCAATGAAGCATGTCAGCAGATAAACATAATACTAGGGCATGAGTGGCAAAATGCTCCAAGGATTCTTGCAATCGCTTGGTCAATCCCAAAATGTTCCAAGGATCCATAAAATCACTTGGTCAATCCCAAAAGGCTCCAAGGATTGTCAAAATCGCTTGGTCAATCCCAAAAGGCTCCAAGGATCCATAAAATGCTTGGTCAATCCCAAAAGGCTCCAAGGATTCTTGCTATCGCTTGGTCAATCCCAAAAGGCTCCAAGAATTCTTGCAATCGCTTGGTCAATCCCAAAAGGCTCCAAAGATTCTTGCAATTGCTTGGTCAATCCCAAAATGCTCCAAGGATTTCCACAATTGCTTGGTCAAAAATCAAGAAAATTCAAAAAAAACAAAAATCATCAAAAACAACAAAATTTTGCATCTCATTTCTAGGCATACTCAAATTCATCAATAGAGAGTTCTTCTCGCACTTCATCTTCATATTCAGAAAAATCAATCCATCAAAATTACAAAAATACATAGATGCATTAAAGCATTGCATCCATACATCACATATTTGTGGTCGTACAGGTCAAAGGCACCATAGGCTGTAATTGCTCTGCTAGTCCATCTTGTTCCACACTATTCCATTTTACATAACAACAAAAACACCATGCATTGTTTTTACCACACTAGAGTCAGTGGTCTTTTAATGTATCAAGAGTTTTCATGATTCAGTCATCATTTTGCTCTTTAGCCATGTAATGTATCAAGTCAGACAGATTTTACGAAGGTAGAGTTACCCTTGAAATACACCTTGTTACGTAACATCCCAACACCAATTAAAACACATAAAAATTCCCAAGTTGTGTGAACGAAAGATGAAACCTGCACAGTAATCTAGGTCACCATAAGTGAAACGATTATCTTGCTCATCCCCTTGTGCGAATGACCCCAAGAATGCTGAGAGTTGGCAAAAGGACAAGCATCCTCCCTACCCAATTCCCTAAGAATCCCTAGTCCTCAAATAGTTGCAAAACATCAAAAATTTGCAAAAATTCAAAACATCAAAATTTGACATCCTACAGTGCACACATCAAAAGGCACAAACAATAGTGATTATCGTCACTCCATATCCCCAATACCTTGCTCAAAAGAAAAACAAATCAAAATAAATAGTGATCTTATCACTACAAACGAGCAAGTATCCCAATACAATTGAAGAAAAGAAGGGAGTTGAACTTGAATCCCTGGAACTCTCAGCATTCTAACAGGTCATGAGGCAAGCCTCAGTATCGGTTTGGTTGATAGCCTATCGGTCACTGGCGGTAAACTTCTCGCATGACGATATATCTATCACATTAACTTGTGTATAGATCAATATTTGCATGTGGATGAGATAGCTTATGGTATCCTGGATAACATCGCAGATTAATCTAACTAAATACAACAAAGGAGTTAGTGGAGCTAATTAGGTGATCCTCAGTATAGGTTCGGTTGAAATCCCATCTGGCACTAGCGGTATCCTGACAAATACCACATAAATGAACTCAATTGCACACACAGGGATGTGAAATAACTTGGTCAAAAACAAGTCCGATTCATACCTTGTTCAAAATTCTTGTAAGATAAAGTACAGTCATGGCTAGTGAGTAAAAACCGTCTGAGTCTCAAAAAACCTTAGCTACATTTCTAAACCAACTGTGCTATTTTTTATCCTTACCATACCATCAGAAAATACAGAGAGAGAAAAACCACATGTATACATACAAAGTCATGCATCACAACAATCGCCTAAAAACAAAATAACGGAGTTCTAAACAGTCTATGGTGCCATAGCCAAACATCACAAATCCCATTCATCCATTTCATCTCTGCATATCACATATAAATAAAAAACATTTGCATTCATCGTAACATATGCATTCATCAAAATAAATCAACATGCATACATCCATATTCATCAACCATCATGCATAAGATCCAAGAAAATCAAAACAACAAAAAACAAAAAAAATGCAACACAAACAAAAAGCAATAAACATTGTCAGACACAAGTGCTCTTGCACTTAACCTCTTGGCATAGAAAAATTGATGTCGGGGTTTACATTGTCACTATCCTACTCTCTAAGAAGGCTACCATAGCCGGACCGCTCCATGGGAAGACGGATTGTCGACAATTTCACCCCCAAATGGCATCACAAATGGGTCAAAGCCCACTAAAAAACAACAAGAAAATCAAAACAACAAAAACAACAAATAAATGCAACACAAAAACAAACAACAATAAGCATTGCCGGACACAAGTGCTCTTGCACTTAACCTCTTGGTAAAGAAAATCGATGTCGGGGCTCAAATTATCACTTTCCCACTTCCCCAAGAAGGCTACCATAGCTGGACCGCTCCACGGGAAGACAGATTTTTGATAATTTCACCCCATTATGGCATCACCAAAAAGGGTTAGCACCCACCAAAAATAGGTCCAAATGTCGGGAATTGCACATGCTTAAACGGTAAAACATTTAAAGGCACCCTAACCTAAGTCATCTTGGGTCAAGCGACTCGTCGATTTTCTCATGAAGGTCATTCCCTCATCGATTCGTCGCTTGAGGGGGTAGTCACACTTAGTCACCAATCAACAAACACACACCCAATCAGGGAAATGGCATGCATTCAAAGAATCATTGACAAAGACAATCACGCTCCTGCTTGGGGCGAGTAAACAAGCAATCATTAAATTGATCAAACACTTGGCATTCCCGAAGCATGAACACAAGGTTCCCCCTATGGACAAAAGGTTACGCCCTTTGCCTAATCATGACTGATCAATGTCCAAGCTCAAGTCACACCTCACCAAAATAGGTTAACACTTGAAATCAAATTCCTTAGCTCATCAGAAGTAAGGATTCAAGAATGCATGCCCTTTCCATACTTGGGGCATCAAAAGTTGGTTAGGTTACCAAGAAACCCTAATCATTAGTGCTTTGGTCATATATTTTTTCTCAGCACTGCGTCACCCGCAACGCTTCCCAAAAAGGGGCATCTGTAGACACCAAAACAACACCAATCCGATTAAGTGACTACAAACACTGATCGCATTGACATACACAGCTTTTAGGGCAGCCCTCAGAGGTCAAACAGTGGTCCTAGCCACTCACACAACAGTTTAGAAGGTTGGAAAGTGAGCAGAACAAAGTTGGTCATTTTAACAAGCCTTTAATCTAAAGCGAGTCTTTAACAAACTTCAAGCTGCAAAATCCTAAGCAAAATTTAAGTCTTAAGCAAACTACAAATCTTAAGAAAACTTCAAATCTTGGCAAACTTTAAGAGCAAAGGAACTTCGGCCTTAGGCATCGCGATTTCACGACGTCGCAAAATCGTGACACCTCGGGGGCCCAAAGGGGAACCTCGCCCGAAGTGTCACGATATCGCGACATCGCGATATCGTGACACTTCGGGGCCCAAAGGGGAACCTCGCCCGAAGTGTCACGATATCATGACACTTCGGGGCCCAAAGGGGAACCTCGCCCAAAGTGTCGCGATATCGTGACGTCACGATATTGCGACACTTCGGGACTCAAAGGGGAGCCTTGCCCGAAGTGTCGTGATATCACGACGTCGCTATATCACGACACTTCGGTGCTTAAAGGCGGACTTCAGCATTCGAAAACAGACTTGCATCAATCAAAGGCAGCATTTCGCCAAGCAGAGGCGGACATCCGCCACTCAAGGGCAGGCATTAAAATGATCAGAGGCGCCATCAAAGCAGTCAGAGGCAGACACCAAGGCAATCAGAGACAACAGTAAAACAACTTAACGCAGACATTCGACAAGTGGCAGCCGAAGACAGCCATTTATGGCTCCTGCCTTGCATGTGCGCATACGTGGGTAGGCTGGCCGCTGGGAGACTGTCGCAGGCGCAGTCATGTAAGCCTTAGTCATGGAGGACTTTTCTCCCTCTCAGAAAGGCATGGCCGACACGTGGCGTCCCCATGTACCCTACTAAAGAGACCTCGTGGGTCTATAAAAGAGTGGATTTTCCCACCCAGCAGGGAGGTGAACAAGCATTTTTATTAACATAACGAAGTGCTGCAAAACCAGAGGCCCATTTTGACAGTCTTTTCGAACTCATTTCTTCTGCATTTTCAGATTCGACAGTGGATATGGTAAACTACCAATTCGACGACATCACAACTAATTCTTCAGATTTCGGGCCCATCCCCAGTGGATTGGTGCCGAAGTTAAGCTTTTACGGGGCGGCCCGTTTGGGCATCCCACACACGTTCCTATGTTTCAAGCCTTTTTATTCTGTCATATGTTATTTTCTGACGTTTAGACGTTTTCATATTCAGAAAACGCTTTATGCTGTTGAAACAACTGTTTACGTTTTACGTTTTAGAAATACATGTTGTTCTCGAATACATGCTGTTCTCGAATTTACGTTTTTATTCTGTCAAAGCGTGCAAGTCACCGATATGCATTTTATTCACTGTTTCAATGACTTTAGGCATATGTCTTTCACTAATTGTAAGAATTAAATCTCTCATTCTTGCAGCAGGTGCTACTAACGGGTTGCTATTTTCTTGAACGCAGGATAAGCAGCAGCAAACAAAAGTTCGTTAACATCAGCGGCGGCAATACGTTGGCCCGCCCACTTTGCATGTGGGCATGCGAAAAGAAGATTATTTATCATGATTGTAACTGAGAATTTGTAAATGAGAAAACGTATTGTAACCGAGTCAGAATCTTATGAATAAAAAGGGCTGTGCTCCTACTTTCTCCTTATATTTTGTCTCAATTTGATTACGTTTTCTCATTTCATGTATCAAGTTAATTTTGTTCTCATTACATCTTAATATTGTTTTCTTCCGAAATCTCATGCTTTCAATGGCGATCACGGTGGGACCGTTCCCAGATTTTTAAATCACAGAAACTAATCAGATTTGTTGTGTTTGTGCTTAACAGGTACCTTTATTTTTTAAAGCTGAAGGTCAGAAACAGCAAGTCCGGGCAAAAAAAGGAGGTAAGGAGGTAAAGTTTTAAAACTGTCCCTGTCATTTTCTGCTGTGTTATTTCTGTTTATTTTATTTGTTGATTTTTTTACTTTCATTTTTTTTTAATTATTAAAGAAAGGTAGTCAATTTTCTTGCTTTACTTACTAAAAAAAAAATAAAAAATAAAAAATTTCAAATTTCTTCTTACTGTTTTTCGGTCTGTAGTATTTGTGTGGCATAG
The DNA here is from genome assembly GCA_028583015.1 of Wollemia nobilis. NCBI lineage: Eukaryota > Viridiplantae > Streptophyta > Pinopsida > Araucariales > Araucariaceae > Wollemia > Wollemia nobilis. The sequence goes on from JAQPPZ010001353.1 coordinate 10,619,192, forward strand.
GAAAAGTTTATTTTTGCTGCTTGTTTCATTTTTTATTAAAATGAACCACACACACTGCACATGGTAATTTAAACCAAGGAGCTGGTCGTAAAACCCCAGCCCTTGAGCAAGACCAATGGTGGGTTCATCACCACCTTGGCTTAGCTTTGCATCCATTTCCCCAATTGTCACTATTGTTAGGCGTAAATCCTGACGAAAGCTGACCGAGTGTCGCTGGGGTGATTCCCATGCACATGAGGATAAGTCTTCTATGGTAGGTGTCATTAACAGGACAACCCCCATTTCGTATCACCTATGTTCCACGTACCATCTGCTCTCACGTACCTATAGTTTCCCTCTCGTAAGGGCGGGTATATAGAGAGGTTGGTATATCGATCCGACAATGGTATATTGAAGGTGCGACCATTTATGGGAGTCATATGAGCCAACATTATGCATTTAAACGTTCTCCAACAAATGGCAAAAACAAAACAAAACATCAAAATGCACTAAACCAGTTTAGGACACACTATCAATCCTTAAAAGAGATAATCACGGTTTTGTGTATGTGTGTTCATTTTTGCCTAGTGTAAACAAAAAGACAAATCATCATAAATGAGATAAAAATATGCTTAGCTAAGTAGAGAAGCACCACAATGGTGTACACCCGTAGCCAATCCCAATCAAGGGTGGACGCTACGAAAGGTGCACAAAGAGAGGGTGCTAGTCGCCTTCGCTTTAGCCCCAAGGATTTGGTCATACCACCTTGGTGGCCTGTCACACAAAGCAGTCCCCTCTGTGCTCCAAAAAAATGGGACTATAGGGGCACCTCTTTGAGGAGCACTCCTGTTCAGCATAACACTCAGCACACACCCTTCCATGAAGGGTACAGTCATAGGAGAGCTCCCTTAGATGCTCGCTATGAGCGGTCACCACCCGATGAAGCGCTAGGTCAACATAGGGTTCAACGGGAGGAACCACATGATTACACTATCCCCCCTTCACCCCATCTAGTGGTCAGTACTACAAGGAAAAATATAGAGAGCAAGGTTCCTCTAGAGCACAAGGCTCTTCAGGAAGGGCAAGTGAATGCCACCCGTCCCTCTTTCACTTATGAAAGGGGGTATGAGGAAGACCCCTACCTTCCTCGAGAGCAATATGCAGTGCGGGAGCAAGACGCCTTCGCAAATGCTAGATATCAGGATCACCTACTGAGGCCAGAACCTCGGATAAATGCTGCTACCCCAAATAGAGGGATGCAGCCTATAGAGATCTTGGATCACTACGACCAAGATAGATATCTAGGAGAGGCATCTAGGCCTTCTAAACATGAGACGGTGAGACCAACTATCTTAGAATCTATCAAGAATTTTGCACACCGGATGCAACTCATGCAACTTGAGCTAGAACGACAACAGTTAGAGCAATGGTATCTTCTAAATAAAGAGCACCTTCTGCACCAAAAATATGAGTTGTTCCAACACACTATGCAGGAGAAGACTCCAACCCCTCACACACATAAGACAAAACATTTTGAGGGGCACAACCCATGGGGGCGAGACAGGTCATCGTGACCTCATCAAACGCTACCCCCAACACCTCCTAGACAGGAGCGAGAGGCTACTCTCTTGATTCTTGAAGGAAATGAGCGGGAGGCCACTCCTATAACCAATAATAAGTGCCTTCCTCAGGAGCCCACTCAGGTTTATGGGCCACCCTTAGAAGTTCATCAAGAAGCCTCTAAGGAATCAGAGCAAGAAGAAGAGCGGGATGAACTGCCCTACCAAGGCATGGGGGGTGCTATCTGGCCACCCCTCCATAAGCCCCAAGTTCCTCAATAAGAACCAATCAAAGAGGAGGAGCTCAAATCTCATGATACATGCAAAGTGCTAGAGCACTTAGAGTCGGTAGAGACCAAGATTTTGGAGCTCCCAAGGCCCAACTTACATGAGGCTCTTTTCAAAGAGGATCAACCTTTAACCGTAGGTCTACCTGATGATGCAGTCCTCCATGTCTCAGAATTTCTAGAGTATGATGAGCTGTACTCACTAGTCGAAAGTGAAGATAAAACAGAGATTGCCCACAACAATCACATGAGACAGCATCGACATCCTATAAATATCGATGAAGCATGTCAAAAGATAAACATAATACTAGGGCATGAGTGGCACGTTAACCCACCACAGTGGGACCAAGCGTTACATCCGACACTTTGGGCACACAAAGATCAACTTCCACCCAGAGATCCCATAGCAACATCAATGCCGGGGGTAGACTCTGTCCACCTATCCGTGTAGAGGGCCGATCCATTCGTGCCCATACCTCCAGATCCAGATTCGAAGGGCAAAGACCATCAAGCTGGGGGTACCTCTATCCCTTGAAGAGTCATAATCCAAACCAAAAAGCTCCAAGGATTCTTGCAATCACTTGGTCAACCCCAAAATGCTCCAAGGATCGCAATCACTTGGTCACCCCAAAAGCTCCAAGGATTATCGCAATCACTTGGTCAAACCAAAAGGCTCCAAGGATTCTTGCAATCGCTTGGTCAATCCCAAAATGCTCCAAGGATCCATAAAATCACTTGGTCAATCCCAAAAGGCTCCAAGGATTCTTGCAATCGCTTGGTCAATCCCAAAATGCTCCAAGGATTCTTGCAATCGCTTGGTCAATCCCAAAATGCTCCAAGGATCCATAAAATCGCTTGGTCAATCCCAAAAGGCTCCAAGGATTGTCAAAATCGCTTGGTCAATCCCAAAAGGCTCCAAGGATCCATAAAATCGCTTGGTCAATCCCAAAAGGCTCCAAGGATTCTTGCAATCGCTTGGTCAATCCCAAAAGGCTCCAAGGATTCTTGCAATCTCTTGGTCAATCCCAAAAGGCTCCAAGGATTCTTGCAATCGCTTGGTCAATCCCAAAATGCTCCAAGGATTTCCACAATCGCTTGGTCAAAAATCATGAAAATTCAAAAAAAACAAAAATCATCAAAAACAACAAAATTTTGCATCTCATTTCTAGGCATACTCAAATTCATCAATAGAGAGTTCTTCTCGCACTTCATCTTCATATTCACAAAAATCAATCCATCAAAATTACAAAAATACATAGATGCATTAAAGCATTGCATCCATACATCACATATTTGTGGTCATATAGGTCAAAAGCACCATAGGCTGTAATTGCTCTACTAGTCCATCTTGTTCCACACTGTTCCATTTTACATAACAACAAAAACACCATGCATTGTTTTTACCACACTAGAGTTAGTGGTCTTTTAATGTATCAAGAGTTTTCATGATTCAGTCATCATTTTTCTCTTTAGCCATGTAATGTATCAAGTCAGACAGATTTTACGAAGGTAGAGTTACACTTGAAATACACCTTGTTACGTATGTATCAACCAAATCAAATTTTTCCAACAATGCTCAACCACAAATCTCACATAACAATGATACTCATGTTCTTTTCTAACTCAATTTATTTTACAACCAATGGGCTTCAAAAACTATTCTTATCAAACAATGTTTAGACACAAATCTCAATTCAGAAAAAACCTTGAAGCATTCAACCAACCACTTTCGAAAAGGAAACTACAAACAATCCTTTTCCCTCCAATGATATTTCAGAAATCAACCACCATAAACAATCAATAGGAGAATGTGCCCATACCTTTTATGAAGATGAAAAAAAAACCTCTTTGTAAATCTGCCACAATCACAAAATTCTTTTGCCAATCTTCACAAGGGTTAGTATATCACAAAATAATCAACATTACTCCACTTTTCAATAATCATCACCAAGGCCTTTAATTTCACAACTTCCTTATCTCTCCTAAAACCACTTGTACCATAAAATAAAATAAATCAAAACATTGCATAACCTTTTCACTCCAAAAATCACTTATACCATAAAATAAAATAAATCACAATATTGCATACCTTGTCACCTCATGAAAGAATTAATCCTCTTGAAAAAGAACAAGGTAAACTTCACTTTTGGAACCCCTTTGAAAAATCAAAAATATCTCTTTACACACACGTTATTTCTCCTTCTAAATAAGTTAGTCAAATATCTCTCGAAATAAGCTTTTCGATGATATATAATATGCCCCATTTCCTAAATAAATTTAAACCTTTATATATATATATATATATGCCACCCTCCATTAATTGCACATAGGTCGACCCTCCATTAATTTAAACTTAAACTTTAAACTTTAATATCTTCATCACCGGAGGTCCTTTTTCAATGAAACAAAGTTCCACCTTGGCTTTTAAGAAAATCCCTTTCCACATAAGCCCACCATGGTTTTAAATAAAACCTTTTATTTTGCCTACCTTGGTTTTCATAAAAACCTTGTAAATAGCCATGCTTTCCAAAATATCATAAATGCTTATTTATGAAATATTTTGGCCACCAAAACCAAATGTGATCCATGTGACATCAATGACAAAACAAAATGCCTCAAATTAACTCAAATTTCCAACACATTTAACCTGTATGTGAATAGGTAGTCTATTACTTATTATTAACTATTCTATTTCACATGCAAAGTTCTACAACTTAGAATAATTTATGCTCTGATACCATATGTAACAACCCAGGTCTAACTACACACCTGGTTGCTCGATAAAAGGTGCAATAAAAAATCTAATATTTTTTTTCAAAAGTTTACTGCTTTGCCTAAAATATTTTCCTACCTTACCAAGTTTGGTTTTAAGCTATCAATATTTTGGATCATACATTGATTCTTAGTCGTATTTACAAACAATATAGCATAGGTACAACATGCCACTTTTGGGTTCAATATTATTACAGTCAGTTGTCCAAGTGGATGAGATCAGTTAAATCCCGTTCATATGCCAATCAGTGGTAATAATTATTCTTATTTATTATCTACATATTTCGACATGAGCACCAAACCATGGTGAGGGTTATCCTCTAGGGACCATAACACCTAGAGGGAAACACTTATTATACCTTACCTTCTCACATTATACCTTTGATTATTTTGTCAACCTGTTTAAACTCAGTATGGAAGTGGTTAGCATATTTATGCCTTAGTGACTAACTAATGGTTCCCTTATCCCAAAGGTAGTTAGAACCATGTCTATTCCCTGATATTGGACTTCATCACACATATCCATCGCAACTCATAGTGGTTTATCCCATACTAAACACTATGGTCAATCTAGCAAAGTTCAAAAAGTATGATATTTATCATAGTGCTCTTTGAGTACAACCTAGCAAAGGTGTCCCATACCGTATTCTTGTCTTGACCTGATCGAGTCTTTAATTGACCAATTCTTTCAGTTGTCAGATATCCCAAAACTTGTGTGCATACTCACACCTCAACATCTTTGGATGATTATTTAAGTTAATCTTGGGTCAACACTTCCTAAGAGTCTCTTGGTTTTATCACTAGCATACCTTTCCAAAACAAGCATTAAACTAACTTGAGAAGGTAATTATTTCTTTATAAATAACAAATAGAAAGATAAAATAGAAATTACACTTAAAGGTAGTTTGCTATTCAAAACCCAAATTATCCTTTCTTTCATGGAATTATTATCATTCTAAAGTTTAGATATGCCCTCTAAAAAAATGCACGTTTAATATTTCTCTAAAGAGAATTTTGAACACATTTGCTCACTAACTAGTTTAATGTTTTTGCACTTAACAATGCAGACTTCTACCATAAGTTTATTTCCTCTTAATCAAAATTTTGGATAGATATTCCACAGATTCCACCACCATTTTATTTTCGTGTTCTAAAGCTTTCTTTTAAAAAAAACAAATATAATTTCCTAGTTGCCTTCCAATCATGGTGACACTAATCAGTCTTCCATGAAATGGTTAAAACAACAATTACTAGGTGACCTATGGCTTATTGGCTACATAAATTACTCTTAATCAAAACTAGTTGACTTTCAATGTTCACCCATTAATCAACAAAATGAAACTAAGATTTTATTAGTTTGATGTTTAATTAATATATCAAAATAATTTTTGAAAATAGAATATATTTACAACATGATATTCAAAATATAATCACATAAACCAGTTATACCATATCTTCACATCATTATTTTTAATACATAGTAGAATTCTTTAGATCAAAGATATAAGAGGGCTTCACCACTTTATTTTGTTTCTTACATGGGAGAGATCCTTTTATTTTTAAAGTTTAAAACTATCATCTAATTACAACTTAGACTACCCATTACATCAGATCCTTATTCAATAGATGACGATTGAGCATTTACCCATGTTCCTATTAAATAGACTGCATCTCACAAACTATTATTTTAATTCTTTAGTAATTGTTTCCTCAACTAGGTTATGGATTACCTTCCTTCAACCATGAGTTCTTGGTGTTACCAAATCCATGCTTGCTCAACATCTTTGGTTCATTGTTTACTCATAATGTTGACTACTCTCTTGTAGTCTATAACTCGCATAGAGTATCCATGCAACACCACTAGAGATCAAATACAACTCATAGTATGATCATGCATGGCTAACATAGAAATATACTAGAGTTTCACAAATCTCCTTGCTCGAGACTTATTCAAATATTTCTAATATGTTTCATTTATTTTATAAAAATAGACTACCTATTATTTTTAGTTAGAAATTCCACATCACCTATTCATTACAACTTCAGTTGTTTCTAGGTACCAAAGGAAGCAAGAATTCATAATTTATTTTCTTTCAATTCTTAAATAAAATAAATCACTCACATCATGATAGCATTTTTCCATATTATTTTACTTTAAAAACATAGGTTTATACTATATGATCCTAGAAAGCATACACCTAAGCTATTTACATAATTATATCAAGCATAAAATCATGAAAGCACGAAAGACAATGAATTAAAAAAATATGATATCTCTTCTTATTAATTCATAATGAAATTTGATTACAAATAGGTCCCTCTTAGGGATACCAAATTATTGATACAATGATTACAAATATGAAAAATCCCTAAGCGGGGATGGTGTAATCCACAAGATTCTTAAATTCAACATGAACTTGCTCAAGGGCTTATAGATTCCTTCTTATCACTTGCTTTGAGGGATTTTATGCCAAAGATACTTTAAATTTATCAAGAACCTATGATTTGCATTCAATAAACAACATAGAATGATTAGTAGCATATGAGGCCTCTCAAGATGAGGTTATTTTTGAAGATTCGCATGTAATATGATAAAGCTTATAGTAAAGCATGAAAATATGCAAAGATAAGCAAAGATGCATGAATAACTAGGAAATCATCATATAAATACAATGGAAATGATAGATCTACTCTAAGCTAAGCTGACAGAGAAAAATTAATAAGAAATCTATACTAAAATTGAAGAAATAATGACTCAAACCATAGCCACTATCGCTCAGAGAAGCCATGCCTATAGGCCACTGTCAAAGATAGTGATCGCTAACTGTGATATTTTACCTCAAAAACTAGGGGTTACGACATTCAATTCCTCATTTGAATTGATGTTCAAGGGCCACCTTCGTGTCCAAGGATGGGTTGGTAGTGAAAATAATGGGGATTCATGTCATATCAGTATAACTATGTGATGTGTGCTTCTTAGGCCTTTGAAAGCTCAATGGTTGGTTGCAGGCTTGATAATTTGCAAAATGGGCAACACTTTGACTCTCCTCAAGGGTTGTCAACTCGGTGCTCACTCGGATAGGGCTTCACTACATAGAAAAAAATTGGGATCCTTACTTTTTTCTAGGAGGGTGCATATGTAGGCCTCCCAAATTCTAGATCTTGGCTTCTTAGAGAAGCCAAGATCTAGATCTGCATGAAACTATCCATCAAGAGGGAAGGCTCAATTCTAGACTTGCATGGGAGTGGCAATTAGGAGGAATTCTAGGAGATTCATGCCCAAAACCACTCAAATTAAATGCAAGCTCAGTTAACATACATGATTCAATCCCATATTTACAGCTAAATTTTTTTTAGTTCTAGTCATTGTTCATAGTAGCAATTAGCCGTGGCCACTCTTAGTGATAGTAACCACTTATGGCAGCCACTTTGGTCAATAATAGCTACATCTGAACTAGTTAGAACAACCCCTAGTGAGTGGTTAGGATCATTGCTAGCTCTTTTAAAGGTCCAATATCAGTCATATGGCCTGTATAGGTACCCATATGAGTAGTCTCCTCAACATGATGTATTTTAGGTATCTATAGATACCCCTTTTGTGATGCATTATGGGAAACACAATTATGAGAAAATATAGATAACCTAGGACCATATTTTAGGGTGTGTTATAATCATTGCTTTGAAAAATATTAGATGCCCTAGTCATGAGAAAGGCACGCATCTTAGAATCATTTCTTCCAATAGGATGAAAGGCTTAAGTTTGGAAAAGCTTTTGCAAGTCCAACAGGGATCGGATAGCACTAGTGCTACAATAGGTCCGATAAGAGGATAGCTGCAAGATTACCTATCATATTTGCTTTTTTCCTAGAAAATGGTAAGCTCATAATAGTTGTTAGCAATGATTCATAGGATGAACGTAATTTGACATGATCGAGTGATCCTTTGTTGATTTTGATTATGATTGTTGATATTATGACTACCCCCTCAAGCGACGAGTAGATGAGGGAAGGAAAATGAATAAAGAGACGAGTCCCTTGACCAAGATGATTGATTTGGATAATTTTAAGATGATTCTCTTTTTGTTTTATGGCAGATCCTAGTTCATGTGTGATTTCAACCATTAATAGTAATTGTACATCTCTACCTCATGGAGCAGTCCGACCACAATGGCCTTCTTAGGGGATCAAGATGATATCAATTCGATTTAGCTTGTGTTGAATCACTCGATGATTTATTGAAATATCATGGAAGAGATGAAACAAACACCTCGTTCCCATGGGGTAGTACGACCTCTATGGCCTTATTCGGGATAGAAGTGAAGCATTGCATTTCAACTATGAATAATTTGGTTTAAATGACCTTATTGTAATTTTATCACCTTGTCGGATTGCATGGAGCACAAGTCGCTGCAACTTCCAAGTGTGTAGGGTTAATGAATAGGTATAAGGTGCATTTAAAATTTTGATGTTATTTGATTTTTTTATTTTAAAATTTATATTTTTTTTGAATTTTTGCTTTATGTGTTTTTTAAGGTTATTTACCATTTTTATTACTCCGGACCATTATATATTCTTAATTATCCATTTTGAGACTCCTCATGGTGAGAAATTTGATGTATTTATTGTTGTTTGCTAGCCGATATCAACAATAATAACCTTGATTTGTAATTTTATGGTCATTGCCAACATCAGTGACTAGAAAGTGCAGGCCACTGATGCTGACAACGGCCACCAAAAAACTAAATATTTAAAAAAGAAATTTAGGATTTTGAGTTTCATTATTTACCAGGTATTATTTTGCAATTTGAGCTCTAAGGTGAGAGAGAGATAGTGATCTTGGACGCTGCATGATTATCAAACACCATTGCAAAGTACGACAAGACATCCATGAGTGGAGGAGCTAAAGCTTCACGGGTATATCTCCAAACCCTAACTTGTTATTTAACCGATAAAATGAACCAAATTAAGAAATTTGGTAAATGAACCTCATTAAACCTATTGGTTATGAACCTCACTGGTAGATAGGTTTAGATTTAGGTTAATTTAGGTGGGTCTTTCTTAGTTTTTCATTTTTATCAATTTTTTTTGGTTTTTTGAGCATGGGTGAATGCTGTTGGCATTCCGCCTCATGGTCGTTATCGCTCACGGTGGTCCCTAATTGACAAAGAGGGGCCACTAATGCTTACAATGGCTAGTTTGAATTCCAATGGTTAAAATTTTTACCATTGGTGGATAGTCGTTGTTAGCATAAGTGACCATTTTTGTGGCCATTTTCGGCATGAGCGGCCACAAAAATTTAGAAAATTATTTGATTTTTTTTTTTTTTTTATGCATTTAATTGATTTTTTTTTAATTTTACAAGTGTAAATTTTGATTTTTTTGCATGTTATGGTGTATTTTATCATTGTGTTTGTAGCCTTGCTTGATTAGGGTTATTGTTACACCATATTTTGAATTTTTATTATGTTTTTTAGTTTAAGTGCATTTAATTAGGTATTTAATTGCCTGATTTACTAGAAGATCTACTACCACTCATGATCGATATAGACTAGGGTTGATTTAGTGCACAAGGCCTCATGTACATTATTAGGTTGCTGAATATTATGGTAGATCAGGCATACCTCAAAGCATTGACCCACAGGTGGGACTGTCGGACCAACACCTTTCATCTCCCAGTCAGCTAGATGACAGTTACTCTTGAGGATGTCTATAGGATCTTCAAGATTTATTTTGATGGATAGGCCATCACTTCATCCTTGATCGATCATAGGCTGACAATTTTAATAGTATTTGGTACTCAAGCACAAGAAACATTAGGGGACATTCAGCATGGAGGGATCCCTATTGCTCATTGGTATCGGACCCATAGCTTCTCGACCTACCAAGCTATCCTTATGCACATTATCTATAACGTGCTTCTCCCAAATACTTCAAGAGCGAGGTTCCCCTAGAACCTCTTAGCCATGGTACAAGATATGTTAGACCAAGATGAGCCTATTATTATCGCTTAGGGTAGCATCTTGTTAGCATAACTCTATGATGAGCTGTATAGGATCTAGCAATAGGGTCGGGCTTCGATCGCATGCAACTTGCTCCTCTAGATCTAGATTCGGGAGCATATTAAAGTAGAACACCCAGTAAGGTTACCCTAAGAGATCACTAGGATAGATGACAATGCATAGTGTTATGGGTCTAGATGGTCACAGGTGATAGCAAAGCGATGAAGTCGATGCCATGCAGGAGACTATGCACATTATACAACATCCTTGACTGGTCTATAGGTGTGAGATATCATTTGGAGGTCCTATGTGGATTACACTGATTAGGAGGAGGCAAACCGTTATATGACATAAACGAGGCCTGATATATGGATCATCAGTCACAAGTTAGGGGTGAGGGAGTTCTTCCACTTCTTTCGGGTGACTAGGCAGTTTGAGATCGATAAAGACATCCCACTGGTTCCAAATATCTATAGGTAGATTTGGGTAGAGAGGGATCTCCCAATTCCCTAGATCATAGCAATATCTAAGGATATAGACCCTCCTATAATCGATGTTGGGATAGTGAATGCCAACACTACAAAGGTGTAAATTGAGTGGTGGGTGATGTGGCTATGGCATGGTGGTAAAATTCTAGGGCATTTAAAGGATGAGGTAGTTGTAGAGGATCCATAGGGACACCGTGTGTGGGCTTGGACCGAGGCATGGATAAAAATGTATTGGAGAAGGTAGTGGAGGAGAAGGCCTTGCTCGAGGAGGGGGGGATGTTGTTCTAGAATATATAGAGTCCTCCCTCCAGGCTTAGATACACCATATCAAGGCTGAGCTTTAGACGACTCATATACAGATCTTGCAGCAAGACACCTCTATCGCTACACTTTAGACTCAATTTAGCAAATCGTAGACCCATATTTTAGTAAGCTAGACTAGATAAAGGGGTTTTGAAGAGGATAGGTCCACCCTCCAAGCATAGGTTAACTCAGTGTAGCTCAGGAAAGATAAGCTTACTACAGAGAGAGATTCTATGCAAGGATAGGTTGTACCCATTACTTCAGGTTATCAAGGACCTATAGGTTTATATCCAAGGGTAGATACTAGATGCCTACATGGTCTACTAGAGGATTATGAGGCTTAGATAGCAGTAAATATTAGGTATATTGCTTCTCTATGGCTCCAAGTCAGGCAATTAGGTAATACTTCTTGGGAGAGGTCTACAACAGGAGGCTCGTAGTGTATCAGGTGGAGTGAGTCAGGGTATTCATTAGTGAGGTCTATCTAGAGGGTAGGTGCATGCTCTAAGAGGACCACATGGAGTAGCTCTATACATAATCATAGGGATGGAGCCTAGGGTGGAGGTGAGCTTGGAGGCGCAGGACCAGTCTGATAGCCATGATAGCTTTGTATCATTTTTGAGTGTAAGGTTTGAGGACCTACACTATTTTAGCCTACGAGAAATTTTATACCTCAATGTACACTTGCACACACACACACACACACACACACACACACACACACACATATATATATATATATATTATATTATCTATTTTAGACTCATTATGTGTATCATGTGATTATTTTTATTTTTATGTGATGCAAAATGGATGTGATGCTTTCAATATTATGCTATATGATGTGATTCATTAATGACATGCACTAGCTAAATGATAGATGTATGATTAGATGTTGTGATCTAGATGTGTTGATAGACTAGTTATGGTGTATGCATATGTGGATGCAATGGTTTGCATTAAATGCATATTTAATTTATTTCCATTTTTTATGTATTTATGTGATATTGTAATGATATGGTGCATGATGCAAAATGTAATGCATTAATTATATGAGGAATGAACTAATGCAAATGAACTTGAATGCTTTAACCACTTTAAAACATAATAAATAAATTTAATATGTGTTTACAAACTAAGGGATGACACCACAAAATGTATAAAATTTATGAATGTAAGTGATAATTCTCATCATAAGAAATAATCATTTATGCATCCATATGTGAGATGAGATGATATGATATGTATGTGCTTTCTTTATAAGATATATATATATATATATATATATATATATATATATATATATATATATATATATATATATATATATATATATATATATATATAATAGTCGATGGTCATATAAATATCATTGTTGATGTTTATCTGGTATCTATCCTATTTCATGAACACCCTTTAATGAACAAAATATCCTAAATAAATTTGATGTTTGAGGTTTTCCATGAAACTCAAACACCTTAGTTGATTAATCAAAAGTTGTATAATAACCATACAAGACTTCTAAAAGATGAAAGTTTTTGTTATGAATACCAAGCTATTCATTATCCCTGTGTGTGCAAATGAACATGTTAGAGAGACATAAGTTTACTCCAATGCCAATTGGGATTCATCCAATCCATTGTTGTATTGGGGATCACAAAATACTCCTCATGATCATAAGTTGGACTTAGTTGTATTAGATCATTAGGTGATACATGACACATAAAGCTAGCTCTTTTTACCAATTACTTAGAACTACCCCAATGCCAAGCAAGATTCATTCAACCCATTGTTGTATTGGGGATCACTCTATGGTTTCAAGTAGTGACCATTCCAGGGATTTAAGCTCTTCATACCATTCTTTTATTTTGTTTTATTTGGATAATTGCTCATGCTTAGTGATGAAAATCATTGTTTATTTTGAATTTTGTTTTATTTTGAGCAAGGAATTTTTGTAGTGATGATAATCACTATTTATTTTGCCTTTGATTTTGCTTTATTTTGGGATTTTTCTCATTTTTATGAAAGCAAGGGATTCCTTGGGTAGGGGGAGCTTGTCCTTTTGTCAATGATCAACACTCTAGACCATGCACATCACAAGATGAGAAAGTAAAAACCTTTCACTTAGGATACCTAGTATCACTTTGTAGTATTCATATTTCTCTTATTCCAACTAGGATTTTAGTGTTTTTATTAGTTATGGGATTTTGATATATGCCAAGTGCTATCAAAACTAGAACTCATATACAAAAGCAAATACATCCTTCTACAAAATCTAAGAAGATCACTAGGTATGGCTGAATGATAAAAAACCCTAGTATATTCCTTATAGAAAGAAGAAGAGGTTGTGTTGACAAACACAATTACTTGCATGGGTTATGGATGATGATCAATAGATGCATGATTTAGATACAAAAATGGTGTAATTTGTATGATCACAAACACAACCTATTCTAATTCAAATGCAATGGATGCACTATGCCTAATGCAATGTAATTACATGAATGCAAATGCAAATGTTTTTGTATTTTAATATTTTTAATATTTTTTTTGTGTTTTGTGTTTTGTTTTTTACCAAAGGACTTAAATACCTTTGGAATCTTTTATGAGTTTACCAAAAGGCTTATGATACCTTTGGAGCTTTTTGTGAGTTGACCAAAGGAATTAATGTGCCTTTGAGGATTTTTGTGATTTTACCAAAGGCTTTTGATGCCTTTGGAGCGTTTTGTGAATTGACCAAAGGGATTTTGATGCCTTTGGAGCCTTTTATGAGTTGACCAAAGGGATTATGATACCTTTGGAGATTTTTGTGAATTGACCAAAGGGATTTTGATGCCTTTGGAGCTATATTAAAATTGACCAAAGGGATTATGATGCCTTTGGAGCCTTTTGATTTTGATGTTTTTTGATTTGTTTGGAATTTTATGATTTTCAAATGTTTTTGAATTTTTGATTATTTTGAATGTTTTTGAATTTTTTGTTTGTATGTATTGTTTTTGGATTTTGATTTTTATGTGTAAAACACCTTTAGATATATAATGTTGAGAGGCTTAGGCTCTTCAATACATTATAATGATGTTAGGCAATATGTCCCAGGTTAAATCTTCTCTAAGATGATATAAGGACCTATCTAGTTGGCCATAAATTTGTTTCACAGGTGTGGTAGTAGGTTTTAATTATTTTGATTCTCTTTGAGTGCGAGATCCCCAACCTTAAAATCTCTCAGGTGGACTTAATTGTTATAAGCTCGTGTTAGATGATCTTGGTAAATGCAGAGATGCTAAAGAGCATTGATGTAATGTTCATCAAGAAGTATTAATTGATCAAGGTGAGCTTTTTATACAATGTCATCATCAATAATCTCTTTTAATATGATATACAATGTTAGAATTTCCAACTCTAATCACATAATGGCCTTAGTGTCATATACAAGCGAAAATGATGTTGCCCTAGTGGGTGTCTGCATTCTAGTTCTATAAGCCCATAATGCAAGAGGTAACTATAGATGCCAATATTTTTTATTTTCTTTTACCATATTATTTAATATGTCTATGATTATCTTATTTGAGTCTTCTTATTGCCCATTTGCTTATGGATAATATGGTTTCACAAAACTGTGTTGAACGTTATATTTGGACGTTAAAGGCCACATATTTTTGTTCTTAAATGAAGGAACTATTATCCAAAATTATCTTGAATGGGATCCCAAAGTGACAGATGATATTGTGAAGTATGAACTCTGCAATTCATGGTCCTATCATTGATGTTAAGGGGACCGCTTCCACCCATTTGGTGAAGTACTTAGTGGCCATTAAGATAAATGTGTATCGGCCCAAATATGAGGGAGATATATTTCCAATTAGATCGAAACCCCACTAAGAAAATGGCCAAGACACTTGAATGGGCTAAAAGGCCTACGATGGTAGGTGCACAATCAGATTCACATGATAGTGACACTTAACGCATTTCCTAACATACTCACAACAATCCTTTTCCATGGTGTTCCAATAATAACCCATTCATAGGATGCACTTGATGATGGCAATGCCACTAAAATGACCACTGCAAGTACCATCATGAGCTTGTGAAATTACCCAAGCTAATTATTGGGGCTCAAGACAATGAAGGAGGATTTCATCATGGTTTTCACAATATAATATATCTCCTAGTAAGACATATCAAATCACTTTTTGTTTAAATGCTTATTTTACGACCTGCGACCATCTCTACGGGATGATTATGAGCTTAAGAAAATCTTGTAATTGGCCTAACCAATCTTGATAAGCTATAACCTCAATAAATAAGACGACTTGTTCTCCCTATGTTTCGATATGCATAAATGTAGATTGAGAGATAACCTTGCGATGAATGGTGATACCATTTATCGTAGGATCCTACAAGATCAAATAAATCTAAGATGCCTTCTTTAGAAAGTCTTTGGCTTTATAGAACTGTTAGACAAGTGAAATACTTGATTGATTTATTTCATGGATAAACTTTATATAATAGCAAAGTTGATCATTGAGAGCCGTTGGATTACAATAACTCATAAAATATGAACTAGGATAAATTGAGAGTTCACCTGACTCATGGAAGAGTGATAAATCAAGTAAGTATATCCTAGTAGAACTTAAGAGAATAATTATTTATGTTGACACCCCCCCTTAAGTGATACTAGGGGTGAATTTAACAAATGAGTCCCAACAACAGGGCCTGATGAGGTACTCATGTACAATGATTCTTTTTGAAGAGATGGTAAAACCCCATGGGAAAAACCATATTTCAAAAAGGAAGAGGCATATCTTCGAATGACAAAGATTGTCCTCATTGAAATAAAATGAATAAACAATATGTGGTATACCCACAAAAAAATATTCCCAGAAACAAGGCCTAATAAGGTACTCATGTACAAAAGAGATGGTATAGCCACATAAATGAGTCTCGATAGCAAGGCCTGATAAGGTACTCATGTACAACATGTGGTCAAAAAGTATTTGCTGAAAGATTATGAAAAAACATAAGTGTTTATAGAAAGAGCGTGAAGATAGGATGGAGAAAGAACTACAAAAAATCTCAAGGGTGGTCCAAAATGACTCCACAAGCATGATTTTGTGATGTCCACCTATATGAACACAATGGGAAACTAGTGGACAAACAACAAAATAAGTGGCATATCCACAATTATGAGTCTCAAAAATAAGGTCTGATAAGGTACTCATGTACAATATGTGATCAAAAAGAATAAATATCACCAAAGAGAACTTCCTTAAAAACAAAAGTGTCTCACAAAAATAGTGTGAATATAGGATGAAGAAAGAACCACAAAAATTGCAAAGGTAGTCCAAAATGACTCCACAAGCTTGAGTATGTGGTTTCCACCTAAGGAGCACAATGGGATGAAATAAGGTCCAAAACTCATGGACAAACAACAAAATAAGAGAATTGATGTAAAAACCCAAGGAATAAAACCACCTACTAGAATAGAAGAAGAAGAAGAAGAAATATGTGCATGAAGGATGGAGAGGAAGGAAGATTTCCTCTTCAACCCCCTTAGGACAACTTCCATAAAGAAGCCTACAAAGGATCCATAAGATGTCTCAAAAAGGTAGACCCCCATAGCCGAAATGAATGAAATAATACTTCTAGACTGATGCTTGTGACACAGATCAAGGTTGTGAACCATGAAAAATGGTCACTAAAAAAAACCCTTGAAACCAAAGTGTCTCACAAAAAGGATTGTGAAGATAGGATGGAGAAAGAACCACAAAAAATCGTAGGGGTAGTCCAAAAAATGACTCCACAAGCATGAGTATGTGGTTTCCACCTATATGAACACAATGGGCTGATTAACAAGGTCCAAAAAAGTGGACAAAAAACAAAATAAGGGCACCAATGCTGGGAGTGTCGGGTTCAATCGAGAATGCACTCCATGATACAATAATTTAATCCTAAAAAAATGTGGAAAAATAGTTTCAAAACTGAAAAAGGACTGCACCAACATGTCTGGCTCAGAAAAATATTTCCGACGACTATAAATACCCCTATATACGGGTGACATAGTGACCTTCATTTGCAAGAAAAATAATCTTCTGTATGTTGACATATGGGTGACATATGGATGATAATAACCATTTATTTTGCCTTTGATTTTGCTTTTTTTGGGATTTTACTCATTTTTATGAAAGCAAGGGATTCCTTGGGTAGGGGGGAGCTTATCCTTTTATAAATGATCAACACTCTAGACCATGCACATCACAATATGAGATAGTAAAAACCTTTCACTTAGGATACCTAGTATCACTTTGTAGTATTCATCTTTCCCTTATTCCAACTACGATTTAGTGTTTTGATTAGTGATAGGATTTTTATATATGCCAAGTGCTATCAAAAGTAGACCTCATCTACAAAAGCAAATATGTCCTAAAAAATTTGAGAAGATCACTAGGTATGGCTGAATGATCGAAAAACCCTAGTATATTCCTTATAGAAACAAGAAGAGGTTGTGTTGAAAAACACAGTTACTCGCATGGGTTATGGATGATGATGAATAGATGCATGATTTAGATACAAACATGGTGTCATTTGTATGATCACAAAAACAACCTATTCTAATGCAAATGCAATGGATGCACCGTGCCTAATGCAATGCAATTACATGAATGCAAATGCAAATGTTTTTGTATTTTAATGTTTTCAATTGTTTTTGTATTTTTGTGTTTTGTGTTTTGTTTTTGACCAAAGGGCTTAAATACCTTTGGAACCTTTTGTGAGTTTACCAAAATCTTATGATACCTTTGGAGCTTTTTGTGAGTTGACCAAAGGACTTAATGTGCCTTTGGGGATTTTTGTGATTTGACCAAAGGGCTTTTGATGCCTTTGGAGCCTTTTGTGAATTGACCAAAGGGATTTTGATGCCTTTGGAGCCTTTTATGAGTTGACAAAAGGGCTTATGATAACTTTGGAGCTTTTTGTGAATTGACCAAAGGGCTTTTGATGCCTTTGGAGATTTTTTCAAATTGACCAAAGAGATTATGATGCCTTTGGAGCCTTTTGATTTTGATGTTTTCTGATTTGTTTGGAATTTTATGATTTTCAAATGTTTTTGAATTTTTTATTATTTTGAATGTTTTTGAATTTTTGGTTTGTATGTATTGTTTTTGGATTTTTATTTTTATGTCTAAAACACATTTAGATGAAGAATGTTGAGAGTCTTAGGCTCTTCAATACATTCTAACGATGTTAGGCGATATGTCCCAGGTCTAATATTCTCTAAGATGATATAAGGACCTATCCAGTTGGCCATAATTTTTTTTCATAGGTGTGGCAGTAGGTTTGAATTATTTTGATTCTCTTTGAGCACGAGATCCCCAACCTTAAAATCTTTCAGGTGGACTTTATTGTTATAAGCTCATGTTAGATGATCTTGGTAAACACAGAGATGCTCAAGAGCATTGATGAAATATTCATCAAGAAGTATTAATTGATCAAGGTGAGCTTGTTGTGCAATGTCATCATCGATAAAATCTTTTAATACGATGTGCAATGTTAGAATTTCTAACTCTAAGGGCATAATAGCCTTAGTACCATATACAAGAAAAAATGATGTTGCCCTAGTGGGTGTCTACATGCTATTTATATATGCCCATAATGCAAAAGGTAACTATAGATACAAATATTTTTTATTTTCTTTTACCATCTTCTTTAACATGGCTATGATTATCTTATTTGAGGCTTCTTATTGCCCATTTGCTTATGGATAATATGGTGTCACAAAATTGTGTTGAATGTTATATTTGGACGTTAAATCCTGCATATTTTTGTTCTTAAATGAAGGAACATTATATTTAAGAATATTATTTGAAATTATCTTGAATGGGATCCCAAAGTGATAGATGATATTGTGAATTATGAACTCTGTAACTCATGGTCTTTTCATTGACGTTAAGGGGACTGCTTCCACCCATTTGGTGAAGTACTCAATGACCATTAAGATAAATGTGTATCAGCCCAAATATGAGGGAGAGATCTTTCCAATTAGATCGAAATCCCATTGAGAAAATGGCCAAGCCACTTGAATGGGCTAAAAGGCCTGCGATGGCAAGTGCATCAGATTCACATGATATTGACACTTAATGCATTTCCTAACATACTCACAATAATCCTTTTCCATGGTGGGCCAATAATAACCCATTTAGAGGATGCACTTGATGATAGCAATGTCACTGAAATGACCACTACAAGTACCATCATGAGCTTGTGAAACTGCCCAAGCTGATTCTTGGGGCTCAAGACAATGAAGGAGGATTCCATCATGGTTTTGAAAATACAATATATCTCCTAGCAAGATATATCTAGTCACTTTTTTTTTAAATGCTCATTTTACGACCTGTGACCATCCTTGGGGGATGATTATGAGCTTAAGGAAATCTTGTAATTGGCCCAACCAATCCTGATAAGCTAAAATCTCAATAAACAAGACAACTTGTTCTCCCTACGATTCGATATGCATAAATGTAGATTAAGAGATAACCTTATGATGATGGGTGGTACCATTTATCGTAGGACCCTACGAGATCAAATATCCCCAAGATGCCTTATTTAGAAAGTCTCTGGATTTATAGAACTGTTAGAAAAGTAAAATACTTGATTCATTTATTTCATGGATCAACTTTGTATAAATAGCAAAGTTGATCATTGAGAGTTGTTGGATTACAACAACTCATCAAATCTGAACTAGGATAAACTGAGAGTTCACCTGACTCATGGAAGAGTGGTAACTAAAGTAAGTCTATCCTAGTAGAACTTAAGAGAATAATTATTTATGCTAACACCCCCCTTAATTGATACTAGAGGTGAATTTAACAAATGAGTCCCGTAAACAGGGCCTGATGAGGTACTCATGTACAATGATTCTTTTTGAAGAGATGGTAAAAACCCATGGGAAAAACCATCTTTCAAAAAGGAAGAGGCATGTCTTCGGATGACAAAGATTGTCCTCATTGAAATAAAATGAATAAACAAGATGTGGCATACCCATAGAAAATGAGTCTCGACAACAAGGCCTAATAAGGTACTCATGTACAAAAGAGATGGTATAGCCACATAAATAAGTCTCGATAGCAAGGCCTGATAAGGTACTCATGTACAATATGTGTTCAAAAAGTCTCTGCTAAAATATTGTGAAAAACCACAAGTGTCTATAGAAAGAGTGTGAATATAGGATGGAGAAAGAAGCACAAAAAATCTCAAGGGTAGTCCAAAATGACTCCACAAGCATGAGTATGTGGTTTCCACCTATATGAACACAATGGGCTGGTAACTATGTCCAAAAATAGTGGACAAACAACAAAACAAGTGACATATCCACAATTATGAGTCCTGACAACAAGGCCTGATAAGGTACTCATGTACAATATGTGATCAAAAGGAATAAATATCACCAAAGAGAACTTCCTTAAAAACCAAAGTGTCTCACAAAAATAGTGTGAATATAGGATGGAGAAAGAACCACAAAAATCACAAGGGTAGTCCAAAATGACTCCACAAGCATGAGTATGTGGTTTCCATCTAAGGAGCACAATGGGCTGAAATAAGGTCCAAAACTCATGGACAAAAAATAAAATAAGGGAATTGATGTAAAAACCCCAAGGAAGAAAACCACCTACCAGAATAGAAGAAGAAGAAGAAGAAGGAAGATGTGCATGGAGGATGGAGAGGAAGGAAGATGTCCTCTTCAACCCCCTTAGGACAACTTCCATCAAGAAGCCTACAAAGGATCCATCATATGTCTCAAAAAAGTAGACCCCCATAGCCGAAATGAATGAAATCATCCTCCTAAACTGATGCTTGTGACATAGATCAAGGTTGTGAACCATGAAAAAGGGTCACTAAAAAAACCTCTTGAAACCAAAGTATCTCACAAAAAGGATTGTGAAGATAGGATGGAGAAAGAACCACAAAAAATCATAGGGGTAGTCCAAAAAATGACTCCACAAGCATGAGTATGTGGTTTCCACCTATATGAACACAATGGGCTGATTAACAAGGTCCAAAAAAGTGGACAAACAACAAAATAAGGGCACCAATGCTGAGAGTGTCGGGTTCAACCAAGAATGCACTCCATGATACAATAATTTAATCCATAAAAAATGTGGAAAAATAGTTTCAAAACTGAAAAAGGACTACACCAACATATCTGGCTCGGAAAAATATTTTTAATGACTATAAATACCTCTATATACGGGTGACATAGTGGCCTTCATTTACAGGAAAAATAATCTCCTCCTTTCCCTTACAAGAGAAACTTGCAAATAAAATATCTTTCGGAATAAAAAATATACTCGCAAGGAATATTCCAAAATTTCTCAAAATACAGCATGATTTTAAATCTGTCCAATTTAGCATTTCTCTGGCAAGAGAAAAATACATTAGCCTTTTTTGATACAATAAATTTTTCAAAAAAATTGACCATTTTAAAACCCATACAAAAAAAAATGCGGCCCCACCACTTTAATTAAAGAACTTTATAAAAAAAGCATGAAGTAAGGGTAAAAGAGCACATTTCCTTTCATGTCTCCGCATTCTCCATTTTTTAGACTGATCCTCTTCCCATTAATAGGTCGTTGCATGTTGAAAAGCTCATCTACCTGCACCGTAACAACCACTCTGTGCAACAAACACATCGACTCCATCCCTATTTTTAGTGCAATATGGGTAAGAATGCTCGAAAGGAGACGTCCATGATGGCAAGCCCACCGACGAGAGGCACGACCAAGCTTGAAAACAAGTTACATGGGCTTCTCATGCTGACATAGTTTGGGTAATGGCAATGGATTCCTCAAAATTAATAACCAAACGCCATCATCCATTAGGCAAGAAGAACACCTCCCCAGCCTTGCAAATGCATTCAATAGGTCTCTTCTTTTAGTTCTTAGTCTCCCAGTCGATACCATCTGAAATCTCTGCCAGAATGTTTTAGTCGCAGAGGATGTGCGGGGGCAAAAATTCATGTGTCCGGCAACAATTTCACCATCTGAAAAACAACCTGGATGTTCATTGCCTTCGAAGTTACTATCCGCTACACGTGTTCACTTCTTTTGACCATCCATAACTTCATCAAAAAAACATCTTCACAATACCCACCATGACTGCCACTGCAACAAAACTTTATTGCAGTAGATTAAAAGAACAGCGTTGGAGCCTCCCTTCAAGTACGTGCATTTGATCAACATCAATGGGCAGCTCTGCCATCGCTTAGCTGCGAGCTCTACCAGTGCAAGGTCTGCATTTTTATCTGCAAAATATCAGAAGTACATAATTAAAAATGTTACGATTATATGGGGGTTTGGGGGGCTCAATACAGTTAAAAACAAGTGGTGTTACTTCAGTAACACAAGGCAGGCGTCGAAACACAGCACAACAGAACATCACGCCAAAAGACACGAGATATCGGAAGCACCCAAATTCTTCGACAGCCAATAAGATCTAACTCAAACCCACACAGCACAAAAAAAACACACTTAGTTCACCTGCTCCGGTATAGTGTAAAATCTAGAAATTGGTGCAACAGTCTTAATGTGCGATGTAAAAGCCCTCGGCTGGTGCTTCACTATCTCGAACACCATGCTCTAACGCTGATCACGGTTAGGCCAGGCGCATATTCTATTTCAAAATGTGTGGTGCCAGATCCATTGAAGTCGATATTACCCACACAAACCCGGGATATGAAACAATCCTCGACGCAACAAAACTACCTATTCAAACTGAACTTTCAAAATCAAATGGATATCTCTCTATAGCTCCACCACCATCTACAACAGATATCCCTACTGCAAAAAAAATATCTGAAATCGAACTCTTGGCATCCAACACCATATCTCATAAATAAACTAACACAAATCTGAAAGCAAAATATTAATCTTTGAAACTACTTGATTGACGGTAATTCTCCTCAGGACGGCCATCATCCCTTCTATTTTGAACATAGCTACTTAATAATGCAGGTCTACAAAACATCATTGACCACCTCCCGATATCTCCGCTGACACCTGGGCAAATGCAGCAAACTAGAGGTCTTATGTGATTCCAAGGAAAGCCTTTGTTAAATATGTGATGAATGGATTTGAGGACTTCTTTCGGTACAGAGATCGAATATTACAATGGGAAAAATGGTGCGATTATTATTGTCAGCACTGCAGCTGACGAAAAAACATCATATCTTCACTGGTACACTATATCTTCAACTAGTGCTCATGTATTTTCAGTGAGCCTCACTCCCGACGGTGACTTCACCACTGGATTTTGTTTCATTTGACATCCAACCACGCGATCAAGGTCCTCCTTCAGCATCCTACCAAAAATTTTCATACTCATTCATCAACCCCAACATAATGATCGTTCAACGGGCTCCTTCAAGAAACTATCCATATCAGATCTGAAAAAAACAATTCGTCGTAGATCCCGTCATCGTTGAGAACACGTATCCCCCCTCACGATACGAGATAACCAAAGCAGAGAAAATAGAATCTCATAATCATAGTGGCAAATTTCACAGTGCACATACATCACATGACGAATAGTAAAAATAGTCAATGCTTCACTGTAGGAATGTCGATGCATTGACATATCAGAGAAACATGAGGTACAAACGGCATAAAACGATAAGCTACGTGATAGAGATCAGGAAGAAAAAAAAATGTCCAAAAAAACTCGACCTATAATAATGCCACGGTGAAAAGGGCCCATGCAGCAAAAATATGTAGAACACAATTTTCTTTAGCACATAGTGTCATTGCAGACATATTCTTCCATCAAAGAATCAAAATCAAAATTGTGATTTGATTTGCTTCTGTTCCATCGAGTAATTCTGCAAAAATACCTCACACAAGGAGGACATGGAAGAGAAGACACAACCATTAATAGAATAAGAAATTATTTGGTGCACCAAAAAAAATGGAGAATATGGTCCCTTTTATCTGATCTGGACCAGATCCACTCAGAAAGTAACAAGACCCAAAAAAAAAATAGATTTCTTTCATAGAAAAAAAACTATTTTACAAACCCAGGTTTGTAGAATAGAGACCGCAAACCTCAAAAATTAAAAAACTAAAAAAACTCTCAAACTAAGAATTTTAACCATCTGATCCATAAAAATATGGAGAGCATACTCCCTCGGTAAAAAAATTAGTGGCAAAAAAGAGGGGGGATTTCCATGAGGGAAATGGAAATCCCCTCCTGAGGAAAAGCTTCTCAGGCTCACAGGGTAGGGAAAGCCCTCTCTGATACCATGTTAGAAAAGTAAAATACTTGATTGATTTATTTCATGGATCAACTTTGTATAAATAACAAAGTTGATCATTGAGAGTCATTGGATTACAACAACTCATCAAATATGAACTAGGATAAACTGAGAGTTCACCTGACTCATGGAAGAGTGGTAACTCAAGTAAGTCTATCCTAGTAGAACTTAAGAGAATAATTATTTACTTTAACAAGAAACGCTCATGATTTGGTTCTATATGAATCATGTTGAATAATTCTTTGTTGTAAAAAGACTCACACCACATCACTGATTACGAGAGCATATTCACTTGAATGGTAGTAAAACTAGCAGATGGATTTTGAGGGATCAAGGATCCCAAAGATGCCATACTATTCGTAAATCTGTTAGATATGCAAGGGATTGCCTCGATGTCGTACCATTCTAGTTGGGTTAAGTAAGTGTCAACAAGCTCTTTGTAAGATTTCAATATTGGACACATGCACTGAAATAATCCCTTAACTTGGTTAATGATGAGAAGGGAGTCACCAAAGATATTTAGCTTTTTAATATTCATAGTGATTTTTTTTGGAGACCCAATATTAAGGCCCATATTTAGCATTATTATTTATACAAGGGAATTTTAGCTTAAATGACAAGGTAATTGGAGCACCTTGTGGCATGAAAAACATGATCCCTACACCACCCCCTTGCTCACACTTTGAATCATCGAAGAAGAAAATAATGTTAGCTTTATTATCAGGTTATTCGGATTCGGGTTCTTTCGATAATCCAAAGACTACATCATTAGGAAGTTCTATGATGAGAGGTCTATTATCATCAAGAGGTACCTCTACCAGTTGGTCAACTGTGAATTTTTCCTTGATGGAATTTTGGTTTATGAATTCCAAATCAAATTCTATCGGTAACATGATCCACTTCGTAGTATGTGTATTATGATATGTCTTGCTCACCATATACTACAAAGGATTTTGTTTTGATATCACATACATTGTATGGCTTAGCATGTAGTGGTGCAACTTTTTAGTCACAAAGACCACTACTAAGCATATATTTTCTACATATGCGTACCCTAGCTCGTATCTCACCAAGTTGCAGTTGATATAATACATTGTTTATTCTTTGTCTTGCACATTCTTTGAAGCCAACATGGTGCCCAACGTGAAATCGATAGCCAATATATAAAGCAAAAATGACACGTTTGGCCTTGCTGGAGCTAATACTGGTAGTGTTTCTAGGTATTTATTGATCTTAACAAAGGCTTACTAACATTATTCATCCAAAAGGAATGAGAGCGCTTTTTGTAGCAGTCGATTCATGGGTCAATATTTGTGTTATAGTTGTGCGATGAAACACTTTATGAATGCTACTTTTCCCTATAGGCTTCTTAGCTCTTTGATGTTAGTGGACGCATCCATTTCTAGGATAGCCTTTACCTTTGCTGGATCGACTTTGATCCCTCATTTATAAACGATGAGTCCCAAGATTTTTCTTGAAGTTATGCCAAAGATGCATTTCTTGGGATTCAACCTGAAATTATGCTGTATCAAGTGATCGAAGACCTTTCTTAGAATCTCGACATGCTCTTCATGCAACAATGACTTGGCTAGTAAGTCATCAATATAATCTTCTATGATATTATGCATGTAGACATGGAAAATATATGTCATGACCCGTTGATATGTGGCACCAGTATTTTTAAGACAAAATGGCATTACTTTGTAACAAAATATCCCCCATGGAGTGGTGAATATAGTTTTGTGTTGGTCTTCGGGTTTAATCTGAATCTTATTGTAACTAGAAAAATCATCTATGAAGGAGAGCATCTCATGACCCGTAGTTGCATATACAAGAGCATATATGTTGGGTAATGAGAATGAATCCTTTGGTGTTGCATTATTGAGATCTTTGAAATCCATGCAAATACGAATCCTTCCATTAGGTTTTCCTATAGGAATCGTGTTTGATACCCATTTCGTATACTTGATGGGGGTAATAAAGACTACATCCAATAAATTTTGTAACTAGTTATTTACCATCAAGGCGATGGTTGAATGCATATTCTTGAGCTTTTTCTTGATTGATTTCTTTGTGGAATCTAGCGAAAGGTTGTGGACAACAAATTTTAGATTTAAACCCGACATATCCTTGTAGGTCTAAGTAAAGAGATTAGATATCTCTTTCAATAGAGGTATGATGGTGGCATGTTCTTTTGGAGATAATATTTATTCACACTTAAATTTCTTTGGATCAGAAGGATCATCACTGATGTCCACTTCAAAAGTTTTCTTTATTGATATATGCGATCCCTCCTCAAGTTGATGAGGAGTGGGGTCAAATGGATTTCATCCACTAGGTTTAAATATTCAACTAAATCATGGTCAAAAATAACATGATAAACATAATGTGCACAAACTGGTGCAAAGTGAAATGGTTGTAGCATTTATTCATTGGGGAAGAAATATTCAGTCTCTAAGGGTTAATCAGCATGATCCCAATCAATATTATCTAAGTTAAGACACCATGGTTTAGAAGGATTGATTGGGTTTTGGATTGGAGTCGTCAAATCAATGGAGATCATGTTGATGGATGGGATGGAATCTCTAGGACCATACGGGTGTAACTCTGCATTATTGATTTACCTTCCATACCTAAGACGTGGCACTAGGGATATGGGGATCTGAGTATCTAGTCTATGAAAAAATGGATAGATGGGATCGTTTGGTTGAAACAACTCTCTAAATATATGAGGATTAGGAAAAACTATACGATGGATTACATTTGAATTGGTCGATCTTCCCCTAAGGTGAGGGCTAGAATATACTCTACGATACATCTCATATATTCCAAATGGTTCACTACAATGACACAAGTAGTGAGGTCCAATGTAGGCCCTCTCAGTTTCATCTTCATAATCGATGTCATCTATGAAAAATCCATCATTCATACCCACTGGTGTTGTGAGGCGACGTAAATATTGGGGCCCAAGGTAGGTCATCTCACTAGAGCCTTCTAACTCATAGTCATTATCATCTATGATGTATCCACTCTCTATATTAATTAGTTTTGTGAGGTGACATAAATGTCGAGGCCCAAGGTAGGCCAATTCAATATCATCCTCAACCTCGTTATAATTTGTGATGTATTCATTCTCTTCTCTCTCATAACCATAGTCTGGTTTGTCCTCCCATAGGATAAGTCATGATGATTTATCCTTGAGAAAGAAATTTAGATGATACACAATAGGTGGTTCTATAGTAACCATGTTCGCCAACATGTCATTCATGTAGCTTATGTTTGGGCGATAGGGATTCCATTCAATATCTTTCCCAAACCCTAAGCTTAGCCTATCTAGAGATGTTGCTAATGAATCATCATAGCTTTGGATATGATATCCTAGGCTAGACCTATTAGTAGGTAATTAATATCGTGGTTCAACTTGGTTTCGTCACCCTTGCTCATATATACCTAAACCATAGACATGCCAATGGTTGCATTCAAAGTATCTCAAAGGGGTGAAGTTATGAGGTGACTGACATTCCCTATTTTGGCCTTGGTTATTATTTTGGTTGTAATTGGTCAAGAGGGGTTTAGCCTGGTAATTCTATGGTTGCTGGATATTTCCTCCCTTTGGAACATTTATTACAACCTGATTGACTAGAGCAGGCTTGGTCTGCTTTTGTTGATTTTGATTGTTGTGGTTGTTGTTGTTCCAATATTTCTTATTGTGGAGCTTAAGATCTCCTTCTTCAACCTTTTAGTCCTCTATCAACTTGGCTTATGCCAAGGCTTCCTTGAATGTTTCGTACTATTGTAGTTGCAAGAGCAGCAAGATGTGCTTAGCACGACTCTTAGTGAGCATTCAAGTGAGCTCAGTAGTGGAAACAAAAAAAGGTAGTTTTACCATTATTTTTCTCCATTTGTTCCCATAGTCCATGATAGACTCATAATTGTATTTCTTGATATTATCCAAGTTGGACATGTTTGACTTTCTTATTGATGCCAAAAGAAAAGTGTTTAAGGAATGCATTCACCATTCG
Organism: Wollemia nobilis; assembly: GCA_028583015.1. Classification (NCBI taxonomy): domain Eukaryota; kingdom Viridiplantae; phylum Streptophyta; class Pinopsida; order Araucariales; family Araucariaceae; genus Wollemia; species Wollemia nobilis. The sequence goes on from JAQPPZ010001353.1 coordinate 10,647,897, forward strand.
CTCAAAACTGATGATGCTATGCTTGGGTAGTTGATTAAACCACTCATTTGATGCATCTGATAATATCATGATAAATTTTCTTAACATCAGGGAATCATTGTGTTCTATCTAGAAGCACACATTCATGAAATTAGTCACATGCCCTTGCACATATTCCTCTACCTTGAATTTGTCTAACCTAGGCATTTTGAAGTATCTAGGATAAGTAGGACTTAGTACCAAAGGGTACAAAGGTTGATTGTGTATCTTGCTTAAGGTTGGCTTCTACCCAACCATATCCTATTTCTCGAGAGACTTGACTCTCCTAGGGAGTATCTTCTATACCTTCAAAGAGATGATCTCTTATTATCGAAGGTTTACTTAGGGTGATCGAGGAGGTAACTCTGCATTTACCTGCTCTAGGCATCTATATTCATCTTCCATGACTGTGGATGAAGGTTCAAGATATGTTTGCTCTTGATCCTCCATTTCTACTCATTCTTTCTCATGTTGTGTCTATTATAGATCTAGGTATTTTTGGTGTTTTGAAGCATGATGTCATGTGCAGTGAGTGCATTCATCTCCTTGTTTAGTGTGTCTCTCATGTTGAGATACAACACGTCTTTCAGATTGGTAATACTCACTACCCATATGTAAGTTAGCTCGAACAAACCTATTTACTTATTCTTCGTTCTCTATTTGTTCCTCTCTCAAGTGCTACTCATTTAGGTGTAAATACCTTTTCCTTCATGCTTCCTCCTATTTGAGGATGTCTAAGCACTCTTGTTCTGCATGCAGTGCCTCCTCCTTGTCTTGGAGTAATTTTTTTGATGTTGTGCATCTTCATATAGCCTACATATGTGATCAGATTGATATGCTACTAAAGGTCTATGACTCTATAACTCCATACAAGGAGCCCTAATGGAGAGGTTCCTACTATGCTTTTACCCTTGTCTATTAGGTTAACATGGTCGGTGTAAAATGACATATGTTGAGTTACCCCATGATAGAAAGTAGTGTGCATGCTATGAGGATGCTTTGAAGCTTACCTCGGCTCATTAGTGTGCATCATTGTTTTATGGTTACATGAAATCCTAGAAATGGAATGTACAATAACATTGTTTTTATGATTTGGTCTTGAGAAAACCTGATACAACTCATCAAGTTGTCTAGATTTCCATGGCTAATCTCATGGAGTTCCATTGGAACCAATGAGATTAAGGTTTATTGCTATCCTACCAACTTTCAGAGTGGCTGGAAGTATGGGGGGGGTGGATGGATGCAACCCTTGTGTTTTTCTCCTTAGTGAGCTGATCTAGCCTATATCTATCATGTGAATATTGAGACCTTGTAGCTCCCTCATATCTATCATGAGAAGAACCTGAATATGGTTCTCTAGCTAGTGTTTCTCGAGGAGTACCCCCATAGGTTGAGTTATCCCCATTGAGGCTCGCTGGACTTCATTTAGCGGAATTTTGTGTGGGCAACTCAACATCATTTTTGTTGTGATCGTGGTTGGGTGGAGCAATAGTTCCCACCTCGGTGTTAGATCAAGGGTAGTTACTCCACGTGAAGATCATGATGATGTGTAATTATCTTTTGTGTAGATTTTTAAGACATGCAAACAAAGTAGGCAAGATGTTTATCTCTTTTAAATATTCTTGGTGTTCCTAAAATTGGTCTTGTGTGTTTTAGATTTTTTGAAAACTACAATCTAACTCTCATCATGTTTTGCATTTTATTGATGATATACTCATATTGTTTAAGTGGATTTCACCTATATGCTCACAGCTCGATAAACAATAATGAAAATCATAGTCACGTAAACCCACCAAAGTGTGGAGATGAAACCCACACCCGATCAGGGAGTATAGGTCCTTCCAGTCCTCACCCAGTACTCACTTGGTCAACGTCATACCCTTCAAAGAGAAGTACATGAAAATTTTCCAAGCTACGTCGGATCTTGGAGCCAGCGGTAAAATAGAATGGGTTCGTGGGATTTGAGCCAATGGATGGAGATGAAACCCACCATCATTGAACTCTACTAGTGGTTGGTGATGAAGTCCAACTCACTAGCATTTAAATGTGATGTGGTGTGTGATTGTTCTTTTTAAATTTGCATAAAAAAATAGATGCATCATGAAGCACTCATGCTTTTTCCTATATGCCTAAAAAGAAACATTTCACTTTAAGAAAACACATGTCTAAACAACTACATGATTTTCAGAGAATGCAATATTACTTATGAAGCAATGGCCTCTAGTTGGGTCCCAAGCATGCAATCTCTACAAACAATCTAGACCACTAGAGACTAGGGCAAATTGAAATTAGAAGTTCGTTGTTCCTAGCAACGACTAGTAGAAAACCTGAGAGAATTTAATCATTTTTACTTTAACTTTCTCTATGTTTTATATTTAAAATAAATCTCTCTACTACATTTTGAAAATTAGACATAGATAGAGAAGTAAAAAATTGTATATAATCCCACCAACGTGGAATCCAAGCCTGTTGTTACTCAGGTTATCTGTTGTTGCATATTTTCCATCGATTTCTATCGCTCAGGGCGACTGTGACATACCACTATCTTCAAAATCAACTAAGCTCTGCTAGCCACTGTTGATTAGAGTGGTTGCACCTTCATAAAAAAAACACTCAAAAAATTAGCAAAATACCACAAAATGTGGGATTTCCTATCATGATCACCATCTATACAATCCTAAAAAGCATACACCTGAGCTATTTGCATCATTATATCAAGCATAAAATCATGAAAGCATGAAAGATAATGAATTAACAAAATATGAGATCTCTTCTTATTAATTCATACTGAAATTTGATTACAAATAGGTCCCTCTTAGGGATACCAAATGATTGACACAATGATTACAAATATGAAAAACCCCTAAGTAGGGATGGTGTAATCCGTAGGCTTCTTAGATTCAACATGAACTTGCTCAAGGGCTTATAGATGCCTTCTTCTCACTTTCTTGGAGGGATTTGATGCCAAAGATGCTTTGAATTTGTCAATAACCTATGATCTACATTCAATAAATAACATAGAGCTATTAGTAGCATATGAGGCCTCTCAATATGAGGCTCTTTTTAAATATTCACATGTAATATGATAAAGATTACAGTAAAGCATGAAAATATGCAAAGATAAATAAAGATGCATGAATAACTAGAAAATCACCGTACAAATGCAATGGAAATGATAGATCTACTCTAAGCTAAGTTGATAGAGCAAAAGTAATAAGAAATATATACTAAAACTGAATAAATGATGACTCAAATCCTAGTCACTATCACTTAGAGCAGTTGTACCTGCACACCACTATCGAAGATAGCAACCACTAACCATGATATTTTATCTTAAAAACCAGGGGTTACGACATTCAATTCTTCATCTCAATTGATGTTTAAGGGTCGCCTTCATGTCCAGGGATGGATTGGAAATGAAAATCATAGGGATTCACATAAGATTAGTATGACCATGCGATGTGTGCTTCTCAATCCTTCAGAAGTTCAATGGTTGGTTGTAGGCTCAAAAATCTATAAAATGGATAGCACTTCGACTCTCCTCAGGGGTTTTCAACTCGCTACTGCTCACTCGGATAGGGATTTTTTATAGAGAAAAAAATGGGGATCCTTACTTGTTTCTGGGAGGGTGCATATGCAGGCCTCCAAAATTCTAGATCTTGGCTTATTGGAGAATCCAAGATCCATATCAGCATGAAATAGGCCATCAAGGGGGAAGGTTCAGTTCTAGACTTGCATGGGAGTGATATTTAGGAGGAATTCTAGGATATTTGTACCCAAAACCACTTGAATCCAATGCAAGTTCAATTAACATGCATGATTTGGGCCCACATTTATGACTAAATTTATTTTAGTGCTAGCTACTATCCACAATAGTGGCTAGTCATGGCTACTCTTAGTGATAGTGACTATTGATGGTAGTCACTCTAGTCAATAGTGGCTACACTTGAACTAGTTAGAACTATCCCTAGTGAGTGGTTAGGACCACTGCTAGCTCTTGGAAAGGTCCAAGATCAGTCATATGGTCTACAGAGGTGCCCATATGAGTAGTCTCCTAAACATGACATATTTTAGGTGTCTACACATACAACAAAAAACAACACTTTCGTAATGTTATGTTGCTTCCAAGTATGAATCCACACACAATAGCATTGCAGTATATTCAAATATAGTATTGCTTTCAGATAAGAAATAACTTAATAGTATGGCAGTATATTCTAACATACCATTGCCTTTGATTACAAAATATTTTAACAACATGGCGGTATTTTTCCAAACAAACATTGCTTCTTAAATACGAAATAACATATCCCTTTTTCATAGACCACAACATAGGTAGTTTGATGATTTGCATTTTCAACACATCAAGTGAAAACAAGCACACGTAAACGAAACATTATGGACGCCTTTAGTATAGTGAAGTCATTTGGAATAACAAATTTGTACTCGACGCTTCCCAACCAATGTAGTTCGCTTTTGTCTAAACATATATTTTATTCCTATGACATCTTGTGATGGTTGCCCATGTTTTTCCTCTACACTGTACTTTTTTGTCTCTCCTATCTCCTTTATTTTTCCTAGAACTCAGTAAGTTGTTTTCTATTATCCTCTATGTCATACCAGATTACTAAACCATTTATTCCTCAACCTCATGCTCTTAACATTCAATCATGGCATTTCCACCATTTATGATATTTTTCCTTAGCTATTAACAACATAGGAAACACGTCCCACCAACACGAAGGTTTAACAAACTTTACTTCACCAACTATCAACCATTTCTTTAATATTATAAACAAAGCAACTGAAATAGTAATATGAACTATTTTAAACATACTTCAAACAAAGTAAGGTTAGAGATATGCACAAGGTCCAACGTGGAAAAATTTTCGGCCACCATTCAACACACATCATTCACCATCATGACTATACATGGAGGATTTCACTTTCTTCTACTTTAATCATCTAACACCACAATTATTTAATATGAAATGTAGAGAAGTACACAACAAGATATTACTCAATTGCATAAGGTTTATTTTATTTTTCTTAAAGAGACATAAATAATTATTTAGCTTTATATTTTCTAGGGCATCACTTGGGTAGCTTAAGATATTTTTTGTTATTGTGGACTTGAAGACCATTGTTCCCATAGGAGGGTCCAATGGGGACACCTTCAGATCCTCTTTTAGAGAGACATAGTTTATTTTCAAATTTTTTAAAGGATAAATCTCCATCAGAGGCTGAAGAAGAACCAAAAATTGCATTAAAAATTCTCTTTACAATTGTTGGAAATAGATCAACATCTCAATGAGTTAATGGATGCTTTCCATAATCAGAATCAAGGCCAAAAATTTTCATTGAGCAAAATATGGTCAAAGAAATAATTTTATATAGAGCCAATCATGATTTGATCTATAAATATATGGGTATTCACCCTACCTTGAATTTTTTACATTCCTGGGTCTAGACAAAACTAGAAGTCTCTTGGTGAGTATTCTTTGTGGTTTATTAACAATGGATATTTTATTGTTAGTTTTTCTTAACTTATCGATAGAAATAGGGATTTTAAATTAGAAAAGAGGAATAATGGTCCAACAGGATTATTTTTTCAACCTTGGAGAGTGGGATTTGATCCTCAAATTGAGCCCACTACTGATCAAATTTGGATCCAATTATATGCACTTCCAATGGAGTTTTGGAGTGAGCAGGTATTGGAAATTATCGATAATTCCCTTAGAATATATTTGGGTGTTTCCAAAGATATAATGGAAGGAAAAATAATTGTTTATGCAATATTATGTGTGGAAATGGATCTTAGCCAGCCTTTACCAGTAGAGGTGGAACTTAAACTTGTAGGACTATCTTGGATTCAACAATTGGATTATGAGGCATTGCCCTTTAGATGTAAATTTTGTCATAAATATGGGCATTTGGCCTAATCTTGCCCAAATAATATGAACATAAAAATGGAGCTTCCTATGGGAATGTCAAATCTTCCTAAGGAGGGTAAGTCAACAATCAATAAAGAAACAACCAATATTTCTTAGGATAAAGAAGCACACGAAGATGGTTTTGAACAACCAAAAAAAAGAAGGCAAAATAAAAAATATAGTAAAGAGCAAACCCAAATCAATCCCTCCAATAGGTATGAGATCTTAAATACACTAATGGACCAAGAATAAGAATAATTCATGGAAGGAGTGTATGGGAATAATAAAAATATTAGGGGTTTAAACAATATAACCCATCAATTTGTTGTTTGAAGACTCTTAGAAAAATATTAAACATATTTTTTGCTTATATAGGAGACACAAATATTGTTGGATATTATGTGTAAAATAGTAAATATACTTTGGATGGGTGTTGATCATATGGAAGTGGCTGCCCAAGGGGTCTCAGGGTGGATAATTATTTTTTTAAACTCTCTTGAATGGACTGCAATAGAACATATAGCTTGGAGGGGTGTCCTCACATCATATTTTAGGAACAATATCACAACTGAACATGTTCTAATCATAAGTTTTTTTGGAGTTTAAAACCTAGATGATCAGATGCATGAATGGAAAGTTATGCATAACATGAGAGTCTCAAGGGAAGAGTTAGACTGGATTATTGCTGGGGATTTTAATGCTAAATTATCCTCTAGATATCAAGAAGGGGAAACCCTAATTTTGGACCTAAGGGATCGATTTATGATTGCCCAAGTCCAGTCATTACACTTGGTGGATATTAAATGCCCTAGAACAAACTATACTTGGACTAATAAGAGGATGGAGCCACATAGTAGGAAGGTGAAGTTAGATTATTTTTTGGTTTTAGATGAGGCATTTGTGAAATGGAATATAAAATTTTAGATTTTGGAGGGTCCATTTTCATATCACTTTCCCATTTTGTTGGAAGGGAGATCAAGACAATGCAGCATCACAAAACATTTAAATTTGAAAACTTTTGGTTACAAAAAGAGGAACTTCAAAAGAAAATTCTACAGTGGTGGGAAGAAGGCCACCCAACATATGGGAAAGCAATGTTTATATTCTGCAAACAACTTCATTATGTCAAATATCAACTAAAATAATGGAGGTAAGCTAACAATATAGACTTCTAGGTCTAAAGAGCTCCATTGGTAGCCAAATGGGATGAAGTTTAAAAATACTTTATGGAAGGGACAATTACAGAGTAGCTCAATGAAGACGATGATGCATTATGTAAAGCGGTTGAGGACATTGAAAACAAAGATGATACCTACTAGAAACAAAGAGCAAGAACCACTTGGTTATTAGAAGGTGATAAAAATACCAAAATTTTCCATCAGGTTGCCTATGCTAGGAGACAAATGAACAACATGGAATCTCTTCAAGATGAGAATGGACACTCCTTTGATACAATTCCATGTATGCATTTCCATTTAATGGATTATTTTTCTAAACTATTTAAGGAAATTATGGTGCAAGATGAAGAGGCTCAAAAATAAGTTCTATCTATCATACCCTCTGTTATCTCTGAAGAATAAAATTAGGCCTCAATTAAACCCATTGATAGATATGAATTGAAGAATGTAATCTTTGGAATGAGCACCAAAAAAATATTAGGTCTAGATGGCTTTCCAATTGAGTTTTTTAGACCTTCTTGGACAACTTGGAGGAGGATGTAATGGTTTTTATAGAGGAGTCCAAAGGTACTAAAAGAATGCTTAAAGCATTAAATCATAATTACATTGCCTTAATTCAAAAAGGGAAGGAGGGGTGCATATTTTAGATTATAGACCTATTTCCTTATGCAATGTCATATATAAAATAATCAGAAAGGTAATGATTGAGCGGCTAAAAAATATTCTACATAGCATTATCTCCTCATAGAAAGGAGGTTTTGTGGAGGGTAGGTAGATCTTGGATGGTGTGACTCTAGCTTAGGAGGTAATCCATTCAATGCAAACATTTGGTAACAGAGGAATGTTTATAAAATTGGATATGTCAAAGGCTTATGATAGGGTGTAGTGGAGCTTCTTGTCAAAGATGATGGCATCATTTGGTTTCTCTGAGGATTGGATAGAATGGGTCATGAGATGTGTTTCTACTCTCACATACTTAGTGTTAATCAAGGGTCTTCCCTCAAAATAGTTTGGAGCTACTTGAGGCCTTCGTAAAGGAGATCCTTGTTCCCATTATATTTTTATCATATTGGTTGAAGTCTTGGGTAGACTCATCTTGAGGAAAAGACACAATTTTCTAATAGGTATCAAAGTGGGTGAGGAAGTTTTGACTCACCTACAATTTGTGGATGAAACATGATTGGTGGGAGTGGCCAACTTCAAGGAAGCAATAATGATTAGAGATGCACTTAATGTCTACCTTAGGGCTACAAACCAAGTCATCAATGATAAAAAATCCAAAGTGATCTTTTTCAATCTTGATCAAAGGCTTGAGGACAAAATTTTAGAGATCTTGGGATTCACAAGGACTTCTCTCCTAGTGGTATACTTGGGGGTCCCTTTGCATTTTAAGAAACTAAAAAATAGATATTTGGAGGAATATTTTGAAATGTATCAATGAAAGAATTAATCATTGGTATCACAAATGGTTAAGCTATGGAGGTAGATTAATTTTTTTACAGTCAGTCATTTAGGCTATGCTAATTTATAAATTTTCTATCCTTGTTGTCGCATATACCATACGGAAAGAGTTGGAAAATATGGCTAGAAATTTTTATGTGAAGAAGTAAAAGGAGAGAGGAAATGGGCCTTAGTAGGTTGGTAGAAAGTAAGCCAACCCAAGGTAAAAGGAGGTTTGGGACTAAGAATATCAAAGTCAAATAATAAAGGTTTTTTTGGAAAATTTTACTGGAGGTGGATCCCAACCAAATTCTTTATTCAGTAGAATTTTAACTAGTAAATGTTTGGGATAGGTAAACCCAAATAAGGTGGGTTATTTCCATTTGTATGGTAATGGATCCTTAGTGTGTCAGGCTCTTAAGTTAGGATCTTAGGTAGTGAAATATGGATTATTTTGGAAAGTGGGGAGATGGGAGAAGGCAAAATTTTGGACATATTCATGGGATCAATACCCACCTATCATTATTGAATTTACTTAACTACAACCAATAAAAACAACCATGGAAACCAAGGGTTGGGTCCAAATTAAAATTTATTTCAACACTAGTCAGCTAGGGGATTATAATTTAAGTAGTTTAAGAAGTTAGATGAGTGGCCAATTTCAATCCCTTCGAATTTGACACCAATCATGACTAAAATATTGGTAGAAATATTTATCATACGTAGATATGAGGAGGATGAATTAGCTTAGGGATATGGGAGCCTTGGTGTCTACATAGTGAAGTATGGATATGATAAGATCCTTCCATAGACTCCTCCTCATGCATATCAGGTTGAGGATTGGAGAAGATTGGATAATACAAGGGTTGGCTGAAAGTAAAATTTTTTGCTTGGTAGTTCATGCATAATGGAATTCTTACTTTTAATAATCTCATATGTAGGGGAATAATTGGTCCATATCAATGTGTTTTATGCTACAAGAGTGAGGAAATAGTTTATCACTTGATTTTTGAGTGACCATTCATGCACCAAATCTGGGAGAGATGGTTTTTATATTATAAAATTTGAGTTAATGGTGATTTGAATCAGATTAGTATTTGGGAAATATGGAAGAGGGGTAGATTTAAATCTAAATATCTTTGTATTGGTTGGAATCTTGGATTAAACTTCATTTGGTGGCAAGTGTGGTTGGAGAGAAATGGTAGAATTTTTAGAGAAACATTTTCATCTTTAGATGGAGTTTGGCAGGTCATTTGGAGCAAAGTCACAAAAATTGTGGTAGTGTATGCTAAAGAGGAAACTCATGTTGTTATAGGAACAATGGAGAATGAATTTGAAGTGAAAGAGGGGTAGGATAGAGCTAGTTGGAAACCACCCCTAGAAGGTTGGATTAAAATTAATACTAATGGAGTTGCAAAAGGCAATCTAGGTAGAACTGGAATTGGAATGGTTTGCTAGAATCATGTTGGAATAGTGCTCTATTAGGAACTACAAGGCTTGGGAAGGGCCAAAAACAATGAAGTGAAAGACTTAGCTATCAAATATGCTTCTATTTGTGTAGTAAAACAAGGTTACAGGAGGATAATCCTAGAATTAGATTCTCAAATAATGGTTAGAGCTCTAGATTTCATGAGGAACTTTGATTTGAAGACATGGAGGTTGAGGATTCTTGTCACTCAAATTAAGGAATTATGGAGGGAATTAGATGATGTGATTCCAATTTATATGAGTAGAGATCTAAATAAAGTGGCATACTTCTTGGCTAAGATGGGCATTGAGAAGGAGGTAGGGGTTTAGTGGCACAATGACATGGCTATTGAGGATGAGATGATTAGGTAGGTTGGTGAGCAAATCTAGTGTTTAGCTAATTTGGAAAACCATTACAGAAATATGGTTTAGGAGATTTGTGTTCCAATGTAGATCTCTTTTACAGTTGTAAACAGGTGAACAACCATTGTATAAATATAGTTTAAGATATTTGGCTCCAATGCAAATCTTCTTTTACTATTGTAAACATGTGTTCTCTTTGGCTAAGGCTGGGAGAAGTCTCATCCCAACTTGTAAATGATATTTGTTTTAATACTAGTTTTTTCAAATTATTTTTCAAAAAAAACTTTATATTTTCTATTCCTTTATAAAATTACCTTTCCATAAAATCATGAAAGGATAAAGGAAAATATTTTCAAAACTTCACTCAAACAAATCAAAGGTGGATCCCATGTTTAAGACATCTTTATTACCACCTCTAATAACATAAGCTTACTTTATTAAAACAACAGAGTATTCCAAATATTAGACATACACACACATGTCTAAATAAGCAAACAAGCACATGCCTTTCCAAACTAGTGGCTCCCATCATCATTGCCACCATAAAATATTTCTAATTCCTTGCCAACAAGCAATATTCAAACCAATTTAACTCACGTAGAGATGCAATTTACAATGCACCTAAATGATATGCAAACACGAGTTTCCATGTGCTCATGATCCGAATCATAACTTCCCTTTCTTACATTTTTTCCACTGACTTGCTTCCTTTCATTGTCATCTTGCAAATGTTCTACATTCACAGAGACCATCAGTAGTACCTTGTTTCATAAGAAAAGGTAAGTATATATATATACTCTCTTTCATTAACCGTGTGAGGAGGGTCATTATAGGATGAACAATAGGACCACCATAATTATAAATAATTTGTTGGCTTTTATATGAACTTAGTGAATTTGGAATCTAATTTTAGCATTGCCTCATCAAAATTCAAATTTTTATGGTTCAATTGAAAATCATATTTTTAAGAATTTTCTAAACCATAATATTTTAATTATAGCACTCTCTATCTCTTGAAATATTAGATTTTAACAAAATTCATAAATCAACCAAAACCAACAAGAAAACAACCACTTTTATTAGCTATAAATATAATTGTATGAGCTCTATGAAGCTATTTCAAAATATATATGTAATGATTTTTTGTAAATCTAGACCAAAGAGGAAAAACATCCCCAATTTGCATGGGCTTCAGCCATATTTACTAATACAAGTAAAAATCTACAATGTCTAGGACCCCAAATTCAATTAATCCATTATGTTTAAAGTGAAAATGCTCTCTTAGAATTGAGAAGGATTTTCCAAATAAAACAATGATGCAGTAATGGGGTGGGGGTAAGCTCATTTTCAAAACAAGGGAATGTGGTAAACAACTTAGATGACAAATCATTTTGGTAGATAGTAATGAGTCAAGATAAATCCTCTCAATGATTCTCTACAACCAACCACTTCTTATCAACAATGGTCTTGATTGTAACTAGCATGAATGATGATCTCTCCTAAATGGTATCTCCTCATCAACATACCTAATGGGATATTTCAATATGACATCATATTTGATGTCCAATTATTTGATAACAATATCTTCATTGGTAGTTACAAGATGATGATATCAAGTGGGTAAGATGATAGTTGGATGACAATTCCTTTTAGCAATGACAACAAACATGAGATGATAATAACAATGTTGACAATGGTTGGGTCATGGGAGTGTAGATTTTAGACAACAATTTTTTCCTACCAAAAAACATCACTCTTGATCAATAACCTCCTCCATGATGTCATTTTGGTTTTTGTGGACTCTCCCTCCATATTCCTACTAGGCGACACTAGGTGTCAATAGTACTTTTATTGTTGTGCTCTAGGCAGAGGATTCCTTACTAGTACCTAATGGAGAGCAATAATTTAATATGGTTTTCCTACAATGACATCCTCTTACATAAATAAATATATTAAATGTGAGAGGGTATAAATAACTACACAGGGTGCACAACATAAGAAAACAAATTTTGATACATTATTTATTTTAGTTTGCAAGATACATTTTAGTGGAAATAATTTTGACATAATTGATTGAGTTCATTGCTCGAATATGCTCTTCTTTCTTTCCACATCCTATTTTATTTGGATTTCTATATTTCTCACTTCTACTTCATGTTTTCACTACTCTTTTGTATCTTTATCTCACATCCACCTTTTGCCCTTGAACACCATTCAATTTATAGACATAGAAAATAATGACCATATAGCTACCCCTGAAAGTTTACATTCCAATTTCCATGTCTATCCTTATTATCCAATCTCCACGTGGATGCTCCTACATCATACTCATTGGGTAATAAAAATATTTCATGAGCTCCAACTCATGAAGTGTTCTTCCAAGCTATTACCACTCTAGCTTGGTTGTCTACACAAGGTTAATTTTGTTGTCTTGTCTTGGCCTTCCTCTGAGGATCAAATTTCCTTGTATAAAATACATCTAGCATTCTCTTCATATTATCCCATTGCGTCATATCCATCCAACCAAAATCAATATGCACTTTATTTATGACTTCCTCTTACTACCATCACCTTATTTTGGAGTGATAATGTCCTCCAAAACTCTCACAAGGATGTAGGTTCCAAAACCTAGTTGCAATGTGTCCAAATATTCCACAATGAATACAACAATGTTATGAACCTCTCTTCTCATTAATAATAAATCATTCACCAATATGAAAAATATACAACATGCATCTACAAATAAATTCTACAGTAACAATCCACACAATAAAATAGATATTGATAATACCTTTGAGGTAGGACAACACCGTACAATACTTCTTATTAAAAGGAAGTCACTCCACAAGATCTCCAACTCCACCAGTGAAGCCTTCTACAAAGAATAACCTATCCCTTTCTTCTCTACTCCCACATTTATATATACTCTTATTTTCCCTCATCCTAGTAACTCTTAATTACAATAAAGTAATTGCTACATCATTACTAACTCATCATTACTAATAACTCCTACTTACAATATAATAATGGTTACATTATAATGATCCATACCACTCGACACCTATATCTCTATCTCTAAGTATCTAAAATTCAATCCCCTTACAAAAAATTTATCCTTAAAATATAAGAAAAGACTAAGTACTCAGAGTCATGTTAGGAACTAGTGTCAATCTCAATCATCCATCCATCCTAGTGAAACTATGATTGGCAATGGTCTTTATTGATGTTGATATACCATTTTTACACTAGAGTGTCTAGAATTGCTTTGTTGGATCTACACATCCACTGATCTACTTTGATAATTTGAATTATGGATCCATTTATTTTTTGTTGTTGCAACACTTTGAAAATCAAAGTCACTTAGCGCCCTTTTGATCCCATGATGAACCATAATATTGGTGTCCAAAGCCATACCTACATGATTTTTGCTTCTCATGATGGTGTGGATGGCAATATACTCTAACCTTAGCCTATTGTTTTACCTATTTTTACTCTTATTTCTTGCTTCCCTCATTTGGGTTTTTTCTTTCTTTTACTTCTTCTTTGGTTTCTACTATTGCCTCCTCTTGAGATTTAATTATGGGTTCTTTTACTTCTCCTACAATAACTTCTTGTTTTCCCCTGATTTCTACTCTTTAAGTTGAGAAATATCTTATACTATTATCTTTTACCTATACCTAAACTTCATGAACTTCTTTTGTATATTAATATTAACAGTACCAAATGAATACAATCAAGGATAACCAAGAAAAATATCTACATCATCCATATCAATAGCATAAGAAATTTAATGTAAAACATTTTTATCTATGGTGAGATTCAAATATTTAAAAATTTGAACATTCTCATCCTCAAGTGATATATCTTTGATTTTATTTGCTTGAACTTGAAACCTCTTGGCCAAATACATATTAATAAAATGATGTTTTTTTGAAGAGGTTAAAAAGGCATGCCACCCTCCTATGAATTAACCTTGTCATAAGAGAGCCCAATAAATTTTGTCATTGTGTTGTCTCTACTAGACATTAATAAAATGATGCTACTACACGGGTTAGTGAGATAATAATATTTTCCTTTTGAATGTTTCCATCAACCTACAAAATAGAATTTTTAACATTGAATAAATATTTTTGACCATTGTTTGGCCCTGATAAAAAAGGTATAGGTTCCACACTAGTATTTTTTTTCTCCAATATCCATTTACTTAAAAATACAACTGCAAATTCTTCCTCTGTATATGTATATTTATGAGCATGAGCAAAGTTTGCATACCAAGAGAGAGCTTTCTCTTGTAAAACATTATAAATATTCAAATCCCATGTCAATGGAATATTTAAAGAAATAAATTCCCACTTATTCAACCATTCCATTGCATCACATCCATCCCTTCTAGTGAATACTGACAAATCCATGACCTCAACCCAAATTTTTTTCCATAATAACTAGGGTTTTAAATAACCAAAATTTCTCAAAATTTCTAAAATCTCATCTATTCTTTAATTCAAACAATTAAATCTATATTTTTTATTCAAAACAAAATAAAATGCAAGTAATTTGCTTACCTAGATTGGAAGATATGAATTTTTTTCTTTGCATGAATTTACTGCATAGTCCAAAAACAACATCAAAATCCCAAATTCAAACAGTTGTAACTCCCTAAATAGTTATCATAATATAAAAGTGAGTAGTTGTTTTTATAGTACTCAAAATAATCTACATGTTGGTGCAAAAATATTCTAAAAATGACTGCTAAAAATTTTAATAATATTTTTTCTTTTGAAAACAATTGTATAGTAAAAAACAACACAAATTCCTCAACTTCAAACAACCAATTTTTTTTAATACTTATTAGAATTTAACAAATAATTAGACATTTTTGTAGTACTCAAAATGATCTACATGTTGGAATAAAAATATTCTAAAAATGACTTAGAAAAAAATATGGCCCTACAAGAAGTGATGTTTTTTAGGAAAATGTGCCATAGCTCTAAAAACAACCCCACTTTGATAGAATCATTGTTCTAATACCAAATGTTATGAACCTCTTTTCTCATTAAAAATAAAAATCATAAATATGTATAAATATACAACATGCATCCACAAATAAATTCCATAATAACAATCCACACAATAAAATAGGAGATTTATAATACCCTTAAGGTAGGGCAACATCGTATAATGCTCCTTATTGGAAGGAAGCCACTCCACATGATCTATAGCTCCACAAGCTAAGACTTCTATATAGAATACTTCTTATCTCTTCCTTCTCCACTTGCACCTTCATATAGGCTTTTATTTTCTCTCATCCTAGTAACTTTTACAATACAATAATTGTTACCTCATTACTAATAAATCCTAATAAAGTAACTATTACATAATTACTAATTGTAGACACAAAAATATGACACCTTCTAAAATACATTTACCACCCCACCATCAAATCCTGCATAATAAAAAAGATATGCCTAAGTTCTAACTTAGGGATATAAAATCTTGCACATTATCCTATTTTCCTAATTTATTAAATCTAGAAAATCAACTTAGGATACCCTACCTACCCATTGGACATGTGTCCCAGACACTTCATCCAACACCTTTGCCACATATTACCCACTCCTGTCCCCCTTGGCCTTGCACATGGGGTAGATTCCCAACACCCACGCCACAACTCATTTGTTCTTGTACCCTTGTCCATTCACATAAAACAGCATCCCATATCCCACTCCACTTGAAGCCACATCACCCCAGTTAACTGAGGCACACTGGGTGACTCATCATAACTACCCCTTCCACCTGGCAGCCTAGATCTACCACTTGGAAAATGGAGCTTGCCACCTCCTATTCCCACTCAAAACCCCAAGAGGCCTATAAAGGCACCATTAGTCCACCAAGAGAAGGGAGCTAAACTTGCATACCGATAGGCTACCAAAATCAACCTAGACCCAACGAGAAATTATGAGATATTTATGAGATTACGTACCATTGGTTCGAATCCTAAGGCAATTTGTTCTTCAATCTAAACCGCCCATCCGTGGTTTCACAGTTGAAAATATGCATCCATTGTTTTACAACCACAAGTCTGCAATTTCTTGTCCACAACCATGCTTCCACGGTTCCACAGTCCCGAGCACAAAATCACATGCATGGTCGAGATCAATAATTTTAGTATTAGCAAGGCTTTATTTGTTCATTGTTGTTATTTGTTTTGCATAATTATCTGCTTAGGGTTTATGCATAGCATGGATTTGATTGTTCAAATATACAGGTGCTACTAATCCCTTTTGTTGGTTTGCATGTGTGCAGGTGACAGGTATCTTGGATAAGCTGCTGAAGCTAGAGTGGTCCCTTGCTGGATACCAAAGCCCACTCACCCCTTGAAGTTGTGATGAGAGAACGAAGAACATCACATCCTACAGAAGAGTTAGGAGATCTCCCCTCTTCTATCTCAAGCATTGTATTTCAGAGAGACAAGAAGCATTGTAACATTACCCCCAACACACTTGGGGCAATTAAAAAAATCTTTTGTAAAAGGTTGTATCAATATCAATACAAAAGAGCATTTTTCGCAATCTACTTCTCTTTCTGCATATTTGTATTTGTGTTCAGTTATTTTGTTACAGAAATGGCGATCATGGTGGGACCCCCAAAGGGTTCCATTTTGTTGGCCTTGATTTTTATTTGATTTACTGATATTTGTTTGCACCTACAGGTTTCGGGGGTTTGAGGCACGTGTAGATTCGAATTTGGGTCGATAAATCTGGAAAACCCTGTGCCCAAAATATTTACAGTGGAAACGCGGAAACACGGTTTCTATCTTGAGAAAATATGATTTCATGATTTCTGTTTTGAGGAAACGCAGACACATGATTTAACATTCTGAAACGCGAAGGCACGGTTCTTGTTTGTAGAAATACGGGTCGGTGGTTGAAAGTTGGAAGGAGCAACGATAGGATCACAAGTTTGTACCTTTTGATTTCTACTTTCTTTTCTACTTCTTTACTTGAATCCTATTATTAGCATTGCACTTAGGGTAAATTAGAAAGTTAGTATTGTTTGCCATTTTTTTGCATATAGGTCTCAGGATAGGATTCATAAAAAAAAAAATCTGCATTCGTATAAATAGAAAATAAATCATATTTGCATCTTCCAGGTTAGAAATAGCTTGGTTGTTTTTGGGTTTGGGTCTGTAAAAACCCAATTTGTTTCTATTGATAGAAATGACCCGTGCATCCGTGATTGGGATATCCCAAACATAGATGCACGGTTGGCAAACCACGCATCCATGGTTTACCAGAACTAACCATGCACTCGCGGTTAGCCCTATTAAACAGAATTTGATTGGATTAGAATCGAAGTTGGCACTTTTACCCCTGATTTGTTGTCTGTAATTTTCTATTTTTTGTTTTTCTGCATCTAGGCATTGAAATGAAATCGCATGGTAATATTGCATATCACCATAATCAAAACAAAACCACCACACACTCACATAAATATTGGAAAACAACTGGATTTCATCACCATCGGGTTTGGATTTCATCACCGAACCACCAACATTATACCTTGATTTTGGCCAAGGCCGGCTCCAAGAACCATCGTAGCTTGGAAAATTTGCATATATTTCTCTTCGAAGAGTATGACGCTGACCAAGTGAGACTAGGTGAGGACTGGTAGGACCTATGCTCCCTACCCGGGTGTGGACTTTCACTACCACACTTTGGGGGGTTTACGCGACCTAGAGTTCATAGCCAAGTTGTCGAGCTATGAGTATACAGGTGAAATCCTAGATTCATTTAGGGCAAAACATTGAGCACACGTCTTTTCATTTTTAAAACAATTAAAAAAAAAAAACTAACAAAAATCTAGCACCAAAAAATTTGTGTGTTTGTTTGCTTTGCATGTTGTATTGCATTGTACTATCATTTTATTTACATAGATAGTTGCACTTGGAATTTTACCACATAGTAGCGTATGGTAGTGACTCGTAGTCAAGCTAAGAAACTAGTGTCAAACCAAAGTCAGTGGTCCTCCCCCATGGCCTCTCAGTTTGGCAACGTTCCTCACACTTCAGTGGTAGGACAAGTAGGCATGTCTCTTTCTATGTTCCAAAGTCTTAATGTAGGGCCTTCTAGTAATGCCCCTAATACGGACATAGACATTATGCATAGGGCTACTCACACAGCCATACCTGAGACACCTAGGAGTGAACCTCCTATAGTGGTAGATAGTCATATCACCATGTTAGACATGGATACTATTAGAATTTACTTGAATGCAACTGGAATGGTCTTCCCATCATTACCACCACTCTCCATCCCATCCCATGTTGTACCATCATTACAACAAGAGCTTGCATATACTTACCCATAGTAGTCAGAACAAGTCTTTACAAACCCTCTATTTGAGTTGGTTGCTATAGCACTGGCTAACCAACCATCATCATCCAACCAACCACCCCCCACATTACCTCAATAATTAACCATTTCCACTAATCCCTTGTATGAAACAATTCTTGTTGTTTCACAAGCTCCAACATCCACTCCACCCACTACCCTCATAGGTTCTACATCTCATACCATACCATAGTTAGTGGCAATACCCTTTGCTACTTACCCCCCACTCACTTCCACTACCATGGTTGTTCCACAACCAACCCAACCTACCACATCACATGTGGCGGTCCCTACTTCAAATGCAATTGCTATGCAATAGGATTTCATATAGCTACAATAAATGATTTTAGATAACGCTAACCATAGCGTAAATCTTGACCCCAACTAGCATTTGTGAGGGATTGAGCATAATTTTCCACCCACATCTCACCAAACTAATGCCTTTATCCAAGATCCATCTTGGGTGATGCACCCTCCATATACCACTATGATTCATAACCAACCATCACATCCATATGCTAATACAGTAGGTCAGCATACCATCATACCTCCATCACCCCACCCGCATCATAACAACCATCAACATCCTTACCATAACACATTCCAGCCAACCATACCTTACCACCCGTAGCCTACATACAATCAACCCCATTACCAACAACATCAAGTACATTCGAGTGTCAGTCCTATGGATGACCCTAGATACCAGTTCTTATAGAGTCAGATTGATAGTCTTGCCATGCAAAATCCAGGTTTGCAATACCAAAAGCCAACTTTAAGGCAACTACTCAATCATCCTATTCATGCTTCGGTGCCTGAGCTACCATATCTAGCAGATTTTCAAATACCCAAGCTTGAATTCAAGGGGGAAGAGGACCCTCATGAACATATAACTAGATTTGTAAATGCATGCTTTAGAATCAAGAGCAATGATGCACTACTATTACATACCTTTCCTCAGACACTAGGGGGAGAAGCCCAATACTGGTACAACCACTTGCCACATCAAAGTGTTTTTACCTTTGAACAACTAGTGAACCAGTTCTTGGAAAGATTCACCCTAAATGTCAAAAAACAAACCACATTGACTGATTTGATTTATCTAAAATAATATGACGATGAATCGGTCTATGACTTTGGCAATCGATGGAGGTCAATCATGATCAAGTTACCATTTTACCTCCCTATGTCAGAGATAATACGAATGTTCATGAAGAGTTGTGCTAGGCCCATCTCTTCATTACTATAACTACAATAGTATAGAACATTCGATGAGGCACTCATCCAAGCAAAGCTAATAGAAGAGATCAAAATTCATGAAGGTGAGATAAAGCCTAAAAAGAAAGAGTGGCACAATAAGAATCAAAAGGGGAATAACCATGGTCAGTCCAAGACCGCACAGGTTAACCAGATAGTTTTGGGCCAACCATAGTTAAATCAACTAGCCCAAGCACAAATCCAACAACCCCAACAACAACAACAACCGCAACAATTGAATTATCAAGTGGTTCCACCCCCACAATAGGCACAAAATTAGACACAACCTGCAGAAAGGCAACAACATCATTTTAAGCCAAAAAGAAATTACACACCAGTACAAGAGCCATATTCATTAGTCTTCCAAAATTTGTATGCGACAAAACTCTTTACATTGCTAGAAATGAAACCTGAAGATCCTAACAAACCAAATACAAAAGGTTACAAAGAACACCTCTTTTGCATCTATCATAGACAAAGAGGACATGATATTGAAGGTTGTCATGGTTTCAAAGGAATTGTACAAGATTTATTGGAAGCAGGTACAATCAAAGTTGACAACCCACTAGCCCAAAATAACCAAAACCTAGGCATCTATCAGACACCTTTGCCACATTGAGAGGCAAATCAACAACCGACGAGAGCATCAACTTCTACAGTTCCTCCCAATCAGGTTAATTATGTGTCTCAACTATCGCAAGGTTTTGTAGGAGCTATCAGTATAGTTACCCGTGGACAGAGGTAAGCTAATCGCACAACTCAAGCTCCGACAACACAACCAACAAATGTACCCATACAACTTGGACCAAACATTCCACCACCACCTTTGCACAATCGCCTAGTTATCACATTAAATAGCCGGTTAACACAAAGTTTAAAAATGGCTTCAACAAAATTATCAATTTATGAGCTGATACAACAATCAACACCTCATAGGGAAGCATTTATGGAAATTTTAAAGTCTATCCAAGTACAGTTAGAAGACCCCAATGCATTTAATTCCTTTGTGGGGAGTGTGCAAAAGTGCATGGAACCCTCGATAGCATTTTATGATTTCGAGGAAAAGCAAATTTTGATAGATTCACCCAATCCACCCTTGCACATAGTAGCTCACATTGACAGGAAGCCATTCAAGAGAGTTCTCATTGATACTGGTTCATCCATCAACCTCATCACCACACCTGCAATGAAAAGACTCAGCATCCCATCATCACACATCACCACATCCACCTTCACCCTTAGGGCTTTCAATGATGCTTTATGCTCAACTGTAGGAAATGTTGTTCTTCCTGTCATCATGGGGGTGAAAACAATACATGTTCTCTTCCACATATTGGAAGGAGAAATGCAATATAATATACTTCTTGGATGCCCTTGGATTAGGGAAATGAAGTGTGTACCTTCAACATTACATCAATGCTTAAAATATGTACATGAAGGTAAAGTACATTGTATACCAGCTGACACAGAACCTTTCAAGTACTACAACTTAATCTCAAACCCATATGAGCCCTTGCTTCCATCAACACACCTAACGATCCAACCACTCACCATCAGAACCATTCCACCTAGTAACACCTCATCAAAAGCACCCATTCAAGAGGAATTGCATATAGTTGACCCAAATTTTGCATCCAAAAGCGTCAACTCAATTCAGCCTTTGAACACTGCATATCATTTTCCAATCACACCTAACCATCCTGCCAACCAACCACCAACTCCATCTGGTGCACTTCCAGATGCACAAAAACCATTCATATTCACAGCACAAACCACTTCATCCATAAATAAACCACAATCATCACAACCTGTAGTCTCGCAAATAGGGCCACCTATTAGAGAAAATCCACCACCACCATTAGAGCCACAACCAAGCTCAGAAGAACCCTCTTCATCCACCGAACCATCAACCTCCCAACCTTCCCGAGTTGCAGTACATCTTGCCAATCCTAGTATTGGCGAGTATATTATTGAAAGTGTCATAATTACACTACCTATTGAGTCAGTCAAAGATTATGGTCACCCTCGGGACCCACCTTTAGCCATAGGTGAGATATACAAAATGGGTTCACCATAAAATGCAATAAATTTCATATATAGGGGAGTCGATTCTTCATCTGGTCCATCTCCTCCGGAGGAGGACCATGTAAAAGAGTTTAA
Source organism: Wollemia nobilis (assembly GCA_028583015.1). NCBI lineage: Eukaryota > Viridiplantae > Streptophyta > Pinopsida > Araucariales > Araucariaceae > Wollemia > Wollemia nobilis. The sequence goes on from JAQPPZ010001353.1 coordinate 10,670,103, forward strand.
TGAGAACATTGATTATTTATCTAACCCATCATTCCTAGTGAGATATTTTCAAAGGGTTAATTGGCAAGGATATGGACTTGGATGACATGAACAAGGTCCTCACCGCATTATTGAGATGGAATATAGAGAGCCAAATGATCGCTCAGGTCTAGGTTACAGACCTTCCATCGCAAGCTCTTCGCTAAGTCAAGCATTCCAAGAACTAGACATTGAGTGCGAAGAAGGAGAAGGAGAAAGTGACAAAGAGGATGAACCTAATGATGAAAATGATGATATAGATGGTGAATACCTAATCTACAATTTTTACCCTCATGTGTTTGGAACTTTCTCAGAACAAGCCTTACAACAAGAACCAGAATACGAAGATCCAACAAAAATGGCCGACCTTAGGCCAGATTACACACAACTCATTCTGGGACCTCATACAAATGCTAACGGCTTTTGGATAAGCGACGATGATTATGAAGATGAGACAAAAATGATATTTTTGAATCATGAGCGCAAAATGCAAGCTAGGAGAATACTCCAAGCAGAGGTGCATCATGAACAACATAATCAGGAGGTAGAAGAACCTCAAGAGGAGTTAATATATGTAGAATCTATTCGAAGAAATGACTGGTACCAAAATAAGTTCCCAATAGACCAAACTATCTTTTAGCTAAGCAAAAAGTATGAAAGTCCTAAACCAAAACCTCCTCCACCACCTTGGCCGCTCCTGCAGCACCGCCAATCACACACACTAGGTCAGTTGCAACCTAGAGAGGATGAGTCATCACCTCTCGAATCGTAGCCACCCCATATCCATCAAGTCAACATGATTTCTATTGATTTTCTCACCCCACTCCGCAATCCATATGATGAGGCAAAGTTGATCCATATCGACACTAGCCTCATTGCCATGGACAAGATCTCATCCCCACCATCCATTACTAAATTTATCCTATTCGAAGAGTTGTTGCATGCTTCAAATGCATATATTTCACAACAACCTTCATCTTCAAACAACTCAGTTTTTCAAACTAAAATAGAGGGGGAAGCCCCTGAGACATTTGAAAATGTGGTGGATGACATCCATCTCATCCCAACTCCACATCAACTAGAAGAAGGTTCACACATGCTGATTGAAGAGTCTATAGACGTGAACCTTAGTCAAGATGCGGATAATCCCCAAATTGTAAAAATCACAAAATATTTATCCATAGAAGAGAAAGAACGCATTATCAACGTGCTAATGAGAAAGAAAGAAGTATTCACATGGTCATATAAAGACATGCCTGGCTTAGATCCAGACCTGGTAGTCCACAACCTTACACTGGCACAAGATGCAAAGCCATTCAAGCAAAAGCTTAGGAAAGTCCATCCCATAGTCGCATTAATTGTGAAAGAAGAGCTGCAAAAGTTATTGGATGTACACTTCATAGTACCAATTGATTACCCAGAATGGCTCTCAAATATGGTACCCATTTACAAACCGAACGGAGGGATACATGTATGCACTAATTTTTGAGACTTAAACAAAGCATGTCCCAAGGATGATTTTCCTTTGCCCAATATCGATCAACTAGTAGACTCATGTGCTGGTCACGAAATGCTTTCCTTAATGGATGGTTTCTCGGGATACAATCAAATTCAAATTAATCTCAAAGATCAACACAAGACAACATTTACAACACCCTGGGGGACATTTTGTTATAGAGTGATGCCTTTTGGACTTAAGAATGTAGGAGCAACATATCAACGTGCTATGACGTACATATTTCATGACTATATGCATAAGATCATCAAGGATTATGTAGATGACCTGATTGCTAAATCAAAAACACGTCTTGAGCACATTGATGTACTAGAAAAAGTGTTCATTCAATTGTTAGAACATAAAGTAAGGTTAAATCCTAAGAAGTGTGTATTTGATGTCACATCAAGAAAGCTTCTAGGATTCATTGTCTCCAAGTGAGGCATTGAAGTAGATCCAGGTAAGGTAAAAGCCATATTAGAAATGCCACCTCCCAAGAACTTGAGAGAGTTGCATAGTTTACAAGGAAAGATCCAATCTATCCGACGATTCATCACACAACTCTCAGATAAATGCAAGCCTTTCAACCGTCTATTACAAAAAGGGGTGATATTTTCTTGGACAATTGAATGTCAAGAGGCATTTGATGACATAAAGAAATATCTAGCTTCACCACTAGTTCTTACATCACCTCGAACATAAGTCCCTTTTTACCTATACATTTCTGCAATATATTTTGCACTAGGGACAATGCTTGCACAAAAGAACAAAAATCATAAGGAGCAAGCAATTTACTATATTAGTCGAACATTGGTAAGTTACAAAACAAGATATGCTTATGTCAAAAAGTTATGTTTAGCAATGGTTTTCACCACTAAGAAACTTAGACATTATATGCTAAGCAACACTACCTATGTCATAGCTAGAGAAAATCCTCTACGATACATGATGACTCGCACATACAACAACACCCATACTGCTAAATGGATAATGCTTTTAACCAAATTTGATCTCGAATTCATAAGTCAAAAATCCATAAAAGGTCAACTGATAGCTGATCAACTAGCTGAAGCTCCGCTACATAATGACAAACCACTAATCATTGAGCTTCCAGATGATTTAGTATTCTCTGTCACAGAATAGGAAGAGTTAGTTTCTTCTAAGGATGAAGTAGACATGACAATGTTCTTTGATGGGTCTAAGTGCGAGAAAGGACAAGGTGCGGGAGTCATGTTTTATACACCCGAAGGGATACCAATTCCTTTATCATTCAAACTCAACTTCACATGCACTAACAATAATGCAGAGTATGAAGCCTTAATATTAGGCCTTCAATCAACTATAGCAATGGGAATAAAAAGACTAAGCATTTTTGGTGATTCTCAACTAGTTGTCTATCAAGTAAAAGGAGAATACCAATGTAAGGAACCAATTTTAAAGAAATATCATGAAGTGGCAATAAAGTTGCTACAAAATTTTGACTAGTATGAAATTAGTAACCTACCCCATTCGACAAACAGATTTATGGATGCAATGGCTTCTTTGGGATCTCTTATCCCCAAGAATGAGCATGGAGAAGTACAACCGCTAATCATAACAACAGTGTCAAAACCATCAATTCAAAAAGCAGAATCTACAGGTGAGAAGAATGTTTGTTTGATACATGCCAAACCTTACAACTCTTACCTTGATGAGATAAGAGACTTTCTCAAGTCTGGAACACTCCCAATAGAAATGACACGAACTGCAAAAAGAACATTCAAACAAAAAGCAATTCATTTTACTCTATTAGGGGACGTGTTATATAAACGTGGTTATGATGGAATATTATTACGATGTTTAGATCCGATTGAGACAGAACGAGCTATAGCAGAAGCCCACGATGGTACTTGTGGTGGCCACTTTAGTGGAATGGCCATTGCAAAGAGAATACTGTGCATGGGATACTATTGGTCGACCATGGAAAATGATTGTTGTAAATATGTCAAAAAGTGCCAAAAGTGCCAACACCATGTAAATTTGACTCATGTACCATCACACGCTTTACAACCCATTCAAAGTATTTGGCCATTTTCACAATGGGGCCTCAATTTGATTGGTAAAATATCACCTGCTTCATCAGGACAACATAAATTCATCATAACTACTACGAAATACTTCACAAAATGGGTGGAAGCAATTCCAATGACCACTACGACTGGACCTCGAATAGCAGAGTTTATACTTCAGCATATTATCTATCATTTTGGAATACCCTCAAAGATAATTTTTGATAATGGGAAGTCATTTAAGAATAAGGATGTTAGAGCCTTGTGCAACAAATTCAAAATCCAACACAGTTTCTCAACACCTTATTACCCACAAGAAAATGGGTAAGCTGAAGCAACCAACAAAACAATGGTATCCATTCTCAAGAAACTGGTCAAAGAAAATCATCGAGATTGGCATACTCAACTTCCTTTGGCACTATGGGCTTACAGAACAAGCATCAGAACGCCAACAGGAGCAACACCATTTTCATTAGTTTATGGTGCTGAAGCTATATTACCTTTCGAGCTCGAGATACCCTCCTTGCGAATCGCATTACAAGAATTCATGGATGATGACACCGCTAGACAAGCACGTCTTGACCAATTGACACTTATTTATGAAAAACACATCAACGCTCTAGAGCATTTGTAAGTATATCAAGACATAATCAAACGTGCTTACAATGCAAAAGTCCATCCTCATGAATTTCAAGTAGGGGACCTAGTGCTCAAAGAAAATCAACAAAATACCAATGCTTTGCCGCACTTGAGAGATAAATTTGTGGCTAATTGGTTAGGCCCATATATTGTAAAGCAAAAGTTGGGACCAGAAACGTATAGACTTGCCGACTTAGAAGGAAATTTGGAGCCAGAGCCACTAAACATAATGCACCTAAAGGCATTTTATGCATAAGTCAACTTGCAATATATGTATATATATGTACATGGCTAAAAAAAAAAAATAAAAAAACAAAAATAAAATTATATTTCTACATTGCATACATTTCACATTGTAAATAGAAATATCTTTACTAGCATTTCACATATTGCATTCACATATCACATGAAAATATTCATATCACAAAAAAAAAAAATCAATTTTTGCATTTCATAAGCATGTAGCAGCATTATATATATTATATTATATATATATATATATATATATATATATATATATATATATATATACAATATAATTGCATCCATCCCATCCCATGTTCAGTAATATTTTGTAGTGGTGATGATACGACCAAATAATAACAAGTTCCAAGAATTGGGGGTACCCACCTAAGGCTTTTCGCAATTCAACAAATGTTATACCCATACATGTTTTACCTATTTCATAAAATCAAATTTTCAGTCACTCAACCATGTCTAGTGAAAAACCAAATTTCACAAAATGTCCAATTTTCTTTAGGACCAAAGCACTTTTGTCACATTAAGAAAGTCTTCAGTATGGTAGATTGACCCCAAAACAATCTTGAACCAAATACACTTTTACAAATATTAAAAGCATTTTGAGTAAAAGCAGGATAACACCAAACTTGGGTAACACCTTGGAGTGAAAAGATAACATTCTATGCTTGTCCTATCACGCAACATAGTCCAAAATAAAAAATAGTGGTTTTTACCACTATCACAGTTACTATCCAAATATAAACATAAAATATAGAGTAGTAAGGATAGGGTAACATTCTCATCACACTTTGGTTGAGAATCCGATTCCCCAAAGCTCTATACAAAAATTAACAATTTCTATACACACACAACAAATACTTAAAGTTGTAAGTATCGTACTACATTTCCCTCAAAAAGATATGTAGTCATCCCCAAGGCTCTATACAAAATCAAAAATTTCAATACACACACCACAGATCCCTAAAGTTGTAAGGATCGTACTACATTTCCCTCAAAAAGATATGAAGTCATCCCCAAAACCTAAATATCAGATTATTGGACTATGGAGTGAGCCTCCATCGGGGCTATAGACGCCTGATTGGCAGTGGAATAAACTCAAGCAGGGTGACATGTCTCTCTCACAAAAAGGGAGACCTCTGACCGCACATACGAACAAGCTAGCTACTTGGTAAATCCCATAATAGGTCAAATCCAATTTACTCATAATGGGTCAATGAACTTCACATTCACACACACTGGTTCTTGATTGCTTAGGGTCATTATCATGCTCAAGATTTGGAAATAAAACTTCACTTGCACACACCTTGGTCCTAAAGAGAGTTAGACAATGGTCAAGTAAGTTTGTTGATATCACTAGACTGTTTGAGTCTTTGAAAATATTCCACTGTTAAAGATCAAAATAAAAACATCATCCATATCAACATCCATATACTCTTCCCCAATCACATACATATATACATCATACATAACCCGCATGAAGTCATCAAGTTGGATACCCCCAATTGCAACAATGAACAAGTGATGGTCAAAAACTATGAGCTACAAAAGATTACATGAACATCATGCATGCCAACATATAGTTTCATAAACAAAGAATTAAACTACATATTACATATTACATATTAGTTTGCATTCATTATCATAGAAAAACATAAAAATACGTAGACAACATCAAATAAACAATAACAAAGCATTAACAAGAAACATACATAAATCATCATTAACACATGAGATAACCAAAATAAAAGGCCATGTATATATATAAATATGGATGTCTCAACGGTACAAAATACCCGTAGGCTGTATACATTAGAGCACCAAGGCTCATAGAAAAATCAAACACCATAAAATACAAAATAAAAAATAAGGTACACTAGTTGGTGCCAGCAGGATCCCTCCGGGAACCCTGAGCCGATGAAGTAGCATGGGAGCTAGACCATCGGTGACTCCTGTGGCTCGTCTCGGTCCTCTGACTGGTAGTAGCCACTGAAGACGAAGGAGGAATAGGAAGCGGGATCTATCGCTCATGCAAGATGTTCTCCAACATCTCGATATAAGTATCCTGCTTATGTAGGGTCCTCAAATCTATGCCCTCACGAGAAACTCTTTGAGATATCTCCACTCGAAGAGCAGCAATAGTAGTTGCGATGTCCCCTCTGCCATAACCTGACTGTAAGCGAGTAAGCTCACCCTCAAGTTGAGATACCTCACCCCCAAGCCTAGTAATCTCTGAATCCCTAGTAGTGATAGCATCATCACTAGGCCCACCCCGTAATCCATCCACCTTGACCTATAAGTGAGTCACCTCGCTCTGACATAAGGCCAGCTCACCCTTCAGGCGAGCAACCTCCAACTCCAAGCTATCATGCTCACCCTGGAGAATCCCCCAATCATCCTCTATCCATCGAGGAGGGGCATCCCCCTCTCCATCCCCATCACCACCAACCTCCTTAGGATGTTGCGCATCCATAGCCATCTCTGCCCTCAAAGAGCTATCGCATCGGTGCTTCATCGACCAAGGAACCCATCCTCCTACCTCCACCTCATCCCCACTCCCCTCATCATCCACAACTACACTCGGCATCCAAGGAGGCTAAGAGGTAAACCATACCTCATACTCAGGAGTGGTACCCACGTCATCAAGGTCAGGAAGCTCGATATCAATATCATCAGAAGGGTCATCAACCCTCCAAAAATTAGGAATGATCGATAACCCTAGCTCATCTCCCCACTGCCTGTAGGTCACAGGCACATCAGGCACACCCTAGATCAAACCAAACTGGCACTGCACCGAACTAAACTGCACAAACTCCATCTCCCTAATATGGGCACCAACAACCCATCGACCCTACCTGATCTAGTGAAGATCAACAATATCAATCACCCAATCAATGCCCCTCCAAGATCACCAACTCATAAAATCTCTAGTGAGTGAGCTAAGGATATCTCTGTAATCTGAAGCCCCCACCATGGGATGACTAAGCTCCTCACTAAGAAGCCACCTATAAGCATGAGGAGAGGTGGCATCATAGGCACAAGGAAGACCAACTGGACGTCCCACAATAATATGCTCCCAAGACCATATTTGGAGAGCCAAGCTACAACCTAGACCCTTCTGACCCCACCTCTTAACCTCGTACAACTCGTTATAAATCTGGCATAAGAGAGTGGGAGCCCATGCCAACCATCGAGGATCAGAAATCAAACCCAAAACAATAGGTACCTGATTCCATGGGATCCTCGATCCCATGGAATTGGGCAACAACATGTTGCTCAATATGTACATGAGGAAAGTCAGAACTGCTCCCAAACTACCAATAGAAAATAAATCCAAATATGCAATCCCACCCCTACTACAGTCTACATCCCACAACTCACCAAAAATAGGGAAGAGAGCCTCCTTCTTGTCGATGCCAACCTGAACGACTGGACCCTCAATAGGAATACAAAAAATATGATATAAATCCTCCAAAGTGATAGTGAGCTCCCCAGTAGGAAGCTGGAAGGTCCCTCTATCTGGATCCCACTACTCAACCAATGTAGAAAGGAGATCCTCATTAGCACGGACGGTCCCCAACCACCCACAACCATCAAGACCAATGGTCTCCAGGAAAGCCCAATCATCATCAGAAAGTGCCTTCTGCACTTTCCTGATAGTCCTCGACCACCTATGCCGAGCATCCAAAAGCCTCACCTAAAAAGAAAACAACATAAAATGCATTAATAGATAAAGAAAAAACAAAAACAAAACTTTAACCTACCCCTAGGTGATCAAAAATCAACAGGAAAAAACAATAAAAATCCAAAACAAACAAAAACAAATAAACAAACAAAAACAACAAAAATAAATAAACAAACAAAAGAAAACAAAAACAAAGCAAACAAAAAATTCATTACCAGCCCCACTTAGTTAAAAAATAAAACAAACAACAAAACAAAAGAAAGCCTAACTAAAGGCAAAGGACCACCTACCTTAGCATAGCGGATGCCACCTTTCGCTCCAGTAGAGACGCCACCATCGCCACCTCCACCACCACTACCCTCGCCAATCTCCATCTCACTCATCACTCTAAGCAAATCAACAGATGACAAATGGTAATGAAATGAAAATGATAGGACACTAGCCTATTTATAACCACATTTCATGGAAAAAAATGTGCATCCATATTTTCCAGAGCACCTAAAAACGTAAACCCATGGTTTACGACCTAAACCACAAACACGCGGTTAGTGCGGAAAAACCACGAGTCTACGGTTTTAGGTCTACAGAACCACGCAACCGTGTTTAAAAAAAAAAACAAATTTAGCAAAATACAAACATCACCAAATCAAGGACAAAAACAAAAGCAAGAAATCCAAGGTTAAACGACACCTACTCCGTGGGGTTACAAAACACCGTAAGTTTAAATTAAAAATGCACCATGGAATCGCTAACAGTCACTAGGACAAGCGAATAGGATGATTGTTTTCTTTTACTTCATTTCTTGCATG